>CM070629.1:44923361-45523361 GCA_036346255.1 Ampelocalamus luodianensis
TCTTCGTCTCCAACTACGGTTGTTGCGGCCCATGAGCTCGTTTGTGTTCCAGTGAGTCTCTTACCTCAACATGTCGATCCCTTAGGATCGCGCGATCCATTGAATCTAATGGTGGCTTCATTTTCATCTTTGGTGCATCGTTGAGGACGCGGCGACCGATTCTTCTCGAGCTCGGTGTTTCGCGCGTGGTGATTCGGTATCTCGGACCTCCTTAAATCGTCATCTTCTTGTGCTTATTGTTCACAGGATCAAGGCGAGTGAGGCGCACCTCGGATTCTTCTCGAAATCGTAGCGTCTTCTCCGCGTGAATCGTACCTTCTTCTCCGCCTCCGTTCGCGTCGGCCGCGGCGGCATCCTCGAGGGTCTCAGACGCCATCATCGGGTTGCGAGAACACGGTGAACTGAGGTGTCACTCCGAGCCCGCAGCACCTCTCCGCCTCGGATCCTCTACCTCGCCGTCGCGGTCGCATGCGGACTCCGTCGAACCGCCGCAGCGTGGTTTAATCTCTCCATTAACGTTAATCATCTTTTATTGGTATCACCGCATGTGGACCCTCCGCAGTTAATCGTTTAGAAATCTTAATCCAACCGCTGTTTTACCCTTTGAGTCCTCGCCATGTGGGCCCATGCCGCCGCTAGTGGTTGTGTAAATTTGATGATACGTTTTCTCGTCGGAAAACGTGTTTCTGCGGCGTATTTGTTAGGATTGCACTTTGATAAGCCAAGACGATTCTAGAATACGCCGACGTCGCCGTTGGCATGGCCGGGTCAAGTTTGACCTGTGTCGTTTCCATGTGGTCCACCTGCGCGGGTGTGGCTAGTGTGCACCGTAGAAAAAGTATTAAGTGCTTTAGTAATGCTGAAATGTATTTTCTGTTGCACTGTTAATTCATTTAAACTTAGAAAATTCATAACTAATTCAATTTTTCTCCAAATCGCATGAAACCAGTTCTGTTATTTTTCATTTTAAATGTATTATTTACTAAAATTGTTTTCACCCATGTCTCTGTTAGCAAACATATGGTTATTGATTAAATGGTGTATTATGTATTTTCCAAATTAGAAAATTCTTATCTATCTCAATTTTTGTCCAAATCCAGTAAATCCAATTTTGTAAATTTTCATTTTTAGTGTACTAATTATCAGGATAGGTTTTAGATATGTTTCTGTTCATAAATTTTGTTTAAAAATTAAATGATGCTTTATGTGTATTGTTAGCTTAGAAAATTCCTAGAAAATTCATAACAAATTAAATTGTGTTGTTCTCTGTTTCTAAAATTTGTGTTAAGCCATGCTCTAGCTGCTGTTTGAATGTTGTGCTCATTAGATGGTTTTGAATGTTTGAGTTTTGTCGGTGTTATTTGTTCTTATTCGTTGCTTTAGCTCGATCGATAGATTGCGACGGTTCTGGTTTTATCGAGAGTGATCCTCTGCAACAGGTTGAGCCTATTGAGCAGCAGCAGCCAGGCAAGCAGTTTGATCATGTTAATCCCAGTATTTTAAAGTCTAATATTTTGTTTCAACTGTATGTATGCATCGCTTAATTTGTGTGAAATTGGTTAGTTAATCCTTTAGATGCATCACCTGTAGGTAAATGATTATCCTCTACTACCTGAGCCTAGATTATTTGCTGTGATTCGAGATCGTTGGATGATCTCTTGTCACTTAGTAGATACGATTTCAATTGCTTAGACATGCTTAGTATCGGTAGAAATGGGCGGTTATCGACTTAGTCGGTAACCTTGATCACACAAAATTTAGTATAACTTTATGTTTCAGCTTTTTTTTACTATGTTTAATTGTGAAAACTAAAAATAAAAATAAAATGATTTAGACTTGGGGGCTGTGGTATGTTGGTGTGATCTGTTGGGTGTGATCGAATGGTGCCCGAGTCAACAAGGACCAGAACATCTTGTTACACTAAACCAAGCATTTTAGCGTACTAACCACACTAGAGTATATGAGACCTCTCTTGACCTAGTACTTTGGCGTGTATTGGCTCCGGGTCGCAGGAGGTCGAGGAGGGATGGTGTTGGGAGCATGGTAGTTGTCCAAAGCTTTACCCGCAAAGGTAGTTGTCTTTTCGGCTTTACCATGTAAGCGTATGGATTTCTATCCATACGAGCGGCTCGTAGTTAATACACAATATTGGAAAAGTCTCGTAGGACTTAGTGCAGCTTAGCATACCTTCTAAGTGTGCTTTGGCTTAAAGGCGGTCTCAAGTGTGGAGTGCAGTGGTACACCTGCGCAGGTTAAAACTATTTGAATACCCTCGCCCTAGGTTATGGACACGCTTGGCAAGGTCTTCCAAGAGTTAGACTACAACATTTAAATTACAACTTGTTGGGTGGTACGAATCTGGGATTCGTGCTATTGTTGGGGTGACTATTGGGATAGTCACTTCTAGGTTGCTTATCTTTACTCTTTTGTTATTAATACCTTTACTGTTATTTCAACATTAAAAATGAATTGCAAACTTGCCTTCAAACTGTATTACTCTATTGCAAATAAATTTGGCTTTGTGCAAATGAAACATATGGACTCCACCAAATAAGCCTGCATGTAGCATATGAACAGGTCTGCTAGTTCACACGTCAGTCTTGCGAGTACAAAAATATTTTTGTACTTAGTTGCTTTGCTTAATGTTTTTGTTGCAGAGGAAGAAGGTGAGCCCCAAGGGCCTCACTTCTGTGAGTTGTGCTGCCGCTTCGTGTTCGACGACTAGGCTTGGTGGTCCGGTCAGATGCCTTGTGGGTTGAAGGCACACTGATTGGCTTTGTTTATAGCCATCTTATGGCACTTTTGCTTCCGCTGTCTATCTTCTGTTATTCTTGTATCTTTTGGCCGGTCGGCCATTGTCTGTAATAACTCTACTGTTGTTATTTTCTGCTTAGTAGTGTGACGTTTGGACTCTATGTTTAGAATGGAGTTGATGCATAATTTTGTGGCGAGGTGTGTATACTGCATTCTGGGAAGTATACGTATCTCGAGGCTCGGTTTATTTGAATTGTGATGCTAGGGCCAGGTGGTTGGTTAAGCATTACAAGCCAAATAAATTGGGGTCCTCACAACTCGTAAAGTCCATAACGAGTAGTGAAAGCCGTCTTTGAAAAATCCTCAGCCCTGATCCGGACTTGATGATACCCTAATCTCAAATCAATCTTGGAGAACACACGGGCTCCGGTCAACTGTTCAAAGAGATCATCAATACGAGGCAAAGGATACTTGTTTTTCACCATCACTGCATTAAGCGGACGGTAATCAACACACATACGCAGGGTCTTGTCTTTCTTCTTTACAAAAATAACTGGACAACCCCAAGGAGATGAGCTAGGACGGATAAAGCCCTTCGCTTGAAGCTCACCTAATTGCTTCTTCAGCTCCTCCAACTCATTAGGAGGCATTCGGTACGGCGCCTTAGAAATAGGGGCGGTACCAGGCAGTAACTCAATAACAAATTCCAAGCCTCGAACTGGAGGCATACCAGGCAAATCCTCAGGAAAGACATCCACAAAGTCACATACTGTGGGCACATCCTAAATCTCCAAGGCTGGCTTAGCTTCAAGGGCACAAAGGTGTGGCCCTTGCAGCTGTGGTGAAATCCCAACTTGTTCGCCTAAGGGGCTGGTGAGGTAGACCCTCTTCCTGGCACAATCGATTTGCCCCAGGTGTTGGGACAACCAATCCATGCCAAGAATCACATCCAGCGCTGAGTCAAGTAGAATAAGGTTTGCCAAGAATTCCACTCCTTCAATATCAATAGGAACGTCCTGGCATTCTTGATTAGCTCTCATTTCCGATCCCGGAGAGCGAATAAGCAAAGGAATCCTCAAAGGAACAAAGTGAAGGTCACAAGCAGCAGCAAATGATCTCGAAATAAAAGAATGCGATGCTCCTGAGTCAAATAATACTACAGCAGGACGATAACTGACAAGAAGCGTACCCAACACAACGTCGGGCGTCTCCTGAGCCTCCTCAGCGGAGATGTGGTTGACTCAACCACTCCCGACACCCTGAGTCTTCTGGATCACCTTCTGGTCAGGTGGGTGACCATTCCCTTGCCCGCGTCCTCCATTAGGACGAGGGGCTCCTCCAGTCCTGTGAGGGCAATTGTTGGCGTAGTGGCCCTTCTTGTTGCAGGCGAAGCAGGTAACCTCGGCAGCCGGATTGCGGAGGCCACCCATCGCTGGATCGCAGTGCGTGGATCAAACACGGCTGCGGGGACGAGCAACTCGTGCCGACAGCCTCAACGGTGGTGAAGCCAAAGAATGCACCACAGTGCAGCCCAACACGGGACGAGAGATCGCTCATGCGGCCGGTGGGCCTCCACTTTCGCTTGCGGGACTCACCCAGTGCCTTCGCCTTATGCTCGGCGACAATCGCCTTGTTCACCAAGGTCTCGAAGTCAGCAAAGTCCACAATAGAGAGCTTGTCCTGCAGCTCCTCAGACAAGCCCTCCATGAACTTCTCCTGCTTGGCCTCATCAGTGGCCACCTCACCCGGAGCATAACGAGCTAAGTGATTAAACTCGTATAAGTACTCAAACACGAGACTTGCGCCCTGTTTAAGCGCAAGAAACTCCTTCTTCTTGAGCTTCATCAAAGCCATCGGGATATGGGCCCGACAGCGAGCGAACGAACCTCCCACGAGACCACATGGCCCGCATGGTCGCATGGCGAAAGTTCTCCCACCAAGAGAGTGCTGCACCCTCAAGTTGATGGGATGCAAAGAGTGCCCGCTCCTGCTCCTGGCACTGAGCGATGTTGAGCTTTCGCTCAACTAGACGCAGCCAATCATCTGCGTCTAGAGGGTCCTCAGATCGGGAGAAAGTAGGTGGCTGAGTACGAAGAAACTCCGAAAGCCCACCACGAGGCTGGTGGCCACCACCTCTAGATCCCGAAGCACCAGAGGTAGTGGAGGTGTTCCTCGCGATGACCTCCAGAATCCAAGTCTGGTCCATGCGATTCCGCTCGATCTGAGCAAGAACCTTAGCCATGGTCGGAGGAGGGGGAAGCTCCTCATCGGAACAAGCCGGCTGACTGCTACGGGTGGTTCTTGCCATCCTGTTCCACAAAGATAGGTTAAAAACAACTCTGGAACAGGAGACAAAGAAAGACAATTAAACACTGTACAAAATAAACTCTACAACTTAAGAACCAACATAAAATCCCAGCAAGACCACAAAAACAAATTCCAACTTCCCAATATGACTAACTCGTATGGAAGAACAAGTAATCAGTTTTTAGGAAGACAATTTTCAGCACGTTAATCTAGATTCGAAACAGCTAGGAAACAAGGTGAGAATTATCTAAAGAAAGGTTAGACACTTAGCTAACTCATATCACTTCTTACCCTTTTATCCCCACAAATTTTAGTTGGGTTTGCCTCTCATTTTCGACACTATATAGTATCTATAGCTAGCTATCAAAAATCTGGAACTTGTTGTCCAGATTTCCTCCATTAGCATCCTGACCGAATCCCTTGCTTCCAGCAGCTCCTAATCTTCTCAAAAGGGCAGCTAACCCTCAATTAAAAACTCTCATGTTTTCCCAAAACCGATTTAATCGATTAACAACTATCTTTTTGGAAAGAAGATGAGAGGCAAATCAGCTTTCAAATTCAGCCAGGAGCAAGGTGAGGTGAGCAAGATAAGATAGATAAGAAGTAAAACCTGAGAACTTACTTAAGATTTTCATGAAACATTTGGTATTTGGAAAGTAAGTTTTCAAAAATATACTAGGGACGACCAAGCTAGGGGTTTCTACGGTCAGTATGGCTCTGATACCAACTCTGTGAGACCTCGGTTTATTAAGCTTGTAATACTTAACCTCCCACTGGCTCTAGTATCACAAACAGAATAACCCGTGCCTCGATGAACATGTGCTTCCCAGAAAATGCAGCACACATACATCATACCAAAGCATGCATCAACTCCATACAACATAATATAACAAGTCTACCGAAAGACATACATATTATAAGTTATTACGTGAATCACCGACCGCCAAATGACATAAGTATCAAGTAACAAATGAAGCAAAGATGCCATAAGATGGCTTAAACCAAAAGACGACCGGTTAGCCACATAACACCACAGGGCAACCGACCGGGCCGCCAAGCTAATCGCCCCACACACTGCCACAGCACAACTCACAAAAGTGAGGCCCTTCGGGCTCACCTTCTTCCTCTGCACACAACAAGCAATGCAGGTGAGTACAATAATGTACTCGCAAGACTTACGAGTAACAAGCCTATACATAGCTACATGACAGTTGTATCAAAGGAAGGTTGGTTATATGGTTATTTGGACGCATAAAGCAAGTTTTATTTGCAATAATGTAAGTAGATTGAAAGCAGTTTGTCAATTTAGTTTTAAACATTAAAATAACAACGAGCAACAATAAGTATCAAGTAACCATCTAGAAGTGACTAACCCAATAGCCAGCACAAATAGCATGAATCCTTGATTCATACCACCCATCAAGTTTTAATTAAAAATGTTGTAGTCTAACTCTTGAAAAGCTTACCCAAGCGTGTCCATAACCTAGGACGAGGCTATTCGAATAGTTTTAAGCCCTGCAGGGGTGTACTAATGTACCCACACCTCAGACCGCCTTTAAGCCACATGATTTAGCACACTTCCAAGGTATGCCGGCACGGCTAAGTCCTACGAGATATTTCCAATATTGTGTGTCAACTATGAGCCGCTCGTATGGATAGAAACCCATACGCTTACATTGTAAAGCCAAAAAGACAACTACCCCTCGGGGTAAAGCTCTTTGGACAACTACAATGCTCCCACACGCAACCATCTTATTTTACCACAACACAACACACACACGCCCTCCTGCGATTCGTAGCCAACACACGCCAAAGTACAAAGTCAAGAGAGGTCCCATTCCCTCTAGTGCGGTTAGCATGCACAAATACCTGGATAACAGGTACTCACAAGATGTTCGGTCCTTAATTGACTCGGGCACCATTCCAATCACACCCAAAAGATCACACCATCTTACCATTGTGCCCAAATCCAAATTGTTTTCATTTTTAGTTTTAGTTTTGCAATTTGAACATAGCACAAAGCTGAAATGTAGAGATTATAATAAGTTTGTGTGATCAAGGTTATCGACCAGTCGATAACCGCCTATTTCTACCGATAGCTAAGCATGGCTAGGCAACAAACTCGTAAACTACTAAGTGACAAGGATTCATCCAACGAACCCAAAATCACAGCAAGATAAATCTAGGCTCAGTAGTAGAGGATTAATATTTGCCTACTGATAATGCATCTACAAGGTTAACTATCGACAATAGTTAAAACAACATAGCAATGCATACATAGAATTTGCAAACAATATATTAGAATTTGAAAATAGTAGGAGCAACATGATCAAATGATGCTACATCCGCTTGCCTTCTTTGAGGCAGATCGATGGGTGTGGCTCAGAATTATTATCAATATTGTCTTCTAACCTAGCGCAAAAGGCGATAAAACCAAATAAGAACGAAGAACACCAAATAAACTCCAACAGCAAAAGACATTCAAATCTAATGAAATTTATACAGCAGCTAGGGGATGATTTTAGACAATTTTAGAAACAAGGAACATGCAATTTGGATTTAGTATGCAAAAGATATAGTCAAAATATACTTTCTCAGCCTTTAAAATCAACCTAATTAGTTACTGGTACTGTTCATGGCGAAAATTTCTAGAATGACCTAAGGTCAGAAATTTTTATGACAGGAAGGTTATGACATCCTAATGACAGCAAAGATGAGTTTACTAAATTTAGAGTTATAGATATTTACTTGTGATTTTTCTAAGCTGTAAACCTAGCATATCAAAATTTTCAGGAACATAAGCATGCTGAAAACCAATTTTCTATTGCAGTATGTTAACAGAGGGATTTTCTAGCACTTATTTTATATATATTTTGGACTTACAGGGAATTACTTGTGTCTTTTACAAAATTTAAATCAATTTCTGGAAAAGCTAAAATAGCCGAACACAAGTTTTAAGTGTTTACAGGATTTTATATTACCGAAACAAGGCTAAAAGTATTTTTAAATAAAACTTTAGGTCAAGACAAAATTATTACAGTTGGAAACAACTAAAAAGGGTTTAAAAAGGATTAGTTATGAATTTATAAAGTTTTTATACAATGTTCCGATGCTAAAAACTTACTTACCAAAATACAGACAAACCTAATAAAAAGGAAAAGACGTGGACGCTTAACAGCTGTTGATCTAGAATCAAACGGTACGCGCGCGCGGGGAACAGCGCACGCGCGCGTCCCAAAAGGAGCCCACCGTTGGATCGAGATCCAACGGCTCACGAGGAGGGAAACATTCGGACGGTGCGGTTGCCTTGGCCAACCACTGCTGCAGATTTGAAGATGGACGGCTCAGATCGCACCTCCCTTCGGAGAGTCCGAAAGCAGATGAATCTCAGCCGTCCATCAAAAGATGAATGATCGAGAGAGATCCAAGAACCGGAGGGTCCGAATGTTCTCTAGGTCTGGGCCATTGATCACGAGATCGACGGCCCACAATCAACAAAGTGCTACGCACGGGGCTTTTGTGCGCGGGAGGAGATTTCAATGCGGGCCCACATGTTAGTGAGACCGAGGGACAATTAGGACAGCGATTTAAGTACTAAAGACCCATAATTAGTGATGATTAGTAATTAAATGGGTCCTAATGATCATGCACAGAGGTGGATCTAAGAGATGGGGGCCCACCTGGCAGAGACTGAAAAAGGCGGCTTAGGACCAAAACAATGCCACTAATGATTGGCATTAGATAAACCTAAACGTGACACTAATAACTTCTGGCTTTTGACTTTGACCCCTCGGGCCCACATGCCAGTGGAACAACGGCCGATTAAGACCTGCTTAATGTACCTGATGATTAGCAATAATCAGGCAATTAATGCGTCCTAATTAAATGACGAAAACAGAAGATTACTGTCGAACCCGGGAACGAAGGATCCCGAATTCTCTGTGTTCAAACACCAGTCCAGGATTTCCAGTGTACACAGTCTCACAAAAATGAATATCACATTCATATCACGAAAAACGTAAATGACATTAAATAAATAACTCTTTAATACAAATGAGTCTTGAATAATAACATCAAATGTCAAATGATAAACACAATGGAAATAATAATATAGTGGGAGCTACACGATGCGCCACAGCAATCGTGCTGGTCGAAGGCCTACTCGTCAGGGTCCTCACCGTCAAGATAGCAGTCTTCTCCGAATAAGATTTATTCAAGCAAGAGTGAGCACTACTACCGTGCTCGCAAGTCACACCCAATATTGAATTTAAATGCATGCATAAGGAAACAAGTGAGTATGGTCTGGGTTGTTTTGCATAAACAAACATTTTCAGTTTGAATAAGTATAGTAGTTTCTAAGGCAATTTTATACTATGGATAAAATCATATTTTGAAATGGCAATGATATATCGTGGATAACCTCCAAAGGTAAAGTGAAGGATCCTTCCTAACACTTGGCTTCCCGCCTAAATTTTCATAAGGATTAACCATCCTCAACATTTAATAAAGCATTTTAAAACCAAAAACAATACTAACTTTAAGTGGCCCCGCTAGCATGTCCATGATCATGACGCGCTATTCGAATAGTTTCTACTCTGCAGAGTTGGTACAACTTTACCCACACGAGGTGACATGCTCGTTATGTCGCCAATTCACGCTCCGTAGGCGTGTGGTGAGCAATTACCATGAGGCCTTTACAATGTTTTATCCTAGTACATTCATGCCCGCTAAGGTTTCGCCCTTTGATCGACTGTCCTCGAAGCCCCTCTTGCGCTAAGTGGGAATAAAATGTCTAGCCGACACCCACAAAATCACATGACATAAATATACTAGGACATCACAAATTAGTTAGCCAAATCCCGCCCATACAGGACATGTGGTGATACGTTATGGCATAGCAATAAGCGGCTCAAAGACCGGTCCTCAATCGACTTAAGGCGTCATTCCTACAACCCATGGGCCTTGATCTTAACGGATCAAACCTGCATAAACTCGCACCCACCATTCCGACCATTTCGCCCAAATCCAAACCCATTTTGGTTTTATTTTGAATAAAAACTTTATTTATAAACTCATGTGGTAAAACAATACCACAATATCAAGTTTGAAAACAATTTGTAGAAGTCGGTGTAAACCCTCCCAAATTACAGTAAATGTGGACTAAGCTTGGCTAAGCATATATTTGAATTTTGGTAATATCTTGCCTATGGTATCAAGGTAGTCGGATACAACATTCAAATTTGGCCATACAATAACATATGGAATTAACTATACGTAAAGCAGGACATTAAAATATTTATAACAACATATGCATGCAATAAGGAATTTAAAACTGAAAATAACTTAAAATAATAGGGGCAATATGGTCAATGGTGTAACTTGCCTTGGTCGATGTCTTGAAACTCTAACTCTTGGTTTGATCGAACTCTCCGAGTCGTCAAGTCTAAACGCGAAAATACGACAAATTCAATGCAAATTCAAATAAATTCAAAACATAGTTCAAATTAACTCCAAACTGAAATATTTTGGTTTAGTTAGCTAGATTATAATTTTATATAAATTTTGCAATTTGAAACACCCAATTTGGAGTTCAAATGCAAAAGTTATGAATTTTTGAAGTTTATATCTAAATCTGAAATTTTATTGAATTTGTAATTATTTTCCTCTGAAAATCCATTTATTGCGCAATGTTTGGCCAATGAGGATTTTCGGAAATTAAAAGATTTTAAAAGATTTACGACATGCGGCCCCACATGTCGGTGGGCGGTTCAAGGTGGACCTAGCCCACCGAACTTTGGAAGAAACGGACGGTGGACCGCCACGTGGGTGTGCGTGGCGACGACGCGCGCCACGCGGGCCGTGTTCTTTGAGATGGCGCCGTGTGGCGTGACACGTGCCGCCACCGTGGCGGCCACGCGATCGCGACGCCGGGCGGCTTTCGGCAATCACCTCGCCGCGCTAGAGGTCTCGGCGAGAGGTGTGATTGATACCAAAAGGAAGAGTGGGCGATCGCGAGCGTGGTGCTCACCGAGGTCGCGAGAAAATGCGGCGGAAAGGTCGTCGGCGACGAGGTCGAGCGGCGGTGCGACTGGGTCGTCGGTGAAGAAGGCGCTGCGATGGTCCCCACGGTGAACGAAGTGTGCGCGGGCCGCGAGGCCGAGGCGACGATGGTGACGGCGAGGACGTGGGACGGCGGCGACGGAATTGGCGGCGACAACGTGCAGACTGGGCGCGGCGAAACCTCGGAATACGACGAGCTCGCGGCGGGAGGGAGAGAGTGAGTGAGGGGGAATGGTTGAGGAGGAGAAGGGGCTCAAGGGGCTCCCTTTTATAGGCGCCGGGAAGGTTCGAGGCGGCGTGGGGGTGGTGGAGGTCGTGCGCGGCGGTTTTGTGCGGCGCGGTTTGGCAAAACGCACGAGGATAAAGGGTTGAGGGGAAGTGGGTGCGGTGTGACATGGCGAGCCGTGCACACGATTCGATGAAAGAGCGAACTGCACCGCGAGAACACGGAGCTCAAGACTTGGTCATGGCGGCGGTTTCGCGCGCGCTGCGCAAGAAGAAGCGAGGAAGACGATGACTCTGGGCCTCCGATTTTCAACGCACGGTCGAGATTAGATTCGCGGCGTAAGTGACTTTCGCGCGGCCGTTGGATTAAGATCAATGGTTGAGATTAGACCGAGCTAAGCGGTAAGCGCGTTTAGCGCGCCGTTGGATTAAGATCGTGCGGCTCACGTTGATGATGGCATTCGACGTGCGGTTGCTGTGAAAGATCTTGACCGTCGGTGCATGATCCAACGGTCGAAGAGCGGCGTGGGTAACTAGTAGCCGTCCGATTTAAATCGGACGGTGGCGAAGATGAGAGCGGAGTGCGTGGCGCGGGCGGTGGGCTGCTGCGTGAAGGTTTGGGCGGAGCTGGTGGGTTCGGCCCAAACTGAATTTTGATTTTCTTTTGATTTCTCAATTGTTTTAATTACATTAATTCATTTAGGCTTTAGAAAATAGCAAAATACTTCCAAAAATTATGGAAAAATTCACGAAATTCCCATACTCATTTCGGACTTAATAAAATTATTTCCAACTATTTGTTGGCTTTTAATTTTGTAAATAAATTTGTTTTAGCTTTAAAATACTTATAAAAGCTTTTGAAAATTCGGGAGAAACCACAAACATAAATAAATTTTTAAATTTTTCGAAATTGAAAATTTGGGTGTTACAAACCTACCTCTTAAGGGAATCTCGACCGAGATTCAGGATTGGTCGACAAAGAGATCGGGATAGTTGGTCTTGAGGTCTTCTTCTTTTCCCATGTGGCTTCACTTTCCGGGTGATGACTCCACTTGCACCTTGTATGATCCGATGATTCGCCGGTGACTCGCTCTGCGACATCCGAATCTTGATTGGTCGCTCCACGAGGTGAGATCTTCACGAAGATCGAAACTTTCCAAGAAGGTATGGTCTTCTCGCGCTTGCAAGCACTTCCTCAGCGGGATACATGGAAGACATCGCACACGGTGACAAGGCTTACGTAGCTCAGGCGATATGCCACTTCACCTCTTTTGGCTAGAATTTTGTATGGCCCCACAAATCTGGGTGCGAGTTTTCCTTTCGTTCGGAATCTTCTTACTCCTCTGAGTGGAGTGACTCTGAGATAGACCAAGTCTCCTACCTCAAAGTTTAAATTCCTTCGACGGTTATCAGCATAACTCTTTTGTCGGGTTTGTGCCACTTTCAGGTGTTCTCTTATAGCTTTGACCTTACTTTCTGCCTCTTTGATTATCTCAGGTCCAAAGAGCTGATGCTCTCCTACTTCATCCCACAGAAGTGGAGTTCTGCATTTTCTGCCATACAATGCTTCAAAAGGAGCCATTTGCAAACTAGCTTGATGGCTATTGTTATACGAGAATTCTGCATACGGCAAATTCTTGTCCCAACTTTGTCCAAATTCCAAGGCACAGGCTCGGAGCATATCTTCGAGGACTTGATTGGTGCGTTCTGTCTGACCATCTGTTTGAGGATGATAGGCTGTACTGAAGTTGAGTCTGGTGCCTAAGGCTTCATGCAGACTCGCGAATCTTGATGTGGCGAGAACCTCGCGGACACAATCTTCTTGGGTACCCGTGTAGACAAACGATCCTAGCCACATATAACTCGCCAGCCCGCCGCTTACGTAAGTAGTTTTGACGGAATAAAGTGAGCTACTTTGGTCAACCGATCAACTATCACCCAGATAGAATCATATCCTGATTGGGTCCTAGGAAGTCCGGTGATGAAGTCCATGCCAATCTCTTCCCACTTCCATTCTGGGATTGGTAGTGGCTGCAACAATCCAGCTGGTCTCTGATGTTCTGCCTTAACTCGCTGACACACATCACAGCGAGCGGCGAACTCGGCAAATTTCGCTTCATCTTTGACCCACGATATTTCTCCTTGAGATCTGGTACATCTTGGTGCTTCCGGTGAATGGAGTAAGGCGTTTCATGAGCCTCCTTAAGAATTGGTATTTTAACTCCCGTTGGTTAGGTACACAAATGCGATTCCCAAACCACACGTTCCTTGTTCATCTTCGAATCTCGAGCCTTGCCTCTTCGCATATTCTTCTTGATCTCCTTGATGTCATCATCTTCTAGTTGTTTTTCTACGATCGACTTTGAAGAGTCGGTTGTACTTCCGAGCATTCACACAACCTTGACTAACAATTTCCAAGTTTAGGCGCTTCAATTCTTCATGTAGTTTCATTTGTTCTTCGCACCATCATGGTATTGCAATAGGCCTTTTCGCTCAGGCATACGCAACTACATTTGCTTTGCCCGGTGATAATGGATTCAAGATCGTAATCTTTTATCAACTCTAACCATCTTCTCTGCCAAGGTTTAATTTCTGTGTGAATATATACTTCAAACTCTTGTGATCTCGTGAAAATCTCACACGGTTACCAATGAGATAATGCCGCCGGATCTTCAAGGCATGCACAATCATTGCTAACTCGGATCGTGGGTTGGATAATTCCCTTCATGTGGCCTCAAGCGCCTCGATGCATAAGCTACTACCTTGCCCTCCTGCATCAATACGCATCCGAGACCTTGACGGGATGCGTCGCAGAAGATCTCGAAATCTTTATGGATATCAGGTAAAACTAACACAGGTGCTGAGACCAATCTCCTCTTCAGGTCTTGAAAACTTTCTTCACAGGCATCTGTCCAATCAAATTTCTTCTCCTTCTTCAGAAGTTGAGTCATGGGTCTTGCAATCTTAGAGAAATTTTCAATGAACCTGCGGTAATAACCCGCTAGTCCAAGAAAACTTCTCACTTCGGTGACTGTCCTGGGTTGCTTCCAATCTGATACGGCTTCAACCTTGGCAGGATCTACTGCGATTCCTCCTGCTGACACAATATGTCCAAGGAATGCCACTTGACTTAGCCAAAATTCACTTTTGCTGAATTTAGCATAAAGCTGATGTTCTCGGAGCTTGTCCAGTATCATTCTGATATGCTTCTCGTGTTCTTCTTCATCCTTCGAGTAGATGAGAATGTCATCGATGAAAACAACCACGAACTTATCCAGGAATTCCATGAACACTTTGTTCATCATATTCATGAAATAAGCAGGGGCGTTCGTCAAACCAAATGACATCACTGTAAACTCGTACAGTCCATATCTGGTGGTGAAAGCTGTCTTCGGAATATCTTCCGGTCTGATCTTCAGTTGGTGATAGCCAGATCTCAAATCAATCTTTGAAAAGACACTTGCTCCTTTGGTGATCGAGCAGATCATCTATCACCGGTAAAGGATATTTGTTCTTGATCGTCACCTCATTGAGTGATCTGTAATCAACACACATCCTCATGCTATTGTCCTTTTTCTTGACGAACAACACTGGTGCTCCCCAAGGTGATGAACTGGGTCGGATGTAACCTCTGCTTCGCAGTTCTTCAATCTGTTTCTTCAATTCCGCTAACTCATTAGCTGGCATTCTATAGGGTCGCTTCGATATTGGAGCTGTCACAGGACTAAGTCAATTAAGAACATGACGTCCGATCCGGTGGCATGCGGTAATTCATCGGAAAGACATCGGCATATTCTCGGACTATGGTATGTCTTCAAGTTTCACTTCCTTCATCTTTGGTGAGGATAGAACTTCCATTGGTGCGAGTCTTGGGTTTGAACTCCTTTGAAATTCCTTCTCCATTTGTGAGGTGATAGACCTATTGGCACGATCTATTTGTCCATGATTCTTGGCTAACAGTCCATTCCAAGAATAACGTCGGACCTTGGGAATGCAAGACTATCAAGTCTGCTAGGAAGGATACTCCGGATATTTCAAGGGTGAGGTTGGGCATAGAGAACTAGTTCTCATTTCGAACCCGGGAATGGATTATCATGGGATTTGCTAAGGAAGATATTGGTAACCCATTTTGCCCACAAATTTATTTGACACGAAGAATGCGAAGCTCGGAATCAAATAGTCTGAAGCCTGGTATTGAATTGACAAGAAACATACCAAGCACAACGTCCGTCTTTGCTGGGCTTCCTCGGCGTGGCGTGGTTCACACGTCCCTTGATGAACCGCTCGACGGCTTTGCGGTGCCGCCGATGGTGTGGCTCCGTGTCGGCTTGAAAGACGCGCCGCTTGTCGCTTCTTGGGGCATCTGTTGGCATAATGGCTGTCGTTGCGGTGGAAAGCAGTCACTCCTGCGGTGAGGCGGAGCTCTTCTGCTGAAATTGTCCTCGGTTGGGCGCCGGAGAGTGGAGGTTATCCTCTACTCTAACTTAGCACCGGATACATCCTTCCACATCTTCGACGCCGTGCGTCGGGAGACTTTCGAGGCGGCATCCAAGATGCGGCAAGAGAAGCCGTCGCCACTTCGCTACACCTCGGCGCCATTTTCGGATATCTGCATTCCAGTATTATCCCATGCACATCCCCACTCGGCTAGGCAGTGCCTTCGGCTCAGCCGAGAATGAGGATATGCCGGAGATCACCCACCAAGTGGAGTTAGCCAAGGCGATGGATTACGCCTATGGCAACACCCTGGACGAGCTGTATCTCGTTCAGGGGAGGCTAGAAGCTGCAGAGGAGAGATTGAAGGCAGTTGGCTGAATTGGCTCTGTACAAGAAGGGCCAAGGCAGTACCTGTAACTCCCCGGACTACACCCCATCCACCCCATAGATGTTTACCCCCACCATTTCAGATATTTGCTTTCCTTTAGTTGTTCGATTAGCTGCGAATTATGAGCTACTAACCTTTTGTGGTAGCCATAATTAGATGAATAAAATAAAGGATTACTTGCAAAAGAAAAATTTGTTTCTGTGCCTTGTTTTTGTGTGCTTTTTGGGCTAATATAAATTTACTCCCCCTTAGTGCAATCTTTTCTTCCCTTTCCTAAGTCTTTGGAAAATTCAAGCAGATGGTGAACACCCGCACAGGAAATGGCAGCATCCGTGGTCGTAACAAGTAAATACCGACCATCGGGAGCGGCATGTTCAGAACCTCCCCACCACCGCAGCGGGACGGATTGGCGGCAGATGATGGCCAATCAAACTCACCTTATTGAATTGTTGGCTCGATCGCTCAACAACGCCGAACAACCGAGCAACAAAGCGGCTACGCGCGACTCGAGCGCGGCACACCCTCCTCAGCGGGTGACCATGTCGGAGTTCATGCGTATGCGTCCTCAGACATTCTCGGAGCACCGAGCCAATGGATCCGACGATTGGCCGTGCCATCGGAAAGAAATTGGACATCGCACAATGCACGGATCGTGAGAAGGTCACTGCTCGCAACTCATCGACTCAACGACCACCTCGAGAATGGTGGGACAATTTACGATCACCCACGCCAATGCCGGGCTATCTCGTGGGACGAGTTTGTGAGCCTTCCGTCATGCACACATTCTGCCGGCATGATGACATCAAGAAGAAGGAGTTTCATGCACTCCGCCAAGGCAATCGCTTCGGTGGCGAGTATCTTCACCGTTTCAACCAGCTAGCCCGCTATGCCCGGCCGATGTGACCAGAGATGAAGAACGGCAAGAAAGGTTCTGGAGGACTCAACGGCGATATCTCTGTCAACTCATCTCCCGTAACTTCACCGACTTCCAACAGTTGGTGGAAACCCACAGTCCGAGGATCGAAACGGCTCGATACCACTTTTGTCGAACCCGGAGCGAAGGATCCGAATTCTCTGTGTTCAAACACGGTCCGAGATTTCAGTGTACACGTCTCACAAAATGAATATCACATTCATATCACGAAGCGTAAATGACATTAAATAAATAACTCTTTAATACAAATGAGTCTTGAATAATAACATCAAATGTCAAATGATAAACACAGCGGAAATAATAATATAGTGGGAGCCACACGATGCGCCACAGCAATCGTCTCAGGTCGTAAGGCCTACTCGTCCGGTCCTCACCGTCAAGATAGTCTTCTCCGAATAAGATTTATTCAGAAGAGTGAGCACTACTACCGTGCTCGCAAGTCACACCAATATTGAATTTAAATGCATGCATAAGGAAACAAGTGAGTATGGTCTGGTTGTTTTGCATAAACAACATTTTCGGTTTGAATAAGTATAGTAGTTTCTAAGGCAATTTTATACTATGGATAAAATCATATTTTGAAATGGCAATGATATATCGTGGATAACCTCCAAAGGTAAAGTGAAGGATCCTTCCTAACACTTGGCTTCCGCCTAAATTTTCATAAGGATTAACCATCCTCAACATTTAATAAAGCATTTTAAAACCAAAAACAATACTAACTTTAAGTGGCCCCGCTAGCATGTCCATGACGCGCGACGCGCTATTCGAATAGTTTCTACTCGCAGAGTTGGTACAACTTTACCCACACGAGGTGACATGCTCGTTATGTCGCCAATTCACGCTTCCGTAGGCGTGTGGTGAGCAATTACCATGAGGCCTTTACAATGTTTTATCCTAGTACATTCATGCCGCTAAGGTTTCGCCTTTGGTCGTGAGTCCCTCTGAAGCCCTCTTGCGCCAAGTGGGAATAAAATGTCTAGCCGACACCCACAAAATCACATGACATAAATATACTAGGACATCACAAATTAGTTAGCCAAATCCCGCCCATACAGGACATGTGGTGATACGTTATGGCATAGCAATAAGCGGCTCAAAGACCGGTCCTCAATCGACTTGGCGTCATTCCTACAACCCATGGGCCTTGATCTTAACGGATCAAACCGTGCATAAACTCGCACCCACCATTCCGACCATTTCGCCCAAATCCAAACCCATTTTGGTTTTATTTTGAATAAAAACTTTATTTATAAACTCATGTGGTAAAACAATACCACAATATCAAGTTTGAAAACAATTTGTAGAAGTGCGGTGTAAACCCTCCCAAATTCGTAAATGTGGACTAAGCTTGGCTAAGCATATATTTGAATTTTGGTAATATCTTGCCTATGGTATCAAGGTAGTCGGATACAACATTCAAATTTGGCCATACAATAACATATGGAATTAACTATCGTAAACAGGACATTAAAATATTTATAACAACATATGCATGCAATAAGGAATTTAAAACTGAAAATAACTTAAAATAATAGGGCAATATGGTCAATGGTGTAACTTGCCTTGGTCGATGTCTTGAAACTCTAACTCTTGATTTGATCGAACTCTCCGAGTCGTCGAAGTCTAAACGCAAAATCGACAAATTCAATGCAAATTCAAATAAATTCAAAACATAGTTCAAATTAACTCCAAACTGAAATATTTTGGTTTAGTTAGCTAGATTATAATTTTATATAAATTTTGCAATTTGAAACACCCAATTTGGAGTTCAAATGCAAAAGTTATGAATTTTTGAAGTTTATATCTAAATCTGAAATTTTATTGAATTTCCAGAATTATTTTCCTACTGAAAATCCATTTATTGCGCAATCTTGGCCAATGTGAGGATTTTCGGAAATTAAAAGATTTTAAAAAGATTTCTGACATGCGGGCCCCACATGTCAGTGGGCCGGTTCAAGGTGGACCTAGCCCACCGAACTTTGGAAGAAACGGCACGGTGGACCGGCCACGTGGGTGTGTGCGTGGGCGCTGACACGGCGCCACGCGGGCCGTGTTCTTTGAGATGGCGCCGGTGGCGACACGTGCGCGCCACCGTGGCGCCACGTCGATCGCGACGCGGCGGCGGCTTTCGGCAATCACCTCGCCGGCGCTAGAGGTCTCGGCGAGAGGTGTGATTGATACCAAAAGGAAGAGTGGGCGATGTTGAGCGTGGTGCTCACCGAGGTCGCGAGAAAATGCGGCGGAAGGTCGTCGGCGGCGAGTCGGCGGTGCGGCGATCGGTCGTCGGTGAAGAAAGCGCCGCGATGGTCCCCACGGTGAACGAAGGTGCGCCGGGCCGCGAGGCGGCGGCGGCACGATGGTGACTGGCGGTGAGGACGCGGCGTGGACGACGGCGGCGGAATTGGCGGCAAGAACGTGCGCTCGGGCGGCGGCGAAACCTCGAATACGACGAGCTCGCGGCGGGAGGAGAGAGTGAGTGAGGGGAATGGTTGAGGAGGAGAAAGGGCTCAAGGGCTCCCTTTTATAGGCGCCGGAAGGTTCGAGGCGGCGTGGGGTGGTGGAGGTCGTGCGTGCGGCGGTTTTGGCGCGCGGCGGTTTCGGCAAAACGTGCACGAGGATAAAGGGTTGAGGGGAAGTGGGTGCGGTGTGACATGGCGAGCCGTTGCACACGATTGCCGATGAAAGAGCGAAGCAGACGCGAGGAACACGGAGCTCAAGACTTGGTCATGGCGGCGGTTTCGCGCGCTGCAAGAAGAAGGCGAGGAAGGCGATGACTCGGGCCTCCGATTTTCAACGCACGGTCGAGATTAGATTCGCGAAGCGTGTAAGTGACTTTCGGCGCGGCCGTTGGATTAAGATCAATGGTTGAGATTAGACCGAGCGGCGGTAAGTGCGTTTTAGCGCGCCGTTGGATTAAGATAAATGCGGCTCACGTTGATGATGGCATTCGGACCGTGCGGTTGCTGTGAAAGATCTTGACCGTCGGTGCATGATCCAACGGTCAGAAGAGAAGCAGAGGCGTGGGTAACTAGTAGCCGTCCGATTTAAATCGGACGGTGGCGGAAGATGAGCGGCGTGCGGCGAGCGGGCGGTGGGCTCTGTGTGCGAAGGTTTGGGCCGAGTGGTGGGTTTTACCAAACTGAATTTTGATTTTCTTTTTGATTTCTCAATTGTTTTAATTACATTAATTCATTTAGGCTTTAGAAAATAGCAAAATACTTCCAAAAATTATGGAAAAATTCACTGAAATTCCCATACTCATTCTGGGACTTAATAAAATTATTTCCAACTATTTGTTGGCTTTTAATTTTGTAAATAAATTTGTTTTAGCTTTAAAATACTTATAAAAAGCTTTTGAAAATTCAGAGAAACCACAAACATAAATAAATTTTAAATTTTTCTCAAATTGAAAATTTGGTCATTACAATTCTGACAAGCAAACTTCCGAGCGGGTTCAACGGCTTGCCGCCGGCGACTCCGGCCGCGGCGGCGCGAACTAAGAGCTAAAATGGGAACGCAATAGCACTATGAACCTAATGGTGGCAACCTCGCCGGCAGTGAGTGACCAGAACGCCGGCTAGCCGAAAAAAACGAAAATAGAGCTTTTACTGCAATTTGAAAATAGCAAAAAGCTCCGCTGCAGTCCAGAGAAGCGTGTGCCAAAGCCTCAAGGGACTAATAAGAAGCTACCTTAATGAAGAGGAGCTTCAAAGATGGCCGGAGTAGTTTGTCCATGGTGGAGCTCGCCGGACCCGAGGAAGAAGATGATGGAAATGATGATCTGAGCCAAAATGAGTACCACTGGTGGTCAAAATAGCTTCATTACAACTCCTAGAAGCTACATGAGAAACCAATTTGAAAATAGAGCACTCACCTGAGCTGAGGAAGGAGAGGACCAAATTCGGCCGAATTTGAACAAACCCCAAATTGGATAATTCCTGTGATTCAAATCCAAAATTAAGTGAGGGGATATATTCAAGACAGTGAGGAGGTTAAATTGGCGTAAAGAAATATGAAGGAGAACCACTGGAACACCAAGAACACCAATGGAGCTCTACGGGTCAACAATGGCGGTTTGGGGGTTGTTGAGGGGTTAAGCTCCAAAATTGAAAGTGGAGCTTGAGGGTGGTCTAAAGGAATACCAGGAAGTGTTGAATGTGCTTATAGGGCTTGGGAACACTAGGGTTTTGCCAAAAGAGCTTTGCGGGAGACAAAACTCAAAGCACGAAGCATGGCCGAAAGAAAAAAGGGGTGTAGAAGAAGGTATGTGGTATGGCTCGGCCGAACACACCTCCCACAACCCTAAATGTCGAATAGGGCGGCCGTAGGGAGCACGAAATGACACTGCCATCACTCCCCTACTGTTCACGCACGATCTGAGGTTGAAGACTACACGAAACGCACTCGGGCGATTGTCGGCCGTTGGATTGAATGTGAATGGCTTATCATTCTTCCACTCGGGACGCTTACCTTTACCTCGGTCGGAGTATTGCTTGGAACATCGTGGCTCTTTATCGCTTACGGCCAAGACTTTCTTGGAACTGTTGGCTTGAGGCTTTTGTCCCTTCGCTTTGTTCTTGGATTTCTTGGCCTTTTTATCCTTCCTTTTGCCACTTTCGCCAGTCACTTGAGGAATTTTGTCGTCTCAATCAATGGTTTTGTTCCACTCGACTGCTTTAGCAGCAATTGCATATCGATCGGCCATCTCAAAGAGCTCGGCTATGGAAGAAGGAGGATTCAAAGCGATGTCCTTCGTAATTCTTCTACTGCGGACTCCTTGTTTAAAGGCTCTGATAACAGATGAGTCAGAAAGCTCTGGAATTGAATTATGAACCTGACTGAAATGCTTGATGAATTAGCGTAAGGTCTCGTGGTCATTTTGTCTCATCCTGTGTAGGCCATCCTCCTTTCCAAGGCGATTGTAGGTGCCCTAAAAATTAGCTAGTAGAAGATCGCGGAGGTGTTGCCACTAGTAGATCGGCTCGAGTGGTTGGTTTAGCAGCCACGATCGAGCGGACCCTTTGAGCACAGTTGGAAGGTAATTTGCCATGACGCGTTCTCCTCCCCCGGTTGCTTGGACAGTAGTCGTGTAGATTTGAAAGAATTCAATGGGATTTTGAGACCCATCAAACTTCTCCATGTTCACTGGTCGAAACTGAGGCGGCCAGCTAACTGCTCAGAGGTAGGGTGAGATTGCCTGATGTTCGGTAATGACTTCCTAACATGTTCTTCGCAGGAAAGAATGGTTGATATCAACAGGTGATCGTACACGACGATACCTGGTCGTGTGTAGACCCGACCTATAATAGGTCTCGGTCTTACGAGGGAAATATTCCTCGTGTTTCATCTAATGCTGTAGATCTCTGGATCAGAGCGGTGAACGATCACCTCTCCTGGGAGCTCATTGATCATCAGGCGTTAGAGGAGCTCTCCTCCGATTGGACTTAAGCTTAGGGGAATGATGTAATTTGTTGTTGCACCGATCTCCATGTGATGAACTGTTCGAACGACTGGTAGTTGATGGAGCCATACTGCTATGGCTTCCAGAATGATGTCAACGAGGATGCTCGAGTCTGTCCACTGTGCTTCAAAGCCTTCATGCTATCTCTTCGGCGAAGAGATTGTAGCCTAGCGCTCGAGCAAGCTCTCGAGTTGAGTTCTTGAGTAGATCATTGATGTGTTGGAGTTCCTAGGCCTCCTCCAATTGGTACTGAACGTGTACAGGCAAATTTCTCTGAGCCACAATTCTTCTCCGTTTGGTTGTCTCAGGATCACCCACATCCGATCCTTGAGTTTGCCTCAATGGAGTGTGATTATGTCGAGGATTTCCCTCACACTCATTAGAGTGTTGACCCTGGTCATCACTGGAGGCATTCTTACTATTGCCATGACAGGGCACAGTGTGTGATCGGAGGGGAGCATCCTCAGGTCTGTCTCTTGGACAGAGATCATTATCTGAGGGAAGAACGAAGACCTCCCATTGATAATCTCCACTTGCTCTTGAGGGCTCCTCACTTGAGGAGTAGTTGAAAGACACCATCTGGCAACTTGGAGTAAACCCCTCCAGTAAGGGGAATTCTGGGTCATAATCGTCTCTGTCCGCAGGTAAATCCTACGAAGGGATGGTCAAACTCGCAGGAAAAGCATGTTTGACCCCCATCCTCTGTGGGGCTAACCAGAGAGAGAGAAACACCTGTTGCTGATGAAGCTCCAGAATGATGGTTTCCATAACCTATCTCGCCAGGTCGGACTGCCTCAGGTGGACTCGAACATTCGGAGGGAAAACTCTCGTCATGGTGTGGTTTTGCCTTAGTGCAGTCCTCATCGTGGTCGGATAGTTAGTGCATGTAACATCCCAAGTTTTAGACTTGTGTTTCAAATGTAAGAAAATGAGGGGAAATTAAAAACTTTTCTTACATCTTGTATTTCCTGTATGCCTGGTGTAACAGCCCTAAGTTAGGGTTTGTGTTTCAAATGTAAAATTATGAGGAGAAATAAAAAAAAAACTTTTGATGCCTCATGAAATCATTTGGGAGTTTTCTAAATTTCCCCCTAGCAATTTTCATTTTCTAGAATTTATTCTTGTGAATGGAAGTTGTTGTCAACAAAACTCTTGGCCTTTAACTTGTGATCATCCTCTGGGAATATTTTTCCTATCATCTTGATCATCCTAGTTACCTCTCTGAAAAATTTCACAATTTTTAGATTTTGTTTGCTATTTCAAATGGCCAAGTCAAACCAGTTTGAAATCTGGTCAAACCCTTAGTGCAGCAGCTTGTGAATTTTCTGGAGGAAAATGTGGTGCATGAAAATTCCTGCAAAAACTACACAAGGTTGTTCTCTGTCCCAGGAAGCTCCCATAAAAATTGCGAAATTTTTGGAGCTCGGGAGCTATCTCTAAAAATTCCCTAAACCTGCTCAGCCTTTTAAAATCAAACTCTGAAGTTACTGTTTGTCGGGCTCGAACCCAACTCGAGCTCGAGTCCGACTGCACCGCTCGGCTCGGTCGCGCCACTTAGCTGCACCGCCCAATCTCGACCGTCCATCTCAGATCCAACGATCAACTCAATCTCGGTCGAGTCAAACCAGCTCGCCACGTCGCGCCAGACTCCGGCTCGCGCCGCTTTGTCACTGTCGCTGACGAGTGGGCCCCTCCTGTCAGGTTCTTCCTCGCCTTCTCCGAATCTCACCGGAGCTCGCGGCACTCGCGCATGCATGCCATGCAGCTCGTCGCTGCCACGTCGTGGACGCGTGTTCGCCTCCGGAGAATCGCCAGGAGTCCATCTACCCCCTGAGGTCATCCATTCTCCTTCGCGTCCATTCTCGTGCTTTCTCGCCCAAATTTCCTCCTCGGTGGAGAAGAACCCGGCGTAAGCGCCGCCGTATCGAGCCGCCCTCGAGCCCGCGACCGCACCATCGTGATCCTTGCTCAACGCCGCCTCCATTTTGCCCATCCGGATCCTTGTCGTCCGGTGAATCGCCAAGGGTGGTGTCTTAAATCTCGCCTCCGGTGAGCTCGGTCCCACGAGCTTCTGGCGTTCTAGTAAGTATCATGCTTGGCGCTTGGTCCTTTAGGATCGCATTGCTTCCTCGAGTCTAACGGTGATCTTATTTTGTTCTTTGGTACATCAGAAATTTGTGCAACGGTTCTTCTCGAGCACGGTGTTCCGCCGCCGCAACGATTCCGGCCGCCTCGGACCCTCTTCATCGGTGCTATCTTGGGCTTATCCTTCCTGGAGTCGAGGCGAAGCTGTTGCGCACCTTCCCGAAGCTTCTCGTTGCTCGTAGCATCTTCTCCACGGAAGCCGCACTTTCTTCTCCGCCTCCGTTCACCGCCAGCTCGCCGCCGGCATCCTCGAGGCACCGGGTCGTCGTCATCGAGTTCGCGAGCTCTAAGTGAACCTGTAGGTATAACCCTTTCGCCCAGAAACTCTCTGGTTGGCTAGATCAGCTGCGCGGCCGCGCCGCCGTCCCCGTGCTCGTCGGCGAACCGCCGGCAGCGTTAGAGCTAATCCCCCTCCATTAGCGTTAATCATTTTATGTTTGTATCACTGTCCTGTGGGCCTTCCAGAGTTAATCGCGTTTAGAAATTTTAATCCAACCGTTATTTATCCTCTGAGTCTCTGTCATGTGGGTCCATGTTGTCAGTTAATGTTTGTGTAAACTTGGTTAATACGTGTTCTCTTTGGACAAGCGTATTTCTCTGTACTTGTAAGTTAGAGTGCGCTCGAGTAAGCGAGAAGGCGTAATCGGAAATTACACCTTCGACGTCACCTTCGGCGCGGGCGGGGTCGAGTCTGACCTGGTAAGCTCCCTCGCGCGGGGCCGCATGTCAGTGTCTGTGGCTAGCTAAGCGTTGGTAGGAAAAGATCTCGGCGTTATTATAAATTCCGAAATGATTTTACATTTGCCTTTGTTAATTCATTTAAATTTAGAAAATTCATAACTAATTCAATTTTTCTCCAAATCGAGTGAAACCAGTTCTGTTAAATTTCATTTTAATTGTGTTATTTACTAAAATTTGTTTCAGCTATGTCTCTGTTATCAAAAATCTGATAATTGATTAAATAGTGTTATTATGTATTTTCCAAATTAGAAAGTTCATATCTATCTCAATTTTTTGTCCAAAGCAAGTGAATCCAATTTTGTAAATTTTCATTTTTAGTGTACTATTTATCAGAATAGGTTATAGATGTGTTTTTGTTCATAAATTTTGTTAAATAATAAAATGGTGCTTTCATGTGTATTGTTAGCTTAGAAAATTCTTAACAACTTAAAATAAATTGTTCTCTGTTTCTAAAATTTTGTTAAATCATGCTTTAGCTGTTGTGTAAAATTGGTATGTTTTTGTTGTTGTTGAATGTTTGAGTTTTGTCGTGTCATTTGTTCTTATTCGTTGTTTTTGCTCGATCGATAGATTGCGACGATTCTGGTATTCTCGAGAGTAATCCTCTGCAACAGGTTGAGCATATTGAGCCGCAGCAGCCAGGCAAGCAGTTTGATCATGTTAATCCCAATAGTTTAAAGTCTAATATTTTGTTTCAGCTGTATGTATGCAGTGCTTTATTTGTGTTAAATTGATTAGTTAAATCCGTAGCTGCATATCCTGTAGGTGAAATATTGATCTCTACTACCTGAGCCTAGGTTACTTGCTGTGATTAGAGTTCGTTGGATGAACTCTTATCACTTAGTAGATTACGAGTTTAGTTGCTTAGCCATGCTTAGCTACCGGTAGAATCGGGCGATCATCGACTTAGTCGATGATCTTGATCACATAAAATTATTATTGTTCTTATGTTCCAGCTTGTGCTATGTCTAATTGCAAAAACTAAAAATGGAAATAAAAACGATTTAGACTTGGGCACAATGGTAAGTTTTGGTGTGATCTGTTGGGTGTGACTGGAAAGGTGCCCGAGTCAACAAGGACCGAACATCTTGTTACACTAAACCAAGCATTTTAGCGTGCTAACCACACTAGAGTATATGGGACCTCTCTTGACCTAGTACTTTAGCGTGTATTGGCTCCGGTCGCAGGAGGTCGCGGGAGGGATGGTGTTGGGAGCATGGTAGTTGTCCGAAAGCTTTACCCGCAAAGGTAGTTGTCTTTTCGGCTTTACCATGTAAGCGTATGGATTTCTATCCATACGAGCGGCTCGTAGTTAATACACAATATTGGAAAAAGTCTCGTAGGACTTAGTGTGCCGGCATACCTTGAAGTGTGCTTTGGCTTAAAGGCGATGCGAAGTGTGGGTGCGATGGTACACCCTGCGAGGTTAAAACTATTTGAATAGCCTCGTCTAGGTTATGGACACGCTTGGCAAGGTCTTTCAAGAGTTAGACTACAACCGTTTAAATTAAAACTTGATGGGTGGTACGAATGCGGGATTCGTGCTGTTGTGTGGTGACTATTGGGATAGTCACTTCTAGGTTGTTTTATCTTTACTCTTTTGTTATTATTATCCTTACTTGTTATTTCAATATTAAAATGAATTGCAAACTTGCCTTCCATTGTATTACATTATTGCAAATAAAGATAGCTTTGTGCAAATGAAACATATGACCTCCACGAGATAAGCTGCATGTAGCATATGAATAGGTGCGCTAGTTCACACGTCGGTCTTGCAGTACAAAAGCAATTTTGCACTCATTGTTTTGCTTAATGTTTTTGTTGCGAGAGGAAGAAGGTGAGCCCCAAGGGCCTCATACAGTGAGTTGTCTTTGCCGCTTGGTGTGGGGCGACTAGGCTTGGCGGTCGGTTAGTTGCCTTGTGGGTTGAAGGCACGCTGATTGGCTTTGTTTATAGCCATCTTATGGCGCTTTTATTTCATTGTCTATCTTGTTCATTTGTGTATCTTTTGGCGGTCGTACAGTGCGTAATAATCTCTGTTGTTATTTTACGCTTAGTAGTGGGATGTTTGGACTCTATGTTTGGAATGGAGTTGATGCATAATTTTGTGGCGAGTGTGTATATTGCTTTCAGGAAGTATACATATCTCGAGGCTCGATTTATTTGATTTGTGATGCTAGGGCCGGTGGTTGGTTAAGCATTACAAGCCAAATAAATTGGGGTCCTCACAAAGTTGGTATCGAGCCATCTGACCATAATAACCCAAGCATAGTCGTCTTTAGGATATTTTGGAAAAAGCTTATTTGCGAGCTATAAAAGGTTTATGAAAACCTAGGCGATTCTCGAGTTTTACTCCTTACCTATCCTAGCCTTCTACTCATCTTACTCCAATTTGAGTTTTAAAACTTGGTTTCTCTCTTTCCTTTCAAAAAGATAGTTCACTTTGGTTGAATTAGTTTTGGGAGAACCATGAAGATTAATCCAACTAAAAACTTGTGGGGATAATAGGGTAAGATGTTAAATGAGTTAGTTATGTGTCTAATTTTTGTTGGATAGATTTTACCTTGCTTTTTGGCTGTATTAAACCAATGATTGAACTTTGAGACATTATCTTCCTTAGCGATTGCTCGTTCTGCCAATTCGGGTTGGTCGCTTCGGTAGATTGATCTTGTAGCTCAACTCTTATACTTGCTTTGTGTTTGTTTTTGGACTGTTTTTAGGGAGTATTGGCTTTCTTGCGCTTAGGTTTGTTGCTAACTTGTCTTAGTGAAACAGGATGGCCGGAGAAGCGCGTGGTAGTCGATCAGCGGCGGGGATGAGGAGCTTCCCCCTCCTCCGACCATGGCTGAGGTTCTCGCTCAGATCGAGCGAAACCGCATGGATTAGATGCGCATTTTGGAGGTCATTGCTAGGAATACCTCCACTCCTTCCGGTGCCTCCGGATCTGGTGGGGGCGGACATCAGACTCGCGGGGGACTTGCGGAGTTCCTCCGTACGCAGCCGCCGACTTTCTCCCGCTCTGAGGACCCTCTTGATGCGGATGATTGGCTGCGCATGGTTGAGCGGAAGCTCAACATCGCTCAGTGCCAGGCCCAGGACAAGGCACTCTTCGCGTCCCACCAGCTTGAGGGCGCAGCACTCTCATGGTGGGAGAACTACCTCGCCATGCAGCCCGCGGGCCATGTGGTCTCGTGGGAGGAGTTCAAGTCAGATTTCCGTCGGGCCCACATCCCTGATGGCCTGATGAGGCTGAAGAAGAAAGAATTCCTCACGCTCAAGCAAGGGCGCAAATCTGTGACGGAGTACCTCTACGAGTTTAATCATTTGGCTCGTTATTGTAACATCCCCATTTTCAACTTGTGTTTCAAATGTAAGAAAATGGGTAGAAATTAAAACTTTTTCTTACATCATGTATTTCCTGTGTGTACTAAACAATTATTGTACAAGAGCATGGAAATACAAAGTCTAAATCTGTTGATCATCCACAGAAATCTTTTTCCTAAGTTCTTGGGTTGATATGTGACCCTCTGAAAAATTTCACACTTTTGAAATTGATTGAATAGTTTTATTAGTCGATCAAACTTGCTTGACTCATAGTCAAACCCTAGCTCAAAGCATTGTATAATTTCTGGAGAAAAATGCTCAGCACAAAAACTCCTAAAAATTTTCATAGAATTTGGAGCTAGTTTGCTAGCTCTAAAAGTCCCTTCAAGATCCCAGTTCCAATTTAAACCCTAAACCCAGGTCAGACCTCCAGGTCTTGGTCACACCGAGCCGCTTAGCCGTGTCGGGCTCGGTCAGGTTGGGCGCAGGTGGTCTGGGCCGTTGGATCTTAAATCCGACGCTCAAAGACCTCCTCTGGTCTTTGTAAAAGACCTCCCACCCCACGACTTCCTCTGTTCTTTACAAAGACAACCCTCGAGGACCTCCCGGGACCTCCTTTGCACCTTCTGCAAAGACCACTGGCGACCTCCTCGGACCTCCACGACCACCCCTAGCGCTTGGGTGATCGTGGGCCATCTCTCTTGAGATCGTGGCTCGAGACCTCCCTAGTGTTAGGACCTCTATCTGGGCTCAAGATCCGAGCCCTTGGATGTCAATCCATCGACTCACGACCTCCTAGTGGGGCTCGGTGCGGATTTTAGCCGTTGAGCTCCTTGACACGGTCCTCTCAGCATCGGGTGGGCATGGGCGTTATCAAATTTTGTGCATGGCGGTGAGAGCAGTGCCTTGTCAACTTTTGGTGACAAGCGGCTATGTCTTGCCAACATTAAATGTCAGCGGCACCTTTTGCTCAAAAGTCTCACGACAACCTACTCCCATCGGTTTCGTGTACTTGGTCTCGGTTGCGGTGACTTTGCCACCCTTCCCGGCTATATTTGAAGCTCAAGCTTCCTCTCATAGTTCCTTTAGTCACTCTCTGCACCCTAGCTCATCTCGGTTCTCGTGCTCAAACACCGAAAGCCATTGCCACCATTGCCGGACATTGGAGCTCCTCGGCGACCTCCGAGCTTGATGGTTCAACATTGCAATAGTGGCGATCATCTTGTTCCCTTGGTCACCTCAAGCCTCCCTAACTCGCTTTGTTTGACCTTCAGAGGTTGACGAGGTGGGCGCTTCTTTCGTGGCGGGAGCCGTCTTCTTCATCTCGGCGACCTCCACCGTCACCGGAGCTACGCGACCACTCCGGTTCTCCTTCAATCCGGGTGAGTACTTGATTCAAAAACCGATCCGTTAGACCTCTTCGGTTTCGTTTTTAGCCGCATTGGTCCCGGCGGTTATCTCGGTTAGCCGCGGTTGGTGGTGCTTCGGTGTAGCTTTTGGCACCCTTAGGTTCTCCGTCCTATTTGGAGCTCATTCGCGCCTTTGGTTTCGCCGACGAGGTCCCCATCGCGGCGGCAAGCGGCTGTGCCGCTTCGGGTTTTGTCGGTTCAAAACCTCCCATTTTAAATCATCTTCTTAGGACCACTTTAATGCTCAAATCATTGCTCATCATTGGTGCATTAATTGTGTCCTAACTTGTGCCGATGGAGTCAGCATCGTGTAGGCGGGCCTTAGTCATTAAGTGTTCCTCTTAGATTCATTTATTGTCAATTATTCGATGCATTAAATTGTCTTAGCCATGCTGTGCGGAGATCTGCACCATTAAAACCACTCTAGGACCTCCTCGGGCTAATCTTAGCCGTCCCGAGCCTCTCCAAGTTCAGATCGGGCCTTAGGATCTTTTCAGAAAAATCCTAAGTCTCTGGACCTCCACCCTATAGAATCTGGCCGTTAAAGACCTCCGTAGGTTAAATCCCAGCCGCTAGGATCACCCTCCTCCTTGGGGTCCTCTTTGCAAAAGACCTCCTTGAGGTCCTGCGTGCGAAGAGGTCACCCGATCGTTTTGTCAAAACCGCCCTCTCGGACCTCCTTGGGGTCCTCTTTGCAAAAGTCCTTCCTTAGTCGTTTTCTAAAGACCACCTGAGCCACCCCACCAAGGTCCTCTTTTGCAAAAGACCACCCCGGTCTTTTGTAAAGAAAACCTTCAAAACCATCCGGGGTCCTCTTTACAAAAGACCATCCCTTGGTCTCTTTGTAAAGAGAACCTCGAGACCTCCTCGTCTTTGGTCTTAACCATGAGGACCTCCCGCCTAGATCTGGGCCACTCGGGACCTCTCCCATGGAGATCCGAGCCATCGAGATCTCTCTGCTCTAGCACTGTGTTGGAGGACCTCCCGTGGGACATCTCGGCCGTTAGGACCTCCTCGGTGAGATCCTGGCCGTCAAGACCTCCATTTGTTAAGCTCACCGCTTAGATCCTCTCCTCCGATCGGATCTAGACCGTTAAGACCTCCTCGGAAATCTTAACCGCCTGGACCTTCCCTTAGATGGATAGCCGTAGGACCTCCTCGTGGAGCTCGGGCGCCAGATCGGATCGATGGCCACGACCTCCTAGTGCGCGAGGAGCTCCCTCGCGTGTCTTTGTGCATCCGGTGGTGGAGCGTTGGATTGATATCAACGGTTAAGACCTCCCTAAGCGCGATGAGGTCTTTGCGCCGGGTGCTCGTCGCGGGTTTTGGGCATCTGAGCTCGTGAGCGTGCGATCTTGGATCAACGACCCACGACCTCCCGATTTTCGTTGGTTTTCAGTTTAGTCCGAGAAGCTTTTATTTGCACATATTAATTATTTTAAACTTCAAAATTGCATAACTTTTTCTCTGTAGCTCCAAATTTAACAAACTAAAGTTCTATAAATGCATCTGTTAAAGTACTTTAGCTTAGTGTAGGTTTTGCAGTAGTCTTTAATACTGAAATTAATCATGTCTTAGATTTAAAACTTAGAAAAATCATAACTCTTTCAATATAACTCCAAATGACCTGAAATTTTATATGGGTTACCACTATACCAGTAGGTAGCTACCATAAAAGTTTCAGCTTCAAAATCTTTCTAGAAAATATTTTTGCTACAGTGTTAATTATGGCCGAAATTAGGTTTTTAGAGAATATCTTTTGCACCACAAATCCAAATTAAGTTTTTCCAGTTTCTATGTCTAGGTATGTTCGTATTTTACCTTGTGTATAAATTTCGTCACATTTGGATAATTTTTGCTTGCTCTTTTGTTTAAATGTTGCTCGTCTTATTGGTTGTTTTCGCTCTTTCGCTTAGGATTCGATATTTGCGGTAACCCGAGCGACCCTCCGCAACAAGTTGAGCAACACAAGCGAGCAAGCAGTTTGATCATTTCTCATTAATCCCATTACTTTTAAAGTCTAATATTTCGTTTAACTTCTATGTATGCATTGCTATTTTGTTGTTAAATTGATTAGTTAGACCTCTAGTTGCATAATCTGTAGGTAAATAATTATCCTCTACTATCCGAGCCTAGGTTATTTCTGTGATTAGAGTTAGTTGGATGAGCTCTTGTCACTTAGTAGATTCGAATGAATATTGCTTAGCCATGCCTAGTTATCGGTAGTATTGGGCGATCATCGACTTAGTCGGTGATCTTGATCACACAACTACTTATACTACTCCATTATGTCCAACCCTTGTGTTTTATTGATTTACAAATCAAAAACTGAAAACAAAACTATATCTTGACTTGGGCACAATGGTATGTTGATGTGATCTGTTGGGTGTGTTGGAATGGTGCCTAAGTCCCTAAGGACCGAGTTACTTGTGCCATTGATCCAAGCAATTATTGCGTGCTAACCACACGAGGGGGATATGGAACCTCTCTTGACTAAGTACCTTGGGAGGTGTTAATTATGAGCTGGTCGGTGGGTGTGTTTCTGTGTGTGTGTGTTTGTGGTGTTGGAGGGGAGCATTAGCAGACCGGTTAGGCTGTTTAATGTGTCTTTCTCCCGTGGGTTGCGGCTCTTAATTAGCATCGTCCATTGGAAAGCGTCTTGTTAGACTTAGCCATGCACGCATACCAAAGGAAGTGTGCTAACAGTGGTGGTGGAAAGCGGTCTATCGTGTGGGTACATTGGTACACCCCTGCAGGGTTAAAACTATTCGAATAGCCTCGTCCTAGGTTATGGACACGCTTGGTTATTTCCCACAAGAACTAGACTACAACCTTTTAAAAACTTAAACTTGACATGGGTGGTATGAAGGGGTACTTCATGCTATTGTTGTGGTGACTATGGGTTAGTCACTTCTAGGTTGGTGTTGTTCTCTATCTATGTTATTATTGTCTCTCTTTTATTTGAACACTAAAGTTAATTGCAAACTTGCTTTGAATCTATTACCTTATTGCAAATGAAAACTTGCTTTATCTTGAAAATAAGTCCAAAGCCTCATCCACTTAAATAAAGCTTGCATGTAGTTAATTATAGTTCTGTTATCTCACACGTCGGTCTTGCAGTACAAAAACAAGTTTTGTACTCATACGCTTTGCTTAATATTAATTGTTGCAGAGGAAGAAGGTGAGCCCCAAGGGCCTCACTTTTGTGAGTGTGTTCTTGCGCTGTTTGGGACGATTAGCTTAGCGGTCCGGTTGGTTGCCTTGTGGGTAAAGGCACACCGATTGGCTTTTGTTTATTGCCATCTTATGGCCATTTGCTTCATTGTGTATTTACTTATCTTTATGAATTTTGGCAGTCGGCCTCTCTTTTGTAATAACTCTCTTTATATTATCTATGTCTTTCGATTGTTGCTTTGCTTGGCTCTATGTGTATGAATGGAATTGATGCATGATTTTGTAGCGGGTGTGTATCTGCATTTACAGGAAGTATACATATCTAGAGGCTTAGTTTATTTGATTTGTCTTTGTTAGGACCAAGTGGATGGTTAAACAGTACAAGCCAGAATAAACCGGGTCCTCACGATTATGCTTCGGGAGGTGGCCTCCGATGAGGCCAGCAGAAAAGTTTATGGATGGCTTGTCAGAGGAGCTGCAGGACAAGCTATCTATTGTGAACTTCTCGGACTTTCGGGCCTTAGTGGATAAGGCCATCGTTGCGAGCATAAGGCTAAGGCGTTGGGTGAGTCCATAGCGCAAATGGGAGGCCCATCGATGCGCTCACGCCGGCTTCACTCGTCCTCGGCTGGGCTAGCACCAGGCCCGTTCTTTTGCTCCACCGGCCGAGGCCATCAGCGCGGTTCCTCGTCCACCGCAGGCGTGTTTGACCACGCGCTGCGATCAAGAAGCAGGTGGCCTCCGCAATCCGCGCCGAGGTTACTTGTTTTCGCTTTGCCACAACAAGGCCATTATGCTAATTCTGTCCTCACGAGTGTTGGGCGGCCCTCGTCCTAATGGAGCGCGGGCGGGAGTGGTCACCCACCGACGAGAAGATGATCCAGAAGACCAGTGCGGCGGTGGTGAGTCAACTATCTTTCGGTGAGGAGGCTCGGAGGCGCGGATGTCATGATGGGTACACTTCTTGTCAATTATCGTCTGTTTGTAACACCCGGGATCCACATTACCTGGAATGCTACTTAACCACTCTACGACTAGCCAATAATTTCAAGACAAAATTAATTCGGCGACAACTCTAGACAAGAAGCACTAAGCGGAAGCATAAACAACTAAGGGAATAAAGATGACGGTAACAAGTTCAATAATTAAACAACCTCTAGCAGATTAAACAAAGAATGGTTCACAAGACCATCCTTATTTAACAACATAATCATCCACAAATAGTTAAGCATTTGGCTAGAATTTCATCGTCTTTATTACAACATGAGTTGATGAACCAAGTGCATTATTGTGGTGCCGCTCTACCCATCCCATGAATGCTCAACAATCACTGTAGGGGAAACAAGGGTGAGATAAAAATCTCGGCAAGCAAAGCTGTTTAATGTGCTAATCGGACTACAAATAAATATACAACATCATTAAAGTATCCATATGTCCACATCCATAATGTGAATCCACATTCATTTACAAGCTAATTAAACTACAAAGATATTAAGCATCAATATCCAATTCTCATAATGAACACAATTATAGCCTCAACCATATTTACTACCAAAGATAGTAAAATATTAACAACAAAATCTTGATCAACTGCTTCATATTATTCACCACTACCACTACCAATGACAAAAGAGTATTAACATGTTTTATGTGAGGACCCGGAATATTTAACTAGTAACACTTAACCTCCAATTGGTTCTAGCATTACTAATTAAACATTCTAAGCCTCGATGGGCATATGTTTCCCAGAATTGCAACACATGCACATCATCACAAAATTACACATCATTTCCATACAGCATACATCACTAAGTCCAACAACGACATACACAAAGTAAAGTTATTACAAAAGAGAGCCGACCGGCCAAATAGAACAATATACAAGAATGACAGCGGAAGCAAAAGCGCCATAAGATGGCTAGAACAAAAGTCGACCAGGTTAGCCATACACCCCAAGGCAACCGACCAGGGCATCAAGCTAGTCGCCCGCAAGCTACCACAACACACTCACAAAAGTGAGGCCCTCGGGCTCACCTTCTTCCTCTGTGAGAACAATTAAGCATAGCATCCGAGTACAAAGATTGTCTTTGTACCGCCAAGAGCAGCGTGTGGAATAGCGGACCTATTCATAAACTACATGCAAGCTTATTTAGGTGGAGGTTGTATGTCTCATTTTGCATGAAGCCAACTTTATTTGCAATAATGTAGTACATTTTAAAAGCAAGTTTGCAAATCTGTTTTGTTATCAAAGTAATGATGAAGTAAAGATACATACAAGTAACCACAGAAGTGACTATCCCAATAGCCACCACAACATAGCACGAATCCCGATTCGTACCACCCATCAAGTTTTAATTTAAAAGGTTGTAGTCTAACTCTTGAAAGACCTTGCCAAGCGTGTCCATAACCTGGGACGAGGCTATTCGAATAGTTTTAACCCTGCGGGGTGTACCAATGTACCCACACTCGGACGCCTTTAAGCCACAAAGCACACTTAGAAGGTATCTTTGCACGGCTAAGTCCTCTGAGACTTTTCCAATATTGTGTATTAACCACGAGCCGCTCGTATGGGTAGAAACACCATGCGCTTACATTGGAAGCCGAAGACAACAAATCCCATCACGGTGAAGTCTTTCGGACACTACAATGCTCCCAACACCATCCCTCCTGCGACCTCCTGCGACCGAAGCCAATACACGCCAAAGTACTAAGTCAAGAGAGGTCCCATACCCTCTAATGTGGTTATGCGCTGAAATGCTTGGTTTAGTGTAACAAGATGTTCGGTCCTTGTTGACGGGCACCATTCCGATCACACAGAAAATCACACCAACATACCATTGTGCCCAAGTCTAAATCATTTTGCTTTCAGTTTTAGTTTTCATAAGTAGACATGGCACAAGGTGGAAATCATAATTCACAATAGGTTTTGTGTGATCAAGGTTATCGACAAGTCGATAACTGCCCATTTCTACCGAAACTAAGCATGGCTAAGCAATTAATTCGTAACTACTAAGTGACAAGAGCCCATCCACGAACTCTAAATCACAGCAAGTAACCTAGGCTCATGGTAGTAGAGGATAATCATTTGCTAAGGAAATGCATCTACTAGGCCAACTATTAAAACAAAGTAGCAATGCATACATAGAATTTGTAATCAACATAAATACTTAAAATACTGGGATTAACATGATCAAACTGCTTGCCTTCTTGCTGTTGCTCAATTTGTTGTGGAGGGTCGCTCTCGGGATTACCGCAAATGTCGAATCCTAAGCGAGAGGCAAAAAGAACCAAGAACAACCAATAAGACGAGCCACAAATAAACCAATGAGCAAGCAACAATTATCCAAATGCGACGAAATTTATACATAAGGTAGAATACGAATATACCTAGATATAGAAACTGGAAAAACCTAATTTGGATTTGTGGTGCAAAAGATATTGCCTAAAAACACATTTTCGGCCATAATTAGCACTGTAGCAAAAACATTTTCTAGAAAGGTTTTGAAGCTGAAATTTTTATGGTAGCTACCCACTGGGATAGTGGTAACCCATATAAAATTTCAGGTCATTTGGAGTTAAAATGATTTAGTTATGATTTTTCTAAGATGCAAAACTAGCATATTGCACTTTCCAAAAATATAAACTTGTGCAAAAACCCATTCCATATTATAGTATGATAACTGAGGGATTTCCTAACATCAAATTTATATTTTTAGAATTTACAGGGAATTATTGGTGCCTATTACAACATTAAATGAATTTTTAATTGCTATTAATAAGGTTAAATTCATTAACATATTTTTCTGGTGCTGATTTAGGCCTACCACCATTTTTAGATTAAAGTTTAGTTAATAACAAATTTATCAAAGTTAAAATCATACCATTATCAGATATACAGAAAAAGATATGCATTTTCCAAGTTTTAATACAATTCTGGAATATATAAAAATAGCAGAAAACAAGTTATAAAAGATTACAGAATTTTCTACTACAGAAGCATAGCTAAAAGCATTTTTATATTAAACTTTAGTGGAATACAAATTTATTACAGTTGGTTTCATGAAAAAAGGACTTATCTAGAATTAGTTATGAATTTCTAAAGTTTTGATACAAATTTTCAGTTGATAAAATAACTACTTACAGAAATAAAACCAACCCAACCGACAATAAGCAGCGTGGGCGCTGCGTGGGCGTCGTCACGAAATCCAACGAGCCACACGCACGGAAAAGCGGCGCGCGCGATTCATAACGAGAACCCACCGTTGGATCAAGATCCAGCGGCCACGAGGAAGCATGCAGCGGAGAGTGCGATTACCTCGACGAACCACGACCGCAGATCCAAAGATGAGTGGCTCGTAACCCAAATCTAACCGGAAGGTCCGATTGCACACATGATCTCGGCGCGAGATCACGAGATGGGCGGTCGGGATGATGAGGGAACCGGATGGTCGACGCATACAAGATCTAGGCGCGGTCGCGAAATGGGCGGTCCAAGATCGAAGTGCAATGAGTCTTGACACGTGGGCCGCATGTCGGTGGCGAGAGTCACACATGCGAGATTTAGCACACGGGCACACGGTGCGTGGACCCACTGTCGATGACTCAAAGGTAATCTCGGACACATTTATTGCTAACAATGATTAGCAATAATGAAACCCAAAATCAGCCATAACGACTTCTGGTTTTTGATTTAGGCTTACGGGCCCACAAGTCAGTGACACATTAGGCCAGATTAAGACACCATTAATACTACTAATGATTGGGTATTAACTGTGTCCTAATCATTTGACGACAACGGGAGCTTGCGCCCGGCAAATCCCGAGCGGCTTTCACGGCTTGTCGCCGGCGACTCCGGTCGCGGCGGCGCCCACAAACTATCAAAATGGACTCGCAATAGCAATGCGAACCTAATGGTGATGACCTCGCCGTGGTGAAGTGCAGGCAGCCGTGAGCGGAAAACAAAGAAAGAGGCCGACACGGCAAAACACGAAAATGGCAAGATGCTCTGCGGTCCAAGGAAGCGAGTGCCATGACTTCTAGGGACTACATAGAAGCTACCTTAGCAGAGGAGCTTCAAAGATGGCGGGAAGACTTGAACACGATGAAGTCCACCGGGCGAAGAAGATGAAGTGGAAGATGAGGTTCGAGCAAAATAAGTGGAACCAAATCATTACCACCGCTTCACTATAGCTCAAAGAGGCTCCAAAGCAAATAATTGCAAAAAGAACCACTTACTGATTTGGAGAAGAAAGGGGTGAAACCAACGAAAATCACCAAACTTAAAATTGAGTGATTCTGTGAATGCAACCCAAAATCAAGTTAGGGGAAATACAAAGGAGGTTGAGGGGTTCAAAAGGGTGCAAGAGATGTTGAAGATAAACCACTTTGGACACCAAGGCGCCATTGGAGCTCTACGTGACAATGGTGCTTTGGGGGTGTGAGGTGGTTTCTTTGCTTTCGAACACTAAGAAGAGCGAGTGTGGTGTAAAGGAACACCGGGAGGAACCGAGAGGTTAATATAGAGGAAGGATTAGGGTTTCAGAGCAAGAACCCGAGTCCATGGTGGGCTCGGTTCATGCTACGGTCATGGACCAAGAAATGATGGGAGCGGTGAGACTCGGGACAATGGAGGAGAAAGCACAGTGCGCATTAAATGCCCATGAGAGACGCGTTGAAAGCAAACTTGAAGTGACACATCAAAGCGCGCTCTCTCTCTTCCGCCATTGTCGCCGCGCGCGCGTGAGCCGAGGAGGAAGAAGAACAGCGAAAACAAACCACGACCGTTGGATTAAAAATGGGCGGTCACGATTAAGCGAGTTCGCCGGGACGGTCAGGATTGCCCTCAAGAATACGGGCGGTTGGATCGAGATCCAACGGTCCCAATTTGTTAAGGCAAGCGGAGGGTCCGAACGACATCATCAATGCGGCCACGCGATTGGGATCAACGGTGATATCGCACGCACGTTTTAAAATGCGGCTCGGTGCGTTAGGTGGTTCAACCAAGTCAAGTGGCTCGGACTCGAGCCCGACTCGAACCCAAGGAACGATGAACCGAGGTTTTAGGTTTTAAATATGCTGAGACTTTTGAGGATTTATTTGGGGTAGCAAAATAACTCCAAAAATTCTGAAATTTTTACAGGAGCTTGCTGACTTAGACATTGACCTTATGTAAAATTTTGAGAGGTTTTTATGCATTGCATTTTTCTCTAAAAATTCTACAAGATACTGGTTCAAGGTTTGGTGAGAGTCAAGCGAGTTTGATGACCTCTCAAAATGTTCAAACAATTTCTAAAAATTGTGAAATTTTCAGAGGGTCACATACCATCTCAAGAACTTAGGAAAAATATTTCAGAAGATGATCCAAAGATTTGACAAGATTGATTTTGAAGGAACAAGATTTGGATCAAAAGACTTGTGACTTTGCATTTCCATAAGTCTTGTACAATACTTGCCCAATACAAACAGGAAACACATGATGTAAGAAAAAGTTTTAATTTCTACTTATTTTCTTACATTTGAAACATAAGCCCAAAATTGGGATGTTACAACTCTCCCCCTTACAAGAATCTCGGCAGAGATTCCGTTTACTCGAGAAGAAAGAAGGAAAATCGCACGGCGATCTTCTCGCTCCCAAGTTGCCTCATCTTCAGAATGGTTTGACCACTGAATCTTAAGGAACTTGATGACACGGTTCCTCGTTCTCCGTTGATTCCTCAAGAATCTGAGCAGGATGCTCGCGATAGGTCAAATTCTCCTGCGCATCGAGAGTTTCCAGCGGAGTTTCCTCGGTCGGGACACGGAGGCACTTCTTGGTGTGAAACATGGAACACATCATGCACACCCTCAAGTGCATTGGTAGCTCAATCTATATGCAATCGCTCCAACCTTCTCGATGATGCGGTAAGGCCCAACATATCGAGAGCCAACTTGCCCTTGATGCCAAAGCGATGGGCCTTCAAGGTGAGACTTTGAGATACACAAAGTCATTGGGCTCAAAGCTCAACTCACGGCGACGGACGATCCGCATAGCTCTTTTATGCAGGATGGGCGTGCGCAGATGCTCATGGATCAATCGAACTTGACTTTGGCCTCATTGATCGAATGCGGGCGGCGCGCTCACGATCTCGACCAGTTCAATGGGGTTCGCATCTCCTCCCATACAAAGCCTCAAATGGTGCCATGCCAAGATCGGCTGAAAGCTATTGTTGTAGGAGAACTCCGCAAACGGTAGGCACTTCTCCACTTCTTCCCATAGGAAAGAACACAAGCACGAGCATATCTTCCAACACTTGGTTGACTCGCTCCGTTTGGCCATCGATCCGAGGATGAAAGGTCATGTCTGAAATGAAGCGGGTCCCCATAGCCTCTGCGAACTATGCCAAAACCGCGAGGTGAAAAGCGCACTACGATCGAAATAATCGTCTTTGGCACACCGTGAAGACTCACAATCCTCGAGACATAAAGTTCGGCCAAAGGCCCCACACGGTGAGTCTTGACGGGAAGGAAATGTGTCACTTTAGTCAACCCGCCGATCACGACCCAAATAGCATCATTCCTTTGGACGAGCGGGGCAATCCGGTGATGAAGTCCATGCCAGCGGAATCCCACTTCCATTCAGCGGCAAAGGTGAAGAAGACTGGCTGGGCGATGATGCTCGGCCTTCACACGACAAAGACACGCCGCGCTCCGACAACGAACTTGGCAATCTCACGCTTCATTGGGTCCACGAACCTCGGCGAAGGTCTGATACATCTTGGTAGCCGGGATGAATAGACAAAGGAGAATCATGGGCTTAGCGGAGAATCAAATTCCGCAATTCCATGACCTTAGGAACCACAAGGCGCTGCCCAAACCACACAACGCCATGTTCATCCTCACGAAAAGCACTTGGCTATCCATCCTTGATGTTTCGCTGATTTGACTCACGCCAACATCCGCTCGCTGCGCCGCCTTGATTTGGTCCACCAAGGTTGGTTGCACAACCAATGTAGCAAGAGAACCGTGCTCGATCAAACCCAAATTGAGGCGCTGGAATTCTGAAATGAGGGTAGGCTGCTCTTCATCACAATTTGGGCAAGCTGTGGTACACCCGATGCTGTAGTGTCCTTCCTCACCACAATGGCAGAGACAGCCTTCCGAAGGTTGCAACCTTCGGCGACATGGCTCTCTTTACCAGGGTCACAGCAAAAAGGAGACCACAATCCATCACAATCGCCGGAGGGGAGGCGCTTGCAATCCTTGTCTAGACAGTTGGGGCCAGGGAGATTCTCACCCCTACCAGTCTGCTGACCTAGTCTGCTGCTGGTCTGTCCAGACATCCTGCTACGAAAGGATGGGTCAGAAACGCAACCCGAAAATTAGAAGCTGAAGAAAACGAAAGGGAGCCAAGGACTAGGGAATTCTGCTGAAAGTTGAGGTGGGGGTAAATACTAAGACGACAAGGGCCAAACCCGAAAACTTAAGGCAGGGAAAACCATAACCACAAGGGAGTGAACTCAAGGAGCCCAAAATAACACAAAGTCAGCACAAGGTCTTAAGTCACAAAACCAACTTCCTGGTGCGACTAACTCGTATGGAAATGACGAGCAATCGGTTTAGGAAGGTAAATCTCAGCATGCATCTCAAATACTCACACGACCAAAAGGCAGTGTAAGACTACTAACAATGGTGCTAGACAATTTGCCAACTAATATCACTTCTTACCCCTTTTTTTTAACCAGTTTTAGTTGAATTATCCTCTCATTATCTACCTTCTTTAGAACCTTTGAGCTTGCTGTCCGGAAATTGACGCTTGCTGTCCAGATTTTGCATCCAAGCTCCTAGTCGAAATTCTCCATTCCAGAAGCTTCAAAACCTTGTAGAAGGGCAGCCAACACTTCAATTTGCCAAACTCATTGGTTCCCAAAACCCAAATTAAATGATAAGGACTATCCTTTGGAAGAAGATGAGAGGAAAACAATTTTCAAAACTCAAACTAGAACGAGATGAGAGAAGAAAACTAAGATAGGTAAGGAGTAAAATCTGATAACTTACTTAATTTTCATAAACCATTTGACTCTTGAAAATAGGTTTTGAGAACATCCTACAAGGCGACCAAGCTAGGGTTTCTCACAGTCAAGATGGCTCGATACCAACTTTGTGAGGACCGGAATATTTAACTAGTAACACTTAACCTCCAATTGGTTCTAGCATTACTAATTAAACATTCTAAGCCTCGATGGGCATATGTTTCCCAATTGCAACACATGCACATCATCACAAAATTACACATCATTTCCATACAAGATACATCACTAAGTCCAACAACGACATACACAAAGTAAAGTTATTACAAAAGAGAGCCAGGCCAAATAGAACAATATACAAGAATGACAATGGAAGCAAAAGCGCCATAAGATGGCTAGAACAAAAGTCGACCGGTTAGCCATACACCCACAAGGCAACCGATCGGCCGCATAAGCTAGTCGCCCTAAGCTACCACAACACATCTCACAAAAGTGAGGCCCCTCAGCTCACCTTCTTCCTCTCGCAATGAACAATTAAGCATAGCATCCGAGTACAAAGATTGTCTTTGTACGCAAGATCGACGTGTGGAATAGCGGACCTATTCATAAACTACATGCAAGCTTATTTAGGTGGAGGTTGTATGTCTCATTTTGCATGAAGCCAACTTTATTTGCAATAATGTAGTACATTTTAAAAGCAAGTTTGCAAATCTGTTTTGTTATCAAAGTAATGATAAGTAAAGATACATACAAGTAACCACTGAAGTGACTATCCCAATAGCCACCACAACATAGCACGAATCCCGATTCGTACTCACCCATCAAGTTTTAATTTAAAAGGTTGTAGTCTAACTCTTGAAAGACCTTGCCAAGCGTGTCCATAACCTAGACGCAGGCTATTCGAATAGTTTTAACCTGCAGGGGTGTACCAATGTACCCACACCTGCATCGCCTTTAAGCCACAAAGCACACTTCCAAGGTATGTCACACGGCTAAGTCCTACGAGACTTTTTCCAATATTGTGTATTAACCACGAGCCGCTCGTATGGGTAGAAACACCATACGCTACATTGGAAGCCGAAGACAACAAATCCCATCACGGGTGAAGTCTTTCGGACACTACAATGCTCCCAACACCATCCCTCCTGCGACCTCCTGCGACCCGAAGCCAATACACGCCAAAGTACTAAGTCAAGAGAGGTCCCATACCCTCTAATGTGGTTAGTACGCTGAAATGCTTGGTTTAGTGTAACAAGATGTTCGGTCCTTGTTGACCCGGCACCATTCCATCACACACCAAAATCACACCAACATACCATTGTGCCCAAGTCTAAATCATTTTCTTTCAGTTTTAGTTTTCATAAGTAGACATGGCACAAGGTGGAAATCATAATTCATAATAGGTTTTGTGTGATCAAGGTTATCGACAAGTCGATAACTGCCCATTTCTACCGAAACTAAGCATGGCTAAGCAATTAATTCGCAACTACTAAGTGACAAGAGCCCATCCACGAACTCTAAATCACAGCAAGTAACCTAGGCTCATGGTAGTAGAGGATAATCATTTGCTAAGGAAATGCATCTACTAGGCCAACTATTAAAACAAAGTAGCAATGCATACATAGAATTTGTAATCAACATAAATACTTAAAATACTGGGATTAACATGATCAAACTGCTTGCCTTCTTGCTGTTGCTCAATTTGTTGTGGAGGGTCGCTCTGGATTACCGCAAATGTCGAATCCTAAGCGAGAGGCAAAAGAACCAAGAACAACCAATAAGACGAGCCACAAATAAACCAATGAGCAAGCAACAATTATCCAAATGCGTGAAATTTATACATAAGGTAGAATACGAATATACCTAGATATAGAAACTAGAAAAACCTAATTTGGATTTGTGGTGCAAAGATATTGCCTAAAAACACATTTTCTACCATAATTAGCACTGTATGTAAAAACATTTTCTAGAAAGGTTTTGAAGCTGAAATTTTTATGGTAGCTACCACTGCGATAGTGGTAACCCATATAAAATTTCAGGTCATTTGGAGTTAAAATGATTTAGTTATGATTTTTCTAAGATGCAAAACTAGCATATTGCACTTTCGGAAATATAAACTTGTGCAAAACCCATTCCATATTATAGTATGATAACTGAGGATTTCTAACATCAAATTTATATTTTTAGAATTTCTGAGGAATTATTGGTGCCTATTACAACATTAAATGAATTTTTAATTGCTATTAATAAGGTTAAATTCATTAACATATTTTTAGTCTTGATTTAGGCCTACCACCATTTTTAGATTAAAGTTTAGTTAATAACAAATTTATCAAAGTTAAAATCATACCATTATCGATATCTGAGAAAAGATATGCATTTTCCAAGTTTTAATACAATTGGAATATATAAAAATAGCGAAAACAAGTTATAAAAGATTACAGAATTTTCTACTACAGAAGCATAGCTAAAAGCATTTTTATATTAAACTTTAGTGGAATACAAATTTATTACAGTTGGTTTCATGAAAAAAGGACTTATCTAGAATTAGTTATGAATTTCTAAAGTTTTGATACAAATTTTCAGTTGATAAAATAACTACTTACAGAAATAAAACCAACCCAACCCACAATAAACGACGTGGACGCTCGTGGGCCGTCGATGCAAAATCCAACGAGCCACACGCACGGAAAACAGCGCACGCGCGCGATTCATAACAGAAACCCACCGTTGGATCAAGATCCAACGGCTCACGAGGAAGCATGCAACCGGAGGGTGCGATTACCTCGACGAACCACGACCGCAGATCCAAAGATGAGCGGCTCAGAACCCAAATCTAACCGGAAGGTCCGATTGCACACATGATCTCAGCCGCAGATCACGAGATGGACGGTCCAGGATGATGAGGGGAACCGGATGGTCCGAACGCATACAAGATCTAGGCCGCAGATCGCGAAATGGACGGCGGTCCAAGATCGAAGTGCAATCTGGAGTGCTGACACGTGGGGCCGCATGTAAGTGACTGAGAGTCACACATGCGAGATTTAGCACACGGGCACAGTGCACGTGGACCCACCTGTCAGTGACTCAAAAGGTAATCTCGGACACATTTATTGCTAACAATGATTAGCAATAATGAAACCCAAAATCAGCCATAACGACTTCTGGTTTTTCGATTTAGGCTTACGGGCCCACAAATCAGTGACACATTAGGCCAGATTAAGACACCATTAATACTACTAATGATTGGGTATTAACTGTGTCCTAATCATTTGACGACAACGGGAGCTTGCGCCCGGCAAATCCCGAGCGGCTTTCACGGCTTGTCGCGGCGACTCGATCGTGGCGCGCCACAAACTATCAAAATGGACTCGCAATAGCAATGCGAACCTAATGGTGATGACCTCGCCGGCGGTGGGGGTCTGGAACGCCGGCGAGCCGGAAAACAAAGAAAGAGGCCGACACGGCAAAACACGAAAATGGCAAGATGCTCTGCTGCGGTCCAAGGAAGCGAGTGCCATGACTTCTAGGGACTACATAGAAGCTACCTTAACCGAGAGGAGCTTCAAAGATGGCCGGGGAAGACTTGAACACGATGAAGTCCACCGGAGCCGAAGAAGATGAAGTGGAAGATGAGGTTCTGAGCAAAATGAGTGGAACCAAATCATTACCACCGCTTCACTATAGCTCAAAGAGGCTCCAAAAGCAAATAATTGCAAAAAGAACCACTTACCAGAGCTGGAGAAGAAAGGGGCTGAAACCAACCGAAAATCTCGAAACTTAAAATTGAGTGATTCCTGTGAATGCAACCCAAAATCAAGTTAGGGGAAATACAAAGGAGGTTGAGGGGTTCAAAAGGGTGCAAGAGATGTTGAAGATAAACCACTGGACACCAAGGCCGCCATTGGAGCTCTACGGCCGACAATGGTGCTTTGGGGGTGTGAGGTGGTTTGCTGCTCAGAACACTAAGAAGAGCAGAGTGTGGTGTAAAGGAACACCAGGAGGAACCGAGAGGGTTAATATAGAGGAAGGATTAGGGTTTCCGAGCAAGAACCCGAGTCCATGGTGGGCTCGGTTCATGCTACGGTCATGGACCAAGAAATGATGGGAGCAGCTGAGACTCGGGACAATGGAGGAGAAAGCCTGGTGCGCATTAAATGCCCCGCAGAGAGACGTTGCCGAAAGCAAACTTGAAGTGACACATCAAAGCCGCCCGCGCTCTCTCTCTTCCTGCCATTGTCGCCCGCGCGCACGGAGAAGCCGAGGAGGAAGAAGAACAGCGAAAACAAACCACGACCGTTGGATTAAAAATGGACGGTCACGATTAAACGAGTTCGCGGGACAGTCCGATTGCCCTCAAGAATCTGGACGGTTGGATCGAGATCCAACGGTCCCAATTTGTTAAGGCAACCGGAGGGTCCGAACGACATCATCAATGCGGGCCACGCGATTGGGATCCAACGGCTGATATCGCACGCACGTTTTAAAACGCGGCTCGGTGCAGTTAGGTGGTTCAACCAAGTCAAGTGGCTCGGACTCGAGCCCGACTCGAACCCAAGGAACAGTGAACCAGGTTTTAGGTTTTAAATATGCTGAGACTTTTGAGGATTTATTTGGGGTAGCAAAATAACTCCAAAAATTCTGAAATTTTTACAGGAGCTTGCTGACTTAGACATTGACCTTATGTAAAATTTTCAGAGGTTTTTATGCATTGCATTTTTCTCTAAAAATTCTACAAGATACTGGTTCAAGGTTTGACTGAGAGTCAAGCAGTTTGACTGACCTCTCAAAATGTTCAAACAATTTCTAAAAATTGTGAAATTTTTCAGAGGGGTCACATACCATCTCAAGAACTTAGGAAAAATATTTCCAGAAGGTGATCCAAAGATTTGACAAGATTGATTTTGAAGGAACAAGATTTGGATCAAAAGACTTGTGACTTTGCATTTCCATAAGTCTTGTACAATACTTGCCCAATACAAACAGGAAACACATGATGTAAGAAAAAGTTTTAATTTCTACTTATTTTCTTACATTTGAAACATAAGCCCAAAATTGGGATGTTACATTTTACCTCATAACTTTACTATTTCTCGCATCCACCACTGCTATCAACGATTACCACAAGAGAGAAGAATCTCATGCCACAATCACAACCTCTACCATACCACAAGGGATAAACCCCATTCCACAACCACAACCACATTACTCATTCCACAAGAGACTCTCATGAGTCAATTTCCACATTGCAACTATGAAGTTGCGTTTGATTGCAAAATAAATTCACCTCAATATCTTGCATAAGAATGCAAATGATCTTTCCACAATGTAATGCATATGTATGCTATGCTCCACTGCACCTTTACCCAACAAGGTAAAGGTATGCATCGTCTTTCTGACAATGCACGATGTTGTACCGGTACGGTCGCGGCTATAAGCGGCGACATCCACAATGCAAATGTCATGATATGTCATGAATGATATGATATGATATGATAATCATAAACCACAAGAATTTAACCACGGAGATCAACAACGTACTCATCATGAATATTTTCTCATAATCCACATGTGTCTCATTAAGCACAATACCAACGTGTCATAAGACCATTACCACATAACCCACACCCGATTCACTAAGATCAAAATCAATCGATCTAGATGAAACTCTATCACATAGACCACCACATGATCATCATGAAAATAACCACAATGAATTATCAACATGTCCACCTTGAGTTTATTCTCATATTCCGCATTTGGCTCATTACGCGAATTACCACAATACTACCCAAACTCATCCAAACATAGCAATTGATTAATATCTTGCTACCACATTCTTACTTAGAAAACATGTAACCATGGCATATCATTTAACACTACGTCAATCATGCATAGTGCAAGTAGTAAGAAAAGCGGGTTAAACCGTAGCACAACCGCTACATTTACTTGCCTTCCACGATGCACGCGTTAGCGGCAAAGATGATACTCCTAAACCTGAGGCTTCACCTCCTAAACAGGTAAAATAATTTCAATTAAGACATAATATACTCAGCGCTACTAATCGGCATTCTACATCGCTTACTTGACGACTCAAAACGAGTTTACAAAGCTGAAACTGAAAAACAACGCGTTTCTGCCATATACCGTTCCTGGACAGCGCACGGTAATTGACATAACTCATGAACAAGAAGTCAAAAGAGGTAAACCCAATTTCTGTAGATTCTTAACTGACTAATCTACAATACTCTAGTTGACACGAAAAACCAATTCGGCCAAAATATTAGGCTAACCATTGTCTGAACTTTCAGTACAGAAACTGCCTACACAATCGAACAGCAAAACTAAAATGACCATAACTTTTAATAGGTAACTCCGAATTGATCGTTCTTTATCAATCTGAAAAGGTTATCGAATTACTTACAATAACCTAGTTGGGTGAACTTTCAGATTCTTCCAATTTCCCTATCATATTTTAGGAAATATCCAGACAGTTTATTCTCGTCAGATTTCTGGCAGCAGATACTAAATCGACCATAACTTTTGACTCAGACCTCGGAATCGAGTGATCTTCACGGCTACTGAAATATAACGACATAACCCACATAACTCTAGGAGAAGGAATCTTAAAATTCAGCCTCTAAATACACGAAAAAACCCACGCAAGATACTGGACAGAATTGAATCTTCTGCAGCCCAACAATTAACCAACAATTCTAATCGGTTTCGCATCTACTATGGATCAAACAGCGGGAAAGCATCTCGTTACCCTTGTAGAACCGCTTAGCTTGCTGAACCAATCCCCACGCGAGTTCTTCTTCTCCTTTCCTCCTTCTTCTCCTTCCTCTCCTTCTTCTCCTTCTTCTCTTTTCCTTCTTGCAAAGGGCAGCAACTTGGCAAAGGGGAGGCGCAAGGAGCAGCAACCTGGGTTGAGGGGAGGCAAGGAGGAGGTGTGGCGGCTTGGGGGAAGCGGGAGGAAGGGGGTCGGCTAAGGGGTAAGGGGGTGGCTAGGGCAAGAAAAAGGGGTGGCCACCTCTTGGGCCCCCCCTGGCCCAAGGTGGTAAGCCCACTCTCCTTACTGTTTTTACTTAATTAACAGCTATTTAATTGTTTAATTCAACCTAAAGCTGACTCACAAATTTAATAATCTTTCTTTCTTTCTTTCCATGATAAATTGATTAACAGCGACTCTGCGTCACCACTTATAAAAATTAAAACCTACATGAACCAACGATGGGTATTACATTCTTCCCACCTTAAGAGGATTAGCCTCGAATCCAACTCTTGAACCACAAAGAAAGGAACAACAAGAAAAGAGCAACCCAAACTAGGAGTACTCACTAGCCACGAAGAGCTCGGGTACTTCTTTCGCAAATGATCCTCCAACTCCCCGTAGCCTCTCTCTTAGACTGATTCGCCCAAAGGACCTTCACATACTTGATGGTCTTATTCCTCAAGACCCGCTCGACGTGTCCAAGATACGAATCGGCGACTCTCCACGGTGAGATCTGCTCCACTGTGACTGTTCTGAGTCAATCTTGTGTTCGGATCCGCAAGAATTTCTCGGCATAGACACATGGAAAACATTGTGCCCATCACTCAAAGAGTTTGGCAACTACAAACGATAAGCCAAACTACCCACCCGAGCAACCACTGGAAAAGTACCGATGTACCGCGGGCTAAGCTTCCCGGTGGTACCAAAACGAACAATACCCTTGGTTGGAGACACCCAAAGGAGCACAAGGCTTCCCACCGCAAACTCCAATTCTCAGCGCACGAACATCCGCATAATTCTTTTGTCGCCCACGAGCACCAACGAGTCTCGCCATTTTGGTAAAATTTCCCAAAACTATTAAGACCACTTTCTCAAACCATCCTCTTTCTTAAAACATTTTTCTCTTATTAAATATACTCGGGATAACCCAATATACCCCTTTTTAAAGAATTTGATCACAAATTCCACTCACATCATTCTACTAGGAGCACAACGGTATCTTTTGCAAACAGAACCCAAAGAATGTAAGAGTAAAGAACTCTCAAACATCACACTAGCAACCACTTTCCTTCAAAGGACCACGATCCAAATCAAAGGATTCACCACAAAATATTTCTACTGCCAAGTAGACAATTGGAGAACCACACCACATAAGCTAAGAGTGAAAAAAATCACTCGACTGCACTAAAACAATCAATTTCTTTTCCTAACTGGAAAAGACTACGCCTCAACATACGTCAACTCAAAATGCAAATGGTCTCGCCATAAACACACAAGCATAAACAAGAATCAAGAGAGCATCGCACTACTTGACATAACAATAATTTCCCAATTCATTTCTTTTAATAATTTAACTTCCTTGAACCAAGGATTTTCAAATCATTACCCAACACACCAACTCATTTAACTCAAGTTGGCCACCTCAACAATTAGCTCAATTGAGTACATCATCTACACCATTGTAGATAGACTCTCACTGGCCCCACAAATCATACTCTATCCCAAAACCACGACCAACAAAGGCTTCGCAACCCACAACAATTACCATGTTCTTAGAAGAAGAGGTAAGAAGAAATAAATTCCAAACATACTGAAAATGGTTATCATCACAATAGCCAAAAGACCAAAAGAATAACAAATAGCAATGAGGTTGGAAAAACACAAGATAAGATCATCAGTACCTCAAATACTTCTAGTACAACTTTTCCTTTCAATAAGAAGCAATTTTATTTGATTACAACATCCCGCCATTTCCAACAAAGGATGCTTGAAGACCACAACACAAGATTCAAATAAAACCAATAAGATCAATCAACACGTCGCTTTACTCAGAGCAACATCGACTATGACACAAGTCATAAGGTCCAAAAGATTCCAACAGTAAATCTCACACCCTTCAATGCAATTAGTATTATGGAATTAACAAATTCCTTTATTTTTAAAACATTCAACACCATAATCACAACTACGTGCTATCGATTGTATTCACAACAAGATAAAACGTTCTTTACAAAAAAAATCATCATATCATCCCACTCCTTCATATTTTTCCAAAAGGAACACCATTAATCACTTCATCATGTTCTTATTATCCAAATAAGATTCCAACTACTTAATCTAGTTAAAACTAGTGCATAAGCCATCACATTAAAACAAACTCTTTAACAAGATGATATTAGAACATAACAACCTCACAAAACATGCTAGTATGAATCTCTTATTAGATTCTATACATTTATCTCGTACTGATGCTCAACTCTAGTTTAGCAACAAGTAATTACACTCTAGCCATTCTTGTCAATAATTGATTATTAATTTTTCATCGAGATAGCATTAATGATCCTATCTCTAATTTGCAATCACAAAGACAATAAAGACCTGATTCGATACTCCACCTTATGTTAAGATATTAAAATAAAATAACTTTAAACATCAATAATACCACTTTATAAGACAAGATTCCATAAGTCAATACATCCACCTTCATCCATTTCTTTATACATAATTCAACAATTTAGCATGGTAAAAGTTACATAACTTTAACATTGTACATGCTCATCAAGTATGTAAGAGAGGATATAATTAAGGTTAATCTTATTAAGGCAATATTCCAACACCTCCTTACTTGACCATCCCGAATGGTCAGATTAATTACTTAAGATCAATCAATCCAATCTATCCAACAAGTTGGGAAAATTAAACAACTACAATAGTCAATACAATTGTTTTTCATAATCCTTAATAAATGCATGAGTTCTACACATGTATCGCTAAATTCTTAGCCACAAATCTTCAAGAAACTACAACAGGACAACATCATATTAATCAAATTCACTTCTAAAGATGTTAGTAGAAATTAATGATGTACCACACTAACTTTTCAACTTGATAATTCACAATCTATCAATTATTTACATAATTACCACCTACTACTTAAACACAACAAAACAACATAAAGGGATTTTAACACTCCTTCTAGGAGAAAATCAAACTTCAAAAGTCGAAATAACTCGGAAGAAATGCATAGAGCCAATGCTTCCACAAGTTAATGAACTTCCACGTAAGCTTTGATTCTCTCTCAAAATATCAAACGAAATACAAGAGTCATGTTTTCCGGCAAGAAAGATGGAACAACGCGGAAAAATACCAGTCTCTCCAAAAGCACTTGCTCACGAGCGATCAAACAACCCATCAATCGAAGAAACAATACTTGGCCTCAAGAACAATTGGAGGCCTAGTGACACCCAACAAGCGCAATAAACGGCTAACCCGAGAGAAAAATCATTAATCGCAATAGGCCAAGAATCGGCCAACATCAATTCAAGGAGGATAACACTTTTCTAAGAAACTTACCCATGACATCCGCAACTAAGTTACCAGAGGTAATCGCATCAATATCCTGTACCACGAATGGGGTATAAGCGGCAATGCCCAAGGCAACGGACGCAAACCCTACCTCTTATCATTGACTATCCTCACTCATATGATCATAGAAACAACACATAAACATACAGGATTATCTCATAGCATGAATAATCAATATAACATGTCAAAGCACGAATGCAATGCTTGACCCATCCCATCCTCTCGTGCACCAAAGTGTGTCAATTTAATATTTTTAATTACCACGGACCTAAAGCCCGCTCGATACCAATCAGTAACACCCGGGATCCACATTACCTGGAATGCTACTTAACCACTCTGACTAGCCAATAATTTCAAGACAAAATTAATTGGCGGCAACTCTAGACAAGAAGCACTAAGCGGAAGCATAAACAACTAAGGGAATAAAGATGACGGTAACAAGTTCAATAATTAAACAACCTCTAGCAGATTAAACAAAGAATGGTTCACAAGACCATCCTTATTTAACAACATAATCATCCACAAATAGTTAAGCATTTGGCTAGAATTTCATCGTCTTTATTACAACATGAGTTGATGAACCAAGTGCATTATTGTGGTGCCGCTCTACCCATCCCATGAATGCTCAACAATCACTGGGGGAAACAAGGGTGAGATAAAAATCTCAAACAAGCAAACTGCATTTAACAGAGCTAATCGGACTACAAATAAATATACAACATCATTAAAGTATCCATATGTCCACATCCATAATGTGAATCCACATTCATTTACAAGCTAATTAAACTACAAAGATATTAAGCATCAATATCCAATTCTCATAATGAACACAATTATAGCCTCAACCATATTTACTACCAAAGATAGTAAAATATTAACAACAAAATCTTGATCAATCGCTTCATATTATTCACCACTACCACTACCAATGACAATAGAGTATTAACATGTTTTACCTCATAACTTTACTATTTCTCACATCCACCACTGTTATCAACGATTACCACAAGAGAGAAGAATCTCATGCCACAATCACAACCTCTACCATACCACAAGGGATAAACCCCATTCCGCAACCACAACCACATTACTCATTCCACAAGAGACTCTCATGAGTCAATTTCCACATTGCAACTATGAAGTTGCGTTTGATTGCAAAATAAATTCACCTCAATATCTTGCATAAGAATGCAAATGATCTTTCCACAATGTAATGCATATGTATGCTATGCTCCATGCACCTTTACCCAACAAGGTAAAGGTATGCATCGTCTTCTGACAATGCACGATGTTGCACTCTGATCGCGGCTATAATGGCGACATCCACAATGCAAATGTCATGATATGTCATGAATGATATGATATGATAATCATAAACCACAAGAATTTAACCACGGAGATCAACAACGTACTCATCATGAATATTTGCTCATAATCCACATGTGTCTCATTAAGCACAATACCAACGTGTCATAAGACCATTACCACATAACCCACACCGATTCACCAAGATCAAAATCAATCGATCTAGATGAAACTCTATCACATAGACCACCACATGATCATCATGAAAATAACCACAATGAATTATCAACATGTCCACCTTGAGTTTATTCTCATATTCGCATTTGGCTCATTACGCGAATTACCACAATACTACCCAAACTCATCCAAACATAGCAATTGATTAATATCTTGCTACCACATTCTTACTTAGAAAACATGTAACCATGGCATATCATTTAACACTACGTCAATCATGCATAGTGCAAGTAGTAAGAAAAACGGGTTAAACCGTAGCACAACCGCTACATTTACTTGCCTTCCACGATGCGACGCGTTAGCCGGCAAAGATGATACTCCTAAACCTGAGGCTTCACCTCCTAAACAGGTAAAATAATTTCAATTAAGACATAATATACTCAGCGCTACTAATCGGCATTCTACATCGCTTACTTGACGACTTAAAACGAGTTTACAAAGCTGAAACTGAAAAACAACGTTTCCTGCCATATACCGTTCCTGGACAGCGGCACGGTAATTGACATAACTCATGAACAAGAAGTCAAAAAGAGGTAAACCCAATTTCTATAGATTCTTAACTGACTAATCTACAATACTCTAGTTGACACGAAAAACCAATTCGGCCAAAATATTAGGCTAACCATTGTCTGAACTTTCAGTACAGAAACTGCCTACACAATCGAACAGCAAAACTAAAATGACCATAACTTTTAATAAGTAACTCCGAATTGATTGTTCTTTATCAATCTGAAAAGGTTATCGAATTACCTACAATAACCTAGTTGGGTAAACTTTCAGATTCTTCCAATTTCCCTATCATATTTTAGGAAATATCCAGACAGTTTATTCTCGTCAGATTTCTTGCAGCAGATACTAAAACGACCATAACTTTTGACTCAGACCTCGGAATCGAGTGATCTTCGCGGCTACTGAAAGATAACGACATAACCCACATAACTCTAGGAGATGGAATCTTAAAATTCAGCCTCTAAATACACGAAAAAACCCACACAAGATACTGGACAGAATTGAATCTTCTGCAGCCCAACAATTAACCAACAATTCTAATCGGTTTCGCATCTACTATGGATCAAACAGCGGGGAAGGCATCTCGTTACCCTTGTAGAACCGCTAGCTTGCTGAACCAATCCCCACGCGAGTTCTTCTTCTCCTTTCCCTCCTTCTTCTCCTTCTTCTCTTTTCCTTCTTGCGCAAAGGGGCAGCAACTTGGCAAAGGGGAGAGGCGCAAGGAGCAGCAACCTGGGTTGAGGGGAGGCGCAAGGAGGAGGTGTGGCGGCTTGGGGAAACAGGAGGAAGGGCGGCCAAGGGTAAGGGGTGGCTAGGGCAAGAAAAAGGGGTGTGGCCACCTCTTGGGCCCCCCCTTGGCCCAAGGTGGTAAGCCCACTCTCCCTTACTGTTTTTTTTACTTAATTAACATCTATTTAATTGTTTAATTCAACCTAAAGCTAACTCACAAATTTAATAATCTTTCTTTCTTTCTTTCCCGCGATAAATTGATTAACCGGCGACTCTGCGTCACCACTTATAAAAATTAAAACCTACGCCGAACCAACGATCTGGGTATTACACCTGCTGCAGTATTATTTGATTCTGGAGCATCGCATTCTTTTATTTCAAGATCATTTGTTGCTGCTAGTGGTCTTCACTGTGTTCCTTTGGGGATTCCTTTGCTCATTCGCTCTCCGGGGTCGGAAATGAGAGCTGATTTAGAGTGTCAGGATGTTCCTATCGAAGTCAAAGGAGTGGGATTCTTGGCAAATCTCATCCTGCTCAACTCAGCGAGTCTTGATGTAATTCTTGGTATGGATTGGTTGTCCCAACACTTGGGACGGATCGATTGTGCCAAGAAGATGGTTTTCCTCACCAACCTTTCCGTGACAGGTTGGCTTTTCCCATGTTTGCAAGGGTCACACCTTTGTGCACTTGTAGCAAAGCCACTTTGAAGATTCAGGAGGTTCCCACCGTTTGTGATTTTGAGGATGTTTTTCCGATGATTTACAGGATGCCTGCAGTTCGAGACCTTGAGTTTGTCATTGAGTTGCTGCCCAGACGCTCTCTATCTCGAAGCGCCGTGTCGGATGCCTCCCAATGAGTTAGAAGAATTGAAGAAGCAACTTGGTGAGCTTCAAGCAAAGGGTTTCATCCGTCCCAGCTCATCACCTTGGGGTTGCCCTGCGATCTTTGTGAAGAAGAAGGACAAGACTTTGCGCATCTGTGTTGATTACCGTCCGCTCAATGCAGTGACGGTGAAGAACAAATATCCTCTGCCCCGCATTGATGATCTTTTCGACCAGTTGTCTGGAGCTCAGGTGTTCTCTAAGATTGACTTGAGATTGGGATATCACCAAGTCCGGATCAGGACTGAGGATATTCCGAAGACGGCTTTCACTACTCGTTATGGTCTTTACGAGTATACCGTCATGTCTTTCGGCTTAACCAATGCTCCAGCTTATTTCATGAACCTCATGAACTCGGTATTCATGGAATATTTGGATAAGTTCGTGGTGGTGTTTATTGATGATATTCTTATCTATTCCAAGATCAAGAAGAGCATCTTTGAGCATCCAAGATTGTTTTGGGCAAGCTGCGGGAGCACCAGTTGTATGCGAAGTTCAGCAAATGCGAGTTCTAGTTGAAGGAAGTGGCATTCTTGGGCCATGTTCTTTCAGCTGGAGGTGTAGCTGTGGATCCCAGCAAGGTCAGCGATGTGTTATCTTGGGGTCGACCCAAGTGAGTTACCGATGTGCGGAGCTTTCTCGGTTTAGCGGGCTACTACCGCCGCTTTATTGAGAACTTCTCCAAGATCGCAAAGCCGATGACTGAATTGCTCAAGAAGGACAAGGAGTTTATGTGGTCCTCTGCTTGTGATGAGAGCTTTTAGGAGCTCAAACAGCGATTGACTTCAGCTCCAGTTCTTACTCTTCCCGATGTCCACAAGAGCTTCGATATCTTTTGCGATGCCTCTCGTCAGGGACTCGGGTGTGTTCTTATGCAAGAAGGTAAGGCAGTTGCCTATGCATCCAGGCAGTTGAGGCCTCATGAGCTCAACTATCCCACCCATGATTTAGAGCTTGCTGCTGTAGTTCATGCACTCAAGATTTGGCGGCATTATCTGATCGGTAACCGCTGTGAGGTGTATTCCGATCACAAGAGCTTGAAATACTTGTTCACCCAGCCAGATCTGAACCTCAGGCAGAGGAGATGGCTGGAATTGATGAAAGATTATGACATGGGTATTCAGTATCATCCTGGCAAAGCCAATGTGGTTGCTGATGCACTTAGCCGAAAGGTGTATTGCAATACTTTGATGATCCAAGAGCAGCAACCGGCACTTCTTGCAGAATTTCAACGTCTCAACTTGGGTTTGGTTGAGCATGGTTCCCTTCTTTGCCTTGGTTGTGCAACCAACCTTGGTGGATCAAATCAAAGCAAGCACAACAATCGGATGATGGTGTGAGTAAAATCGCGAACATCAAGAATGGATCACCAGTGCTTCACGGAAGATGAGCATGGTGTTGTGTGGTTTGGGGCGTCTCGTGGTTCCAAAGGTTCGGATTGCGGATTTGATTCTCCATGAGGCCCATGATTCGCCTTTGTCCATCCATCCCGGGCCACTAAAATGTACCAAGATCTGCGTCGAGATTCGGTGGACTCGCATGAAGCGAGATTGCGTGTTCGTTGCGGATCGGACGTATGTTGTCGTGTCAAGGCCGAGCATCGGCGTCAGCGAGTCTTCTTCACCTTTGCGGTGAGTGGAAGTGGGATTCGTGGGCATGGATTTCATCACTGGTTTGCCCGCTCATCCAAGGGAAATAGCGCCATTTGGGTTGTCATTGTGAGCTAACTAAAGTGGCGCATTTCCTTCGGTCAAGACTCACTCCGTGTGGAACCTCTAGAGGAACTCTATGTATCAAGGATTGTGAGCTTGCATGGTGTGCCCAAGACGATTGTGTCCGACCGTGGCGCTGTTTACCTCTCGGTTTTGGCATAGTCTCTGAGGAGGCCATGGGGACTCGTCTTACCTTCAAGACGGCCTATCATCCTCGGGATCGATGGTCGACGGCGGGCGCGTCAACCAGTGCTTGAGGATATGCTCGTGCTTGTGTTCTTTCCTATGGGAAGAATTGGGAGAAGTGCCTACCGCTTGCCGAGTTCTCCTACAACAACGACTTCGTGCTAGTCTCGGTATGGCACCGTTTGAGGCTTTGTATGGGAGACGATCAGAACCCCATTGAACCGGTCGGCGGGGAAACGGTTCTTTGGTCCAGATTCAATCAATGAGGCGGAAAGTCAAGTGCGATTGATTCGTGAGCACTTGCACGTAGCTCATCCGTGCAAAAGAGCTATGCGGATCGGCGTCGTCGTGAGTGAGTTTCAGCCCAATGACTTTGTGTATCTCAAAGTCTCACCTCAAGGGTCATCGTCGTTTCGGTGTCAAGGGCAAGCGGCTCCTCGATATGTCGGGCCGACGCATCATCAAGAAAGTGGGAGCTGTTGCATACAAGTTAGAATTGCCGGCTACACTCGAAGGAGTGCATGATGTTTTCCATGTATCACAATTGAAGAAATGCCTCAGTGTTCGATTGAGAAACACCATTGGAAAATATCGATGTGCAAGAAGATCTGCTCTATCGAGAGCGTCCTGTGCTCGTATTCTTAAAGAATCGAGCGAAGGACTAGAAACCGTGTGATCAAGTTCTGAAGGTCCAATGGTCGAATCACTCGAGGATGAAGCCACTTGGGAGCGGAAGATCGCCTCAAGTGCATGGACTACCCGTTCTTCTTTCCTCGATGATCGTAATCTCGGGCGAGATTCTGTAAGGGGAGATTTGTATGACCCTAAGTTAGGGTTTGTGTTTCAAATGTAAAATTATGAGGAGAAATAAAAAAAAACTTTTGATGCCTCATGAAATCATTTGGGAGTTTTCTAAATTTTCCCCTAGCAATTTCCATTTTCTAGAATTTATTCTTGTGAATGGAAGTTGTTGTCAACAAAATTCTTGGCCTTAACTTGTGATCATCCTCTGGGAATATTTTTTCTATCATCTTGATCATCCTAGTTACCTCTCTGAAAAATTTCACAATTTTTAGATTTTGTTTGCTATTTCAAATGGCCAAGTCAAACCAGTTTGAAATCTGGTCAAACCCTTAGTGCAGCAGCTTGTGAATTTTCTGGAGGAAAATGTGATGCATGAAAATTCCTGGAACAATTACACAAGGTTGTTCTCTGTCCCAGGAAGCTCCCATAAAAATTTCGAAATTTTTGGAGCTCGGGAGCTATCTCTAAAATTCCTAAACCTGCTCGGCCTTTTAAAATCAAACTCGGTTATTCTTGTTTGTCGAGCTCGAACCCAACTCGAGCTCGAGTCCAACCGCACCTTCGGCTCGGTCGTGCCACTTAGCCGCACCGCCCAATCTCGACCGTCCATCTCAGATCCGACGATCAACTCAATCTCGGTCGAGTCAAACCTTTCGCCACGTCGCGCGGACTCGGCTCGCGCCGCTTTGTCACTGTCGCTGACGAGTGGGCCCCTCCTGTCAGGTTCTTCCTCGCCTTCTCCGCGTCTCACCGGAGCTCGCGGCGCTCGCACAAGCACGCCACGCAGCTCGTCGCTGCCACGTCGTGGACGCGTGTTCGCCTCCGGAGAATCGCCAGGAGTCCATCTACCCCCTGAGGTCATCCATTCTCCTTCGCGTCCATTCTCGTGCTTTCTCCAACCAAATTTCCTCCTCGGCTGGAGAAGAACCCGAGCGTAGCACCGCCGTATCGGAGCCGCCCTCGAGCCCGCGACCGCACCATCGTGATCCTTGCTCAACGCCGCCTCCATTTTGCCCATCCCGGATCCTTGTCGTCCAGTGAATCGCCAAGTGTGGTGTAACAGCCCTAACTTAGGGTTTGTATTTCAAATGTGAAATTTTGAGGAGAAATAAAAAAACTTTTGTTGTCTCTTCAAATCATTTGAAAATTTCTACATTTTCCTAGCAATTTCCTTTTCTAGAATTAAATTCTTGTTAATGGAGATTGTTGTCAAGCAAATCCTTAGCCTTCAAACTTGTGATCATCCTCTGAAATTATTTTTCCTATCATCTTGATCATCCTATCTACCTCCCTGAATTGTTTCACAATTTTTAGATTTTGTTTGCTATTTCAAATGCCCAAGTCAAACCAGTTTAGAAATCTGGTCAAACCTCTGTGCAGCAGCTTGTGAATTTTCTCTAGAACAATGCAGTGCATAAAAGTTCTGGAAAATTATACAAGGTTGTCCTCTGTCCTAGTAGCTACCATAAAAATTTCGAAATTTTTGGAGCTCTGGAGCTACCTCTAAAAATTCCCAAGACCTTCTCTGTCTTTTAAATCAAATATGGAATTCTTGTTCCTCGGCTCGGACCCAACTCGGACTCGAGTCCGACCGCCACTTGACTCGGTCGCGTCAACTAGCTGCACGTGCGAGCCCAATCGATCGCGGACCGTCCGATGCAAATCGAACGATCCACGTTGCGCGGCGCGAACCGACTGTCCGAATGCATACATCAATCTCACCGTCCGCTTTAGATCCAGCGGTCGGTGCGATCTGATCAAATCAAACCTCCGACTCGCACCGCTTGCTCCGGCCGACATGTGGGTCCCACTGTCAAGATCAACCTCGTCTTCTCCGCACCTCACCGAGCTCGCGGCGCGCGTGCATGTTTGCCACGTCCTCGTCGCCGCCACCTTTTTGTCCTCGTGTCGACCATGAAGTATCGCGGGATCTCATCTACCCTCCGAGCCCATCCACTACCTTCGCGTCCATTCTCGTGTTTCTCCGCCCAAATTTCCTTTTCCGCCGAGAAGAACCCGAGCAACGCCGCCGTGTTAGCGCCGCCCTCGAGCCCGCGACCACACCGCTGTGATCCACGCCGACGCCGCCTCCATTTTTCCCATCCCGAGCCCTCGGTGTCGATGTATCGCCGGGGTGTGTTCGCTGTCTTCGCCTCCGGTGATCTCGGCCCGCAAGCTCATCTGCGTTACGGTGAGTTTCTAGTTTCAACTTTTGGTCCTTTAGGATCGCAATCGACCTCTCGAGTCTAAACGTGACCTTGTTTCACTCTTTGGCGCTTCACCGAGGCTTTGCGACGCCTTCTCCTTCAAGCTCGCAGCGCGCCGTGTCAATTCCCGGCGCCACCGTCCTCCTCCATCATCGAGCTCGTGGGCTTATCATTCCCGGTGTCTCGCGATCCGTGGCGCACCTTTCGTAGCTGCCGAAGTCAGAGCGCCTTCTGCGAGCCGTGGTTTCTTCTCCGCCTCCGCCGTCGTGAGCCCATCTCCCGCGACCATTGGGCTCGCGTCACCGTCACTGGTTCGTGAGGTCTTTGCGAACCTTAAGGTACCACTCACTCGCCTTGAAACTCAGCGGGTTGCTAGAACACTGCGCGGGCCGCGCCAGTCCCGTCGCGCGTGCGCCACGCAGCCGCCGAAGCTTAGTTATCGCTAAACCTAGTTCTATTAGGTCACCGACTTGTGGGCCCTCTCGGTGTTAAACCTGTTTTAGGATTCAAGTCTAATCGTTTTAATTCTCCGAGTCTCATTATGTGGGCCGGAATGTCGGTTAGGGTGTGTGTAGTTTCCTTGTCGTTTTCTCCGATGGGAGGTGTATTTCTGTGAGAGTGTTTTAGGTTTGCACCTTAGTGAGCCGAAGACGATTCTTTGAATACGCCTTCGACGTCACTTTAGGCGTGTGTCTTTGTCTGGTCGTGATGCGTGCGGGCCATTGTCGATGGGGAGCTTCTTGATGGCGGTAGAAAAAGGATTTAATGCTTTAGTATTTCGTAATATGTTTTCTTTGCTCGATAATTCATTTAAACTTGTAAAATGCATAGCTAATTCAATTTTATCCAAATTGCATGAAACCAGTGTTATTAATTTTCTTTTTAAATGTATTATTTACAAAAATTAGTTTCATCCATGTCTCAGAGCAAGAATCTGTTAATTAATAAAATGATGCCTTAGGTATCTTCTAAATTAGAAAATGCATATCTCTTCCAATAATTGTCCAAATTCAATGAACCCAATTCTGTAAATTTCATTTTCAGTATACTAACTATTAGAATAGGTTTTGCACAACTGTTTACATTCATGAAAATCTGTTAAGTAATTAACTAGTGCTTGTTGTGTTTTTAGCTTAGAAAATTCATAGAAAATTATTAATAACTTAAAATGAATTGTTCTCTGTTTCAAATTTTGTTATTTCATGCTTAGGCTGTCTGTGTGAGTTTTGGCTTGTTTTGATGTTGTTGTATGTTTGAGTTTTGCGGTGTTATTCGTTCTTATTTGTCGTTATGTTCGATCGTTAGGATTCGATATTTGCGGCAACCACGAGGACGATCCTCCGCACCTTATTGAGCAACAAAAGACTGCAAGCGGTTTGATCATTCCTATCCCAAAGATTTTAAAGTCTAATATTTTGTTTAATTGTATGTATGCATTGCTTAATTTGTGTTAAATTGATTAGTTAAATCCGTGTTGCATATCCTGTAGACAAAATATTGATCTCTACTACTGAGCCTAGGTTATTTCTTTGTGATTAGAGGCATTGGATGGTCTCTTGTCACTTAGTAGATCCGGGTCAAATTGCTTAGATATGCTTAGCTATCGGTAGGCGGGCGGTTATCGACTTTAGTCGGTAACCTTGATCACCAAAATTTACTATAACTTATTGTTTCACATTTTTGCTATGTTTAATTGCAAAACTAAAGCTGAAAACCAAAAATGATTTAGACTTGGGCACAACGGTATGATTGGTGTGATCGTTGGGTGTGATCGAATGGTGCCCAGAGTCAACAAGGACAGAACATCTTGTTACATGAACCAAGCATTTTGCGTGCTAACCACACTAGAGTATATGGGACCTCTCTTGACCTAGTACTTTGGCGTGTATTGGCTCGGGTCGCAGGAGGTCGCGGGAGGGATGGAGGTGGGAGCATGGTAGTTGTCAGAAAGCTTTATCCCGAGTGGGTAGTTGTCTTTTCGGCTTTACCATGTAGCGTATGGGTTTCTATCCATACGAGCGGCTCGTAGTTAATACACAATATTGGAAACAGTCTCGTAGGACTTAGTCATGCTTGCATACCTTGGAAGTGTGTTTTGGCTTAAAGGCGATGCAAGTGTGGGTACATTGGTACACCTGCAGGGTTCAAACTATTCGAATAGCCTCGTCCTAGGTTATGGACACGCTTGGCAAGGTCTTCCAAGAGTTAGACTACAACATTTAAATTAAAACTTGATGGGTGAGTACGAACTGGGATTCGTGCTATTGTTGTGGTGACTATTGGGATAGTCACTTCTAGGATGTTTTTACTTACTCTTTTGCTATTATTATCCTTCTTGTATTTCAACATTAAAAATGAATTGCAAACTTGCCTTTAAAGCTGTATTACATTATTGCAAATGAAAATTGGCTTTATGCAAATGAACCATATGACCTCCACCAAACAAGCTGCATGTAGCATATGAGCAGTGCGCTAGTTCACACGTCGGTCTTGCGGTACAAAGACAATCTTTGTACTGTGTGCTTTGCTTAATGTTTTGTTGCGGAGGAAGAAGGTGAGCCTCGGGGCCTCACTACGTGAGTGTCTTGCCGCGCCGTGGGTGACGACTAGTCTTGGCGGTCCGTCGGATGCCTTGTGGGTTGGAGGCACACCGATTGGCTTTGTTTATAGCCATCTTATGGCACTTTTTGCTTCATTGTCGTTGTTGTCTATTTGTGTATCTTGTGGCACATCGGCCTATGTCTGTAATATTGTTACTATTTGTTTATCTTCCGTTTGTAGTGTGATGTTTGGACTCTATGTTTGGAATGGAGTTGATGCATACTTTTGTTGTGAGTGTGTATATCATGGGAAGTATACATATCTCGAGGATCGTTTATTTGATTTGTGATGCTAGGACCGGTGGTTGGTTAAGCATTACAAACCAAATAAATTGGGGTCCTCACAAAGTTGGTATCGAGCCATTCGACCGTAGCAACCTCAAGCATAGTCGTCCTTAGGATATTTTGAAAGTCTTATTTTCAAATTATAAAAGGTTTATGAAAACCTAGGTGATTCTCAGATTTTATTCCTTACCTATCTTAGCTTTCTACTCTCACCTTACTCTAATTTGAGTTTTGAGAACTTGGTTTCTCTCTTCCCTTTCAAAAGGTAGTTACTTAGTGGTGGAATTAGTTTTGGGAGAACTATGGAAAATCGTGGGAATAATAGGTAAGATGTAAAGTGAGTAGTTATATGTCCGATTTTTCTTTGGTCGAACTTTATCTGCGTTGTGTTTGTTTAATTTGCTTTGATGAAATTTCGGCTTTCTTGCTTTTAAATTGTTGCTAACTTGTTTTAGTGGAGCAGGATGGTGGCGGAACCGTAGTGGTCGGAATCACCGGGTGGTCATGATGAGGAGCTTCCTCCTCCGACCATGGTGAGGTTCTCGCCGATCGAGCGAAACCGCATGGACGACGCGCATCTTGGAGGTTATTGCTAGGAATACCTCCACTCGCCGATGGTGGCGGCCACCGCACTCGCGGGGACTTGCGAGTTCCTCCGTCTGCAGCCGCCGACTTTCTCCCGCTCGAGGACCTCTCGATGCGGATGATTGGTGCGCATGGTTGAGCGAAGCTCAACATAGCTCGATGCCAGCGCAGATAAGGCACTCTTCGCGTCCCACCGGCTTGAGGGCGCGGCACTCTCATGGTGGGAGAACTATCTCGCCATGCGGCCGCGGGTGTGTGGTCGCGTGGGAAGAGTTCGATCGACTTTCGTCGGGCCCACATCCCCGATGGCCTGATGAAGTCAAGAAGAAGGAGTTTCGTGCTCAAGCAAGGGCGCAAATGCGTGACGATACTGCATGCGAGTTCAATCATCCGGCTCGTTATGCTCGGGAGAGGTGGCCTCCGATGAGGCTAGCGAGGAGAAGTTTATGGATGGCTTGTCCGAGGAGCGCAGGACAAGCTATCTATTGTGGACTTCTCGGACTTTGTGCCTTGGTAGATAAGGCCATTGTTGCCGAGCATAAAGCGAAGGCGCTGGCGAGTCCATAGCGCAAATGGGGCGCATCGTCTACTCACACGGCCTCGTTCGTCCTCGGGGTGGGCAAGACACTGTGGCTCGTTCTTTTGCTCCACCGCGCGCGAGGCCATCTCGCACCACTCCTCGCCCACCCACAGCCGCGTGTTTGCACGCGCGCTGCGATCCAGCCAGCAGAGCGGCCTCGCAATCCGGCGGCCGAGGTCACTTGTTTTCGCCGCCACAACAAGGGCCATTATGCGAATGCTCGCCTCGAGTGTTGCAGCGCCCTGCGTCCTAATGGAGGACGCGCAGGGGAGTGGTCACCCACCGACGGAAGATGATCGAAGCCCTGTGGAGTGCGGCGCCGAGTGAACCACCTTTCGGTGAGGAGGCTCGGGGCGCGGATGTTGTGATGGGTACACTTCTTGTTAATTCTCGTCTGCTGCGGTATTATTTGATTACGAGCATCGCATTCTTTTTATTTCAAGATCATTTGCTGCTGCTAGTGGTCTTCATTGTGTTCCTTTAGAAGTTCCTTTGCTCATCCGCTCTCGGAATTGGAAATGAGAGCGATTTACAATGCGGGATGTTCCTATCATAGTCAAGGGTGGGATTTTTAGCAAATCTTATTCTCGCTCATTCAAAGCAAGTCGGATGTGATTCTTGGCATGGATTGGTTGTCCCAGCACTTGGGGCGATTGATTGTGCCAGAAGATCGTCTATCTTACCGACCCGCCGGCGGCGGGTCGGATTTTCGCGCGGCTTCGGGGGCGCATCTATGTGCAATAGAAGCGGCGACCTTGCGATTCGTGGATGTTCCCATAGTATCGACTTTGGGGATGTCTTTCGAAGATTTACCCGATGCCTCCGGTTCGAGATCCGGAGTTTGTCATCGAGTTCTTTGCCGCATCGCTCCGATTCGAAGGCGCGTGTCGAATGCCTCCCAATGAGCTAGAAGAATTGAAGAAGCGGCTTGGTGAGCTCCAAGCAAAGGGTTTCATCCGCCCCAGTTCATCTCCTTGGGGTTGTCAGGTGATCTTTGTGAAGAAGAAGGACAAGACTTTGCGCATGTGTTGATTACCGTCCTCTCAATGAAGTGACGGTGAAGAACAAATATCCTCTCGCCCGCATTGATGATCTTTTGACCGCTTATCCGGAGCCCAGGTGTTCTCAAGATTGATCGAGATCGGGCTATCATCAAGTCCGGATCGAGTGAGGATATTCAAGACGGCTTTCACTACTCGTTATGGCCTATACGAGTACACCGTCATGTCTTCGGTCTAACCAATGCTCCGGCTTTGTTCATGAACCTTATGAATTCAGATTCATGGAGTATTTGGACAAATTTGTGGTGGTCTTTATTGATGATATTCTTATCTATTCCAAGATCAAGCGAGCATCTTTGAGCATCCAAGATTATTTTGGGCAAGTTATGGAGCATCATTTGTATGCAAAGTTCAACAAATGTGAGTTCGTTGAAGGAAGTGGCATTTTGGGCCATGTTCTTTCAATTTGGAGGAATAGTGTAGATCCCGGCAAAGTCGGCGATGTTCTATCTTGGGGCCACCAAGTCAGTCCATCGATGTGCGGAGTTTTCTTGGTCTAGCGGGCTACTACGCGCTTTATCGAGAACTTCTCCAAGATCGCAAAGCCAATGACCGAATTGCTCAAGAAGGACAAGAAGTTTGTGTGGTCCTCGCTTGTGATGAGAGCTTTCGGGAGCTCAAACGGCGATTGACTTCACTCCAGTCCTTACTCTTCCGATATCCACAAGAACTTCGATATTTATTGCGATGCCTCTCGTCGGGGACTCGGGTGTGTTCTTATGCAAGAAGGCAAGGCGATTGCCTATGCATCTAAGCAAATGAGGCCTCATGAGCTCAACTATCCCACCCATGATTTAGAGCTTGCTGCAGAGTTCATGCACTCAAGATTTGGCGGCATTATTTGATCGGAAACCGCGTGAGGTGTATTCCGATCACAAGAGTTTGAAATACTTATTCACTCGGCCGATCTGAACCTTAGGCGAGGAGATGGCTAGAATTGATCAAAGATTATGATATGGGTATTCAGATCATCTGGCAAGGCCAATGTGGTTGCCGATGCACTTAGCCGAAAGGTGTATTGCAATACTGATGATCCAAGAGCGAACTCGCACTTCTTGCGAAATTTCAGCGTCTCAACTTGGGTTTGGTTGAGCACGGTTCCCATCGCCCTGACAGTGCAACCAACCTTGGTGGATCAAATCAAGTCGACCGGCAATCGGATGTTGGTATGGGCAAAATCAGCGTAACATCGGGATGGTTCAGCTAAATGCTTTACAGAAGATGAGCACGGTGTTGTGTGGTTTGGGCAGCGTCTTGTGGTCCCAAAGGTCCCAGAATTGCGGGATTTGATTCTTCAGGAGGCCCATGATTCGCCTTTGTCCATCCATCCCGGGGCCACCAAAATGTATCAAGATCTGCGTCAGAGATTCTGGTGGACTCGCATGAAGCGCGAGATTGCCAGGTTCGTTGCCAGATGTGACGTATGTTGTCGCGTCAAGGCCGAGCATCAGCGTCCAGCGGGTCTTCTTCAGCCCTTGCTTATACCGAGTGGAAGTGGGATTACGAGGCATGGATTTCATCTTTGGTTTGCCCTGCTCATCCAAGGGAAACGACGCCATTTGGGTTGTCATTGACAGGCTAACTAAAGTGGCGCATTTCCTTTCGGTCAAGAGTCAGCTCCGTGTGGAACCTCTAGCCGAGCTCTATGTATCAAGGATTGTGAGTTTGCATGGTGTACCCAAGACGATTGTGTCGACCAGTAGGCGTTGTTTACCTCTCGGTTTGGCATAGTCTGCAGGAGGCCATGGGAACTCGTCTTACTTTCAAAGACGGCCTATCATCCTCGTGATCGATGGTCGACGGAGCGCGTCAATCGTGTGCTTGAAGATATGCTCCGTGCTTGTGTTCTTTCCTATGGGAAGAATTGGGAGAAGTGCCTACCACTTGCCGAAGTTCTCTTACAACAACAGCTTCCAGGCTAGTCTCGGTATAGCACCATTTGAGGCTTTGTACGGTCGGCGCTGCAGAACACCGTTGAACTGGTCAGAAACTGGTGAAAGGCAGTTCTTTGGTCCAGATTCCATCAATGAGGCTGAAAGTCAAGTGCAGTTGATTCGTGAGCACTTGCACGTAGCTCGATCGAGCGAAGAGCTATGCGGATCGGCGTCGCCGTGAGTGAGTTTCGGCCCAATGACTTTGTGTATCTCAGGTCTCTTTGAAGGGACACCGTCGTTTGATGTCAAGGGCAAGCTAGCTCCTCGATATGTCCGCCATATCGCATCATCAAGAAAGTAGGAGCTGTTGCATACAAGTTGGAGTTGCCGGCTACACTTGAAGGAGTGCACGATGTTTTCCATGTGTCACAATTGAAGAAATGCCTTCGTGTTCCAGTTGAGGAAACACCATTGGAAAATATCGATGTGCAGGAAGATCTGTCTTATCGTGAGCGTCCGTTCGTATCCTCGAAGAAGTTGAACGCAAGCGAGGAACCGTGTGATTAAGTTCCTCAAAGTTCAGTGGTCGAACCACTCGAGGATGAAGCCACTTGGGAACGCGAAGATCGCGTCTCGAGCAGATTACCCATCCTTCTTTCTCGGTGATCGAATCTGGGTGAGATTCTGTAAGGGGGAGATTTGTAATGCCCTAACTTAGGGTTTGTATTTCAAATGTGAAATTTTGAGGAGAAATAAAAAACTTTTGTTGTCTCTTCAAATCATTTGAAAATTTCTACATTTTTCCCTAGCAATTTCCCTTTTCTAGAATTAAATTCTTGTTAATGGAGATTGTTGTCAAGAAATCCTTAGCCTTCAAACTTGTGATCATCCTCTGAAATTATTTTTCCTATCATCTTGATCATCCTATCTACCTCCTGAATTGTTTCACAATTTTTAGATTTTGTTTGCTATTTCAAATGCCCAAGTCAAACCAGTTTAGAAATCTGGTCAAACCTCTGTGCAGCAGCTTGTGAATTTTCTCTAGAACAATGCAGTGCATAAAAAGTTCTGGAAAAATTATACAAGGTTGTCCTCTGTCCCTAGTAGCTACCATAAAAATTTCGAAATTTTTGGAGCTCTGGAGCTACCTCTAAAAATTCCCAAGACCTTCTCTGTCTTTTAAATCAAATATGGAATTACTGTTCCTCCGGCTCGACCCAACTCGGACTCGAGTCCGATGCGCCACTTGACTTCGGTCGCGTCAACTAGCTGCATTGCCGCGAGCCCAATCGATCGTGGACCGTCCGATGCAAATCGAACGATCCACGTTGCGTGCGCAACCGACCTGTCCGAATGCATACATCAATCTCAGCCGTCCGTTTTAGATCCAACGGTCGGTGCGATCCTGATCAAATCAAACCTCCGACTCGCACCGCTTGCTCCTGTCGCTGACATGTGGGTCCCACCTGTCAGCATCAACCTCGTCTTCTCCGCACCTCACCGGAGCTCGCGGCCGTGCGTGCATGTTTGCCACGTCCCTCGTCGCTGCCACCTTTTTGTCCTCGTGTCAGCCCATGAAGTATCGCCGGGATCTCATCTACCCTCTGAGCCCATCCACTACCCTTCGCGTCCATTTCGTGTTTTCTCCGCCCAAATTTCCTTCCGTGGGAGAAGAACCGAGAGCAACGCCGCCGTGTTAGCGCCGCCCTCGAGCCCGCGACCACACCGCTGTGATCCACGCTCGACGCCGCCTCCATTTTTCCCATCCCGAGCCCTCGGTGTCCAGTGTATCGCCGGGGGTGTGTTCGTCGTCTTCGCCTCCGGTGATCTCGGCCCCGCAAGCTCATCTGCGTTCTGGTGAGTTTCTAGTTTCAACTTTTGGTCCTTTAGGATCGCAATCGACCTCTGAGTCTAACCGTGACCTTGTTTCACTCTTTGGCGCTTCACCGAGGCTTTGCGGCGCCTTCTCCTTCAAGCTCGGCAAAGCGCCGCGTGTCAATTCGGGCGCCACCGTCCTCCTCCATCATCGAGCTCGTGGGCTTATCATTCTGGTGTCTCCGCGATCCCGTGGCGCACCTTCTCGTAGCTGCTCGAAGTCTGTAGCGCCTTCTCTGCGAGAGCCGTAGTTTCTTCTCCGCCTCCGGCCGTCGTGAGCCCATCTCCGGCGACCATTGGGCTCCGCGTCACCGTCACCGGTTCGTGAGGTCTTTGCGAACCTTAAGGTACCACTCACTGCGTCTTGAAACTCTTTGGGTTGCTAGAACACTGCTGGCTGCGCCACCGTCCCGTCGCGTGCGTTGACGAGCCGCCGTGCTGCTTAGTTATCGCTAAACCTAGTTCTATTAGGTCACCGACTTGTGGGCCCTCTCGGTGTTAAACTTTGTTTTAGGATTCAAGTCTAATCGTTTTAATTCTCTGAGTCTACGTTATGTGGGCCGGAATGTCGGTTAGGGTGTGTAGTTTCATGTCGTTTTCTCGATGGGAGGTGTATTTCTCTGTGAGAGTGTTTTAGGTTTGCACCTTAGTGAGCCAAGACGTATTCTTTGAATACGCCTTCGACGTCACTTTAGCGAGTGTCTTTGTCTGATCGTCATGCGTGCGGGCCCATTGTCGATGGTCGGGCCATGTTGGCGGTAGAAAAAGGATTTAATGCTTTAGTATTTACGTAATATGTTTTCTGTTGCTCGATAATTCATTTAAACTTGTAAAATGCATAGCTAATTCAATTTTTATCCAAATTGCATGAAACCATCTTTGTTAATTTTCTTTTAAATGTATTATTTACAAAAATTAGTTTCATCCATGTCTCTGTAGCAAGAATCTGTTAATTAATAAAATGATGCCTTAGGTATCTTCTAAATTAGAAAATGCATATCTCTTCCAATAATTGTCCAAATTCAATGAACCCAATTCAGAAATTTCATTTTCAGTATACTAACTATTAGAATAGGTTTTACACTGTTTCTGTTCATGAAAATCTGTTAAGTAATTAACTAGTGCTTGTTGTGTTTTTAGCTTAGAAAATTCATAGAAAATTATTAATAACTTAAAATGAATTGTTCTCTGCTTTCAAATTTTGTTATTTCATGCTTAGGCTCTGTGTGAGTTTTGGCTTGTTTTGATGTTGTTGTATGTTTGAGTTTTGCGGTGTTATTCGTTCTTATTTCTTTGTTATGTTCGATCGTTAGGATTCGATATTTGCGGCAACCACGAGGACGATCCTCCGCACCTTATTGAGCAACAAAGCACCGGGCAAGCGATTTGATCATTCCTATCCCAAGTATTTTAAAGTCTAATATTTTGTTTCAAATTTGTATGTATGCATTGCTTAATTTGTGTTAAATTGATTAGTTAAATCCGTAGTTGCATATCACTGTAGACAAAATATTGATCTCTACTACCGAGCCTAGGTTATTTCTTTGTGATTAGAGGCATTTGGATGGTCTCTTGTCACTTAGTAGATCCGGTCAAATTGCTTAGATATGCTTAGCTATCGGTAGAATCTGGCGGTTATCGACTTTAGTCGGTAACCTTGATCACACAAAATTTACTATAACTTATTGTTTCAGCATTTTTGCTATGTTTAATTGCAAAACTAAAGCTGAAAACCAAAAATGATTTAGACTTGGGCACTGTGGTATGATTGGTGTGATCTGTTGGGTGTGATGGAATGGTGCCCGAGTCAACAAGGACCGAACATCTTGTTACATTGAACCAAGCATTTTGCGTGCTAACCACACTAGAGTATATGGGACCTCTCTTGACCTAGTACTTTGGCGTGTATTGGCTCCGGTCGCAGGAGGTCGCAGGAGGGATGGAGGTGGGAGCATGGTAGTTGTCCAAAAGCTTTATCACGAGTGGGTAGTTGTCTTTTCGGCTTTACCATGTAAGCGTATGGGTTTCTATCCATACTGGCGGCTCGTAGTTAATACACAATATTGGAAAGCAGGTCTCGTAGGACTTAGCATGTGCAAGCATACCTTCGGAAGTGTGTTTTGGCTTAAAGCGGTGCCAAGTGTGGGTACATTGGTACACCTGCAGGGGTTCAAACTATTCGAATAGCCTCGCCCTAGGTTATGGACACGCTTGGCAAGGTCTTCAAGAGTTAGACTACAACATTTAAATTAAAACTTGATGGGTGGTGCGAACTGGGATTCGTGCTATTGTTGTGGTGACTATTGGGATAGTCACTTCTAGGATGTTTTTACTTACTCTTTGCTATTATTATCCTTCATGTATTTCAACATTAAAAATGAATTGCAAACTTGCCTTTAAACCGTATTACATTATTGCAAATGAAAATTGGCTTTATGCAAATGAACCATATGACCTCCACCAAACAAGCTCGCATGTAGCATATGAGCAGTGTCCGCTAGTTCACACGTCGATCTTGCGGGTACAAAGACAATCTTTGTACTCGTGTGCTTTGCTTAATGTTTTTGTTGCAGAGGAAGAAGGTGAGCCTCGGGGCCTCACTTACGTGAGTATCTTTGTCGCCGTGGGTGACGACTAGTCTTGGCGGTCGGTCGGATGCCTTGTGGGTTGGAGGCACACCGATTGGCTTTGTTTATAGCCATCTTATGGCACTTTTGCTTCACTATCGTTGTTGTCTATTTGTGTATCTTGTGGCCTGCCGGCCTATATCCGTAATATTGTTACTATTTGTTTATCTTCCGTTTGTAGTGTGATGTTTGGACTCTATGTTTGGAATGGAGTTGATGCATACTTTTGTTGTGAGTGTGTATCGCTTCAGGAAGTATACATATCTCGAGGATCAGTTTATTTGATTTGTGATGCTAGGACCAGGTGGTTGGTTAAGCATTACAAACCAAATAAATTGGGGTCCTCACATGTGGTGTCTTCGTCTCCGCCTCCGGTGAGCTCGGTCCCACGAGCTTCCTGGCGTTCTAGTAAGTATCATGCTTCAGCGCTTGGTCCTTTAGGATCGCATTGCTTCCCTGAGTCTAACGGTGATCTTATTTTGTTCTTTGGTACATCACCGAGGCTGTGCGACCGGTTCTTCTCCGAGCACGGTGTTCCGCCGCTGCAACGATTCCGGCCTCCTCGGACCCTCTTCATCGGTGCTATCTTGGGCTTATCCTTCCTGGAGTCGAGGCGAAGCTGTTGCGCACCTTCCCGAAGCTTCTCATTGCTCGTAGCATCTTCTCCGCGGAAGCCGCACTTTCTTCTCCGCCTCCGTTCACGCCATTTCGCCGCGGCATCCTCGAGGCACCGGTCGCCGTAAATCATCGAGTTCGCGAGCTCTCGATGAACTGTAGGTATAACCCTTTCGCCCGAAACTCTGGTTGGCTAGATCATTGCGCGTCGCGCGCGCCGCCCCGTGCTCGTCGCGAACGCGGTGGCGTTAAACTAATCCTCCATTAGCGTTAATCATTTTATGTTTGTATCACCGCATCTGTGGGCCTTCGAGTTAATCGCGTTTAGAAATTTTAATCCAACCGTTATTTATCCTCTGAGTCTCTGTCATGTGGGTCCATTTTGTCAGTTAATGTTTGTGTAAACTTGGTTAATACGTGTTCTCTTTGGAGAAGCGTATTTCTCTGTACTTGTAAGTTAGGAGTACATCTGAGTAAGCCGAAGGCGTAATCGGAAATTACACCTTCGACGTCACCTTCGGCGTGGGTATGGGTCGAGTCGACACGACTGCTCACCTCGCGGCCCGCATGTCAGTGTCTGTGGCTAGCTGAGCGTCGGTAGGAAAAGATCTCGGCGTTATTATAAATTCCGAAATGATTTTATGTTGCACTGTTAATTCATTTAAACTTAGAAAATTCATAACTAATTCAATTTTTCTCCAAATCGAGTGAAACCAGTTCATTAAATTTCATTTTAATTGTGTTATTTACTAAAATTGGTTTCATTATGTCTCTGTTATCAAAAATCTGATAATTGATTAAATAGTGTTATTATGTATTTTCCAAATTAGAAAGTTCATATCTATCTCAATTTTTGTCCAAAGCAAGTGAATCAATTTTGTAAATTTTCATTTTTAGTGTACTATTTATCGTAATAGGTTATAGATGTGTTTTCGTTCATAAATTTTGTAAAATAATAAAATGGTGCTTTCATGTGTATTGTTAGCTTAGAAAATTCCTAGAAAATTCTTAACAACTTAAAATAAATTGTTCTCTTTTCTAAAATTTTGTTAAATCATGCTTTAGGTCTTTGTAAAATTGGTATGTTTTTGTTGTTGTTGAATGTTTGAGTTTTGTCGTGTCATTTGTTCTTATTCGTTGTTTTGCTCGATCGATAGATTGCAGCGATTCTTGTATTCTCGAGTAATCCTCTGCAATGAGTTGAGCATATTGAGCCACAAAGACTGTGCAAGCGGTTTGATCATGTTAATCCCGGAGTTTAAAGTCTAATATTTTGTTTCAATTTGTATGTATGCAAAGTGCTTTATTTGTGTTAAATTGATTAGTTAAATCCTGTGTTTGCATATCCTGTAGGTGAAATATTGATCTCTACTACCTGAGCCTAGGTTACTTGCTGTGATTAGAGTTCGTTGGATGAACTCTTATCACTTAGTAGATTACGAGTTTAGTTGCTTAGCCATGCTTAGCTACCGGTAGAATCGGGCGATCATCGACTTAGTCGATGATCTTGATCACATAAAATTATTATTGTTCTTATGTTCTAGCTTGTGCTATGTCTAATTGCACAAACTAAAAATGAAAACAAAAACGATTTAGACTTGGGCACAATGGTAAGTTTTGGTGTGATCTCATTGGGTGTGATCGAAAGGTGCCCGAGTCAACAAGGACCGAACATCTTGTTACACTAAACCAAGCATTTTAGCGTGCTAACCACACTAGAGTATATGGGACCTCTCTTGACCTAGTACTTTAGCGTGTATTGACTCGGGTCGCAGGAGGTCGCGGGAGGGATGGTGTTGGGAGCATGGTAGTTGTCCGAAAGCTTTACCCGCAAAGGTAGTTGTCTTTTCGGCTTTACCATGTAAGCGTATGGATATCTATCCATACGAGCTGCTCGTAGTTAATACACAATATTGGAAAAAGTCTCGTAGGACTTAGTTGCTTCTGCATACCTTGGAAGTGTGCTTTGGCTTAAAGGCGATGCGAAGTGTGGATGCAGTGGTACACCCTGCAGGGTTAAAACTATTCGAATAGCCTCATCCTAGGTTATGGACACGCTTGGCAAGGTCTTTCAAGAGTTAGACTACAACCGTTTAAATTAAAACTTGATGGGTGGTGCGAATGCGGGATTAGTGCTATTGTGTGGTGACTATTGGGATAGTCACTTCTAGGTTGTTTTATCTTTACTCTTTTGTTATTATTATCCTTCATCGTTATTTCAATATTAAAATGAATTGCAAACTTGCCTTCCAACCATTACATTATTGCAAATAAAGTTAGCTTTGTGCAAATGAAACATATGGCCTCCACGAGATAAGCATGCATGTAGCATATGAATAGGTCGCTAGTTCACACGTCGGTCTTGCAGTACAAAAGCAATTTTTGTACTCGGTGCTTGCTTAATGTTTTGTTGCAGAGGAAGAAGGTGAGCCCCAAGGTCCTCACTACGTGAGTTGTGCCGCTTAGTGTGGGACGACTAGGCTTAGCGGTCCTGGCGATTGCCTTGTGGGTTGAAGGCACGCTGATTGGCTTTGTTTATAGCCATCTTATGGCACTTTTGTTTCCATTGTCTATCTTGTTCATTTGTGTATCTTTTGGCCGGTCGGCCCGTGCGTAATAATCTCACATGTTATTATTTTCGCTTAGTAGTGGGATGTTTGGACTCTATGTTTGGAATGGAGTTGATGCATAATTTTGTGGCGAGGTGTGTATACTGCTTTCCGGGAAGTATACATATCTCGAGGCTCGGTTTATTTGATTTGTGATGCTAGGGCCAGGTGGTTGGTTAAGCATTACAAGCCAAATAAATTGGGATCCTCACACCTGGGCATTTGTTGTAAAGAAGTTATGGGAATACAAAAGTCACAAGTCGTTTTGGCCACATCTTATTCTTCTTAGACATTCTTGTTTCATCTTGTGATAATCTCCTGAAAATAATTTTCCTAAATTCTTGGGTTGATGTGTAGCCCCTCTGAAAAATTTCACAATTTTTAGAAATTGTTTGAATATTTTTGGAGGTCAGTCAAACCTATTTAAATTTTGGTCAAACATTAGCCCAGCACCTTGTAGAAATTTTGGAGGAAAATGTATAGCCCAAAAACCTCTGCAAAATTTACACAAGGTCAATGACTCAGCTAGCAAGCTCTTGTAAAATTTCATAATTTTTGGAGTGAGTTTGCTACCTCAAATAAATCCCCCAAACTCCAGATCAGTTTGGAACCCAAATTTAGGGCTGAGCCAGACTCGGGCTCGAGTCAGACCCGAGTCCGACCCAACCAACTGGCTCGGTCGAGCCAAGTTCAGCCGAGCTAGGGCTCGGACTCGTGCGCGCGTGTTCAGGGCCGTCGGATTGTAATCGTGGGGCTCCCAACCTCCCCGAGCTCCCCTTCTGTTTTTCTTCCTCCTCCGCGTAGGTGAGCAGTGCAGGCTCCAGTCACCTCGTGGGGCCCTGCAACGGCTCGGAGCCCCCCTATTGTCAACTGTGTCAGCTTTGCACTGACTTTACCTGCCTCCTCGCCTCGTTTTCTCGCGCAGCAACCCCCCCTTTTGTCCCGTCGCCATTAAACCATTGTCCTCGTGCTCAGTTGGCCTCCGGGCTACATGAGCGCTCCTCTGAGGTCCTCCTTGAACCCCCCCTTCCGCTCTCAACCACCCTCCCAACTCACCTCCAGTGTGTGGAGCTCAAAAACTCCTGAGGTTCCCAAATCCACCATTGTTGCCGGGAAGCTCCGCCGGTGGCCTTGGAGCTCCAGTGGTTTTAATTGCAACTTGGAATTCCAACTTGTTCAATTAACCACCTGGAGCCTTTTTCCCTAACTCATTTTGGTTGATTTCACAGAGGAAGTCCACGGGAGAAGCTGTTCTTGAGTCTTCTTACTCTTCTTCCTCGACTCCGCGAACCGCTCCACCGTTGGGTCTCTCCAGTTCCTTAGGGCCTTCCCTACACTCGGGTGAGTTCATTTAGTCCCTTAGAGCTTAAGGTATAGCTAGTTTAGCTCGTGGCGCTTGTTTCGCCGTTTGGTTTTGCCGAAACTTATCCGCCGCCCTTCTCGGCTCACGGCGTTCTAGGCCTGCTCCACCGTCGAGAATGCTCCCATTAGGTTTGCAATAGTATTGAGAACATATTGGCTTAGTTGGTTAAGCGCGCCATGGCTTTGGTCGCGGCGGCGTGCGTGAGCTCAACGCCGAGCTCGCACCTTGTCGCGATTTTGTCAAGTCACGGACCTCCTCGGGTTAATCGTGGCCGCCCACGACCTCCCCGTGTTTAGATCTCGGCGTTAGATCTTCGTTGAAAAGTCCTTCGATCTTGGACCACCCTCCGCCAAATCCCGGTAGCCGGGACCTCTTGAGATTAGATCTCGGACCGTAGAGCCCTTGTCAAGTGAAACGCTAAGTCACGGGACCTCCTTGGATCCATCTCGCCGATAAAGACCTCCTAAGTTAGCTCTAGGCCGTTAGATCACAGTGCGAAAACTATAAGTGCAGTGACCTCCCAGAGTCGATCCCAACCGTCTAGGACCACCCTGGTTAAATCCTAGCCGTTTAGATCTTCCCCGTGCGCAAAAGACCTCCCCTTGGTCATTTTGCAAAGACCACCCTCGGGGTCCTCTTTGTAAAAAGCCACCCCTGGTCTTTTTATAAAGAAAACCACAGGACCTCCCTCCGCTTTAATCTGGACCGTTCAGGACCTCCTCCGTGAAGATCTTAGCTATCCAGATCTCGTCCGTTTAAACTCTGTCCTTAACGACATCCCCGCGTAGATCTTGACCATCCATGACCTCCCTCGGTGAGATCCCAACCGTTCAGGAACTCCTTCGCTCGATCGTGACCGTTAAGACCTCCCTTGCGAGATCATAGCCGTTCAGGACCTCCCCCTGGAGATCTTGACCATCTAGGACCTCATCCTTTAGATCCGTAGCTTTAGGACCTCCTCCTCAGGTCTAAACCGTTAGATTTAGATCTAATGGGCTAGACCTCCCTCCGTAGATTTAGCCTTAGGACCTCCCTTGGAGGTCAGGGATGTCAGATCTTGATCTGACGGTCCCGACCACCTCTAGGCGCGAGGACCTCCTCTGTGTGCGCTGTGCATGCACTGGTCGTGGCCGTTGGATCTAATCTCAACGCCTGCACCTCCCAATGCGAAAGAGGTCTCTCGGTCTATGCAGTTTTGAGGTCCGTAGCCGACGATGAAGGATCGACGGCCACGACCTCCCCGTTTTCGTTAAGTCTGTTAGACCTCCCGAGAGCTCAAATTTTCAAAGTATTTGGATTGTTCGAATTTCAAAAGTGCATAACTTTGTCATTTCAGCTCCTTTTTGAATGATTCCAGTTGCTTTAGCTCTGTTATAGAATGAACTCTAATCTGAGAATAAATTTAGGCCTTTGTTATGTAGCGAGAAAAGGATATAAAGCGCATGATCTTGTTTAGTGAAAAAGGTTGTCTAGAAATTCATTGAAAATTTGTAAAATGCATAACTTATTCTTTGTAATTCCAAACTGAGCAAACTAAATTTTGTTAAAACCCACTAGGAATGTACTGTAGTGTAGAATAGGTCTTAATATGATCCTTGCCACTGAAGTTAATGATCTACTAGTTTTAGAACTTAGAAAAATCATAAGTAATTCATTTCAACTTCAAATGAAGTAAACTCAACTTTGCTGTTCTTAGGATGACCTTAGCTACCTACCATAAAAATTTCAGATTCCAGATCATTCTAGAAATTTTTGCCATAAACAAGAATCAAATTAATTTAATTAGGATTTTTGGTGAGAGAACTTAGTTTAGCCATAACTTTTTCATGCTAAGTCCAAATGAAGTAATACTTGTTCCTAAAATTGGCTAAAATCAACCTCTACCTGCTGTATAAATTTCAATCGATTTGGATGTATTTTGCTGTTGAGTTTTGTTTCGTGTTCTTCGTTCTTATTGGTTTTATCGTATTTTCGCGTTAGGTTCCGAAGAGTTTAGTGAACCTGAGAATCCACCTCTGCAGCAAGAGCAATTCCAGCAAGGCAAGCAGTTTGATCATGTTAATCCCTGTATTTTCAAGTATTTATGTTGTTTACAAATTCTATGTATGCATTGCTAGTTTGTGTTTAACTATTGTCGTTAGTTGACCTAGTAGATGCATTTCCTTAAGCAAATGATTATCCTTTACTACCATGAGCCTAGGTTATTGCTGTGATTTAGAGTTCGTGGATGAGCTCTTGTCACTTAGTAGTTTTGCGGATTAATTGCTTAGTCATGCTTAGCTTCCTGTAGAAATGGGCGGTTATCGACTTGTCGATAACCTTGATCACACAAAACTTATTATCACTTATGATTTCAGCCTTGTGCCATGTTTACTTGTGAAAATTAAAAACTGAAAACAAAATGATTTAGACTTGGGCACAATGGTATGTTGGTGTGCTTGTGGGTGTGACTGGAATGGTGCCCGGGTCATTAAGGACCGAGTTATTTGCGCCACCGTACTGAGCATTTTGCGTGCTAACCACACTAGAGGGTATGGGACCTCTCTTGACTTAGTACTTTGGCGTGTATTGGCCGGTCGCAGGAGTCGCGGGAGGATGGTCTTTGGGAGCATTGTAGTGTCCGAAAGGCTTCCGTGATGGTGGTTGTCTTTCGCTTGCAATGTAAGCGTATGGGTTTCTATCCATACGAGCGGCTCATAGTCAATGCACAATATTGGAAAGCGTCTCGTAGGACTTAGCCGCGCTTCGCATACCTTCTAAGTGTGCTTTTGTGGCTTAAAGGCGGTCTGAAGTGTGGGTACATTGGTACACCCCTGTAGGGTTAAAACTATTCGAATAGCCTCGTCCTAAGTTATGGACACGCTCGGATACGCCCCGTGAGAACTAGACTACAACCTTTTAATTAAAACTTGATGGGTGGTACGAATCAGGGATTCGTGCTATGTTGTGGTGGCTATTGGGATAGTCACTTCCAGGTGGTTACTTGTATTTATCATTATTTCGCTGTTATTTTGATAACAAAATAGATTTGCAACCTTGCTTTTAAATGTATTACATTATTGCAAATAAAGTTGGCTTTGTGCAAAATGAGACATACGACCTCCACTTAAATGAGCCTGCATGTTCCACACGTCAGTCTTGCGAGTACCTTTGTGTACTCAGTTTTCTTGCTTAAATGTATTTGTTGCAGAGGAAGAAGGTGAGCTTGAAGGGCCTCACTTCTGTGAGTTGTGTTGTGGTAGTCTTAGAGGCGTCTAGCTGGCGGCCCGGTCGGTTGCCTTGTGGGTTATGTTGGCTAACTGGTCGACTTTTGTTCTTAGCCATTTTATGGCGCTTTTGCTTCCGCTGTCATTCTTGTATATTGTGTTATTTGGCCGGTCGGCTCTTTTGTAATAACTTTACTTTATGTATGTCGTTGTTGAACTTAGTGTCAAATGTTGTATGGAAATGATGTATGATTTTGTGATGATGAGCATGCACTGCAATTCTGGGAAGCACATGTCCATCGAGGCTTAGGATATTTAATTAGTAATGCTAGAACCATATGGAGGTCAAGTATTACTAGTTAAATACCCCGGGTCCTCACAAAGTTGGTATCAGAGCCATACTGGCCGTAGAAACCCCTAGCTTGGTCGCCATTAGGATATTTTGAAAACTTACTTTCAAATAGTTCATGAAGATTTAAGTAAGTTCTCAGATTTTACTCCTTACCTATCTTAGCTTGCTCATCTCACCTTACTCTCACTTAAGTTTTAGACTTGTGTTTCATATGTAAGAAAATGAGGGGAAATTAAAAACTTTTCTTACATCTTTTATTTCCTGTATGTCTGGGCATTTGTTGTAAAGAAGTTATGGGAATACAAAAGTCACAAGTCGTTTTGGCCACATCTTATTCTTCTTAGACATTCTTGTTCCATCTTGTGATAATCTCCTGGAAATAATTTTCCTAAATTCTTGGGTTGATGTGTAGCCCCTTTGAAAAATTTCACAATTTTTAGAAATTGTTTGAATATTTTTGGAGGTCAGTCAAACCTATTTAAATTCTGGTCAAACATTAGCCCAGCACCTTGTAGAATTTTTGGAGAAAAATGTATAGCCCAAAAACCTCTGCAAAATTTACACAAGGTCAATGACTCAGCTAGCAAGCTCCTGTAAACATTTCATAATTTTTTGAGTGAGTTTGCTACCTCAAATAAATCCCCCAAACTCCAGATCAGTTTGGAACCCAAATTTAGGGTTGAGCCAGACTCGGGCTTGAGTCAGACCCGAGTCCGACCCAGCCAACTGGCTCGGTCGAGCCGAGTTCAGCCAAGCTAGGGCTCGGACTCGTGCGCGCATGTTGTGAGGACCCGGAATATTTAACTAGTAACACTTAACCTCCAAATGGTTCTAGCATTACTAATTAAATATTCTAAGCCTCGATGGACATATGCTTCCTGCACTGCAGACATGCACATCATCACAAAATTACACATCATTTCCATACAACATACATTAACAAGTCTAGTAAAGTACATAGATAAAGTAAGTTATTACAAAAGAGAGCCGACCGGCCAAATAGAACAATATACAAGAATGACAGTGGAAGCAAAAGCGCCATAAGATGGCTAGAACAAAAGCCGACCGGTTAGCCACACAACCCACAAGGCAACCGACTGGGCCGCCAAGCTAGACGCCTCTAAGGCTACCACAGCACAACTCACAGAAGTGAGGCCCCTCCAGCTCACCTTCTTCCTCTGCAACAAAAACATTTAAGCAAGATAACTGAGTACACAAAGGTACTCGCAAGACTGACGTGTGGAAAAGCAGACCTATTCATAAACTACATGCAAGCTTATTTAGGTGGAGGTTGTATGTCTCATTTTGCACAAAGCCAACTTTATTTGCAATAATGTAATACATTTAAAAGCATGTTTGCAAGTCTGTTTTGTTGTCAAAATAACAGCGAAATAAATATACATACAAGTAACCACCTGGAAGTGACTATCCCAATAGCCACCACAACATAGCACGAATCCCCGATTCGTACCACCCGTCAAATTTTAATTAAAAGGTTGTAGTCTAACTCTTGAAAAGCTTACCCAAGCGTGTCCATAACGTAGGACGAGGCTATTCGAATAGTTTTAACCCTGCAGGGGTGTACCAATGTACCCACACTTCAGACCGCTTTTAAGCCACAAAGCACACTTCCGAAGGTATGCCGGCACGACTAAGTCCTATGAGACGTTTTCCAATATTGTGTATTAACTACAAGCCGCTCGTATGGATAGAAACCCATACGCTTACATTGCAAGCCGAAAGACAACCAGCCATCACGGGGGAAGCCTTTCAGACATTGCAATGCTCCCACACCATCCCTCCTGCGACCCCCTGCGACCCGGAGCCAATACACGCCAAAGTACTAAGTCAAGAGAGGTCCCATACCCTCTAGTGTGGTTAGCACGCACAAATTGCCCGGATAACAGGTACTCACAAGATGTTCGGTCCTTAATTGACTCGGGCACCATTCCAATCACACCCAGAAGCACACCAATCATACCATTGTGCCCAAGTCTAAATCCTTTTGTTTTTAGGTTTTAGTTTTCATAAATAGACATAGCACAAGGTGGAAATCATAATCATAATAAGTTTTATGTGATCAAGGTTATCGACAAGTCGATAACTACCCATTTCTACCGGAAGTTAAGCATGGCTAAGCAATTTATTCGCAACTACTAAGTGACAAGAGCTCATCCACGAGCCCTAATCACAGCAATAACCTAGGCTCACGGTAGTAGAGAATAATCATTTGCTAAGGAAATGCATCTACTAGGCCAACTAACGACAATAGTTTAACACAAAGTAGCAATGCATACATAGAATTTGTAATCAACATAAATACTTAAAATACTGGGATTAACATGATCAAACTGCTTGCCTTGCTGGGATTGGTCTTGCTGCGAGAGGGAGTGCTCGGGTTCAATAAATTCTTCGGAACCTAACGCGAAAAGGCGATAAAACCAATAAGAACGAAGAACACCAAAAGGAACTCAACAGCAAAGAACATCCAAATCCCAAGAAATTTCTACAGAAACTAGAGGTTGATTTTAGACAATTTTAGAAACAAGAATCACTTTATTTGGACTTAGCATGAAAAAGTTATGCCCTAAACAATTTCTCTCAGCCTGAAAAATCCTAATTAAATTAATTTCGGTTACTGTTCATGGCAAAAATTTCTAGAATGATCTGGAACTTGAAATTTTTATGGTAGGTATATAAGGTCATCCTAAGAACAGCAAAGTTGAGTTTACTTCATTTGGAGTTATAATGAATTAGTTATGAATTTCTCAAGTTCTAAAACTAGCATATATCACTTTTCAGGAATATGAATAAAGACAAGGCCTAGTTCACATTAAAGCATGCCTACAGACAAATTTTACCAAGTTGAGTTTGCTCAGTAAGGATTTACAGAGAAGAAGTTATGTATTTCACAAATTTTTAATGAATTTCTAGACAACCATATTCACAAAACAAGAATATGTAGTTTATATCATTTTCTGCTACCTAACAGTGCCCAAATTCATTCTCAAATTAAAGTTCATTCTATAACAGAGCTACAGCAACTGGAATCATTCAAAAAGGAGCTAATATGACAAAGTTAAGCACTTTTGAAATTTAAAACATTAAAAGACTTAGAAAATTTGAGCTCTTGGGAGGTCCAAATGAACTGAAGGAAAAATGAGAGGTCGTGGGTCATTGGTCTTGCATCGCAGGGCCACGGACCTCGAAGCACAGCGCACGGGAAGACCTCCTTCTGCACTGGGGAGGTCCGGACCGTTGAGATTGGATCCAACGGCCACGACCAGTGCATGCATAGCGCACGCAAAGGAGGTCCATGCGCCTAACGGAGGCGTGGACCGCGGATCGAGATCCGCGGTCCCGAGCACTAGGGGAGGTCCTAAGGCTTTAAATCCAAGGAAGGAGGTCTAGCCCGTTAGATCTAAATCTAACGGTGTAGACCAGAGGAGGAGGTCCTAAAGCTACGGATCTAAAGGATGAGGTCCTAGACGGTCAAGATCTCTAGAGGGAGGTCTTGATCGGCTGGGATTTACACGAGGAGGTCTTGGATGGCCAAGATCTACTTGGGGAGGTCCTATGCGATAGGGTTTTAACGGGAGGAGATCTGGACGGCTCATATTAGACCTAGGGAGGTCCTGAACGGTCCAGATCGACGCGGAGGGAGGTCCTGAGACTAAGGATTTTACAAAAGAGATCTAACGCTCAGATCTAAAACCGGGGAGGTCGCGAACGGCTAGGATAGAGCCTAAGAGGTCTTGAGCAGGGTTTTCTCTAAAAAAGACCAGGGGTGGCTTTTTACCAAGAGGATCCCGAGGGTGGTCTAGGGTGGTCTTTGCAAAATGACCAAGGGGAGGTCTTTTGCAAAGAGGACCTCGGTGGAGGTCCAGGGGTGGTTTTGGCAAAATGACCAAGGGAGGTCTTTTGCGCACGGGGAAAGGTCTAAATGGCTAGGATTTAACCGAGGTGGTCCTAGACGGCTAGGATCGACACTAGGGGAGGTCCTGGCACTTATAGTTTTCGCAGACCAGGATCTAACGGCTAAGAGCTAATTCAAGGAGGTCTTTTAACGGCCGAGATTGATCCAAGGAGGTCCAAGGTGCTCCTAAAGGTGCGGGTCCTTAGGAGGTCGAGCGGGGTGGTCTAGGCGGGGTTTTGCCGTATGACAACAGGAGGAGGAGGCCCACTCGCAGCGAGAGGCTCCCGCGATTCCGACAGCCCATCATTGGCTACAGGGGCTGTCCGAATCTTACGCGACAAAAGCCCGAGCGTCTAAACGAGCTCACCGCCGGCGATGGGGACCTCGCCGGCACCGACCAAGGGCACCGATATGCTCACAATAGTGCCGCGGACCTACCGGAGACACTCTCGACGGGGTGACGGCCTTGAACGCCGGCGAGCCGGAGATGGATGAAGGAGTGCAATACGGCACATCTACGAAAACTAAACGAGCTCTACGACAACTAGAAAATGCAAAGACCAAGCTAAGAAAAGGGCACCTGAGGGCAGAGAGGGAACCAGGGAGGTCAGAGGAGCTTGGAGAAGGGCGACGAAGTCCGACGATGAAGAGCTTGCCGGAGAGGAAGAAGAAGATGACCTCGACCCCGAAAAGCAGCTCCCAAACTTGTCCACCTCTGCAATGTGAACCAAGCTAAGTTAGAGCAAGCCCTAGGCGATCAAGATGACAATGAAGAAGGCAAGAATGTTGATGGGACCACTGGAGCTCGAGCTTCGGCAGGGGGTTCCAAAGGTGACAATGGTGGTAAGGGGGTGGTGTTCTTGGGTGCTTGAGTTTCAGGACCAGCTCAAACTGAGGGAGCTCAAGCACAACAAAGAACGGAGAAAGAAAAGGAGAAGGGAGGTCTCAGGCTATTCATAGCCTGGAAGCTTGGCAATGGCATGGGCAAATGTCTACTATGAACAAAGTCCATGCTCAAGGACCTGCCCGATTTGACAAGGCAGAAAGGATGACTTCTTTTAGGGCAAAGTTCTGCCGCAATAAATGCATGGCAGAAAGAGACGTTGGGAAGGACCAAAAAGTGACAGCACCCTGCTCCCAACTGCTCTGACCCTGACACACACACGGGCGCGCGAAAATCATGACAACCAAACCTCCAGGAGGTCGTGAGGGAGAACAACAGGGCTGAGGGGGAGGTCCTGGACGATCCCGATTTGCATGGGGTGGTCCTGGATGTCCCAGATCACTCGAGGTGGGGAGGTCTTAAGCGGATGAGAAGGTCCAGGGGAGGTCGTGACCGCAGGATGGAGATCCAGTGGTCTGGACCACCCCGAGGCGCTATGGTCAGAGCGGAGGTCGGGGCGGCTGGATGGAGATCCAACGGCTTAGAGTGATGAAAGCAACCGCAAGGTCCGAACGTTCACTCGAACGAGGACCGTGCGACCGAGATCCAACGGTCAGCACGCGCGCGCACGAGATCGAGCCCGAGTGCGGCGCTGCTGACTTGACTCGAGCGAGTCCAATGGCTGGGTCGGACTCGGGTCTGACTCGAGCCCGAGTCTGACTCAGCCCCAAATTTGAGTTTCACTGATCTGAAGTTGGAGGATTTATTTGAGGTAGCAAACTCACTCCAAAATTTATGAAATTTTTACAGGAGCTTGCTAACTGAGTTATTGACCTTCTGTAAATTTTGTAGAGGTTTTTGTGCTATACATTTTCCTACAAAAATTCCACAAGGTGCTGGTCCAAGGTTTGACCAGAATTTGAACAGGTTTGACTGACCTCCAAAATATTCAAACAATTTCTAAAAATTGTGAAATTTTTCAGAGGGGCTACACATCAACCCAAGAATTTAGAAAAATTATTTCTAGGAGATTATTACAAGATGGAACAAGAATGTTTTTGAAGGATCAAGATTTGAATCAACAGACTTGTGACTTTGTATTTCCATAACTTCTTGTACAATACTTGTTCAGTACAAATAGGAAATACATGATGTAAGAAAAAGTTTTAATTTCTACTCATTTTCTTACATTTGAAACACAAGCCCAAAATTGGGATGTTACACGTGTTCAGGGTCGTCGGATTGTAATCGTGGGGCTCCCAACCTCCCCGAGCTCCTCTTCTGTTCTTCTTCCTCCTCCCCGCGTGCGCATGCGTAGGTGAGCAATGCAGGCTCCAATCACCTCGTGGGGCCCTGCAACGGCTCAGAGCCCCCCCTGTTGTCAACTGTGTCAGCTTCGCCCTGACTTTACCTGCCTCCTCGCCTCGTTTTCTCGCGCAGCAACCCCTCCCTTTTGTCCCGTCGCCATTAAACCATCGTCCTCGTGCTCAGTTGGCCTCCGGGCTACATGAGTGCTCCTCCGAGGTCCTCCTTGAACCCCCCCCCTTCCGCTCTCAGCCACCCTCCCGCCACCTCCGGTGTGTGGAGCTCAAAACTCCCGAGGTTCCCAAATCCACCATTGTTGCCGGGAAACTCCGCCGGTGGCCTTGGAGCTCCAGTGGTTTTAATTGCAACTTGGAATGCCAACTTGTTCAATTAACCACCCGGAGCCTTTTTCCCTAACTCATTTTGGTTGATTTCACAGAGAAGTCCTCGGGAGAAGCGTTCTTGAGGCTTCTTCTGTCTTCTTCCTCGACTCCGGTGAACTGCTCCACCGTTGGGTCTCTCCAGAGTTCCTCGGGGCCTTCCCTACACTCGGGTGAGTTCATTTAGTCCCTTAGAGCTTAAGGTCTAGCTAGTTTTGCTCGTGGCGCTTGTTTTCGCCGTTTTCGGTTTTTGCCGAAAACTTATCCTCCGCCCTTCTCCGGCTCGTGGGCGTTCTAGGCCTGCTCAGCCGTCGAGAATGCTCCCATTAGGTTCGCAATAGTATTACGAACATATTGGCTTAGTTGGTTAGCGCCGCCATGGCTTTGGTCGTACGACGCGTGCGTGAAGCTCAACGTCGAGCTCTGTACCTTGTCGCAATTTTGTCAAGTCACCAGACCTCCTCGGGTTAATCGTGGCCGTCCATAACCTCCCCAGGTTTAGATCTGAGCGTTAGATCTTCGTTGAAAAGTCCTTAAGTCTTGGACTACCCTCCGCCAAATCCCAGCCGTCCAGGACCCCTTGAGATTAGATCTGGACCGTAGAGCCCTTGTGAGTAGAAACGCTAAGTCACAGGACCTCCTTGGATCCATCTCGGCCGATAAAGACCTCCTAGGTTAGCTCTAGGCCGTTAGATCCTGGTCTGCGAAAACTATAAGTGCCAGGACCTCCCCCTAGAGTCGATCCCAACCGTCTAGGACCACCCTCGTTAAATCCTAGCTGTTTAGATCTTCCCCGTGCGCAAAAGACCTCCCCTTGGTCATTTTGCAAAGACCACCCTCGGGGTCCTCTTTGTAAAAAGACACCCCGGTCTTTTTATAAAGAAAACTCGAGGACCTCCCTCCGCTTTAATCTGGACCGTTCAGGACCTCCTCCGTGAAGATCTTAGCCGTCCAGATCTCGTCCGTTTAAACTCTGTCCTTAAAGACCTCCCAGCGTAGATCTTGACCATCCATGACCTCCCTCGGTGAGATCCCAACCGTTCAGGACCTCCTTCGCTCGATCGTGACCGTTAAGACCTCCCTTGCGAGATCTTAGCCGTTCAGGACCTCCCCTTGGAGATCTTGACTGTCTAGGACCTCATCCTTTAGATCCGTAGCTTTAGAACCTCCTCCTCAGGTCTAAACCGTTAGATTTAGATCTAACGGGCTAGACCTCCCTCCGTAGATTTAGCCTTAGGACCTCCCTCGGAGGTCAGGGCTGTCAGATCTTGATCTGACGGTCCTGACCACTTCTAGGCGCGAGGACCTCCTCTGTGTGCGCTGTGCATGCACTGGTCGTGGCCATTGGATCTAATCTCAACGGCTCAGACCTCCCCAATGCGGAAGAGGTCTCTCGGTGCGCTGTACTTCGAGGTCTGTAGCCGTGCGATGAAGGATCGACGACCACGACCTCCCCGTTTTCGTTAAGTCTGTTAGACCTCCCGAGAGCTCAAATTTTCAAAGTATTTGGATTGTTCGAATTTCAAAAGTGCATAACTTGGTCATTTCAGCTCCTTTTTGAATGATTCTAGTTGCTTTAGCTCTGTTATAGAATGAACTCTAATCTGAAAATAAATTTAGGCACTGTTATGTAGCAGAAAAGGATATAAACTTATTATTTATTAGTCTAGTTTGATCATGTTAATCCCTGTATTTTCAAGTATTTATGTTGTTTACAAATTCTATGTATGCATTGCTAGTTTGTGTTTAACTATTGTCGTTAGTTGACCTAGTAGATGCATTTTCTTAGGCAAATGATTATCCTTTACTACCATGAGCCTAGGTTATTGCTGTGATTTAGAGTTCGTGGATGAGCTCTTGTCACTTAGTAGTTTTGCGGATTAATTGCTTAGCCATGCTTAGCTTCCGGTAGAAATGGGCGGTTATCGACTTGTCGATAACCTTGATCACATAAAACTTATTATCACTTATGATTTCAGCCTTGTGCCATGTTTACTTGTGAAAATTAAAAACTGAAACCAAAATGATTTAGACTTGGGCACAATGGTATGTTGGTGTGCTTGTGGGTGTGACTGGAATGGTGCCCGGGTCATTAAGGACCGAGTTACTTGCGCCACCGTACTGAGCATTTTGCGTGCTAACCACACTAGAGGGTATGGGACCTCTCTTGACTTAGTACTTTGGTATGTATTGGCTTCGGGTTGCAGGGAGTCGCAAGAGGGACGGTGCTGGGAGCATTGTAGTGTCCGAAAGGCTTCCCCCGTGATGGCTGGTTGTCTTTTGGCTTGCAATGTAAGCGTATGGGCTTCTATCTATACGAGCGGCTCGTAGTCAATGCACAATATTGGAAAGCGTCTCGTAGGACTTAGCCGTGCCGGCATACCTTCGGAAGTGTGCTTTTGTGGCTTAAAGGCGGTCTGAAGTGTGGGTACATTGGTACACCCCCGAGGTTAAAACTATTTGAATAGCCTCGCCCTAGGTTATGGACACGCTCGGATACGCCCGTGAGAACTAGACTACAACCTTTAATTAAAACTTGATGGGTGGTACGAATCGTGATTCGTGCTATGTTGTGGTGGCTATTGGGATAGTCACTTCTGTGTGGTTACTTGTATTTATCATTATTTCGCTGTTATTTGGACAACAAAACAGATTTGCAACCTTGCTTTTAAATGTATTACATTATTGCAAATAAAGTTGGCTTTGTGCAAAATGAGACATACGACCTCCACTTAAATGAGCCTGCATGTAGCATATGAATAGGTTTGCTATTCCACACGTCAGTCTTGCGAGTACCTTTGTGTACTCAGTTTTCTTGCTTAAATGTATTTGTTGCAGAGGAAGAAGGTGAGCTTGAAGGGCCTCACTTCTGTGAGTTATGTTGTGGTAGTCTTAGAGGCATCTAGCTGGCGGCCCGGTCGGTTGCCTTGTGGGTTATGTTGGCTAACCGGTCGACTTTTGTTCTTAGCCATCTTATGGCGCTTTTGCTTCCGCTGTCATTCTTGTATATTGTGTTATTTGGCCGGTCGACTCTTTTGTAATAACTTTACTTTATGTATGTCGTTGTTGAACTTAGTGTCAAATGTTGTATGGAAATGATGTATGATTTTGTGATGATGAGCATGCGCAGCAATTCTGGGAAGCACATGTCCATCGAGGCTTAGGATATTTAATTAGTAATGCTAGAACCATATGGAGGTCAAGTATTACTAGTTAAATACCCCGTTCCTCACAGTGCAGTCCTCATCGTGGTCGGATAGACCCTTGCTCTCTGAGGAAAATGGCCCTCAGTTGGATGTACCGTTGTGGGGGGGTAAATATCCCTCCTCAACTCCATCGATGGCATGGTCTCCTGGATCTAGTAAAGATCTTTGGAGGCTGCATCACCATTGAACGAGATACTCGGCTCGTAGTCGAAACCGGCATCCATGTCAATATCTGCGTAATCGGCCAAGTCGAACCAGTTCTCCCTGTTCCACTCTCCTGCCATGGAAGCATTAAGAGAAAAGAGAATTTGTTGACAAGGAATTACTAGAAGATCCCCACGGTCAGCGCCAACTGTCGGTGTTTTAGAACCAATCTTACGTAAAGATTGTTTGATTTGGGGGGTCTCCACAATTGATCACACAGAGAGAACGACACAAGGATTTTTATACAGGTTCATACCTTCTCCGGAGATAATATGTGAGACCTCGGTTTATTTAGCTTGTAATACTTAGCCTTCCTTTGGCTCTAGCATCACAAACAAAATACACCGTGCCTCGATGGACATGTGCTTCCCAGAATTGCAGCACACATACATCTTTACAAAAGCATGCATTAATTCCATACAACACATAATAACGAGTCTAGCAAAAGACATACAATATATAGAGTTATTACACAGAAGCCGACCGGCCAAAAGACAAAAACTAGCAAGAGACAGAGGAAGCAAAAGCGCCATAAGATGGCTATAAACGAAAGTCGACCGGTTAGCCATAACCCACAAGGCAATCCAACCGGGCCGCCAAGCTAGTCGTCCCAACAAGAAGACAACTCACAAAAGTCGATCCCTTGGGATCAACCTCTTCCTCTGCAACAATTACAAAGCAAATGAGTACAAAAATATACTGCAAGACTTACGGGTAACAAACCTAGTTACTACTACATGCAGGCTTTAATCAAGGAGAAGGCTCAAGGTTAATTTTCAGCATAAAGCAAGTTTTATTTGCAATAGATAATATGTTGAAGGCAATTTTGACAATCTGAATTTTATTTGCATAAATAACAGCGAGATAATAATGTATTAACATAAAGACAACCTGGAGATGACTAACCCAATAGTCATCACAACAATAGTACGAATTACCCATTCGTACCACCCATGTCAAGTTTTAATTTAAAAGGTTGTAGTCTAACTCTTGAAAAGCTTACCCAAGCGTGTCCATAACCTAGGACGAGGCTATTCGAATAGTTCAAAACCCTGCAGGGGTGTACCAATGTACCCACACTTCAGACCGCCTTTTCGCCAAGCTATTAAGCACACTTCCTTTGGTATGCCAGCACAGCTAAGTCCTACGAGATATTTCCTATGGACAATGCTAATCAAGAGCCGCACGTATGGGGGTTAACCCTTAGTGATCTGCCAGCAAAATATGGATCACGAGGACCCATACGTAGAGTAGGATACACCGGCCTCGGCGGGTGCTCCCCTCCCTACAAACTTGTCCATGTTGTATATAATCAAATATGCAACCCACCACGCGACTCATTAATTAACACCTCCCAAAGTTCTAAGTCAAGAGAGGTCTCATTTCCCTCTAGTGTGGTTAGTACGCAAAATTGTCTGGATAACAGAGACTCACAAGATGTTCGGTCCTTAATTGACTCGGGCACCATTCCAGTCACACCCAAAAGCACACCATCTTACCAATGTGCCCAAGTCGAAATCATTTTGTTTTTATTTTTAGTTTACACAAATAAACATAGCACAAAGGCTGAATCATATGGTCAAAATAAGTTTGTGTGATCAAGGTCATCGACTAAGTCGATAACTGCCCAATTCTACCGGTAACTAAGCATTACTAAGCATCATAGCGTAAAGACAAATAAAAGACCATAAATCATTCACCGGGCTCTAATTCACCAGTGAGGATAATAACCTATGGCAGTGGCAGGGGTGAACAATTTAAAAAATGCAATAGTTATCTCAATCTCATGAAATAGGCTTAGCTACCTCTAATCGGCAAAAATAACTTTGACACAAGAAGCATGTATACTTAAGTTTTGCAAACAAGATATTAGACTTTAAAAGTAATAGGAGCAATATGATCAAATGGTGTTACACTACTTGCTTTGCTGGAGATCACTTTCTTGCTGCAGAGGATCACTCACGTAATCAATAATTTATTCGAAACCTAACGCAAAATGCGATAAAACTAATAAGAACGAAGAACACCAAAAGAAACTCAATAGCAAAAGTTATCTAAATCTCATGAAATTTACACATCAGCAAGGGTATGATTTTAAATGAATTTAGAAACAGGAATCAAGTCATTTGGACTAAGTATGAAAAAGTTGTGGCTAAAACCATTTCTCTCAGCCTGTTAATTCAACTAAATTAATTACTGGTACTATTCATGGCATAAATTTCTAGAATGACCTAGAGTTTGAAATTTTTATGGTAGGTAGAATAGGACATCCTAAGAGCAGCAAAGTTGAGTTTACTCAATTTGGAGTTAAAATGGTTTACTTATGATTTTCCTAAGTTATAAAACTAGCAAATATCATTTTTCAGGAATAAGAACATGAGAAAAACCTATTTCATATTAAAGTATGCTAACAGAGGAATTTTACAAGCTTGAGTTTGCTCAGTTTGGAATTATCTGAGAAAAAGTTATGCATTTTACAAGGTTCAAATTAATTTGGAATATTCAAATAATGGCTGAAAACAAGTTATTATTGTTTATAAAGTTTCCTGGCATGGAGCAATGTCTATGCATTTTTATATTAAACTTTAGTTAAACATGAATTTATCCCAGTTGGAATCATCTTAAAAGGATTTAAAACGAATTAGTTATGAGTTTTGAAAGTTTTAATAAAATTTTCAGTTGACAAATAAAGGCTTACCGAAATAAACAGACTCAAATTAATAGAAAAGGACGTGGGCAAACGTGGGCCTTTGATCTGAGATCGCACGGCTCACGAACACGGGCGTGAAATCCTCCACGAGCACCCATGCGAAAAGACCTCAACGCGCCTAGGGGAGGTCTTAACCGTTAGATCAAGACTTGATGGTCTGGATCTAACGAGGAGGTCCTTAAGGTGGAGATCTAAGAGAGGAGGTCTGAACGGTGAGATCTGAAGGAGGGAGATCTTGGTGGCTAAGATCTACCGAGGAGGTCTTAACTGCCAAAGCCTCCACCGATGGATTTAGATCCAACGGTCCATGAGAGAGGGAACATTCGGACTTCCCGAATGCCTCACTAAGTCTAGGCCATGGATCTCAAAAGGAACAGCTTAGATCAAGACCACATTCGGAGGTCCGAATGTTCACGAGATCTCAGCCGTAGATCTAGAGATGAACGGCAAAAAGAGAAACTGAACAACAGAACTCTAAACATGCTGAGGAGGTCTAGCCCGTTAGATCTAGATCTAACGGTCCAGAGTTGAGAGGAGGTCCTAAAGCTAAGGACTTAACGGAGGAGGTCTTAGACGGTCAAGATCTCCAGGGGAGGTCTTGAGCGGTCCAGATTTAATCTGGGAGGTTCTCAAAGATAGGGTTTTAACGGAACGAGATCTGGATGGCTCAGATCACCCAAGGGAGGTCCTAAACGATCCAGATCAAAGCGGAGGGAGGTCCTAGGCGATACGACCTAATCGAGGAGAGGTCCTGGACGGCTAGGATTTCAACGGGGAGGTCCTAAACGGTCGAGATTTACACGAGGGAGGTCCTTAGAGATAAAGTTTTAACAGAGAGAGGTCTGGACGGCTAAGATCCCCAGGGGGAGGTCTTCAACGGCCCAGATCTGCTCGGGGGTGGTCTGTAAGGTTAAAATCTCTGCGAGGAGGAGGTTCTGAGGTTTTCTTTGCAAAAGACCAACGGGTGGTCTTTTGCAAAGAGGACCCTAAGGGTGGTCTCGAAGGTGATTTTTACAAAAATGACCGCAGGGTGGTCTTTTTTGCGCAGGAGTGATGATAACGGCTCAGATTAAACCCAAGGAGGTTCTAAATGGCTAGGATATAACTGGGGAGGTCCCGACAGCTAAAGACTTTACACAAAAAGATTTAACGGCCAAGATCTAATTCTAGGAGATCATTTAACGACCAAGATTACACCAAGAGGTCCTAGGACTAAAGCTTTAGTAGAAAAAGACTCTACGGCTGAGATCTAGCTCGGGGTGATCCTAAATGGTGAAGATTAAACCTAAAGAGGTTCTTAATGGCTAAGACCTAGCCTAAGAGGTCTTGAGGGTGGTCTGGGTGGTGGTTTAGCGTACTACAACAGGGGATCGAGGTCCACAAGTAAGCGACACACTAAATATTTTCCGACAGCCATTAATTGCTAATCATCACGCTACAGAGATGATCCGAGTACAGCACGATAAGAACCCGAGTGCAAAGAAAAGCTCACCGCCGGCGATGTGGACCACGCCGGCGTGAACCAAGGGTAGGGATGGTCTAAAATAGCAAGGTGGACCTAAAGGTGCCAAAGGCCGGTGCTAAAAAGCTTTCTACCGGCGGCTAGCCGGAGATAACCACCGGCGACAAAATACGACAAAAATGCAAAACTGAAGTAGCTCTGCACCATTAACAGAGAAAACGTTCAAGCGCTAAGGGACTAAAAAGAGTGTACCTGAGTTCAGAAAAAGCAAGGGGATAGAAATAGGAGCTCCGACGACCAAAAGCTTGCCGGAGATGGAGAAAATGATGACGACAGTGAGGTCTGAGCAGAATGATCATGAGAGAAAGGTAGGGTTAGATGCAATAGGGCCTAAAGAGGGCCCAAGAGTAAGGAATTGACAAATGGGGCACTTACCGAGAGTGGGAGAAGAAAGGGGGTGATTTCGGCCTCAAATATCCAAACCCAAAATTTGACAAATCCTGTGGATGCCAAACAAAATTGGATTAGGGGTTTTACTCCAGGAGGTCAGAGGGACAACTAGGAGTAAAAAGATTGGAATGTGAGCCACTGAAACACTGAAGTCCAAGGAGCTCGCTTGCGGCCTTCAATGGCGGATTTGGGGCTTCTTTTGCATTGAGCTCAAAAACACAGAGAGGGTGCTAGGGTTTACGAGGGCATGTGTAAAGGGACCTTAAGGAGGAGTTTGGGGAGCTTTATAAAGCTGGAGGGCTAGGGTTCGGCAAAACGAAGTCCTCAGGTGGGCTAGGTCCATTGCGCTGCCATGGTCCGACAAGAATTGATGGGGGCAGGAGTAGGGCATGTCTCCGGCCGAAAGCACCTGCGCACACTCAATGCCCGCCAGAGAGAGTTGACGAGGGAGCAAGACATGACCAAGCCATGCTGCCCACTATGCTGCGCACGGCGCGAGGAGGAAGATGACCAGAGAAAGGCTAGGGTGATTGTGAGCGGTTAGATTTTAATCGGACGATTGAGATTGCCCCAGAGCTCCCAGTGTTCAAAGGAGTAGGGGAGGTCGTGAGCGTTGGATTTTAATCCAACGGCTCAGAAATGAGGTGCTCAAGTGCGGCTAGGACGAGTTGGCTCGACCGAGTCAAGACGGTTGGGCTCGGGTCTGACTCGAGCCCAACACACTTTTACTTAGGGTTTAAATTAACAACTGAACTTTGGGAATTCAATTGAGGTAGCAAAACAACTCTAAAAATTCTGAAAATTTTACAGGAGCTTGCTGACTAAGGTATTGACCTTGTGTAAAATTTTTAGAGGTTTTGGTGCTGCACAATTTCCTCTAGAAATTCAGCAAGGTGCTGGACTAGGGTTTGACCAATTTTCAAATTGGTTTGACTAGCCTCCAAAAGTATTCCAACAACTTCCAAAAATTGTCAAATTATTCAGAGGTGCCACACAACAACCCTAGAACTTGGGAAAGATTTTTCCAGTAGATGATCATAAGGTTTGACATGATTGTTTTTGGAAGACAAGGTTTTGGTTCAAAAGACTTGTGACTTTGTATTTCCATAATTCTTGTACAATAACTTTTCAGACCATACAGGAGATACAATGTGTAAGAAAAAGTTTTAATTTCTACTCATTTTCTCACATTTGAAACACGAGTCCAAACTTGGGATGTTACATAATAACAACCCTACTCCTGTGTGTATTGTATTGAGTATAGTGGTTACAATTAGGGGAAAGACTAAGGCTTGAGTTGCTAGTAGTGCTTGTTGTCCTCCCGATTGCTTGTCTCTCTCTCGTGTCTTTGTCATCTGACTGCAGCCTTTATATAGTGTGCGAAGAGATAGCCGTTTCTCCAGGTCAAGAGGTGCCTCATCATTTTATATAACGGGCGCATTGGTGGTAGTAATCACCGAAGTAGTAACCCCTCCACGTCACCTGTCAGTTACTTGTCAGAGATAGTGGCACATTACATGCAGTTACTCCAGAGAATAACAGCGTATATTGACTACTTAGATTCCCTAATCAATTGGGCCCACCCTTCTGTAGGCTCTATTGATTATAGGGTGGTCGTAGTTGACTTGGTCATAGAAGAGCTTACGACCATGAGGTAGTCATAGAAGAACTTACGACTGGGTACTATTCGTAGAAGAACTTATGATCAAAAGATGATCGTAGAAGAACTTACGATCAGTTGCTAGTTATAGAAGGACTTACGTCAATAGGGGTGCTCGTAGAATGACTTACGACCACCTAGTTGGTTTCTCCCTTATGTACATTAAGGGGTATACTCAAGAACCATACAAAGGCATATTTGTCCATAATAAGAATTATAGTTAAATAATTAAATGAGGATTATTATATCCTCATCAACTCCTTTCCCACCCTTTTCAGATTGTAATATAACTTGCCCGCGTCCAAAACTTGGTTTTGTATTTTATTTTTATACAAAATAACAGAGGCACATCCCTTTGAACATTTTTCATAAATCTTCCAAATTCACGTTTATCATGTTGTCCTTTTATAACTTCTTGGAAAACCTATTACTCTAATTAGCACTTGTGCGATAATCGCACTCAAAATTCCCAAATAACATTATATATTGTCTAACCCATAACCTAATGTCTACAACAGTAAAGATATCAACAAGTCAAAGGATTTCATGCAGCGAATAGGATTTACAACTATCGACATCCCAACATAACAGTTTAATACTGAATATACACGCATGCAATAATAGACTTTGCAAAAAGAAATACAATAAGTAAAATAGTAGGATCGACATAATCAAAGGAGATGCTTGCCTTGCTCTGGTAGTTCTAAATATAAGATTGGTTGGTCGTCGAAGATTTCGCTTGCACTATCAACGTCTGTTGCAAAAAGAGCCAAAAATCAATTTAATAGTGCAAATAAATTCTAACAGTAACCAAATTCAAATATTTTTACATATTTAGGTAGATTATGATTTTAGACAAATTTATAGATAAAAATCATTCAATTTGGAGTTTTGTAGCAAAAGTTATTAAGGTTTGAAGTTCGTTTGGTTTGAAAATCCTTGGAAAAAGAAAAAGGAGAGAGAAATGTCTCTTTGACTGGTGGGACTTGCAGCCTTTTCATTTTCTTTTTGATTTGTTTTCCTATCGGTAATTACTAGTAGATGACAGGTGGGCCCTACACATATTCTTTTCTTTTCTGTTATTTTCTTAAAGGAAATCATTCTCTTATTTAGGTGGGACCCATGTGTCAGTGGCTCAGCTCACCAAATAGTTCATGGACTAGAGTCTAAGCACTTGGTCTACTGGTCCATAGACCACAGTTTACAATGCACTTAAGGCACCAGGGCCCACGTGACAACGAGACTTGGTAGTCATTAAAACCAGATTTTACTAATGATTAGCTTTAAACATCACTTAAGCCACAGATTTGGTATGTAATTGCGATGCTACAGTCCCAGTCAGTTTCGGACACGGTAGAGAAGCTCCCGAACCCTGGGTCCTCCAGCTAATCGCCAGCAACAGGGAGCATGGCTGTACGAGATAATGGTAAAAATGGAATGCTTGCACGCTCGCGCACCTACCGATGCTGGTGGTGATGGCCGAAACGGCCGGTAGCGGTGGTTTGCCGAAAAATGGCAGCGGGGTGCTACGGTCAAACATGCAACTTTGAATCTGGCGGCACCCTTAACCAATTAGCGTGTGCACAAGCAGCTAGGGGGTATAAGGATCCTACCGAAGTGATGCGATTGGAGAGAACTCGCTGGAGTTGAGCTAGCGACGGTGGGCAACAGTAGCGAGAATGATGTTCACATGGAGGAGACGATGTGGAGGACAATGATGCTTGGGGCAGCTTGGGGAAGCTTGAGGATCTCCACGTGGTGCTTCTGACGCTATGAATTGGGCTAGGCTTCACCAGAGCTAGTGCGGCGGAGGAAGGAGCGGTGTTTGCTAGAGATGGAGAAGTGTTAGACCCCAAATTTTGAACTTGGGACCCACTGTGTATAGTTGTGTCATTTCCTGGATCAGTAGCTGACACACACAATTACATTGTTGGATCAAACACATATCACGTAAAGGTAAAGATATTGCATAATATTAAACAATACGTAAATATATCTTACGGCTTTTGACTTGCAGAATGGCTGAACAAACCAAATATCTAACAGAGGTTAGCTGTGGCAAGCTGTAGTGCAGAAGAACACTTGGAACTCCCACGATATGCCCACCAGCAATCGACTGTGGGCTCGTGACCTAGTTCTTGGCCTTCTCATCTTCAATCTTGATCAATACTCATAACTATCCATATAGCCTTCTTGATCCTCAGTCTTGAGCAGTACCAAAAGTCAGCCCACTGCAGGCCTACGACCAGGTAATGGCTGATGGTTAGGGACGTGTAGTGCAGGGATCATTAGTTTAAGTCTATGATCATACTTGGTTGTAGAGGAGGTCCTGGGGTGGCCCCGAAGGTTCTGGAGAAGTCCTGAAGAAGTCCCGAGGGGGGTCCCGAAGTTGTCCCGAGGAGATCTTGGGGAAGTCTTGAAGAGGTCTTGTGGAAGTCCTATGGTGGTTTCATGGAGATCCTGGAGTGGTCCTGAAGAGGTCAAAAGAGTTCTTAGAAGGTCTTGGGAGGGGGTCCTGAGGAGTCAAGGGAGGTCCTGAGGGGGTCCTGAGGGGACGTCCTAAGGAGGTCGAGGGTCAAGGACGATCCAGATGAACTCAGGGGAGATCTTGGACGGTCCAGATGAACCAAGGGAGGTCCTGAATGGTTCAGATAGTATCAGGGATGTCCTGAACGGTTCGGATGAAATCAAGGGAGGTCCTGAACGATCCAGATGATATCAAGGGAGGTCCTGAATGGTTCAAATAAGATCAAGGAAGTCCTGAACGGTTCAGGTGAAACCAAGGGAGGCCCTGAACGGTTCAGATGAAGTCAAGGGAGGTCCTGAATGGTTCAGATAGTATTAGGAAGGTCCTGAACAGTTCAGATGAGTCCACGTGGGTGTTTCTAAAGAGGTCGTGGGAGGTCCTGAGGAGGTCTCAGAGGAGATCTTGGAGAGGTCCAAGAGGGGATCCTAGAGAGGTCTTAGAGGTGGTCCAAGAGGAGGTCTTGGAGTGGTCCAAGAGGTGGTCTTGGGAGATCCTGAGGGGGGATCCTGGGAGAGCCAGAGGAGGTCCTAGGAGATCCTGAGGAGGTCCTAGAGCACCTGAGGAGGTCCAATGACACCTAGAAGCGGTTGTAGACTAGCTGAGGTGGTCGTAAGACAATTATTTAGTGGTAGTTAACCAACTGATCCCGAACCTTGTTCCTTGTGAATAATACCCTATGTGAACAAGTGCAACCCGCGACATAATATCTTTATATATGCCAGTCATGCAGCCAAGTGTTTCTGTAAGAGCCAAGAAAGCAAAAATCTTACAAAGCCAGAGTACTAAAACGAAGATAAGTGCAGAGGCAGAATAAGTCGTGGTGGATCCATTCACTCCGCCCATAGGCAAGCGACTGGAATCCCAATGTAACAGCCCCAAGTTTATAAACAGTAATAAAATGCTTTATGAACAGTAATGAGGTGTTGTTCATAGCATTACTGTTCATTTCTACAATTTGGGCAGTATGTTACAAACTAAAAACCGTCCTTTTTAGCCAAAATCCTAAAGAACCATTTAAAGTCTTAAAGGAATACAAGATAAAACTTGTATTATGACTGGGAAGTGTTTTTATTAAAGCCTAGATAAAGTATCTTGGCTGAAAATATTTTGTTGCATTTTTAGAAATTATATTGACTTAAAGAAAAATAATTGTCTTTAAATGAATATTTTCGGGCTAAAATAAATATTTATGTATTTTACAAAGTGATCATGTGATTTTAAAATTTATCTGGGAAATATATCATCCCAAAGAGCCTCTAGCAAAAATTTCATGATTTTACAAATTTATTTGCTATTTTTAAAGCCCACCAAACCTTAAAGCCTTTAAATAAGGTTTGGTCAACTAATCTGGTCTGGACTCAAGGCCTAGTACTGTAGCGACTCGATCCCATGCGGTTGGGTCCAACCCAGTGCAACCAGTCCGGCTCTGTCACGTTCGGGCGCGAGCCCCATCCCCCTCGCGCATTGTGAGCCGTTGATCTTCAATCGAACGGGCGAGGCCGCAACGTCACGCGAGCTGTCCACGTGTACGCTTTGATCCCCGCCGTTGGATCTTAATCTAACGATCGAGGTCAGTGTATGCAATCGGACAACTCCGGAGCCCTTCTCGATCTCCACCGTTCATTTCTGATCCAACAGCGCCTCCCTTTTCGTTTTAAACTTAAAGGCGCGCTTTTATCCGAGCCGCCGATTCAAATCCTACGGCTTTCCTTTTTACCGCGTGCTAATAAGGCCCGCACTCCTCTGGGCCGTTAGATCTTCATCGAGTGGTCCAGATTGGTGTATGCATTCGGACGACTCCGGATCCCCTCACGATCTCAGCCGTCCATTCTTGATCTAACCGCGTCGCTCGTTTCATTTTGAAATCAAAGGCGCGCGTTTATCTGGGCCTTTGGATTTAAATCCCACGACGCTCCTTTTTGACCGTGGGCCTTTAAAGCCCAAATTCGGTGGATCTTTGGATTTCAATCGTAAGGCTCATATGGGTGTATGCAATCGGACCATCCGGTTCTTTGCCCTATCTCGACCGTGGAAATCCAATCTAACGGTGCTGCGTCATCTCATCTAATCGAGTGACGTGTATTCCTTTTAATTGACCGTTGGATTCCAATCCAACGTCTAGATTTGAAAGTAGATCCCGAGATTCCTTTTGGGCTCTGTTTTAATCTCGATCGACCATTCTAGATCGCACGGTCCCTATTAACCGATGCCGATTAAAACCTTTTAACCTCTCTATTTATCACAGCCGCCCATTTCCAATCGGACGGCTGATATTCTTTTGAGCTTTTGAAGACGCGCGCGGCTGAGGATGACAAAGGGACCCACATGTCATATTTTGCCTCCTTCTTCCTTGTCTCTCGCTGCACCATTTCGAGAGCAGAGGAGAGGGTTATCCAAAGGTTATGCCACAAATTTTGGATATTTAGCTAAGTGGACACCTCATCAACTCTAGATCTTTCCCTCTTGCCATGTAGCTCAACATCCATATATAAACCCTATCTTTTCTTTGCTGTTACCATTGTTGACCACTGAAGCTCATCCTCCATTGTTGTCCGCTGGAGTTTCTTGCTCTTGTCCATTGCTTATCCACCTTAAGCTTTGGTTTTACCTTGCAATAAAGATTGGCTATCTTTTGTAGGTTAAATCCGAGTTTATTTCTCTGTCAATCCACTTGGTTTTCAAAGACTGTGGTGTCTTTCCTTTCGTAAGCTAAAACCTTAGTTTTTAACATCTTGATCATCTTAATGACCTTAGAAGCTCCTGTGAATCATTCTTTCGAACATCAGTAGCTTCAACTTGCTCTAAACTGAAAAGTTGATATTCTAACTTTTCGGTCTTTCATGTCATTTTCAAGAATTAGGGTTTCTCCTGTCGACTTGTTATCCTAGTTAGGTTTAAACTAAACCCTAGTAGCATAACAAGTTATTCTTTTAATCCTTGTTATCATCTATTTAGATTGATAAGTAAATCCTCTGTTCCTTTTTGTCGGCTTAACCGACAATGCAAGTTTCTTTCAGCTTTTGGTAATCTAACTGATTAGGGTTAGATTAAGGTTAGTTTGGGATATTAATTACCCTAAAAAGATCATGCTAAGTTTCAATTATGAACTTTTGCATGTTCTATTTTCCTTTTTCCGAAAACTGCAATCTGTCCTGTTTCCAGTTCATTTCAAAATCTGAAAATTGTAACTTTGCACTAAACCCTAGTTTTGCCATTTGAAAACAGTAAGTTATAATATGGGTTATTATCACTATTATGGGTAGTTATGGCTTATGCATATTGTCAATCATGCAATTCCAGATTGATCATGCATATTTCTTCCATTTTGTATCTATCGTCGATTTTGGTATTTATTGGATCTTAATTGCTTCTTTTAGAATCTGGTCTTGTTGAAGTGGGTGAATATATTTCTGAGCAACCTGAACCTGCAACATAGGTTTATTATTATCAAGGCAAGCTTCCTCTCTGCACCATATTGATCCCAAATTTTATACATTAGATTTTCTAAATCCAGTGACAACTGTGCATGCTATGTTTCAAAATACAAAGTGTGACTGTTAGTAGTTAGTTATGACCTAACATGAAGGATTACCTCAATTGTCACCATACACTCAACCTTAGCATAGCATCGTATATTATAACATATATTTTCGTTTTGGCTTAGACATGCAACTTAGAGATTTTAGAGTTTGACAAGCATATCTTGTCAAACATGGGAATCACAAATGAACTTTTGTTATTTTGAACTCTTTGTCTAATTTCTTTAAATCGACTTGTATTTGAAATTTAAATTGATCCGACAAGAGGAAGCTAGTGATGGTGCTTTTGTGCACGAGATTGGGTTTTGTGGTGGACTTGTCGGGTTAATTAAGGACCGAACTCGATTATTCAATTCAAGTCCCCACGCATTTCCACATGCAGTGTATGGGCGCTGTTTGGTTAAGTAAAATGTTGAGACTATTGGGTTGGAAACAGAGAGTAAGAATATGTGTATTGACCTTGTATGGCATAGATGCTTTGGTCCGATGATGCGTTGTATGCCATGTGAGCTTGTATGTCAAGACGATGTTCTTAGAAGGGTGAGGGCGTATATGTGCTCCGTAGCATATACGATACCTTAATGGTGCCGATTGCATCCTAATATGGGTAGTGAGCCCCGTTCGCATTTAATTGTTTGGATCGGCATTCATCGACGCAACATGTGTGCCCTGTTAGCGGATGCTATCGATCGTTGTTTAAGCGGGATCGGTTCACACATGGGGTCCAACTCAATAGTGTTAGCTTGTTGAAAATACCAAATCTTAGTTTCCCGGTCGGCATACCAAAGGAAGTATGTCATCACCTGAGGCATCCAAGGCAACGGGCTAGCTAAGTCATGTGGGTAAAGATGTACACCTGCGCAGGTATAAACCGTTCGAATAGCCGTGTCCACGGTCATGGACGATAACTTGAATTGATGTCACTGTATAGAAGTTTTGATTTTCAAAATCTGGTTTCGTTTTTGATCGTGCATGAGGGATTCATGCCTGCATCGCTCACAATTATGCCATTTACTTATCGTTTCGGTCCAAATTTGATTTATTAAGTTGCTTTATCAAAATTTAGTCTTTGTAGGTTAAGATGTCCTGCTTTATGCAAAACTTAACCATTTTACCTTCCTGTTGTAACCTTATGCATATATAAATTCTACTCCTTTGTGTAGGCTCTAATCAACACTTTCTTTTATTAGTTTGTGTAAGACTTGCTGAGTACCTTCCGTACTCAAGGTGCTATCACCTATTGTTGCAGGTGAGAACGGTTTTCTTTATGAAATACCCGTTAGCGCCGATCAGGGCGATGCTAACCAGTAAAGCTACTTCTTTCCTCCACGCAATTGCCTGCGGGTGGATGAGGCCATTGGTGGACTTTAATATTTTGTTTTGCTTCATTTGTCAAACTTTTGAAGTGACCAAGTCACTTAATATTTTAGTATTAACCGAATGATGTAAACTTATGTTTAATTATGCAAATGTATGACTTGTATGTGTATGATGCAATGTTGTTGAAGGATATATATATGCAATGGTCGTTGATCCACAGGAACCATTGTGAGATATATATATATATATATCCGGGATCTGTTTATTGGAATTGATACTTGTTAAATTTATATCTATAGCATGATCTTTAATTAAGGGACGACTTTGTTCCTTCATTAATAATCGTACACAAAGATGAATTTAATTAGTACATTTCAATAACTGGGCGCCACAACGTTGGTATCGAGCATACGTTGTTATGAGGTTAGAAGTAGCCCGGCCAAACAATTAGAGAGTTTTCGATAAAATTATTTTCAAGCAATAGTATAATTTTGAAAGCTTAAGTATGACATCTTTTATTTCTTACCTTCCTTAATATCAATTCTTGCCCCAACTTCTGTTGGTTTATTTAAAAAGTGAATTGTTTCTTACCTTGTCCTTTTGTCTATAGATGAGTGGGTGGTACTTGCTCAAAGAGACCCGAGCTGAGGATGTTGATGGATTTCCAGCCTTACTTCGGGACATGATGTGGCGAGCCAATTTCACCTATCACCGAGTATGCCATCTATCGACGAGACCGAGGACTAGGGATGGAGGAGTACCGTGCCTTCATCAACGCCATCGCTAGGCATGTAGTCGGCGTTGTTCCCATCGTGTCAAGCACTTGCCACCTCCGAGGCTATGGCGGTTCGTGAAGTCTGCGAGTAGGATGATGAGCCTTCTTCGTCATGATTTGTGGAATTGTCTCAACCACCCTATGACCACTTCCGAATCAGGCCCTACTCCAAGTGAGCATGTTTGGTGAGATACGGTTTGGCGAAGACCCCAGTGCGGCGGTTGGCGAGGATGGTCCGCATCATGGACCAAATCCATCGCCGCCTTGTGAGGGAGCTATGGGAAACTCGGCATCGCCTTAATGAGGCCCAGGAGTACCTTCTTGAGTCAACGTGAACCGCATTCCTCGGAACGTGCTTTATGGTGACAACGAGACCTCTCCCGCTGCTGCTGCACCACCTCTTTATCGACTTCCAGAAGTGGCCGGGTGCATGCCTGTTTATGGACAAGTGCGCCAAGCCCGGATGACCGCAGTTTTCCTCGCATCTGGATCGCACCTCTCGGAGGTCATCACCACTGTTGGGTTCCCGAGGCGTCTCATTAGTCCTCTGGATCCTGTTGACACGGGTTCCCCTAGAGCTCATCTTTTGAATGAGTTTCCGGTGAACTTTAACCGGGATCTTTATGCTAGTACCTCGACGATGAACCCTCGTGGTTAAGTGTCTTTTAGTCTAGTAGTTGCCCTTAAATAAAATGTAGGTAATAGGCGTAGTCTTTTGTACAAAGTATGTAAGTTTGACTTTTGGGGTTGTAATATGACCTTTATGGCCGACTCTTGTATGGGGCTGGAACCGAATACCTTTTGCTGTTGATATGAAGTTTCTGGTTTTGGTGTTAATTTAAATGCATAACATAGCATGGTGCATTATATGTACAGTGTTTGTTTCTTTTCTAATTTCAACCTTGTTTGTGTTTGCCGAGTATATCCTTGTTATGTTGTTAACCATGGTGTGGTAACAGATGACAGACCTACTACTCGTAAGCGCAAGCGCAATAAGGGAAGGGCATGTCGACTCCCATGCCTCATTCTCGTGGAGAGCCGATCAACCTTCTAGCTCGTGGTCCGCAAGGTGGTCCCGTGAAGAGCAGCTTCCTCCACCACCTTCGATGGCCGATGTGCTCATGCAAATTGAGCGCAATCGAATGGACCAGACGCCAAGATCTTGGAGCAGATTGCGCGCAATACTTCTTCCCCGCCGCACCACCGCCGAGCAGAGGTCACCATGTGCAGGCGCCTTGCCGACTTTGGTGGACTAACCCACCGGTGTTCTCTAGCTCAGATCTCATGGAAGCAGAGGACCGCGGCGGACCATTGAGAAGAAGCTACTAATTGCTCGCTGTTCCGAGAGGGAAAAGGTTCTCTTCGCCAGTTATCAGCTTGATGGGCCAGCCAGCATATGGTGGGATAATCGCCTTGCATTCAGCCTGCTGGACATGTCCCTACTTGGGATGAGTTCGTGGAATCTTTTCGCGAAGCTCATATTCCTGAAGGGGTCATGATGATCAAGCAACAAGAATTTCTCGCTCTCAAGCAAGGGCGAAAGTCTGTTACCGAATATCTGCATGAGTTCAACTTTCTTGCCAGATACGCCCCTGATGATGTTTCGACTGACATTCGTCGTCGAAACCGGTTTTTGAATGGGCTATCTGAGGAATTGCAGATGGCTGTAGCTTTGCATGACTTCCGGAATTTCTCTCATTTGGTCAACAAAGCAATTGTGGCCGAGAGTAAGAGCAAGGCTGTGGAGGAGTCACGCAGCGACAATGACTTCTCGCTTATTCTGGTGGCAACTCACCAAGGCCTCGCATGTGGGTACCTAGACCACCGCGAGCACCAGCTCCATTTGCACCAAGGCCGGCAGTGTTTGCCCCTCGCCTATCCTCTTCCACTAATCAACCAAGGCCTAGTGGAACCCGCCACCGATTGTTGTGATGCCGTGCCGTGGGTTATATGTTATCATTGTGGCGCCAGGGCATTTTGCCAATCGCTGTTATGCCAGGCTTAGGGATACCACCTATTTCACCTTCCCACCAATGTGCGCCCCGCACCACCTTCCCGACCGTGGTCAAGCCCGACTGCTCCGCTCGAGGGCGGTGAACCAGACATCGCCGAGGAAGCGATTGTCACCCCGGTTGTGCTTGGTATGCTCCTAGTTAATTTCAAGATCGCAATTATTTTGTTTGATTCTCGAGCATCCCATTCATTTGTTAGTAGGCGCTTGCTACTCAACATCATTTAATTGTGCATCATCTTCATCCACCTCATATCATCCATTCACCGATCACCTTTATGACCGATCAAGTTCTGCGTGATGTCAATATAAATATTGAAGGGGTAGACTTTTGGGCCGATTTGATTGTGATAGATTCTAAAGGGTTGGATGTTATCTTGGGAATGGATTGGTTATCCAAGCACCTTGGGCAAATTAATTGTGCTCACAAATCCATTTCTTTAACTAATGAAAACGGCACTTCATCTGCTTTTTCAATCCAGACAATGGATTCTCACCTTTGTGCTCACCAAGTTGATACTACTCCTTCTTTGGAGTCGCATCAATTGTCTCGTGAGTATGTTGATGTTTTTCTGAAAACCTTCAGGTTGCCACCGCATCGAAGTGGAATTTGTTATTGAACTTGTTCCCGAACCGCTCCTATATCCAGGAGTCCTTATCGAATGCCCGCCAACGAGTTGGTTGAATTGAAGAAGCAACTCGGAGAATTGCTTGACAAAGGATTTATTCGACCGAGTTCCTCACCTTGGGATGCCCGACAATCTTTGTCAAGAAGAAAGACAACACATTGCGGATGTGTGTGGACTACCGTCCGTTAAATGAGGTCACTATCAAGAACAAGTATCCTTTGCCTCGCATTGATGACCTTTTGATCGCTTGGTTGGTGCCCAAGTCTTTTCAAAGATTGATTTAAGGTCGGGCTATCATCAAATCAAGGTTAGAGCCGAGGACATTCCTAAAATAGCTTTCTACTCGTTATGGTTTGTAATGAGTACATTTGTCATGTCCTTTGGTCCACCAATGCGCCAAATTTATTTCATGAACCTTATGAATTCGGTGTTCATGGATTTCTTGGATAAGTTTGTTGTCGTGTTCATTGACGACATCCTTATTTATTCCAAGTCCGATAAAGACCATGAACAACATTTGCGATTTGTGCCGAAACACTTCGTCAAGATCGATCGTATGCTAAGTTTAGCAAATGTGCTTTCGCTCGTAGAAGTTGCATTTCGGGACATGTGTTATCCAAGGAGGTATCATTGTCGATCCAAGCAAGGTACAAGATGTACTAAATTGAAGCCTCCCAAGAGTGTCCCCGAGATCCAAGTTTTCTTGGACTTGCGGGTTATTACCGTAGGTTCATTGAAATTTTTCCAAAATTGCTAGAACTTTAACTCAGCTTTTGCAGAAAGAGAAGCAATTTGAATGGTCAGCTAAATGTGAGGAGAGTTTTCGCTTCGAGAACTCTCTTGACTAAAGCTCCAGCTCTCACCCTTGGATATTCATAAGAGCTTTGACATTTATTGCGATGCATCTCGCCATGGACTTGGTTGTGTGCTTATGCAAGAAGGCCGAGTTGTGGCATATGCATCATGGCAGTTGCGCCCTCATGAAGTTAATTATCCTACCCATGATTTGGAATTGGCTGCTGTGGTCCATGCATTGAAGATTTGGCGACATTACCTTCTTGGTAATCGTTGTGAGATCTATACCGATCATAAAAGCCTGAAGTACATATTCACTCAATCTGATTTGAATATGAGGCAAAGAAGATGGCTTGAATTGATCAATGACTACGACATGGGTATTGTAATAGCCCTAAGTTAGGGTTTGTATTTCAAATGTAAATTATGAGGAGAAATAAAAACTTTTATTGCCTCATGAAATCATTTGAAGGTCTCCTGCATTTTTCCCTAGCATTTACCCCTTTCTTTAATCATGTTCTTGTGAGTGATAGTAGTTATCAACAAAATTATCAAACTCAAAGTTGTGATAATCCTCTAGGAATATTTTTCCTATAATCTTGATCATCCTATCTACCTCTCTGAAAAATTTCACAGTTTTTAGATTTTGTTTGATATTTCAAATGGCCAAGTCAAACTAGTTTGAAAATCTGGTCAAACATCTGAACAGCAGCTTGTGAATTTTATTGGGAGAAATCTAGTGCATGAAAACTCCTGGAAAACTTACACAAAGTTGTCCTCTGTTCCAGTAAGCTTCCATAAAAATTTCAGAATTTTTGGAGCTCTGGAACTACCTCGAAAAATTTCCCAAACCTTCCCTGTCTTTTTAATTCAAACCTGAAATCACTGTTCCTCGGGCTCGGACCTAACCTCTGCTCGAGTCCGACGCGCGCTCGGCTTGATCGCGCCAACTCGCGCGTCGCTCGAGTATTTTCGCCGTGACCGTCCGATGTAGATCGTGACGGTCCACGTCACAGATGCAATCGACCGTCCGAATGCATACAGAGATCTCGACCGTCCATCTCAGATCCAACGGTCAACACAATACCGGTCGAGTCAGACCAACTTTTCGCGCCGCACTTGTCTCTGTATAACAGCCCTAACTTAGGGTTTGTATTTCAAATGTAAATTATGAGGAGGAATAAAAAAACTTTTGATGCCTCATGAAATCATTTGAGGGTTTCTACAATTTTCCCTAGCAATTTCCAATTTTTAGAATTTAATTCTTGTGATTGGAAATTGTTATTATCAGATTCTTAGCTTTCAAACTTGTGATCATCCCCTAGGAATATTTTTCCTGTCATCTTGATCATCCTATCTACCTCCCTGATTTATTTCACAATTTTTAGATTTTATTTGCTAATTCATATGGCCAAGTCAACCTAGTTTGAAATCTGGTCAAACTCTGCTCAGCAGCTTGTGAATTTTAGTGGGAAAATCTAGTGCATGAAAACCCCTGGAAAAATTTCACAAGGTTGTCCTCTGTCCCTAGTAGCTACCATAAAAATTTCGAAATTTTTGGAGCTCTGAGCTACCTCTAAAAATTTCCCAAACCTTCTCTGTCTTTTAAATCAAAACTAAAATCATCGTTCCTCTGCTCGGACCCAACCTCGTGCTCGAGTCCGACTCGCACCGCTTGGCTCGGTCGAACCAACTAGTTGCACCGTGGCTCGATGTCGTCACCGTCCGATGCATCGAACGATCCACGCGCCGCATGCAACCGACTGTCCGAATGCATACATCAATCTCGACCGCCCATCTCGCATCCAACGGCCGGAGTGAAATGGTCGAGTCAAACCACCGTTTGCGCCGCGACTTGACTCGGGCTCGCGCCATTTTGTTTCGTGGTCGACAGCGGGCCTCTTGTCGTCGTCACCTACCTTCCGCATGAGTGCTAAGCGCGGCGACATCGCGCATGATCGCCACTCGCCCGCCTGTTCGCCACCGCTTCCGGTTTCTGCGCGCATCACCTCGGCCGCATCTTCCGCCGAGAGGCCATGCCTCGCGCAGCATTAATCGCCCACCGTTCCTTTCACAAGCTTGTCGGCACCGTTCTTGAGCTCCTCGGTGCCGAAAGCGCGCCGCTCGCTTTCCTCCGCCTCATCCCTACTTAAGCTCACCCAAAGCTCCCTCTTCCTTCTTTAGACACCATTAAGCAATCCCTATCAACCATTGCTCCTTCCGAGCTCAATTCATAGTTGTGCTCGAGCTCGTGCACGATCGCGCCGCCACCGCCGTGACAACACCACAACCGTGAAGCTCATCTTCTCCTTTTCGCGCCGATCGTGTTCCGCACTCCTATCATGTCTTCCCCTCAACTAATTTGAAGTTTTATTCGCAGGGGCCGTTGAATTTGGTGTCCCTCTTCTTCGTCCGAAAGTTGGGTCCTTCGTCCTCTTCTCCGTGAGTTAGTTCCTAGAGCAATTGCTCGCGCTAGCACCATCTAGTGCACTCACTCGAGCTACCTCCATCTCTCTTTTCCTCTATTTTTGCTCAGGTTGCTCCTCCTCGGTGACCCTTGATCGCCTGGCTGGCTCTCGCGGGCCATCTCCGCAACCTCTTGAGCTCGCGTCATTCGGTGAGTTCTGGTAACTCATCGATGCCCATGCGCGCTAATTCTTGTTGTTCGCCTTCGTGCGGCCGCACTTATCACCTCCATCGCCGCCGCCGCTGGCCGCCGCCGCCGCCTCGGTGCTTCTCGCCAACCCGCGACCACCATCGGCTTCGGTGGTCCTCTAGCAACCCATTTTGCCCGTCGCACACCCGCGCCGCCACTCTTCACCGGTGTCGAATCCAGTCCGAGCCTCTGTTCTTCCTTGTGCTCCTCGTTGTCGTTGTGGTCGACGATGGGGCCCACCTCTCAAGCTTTGTAGTCACCGCTTATCATGTTTATGATTGTTCATTACTTCACTTTCATTGCATGATCAAAATTGGGTGTTGGAGGTTTGAAAGCATTTTAGTTCTAGTTCTCTGCTTGTTCCTCGTTGTCGCTTTTTCGTTGTCGAAGAACCAAAATTGGTTTCATGCTTATGCTATTTAGGTCCTGTTAGACTTGATAAATTGCTTAAGAAATAGTGTTTGGTAAGGAATTATGTTAGTTAGTGATTCTAGATTTTAAAACCCTTGTTGGCATGAGTGATCTAAGAAGTTGTTATTGGAACTAGTGGTTGTCTCTGTACTTATTTTTCCTACTTTCCTTTGGTGTGGTAAGGCCTTGTAGTGATAGCATCTTGTTATGGTTAACCTTCCAATATGTTGGCATGTTGCTTAGGTGTATTAGTAGCTGAATTTTATTAAAGCCCAAACTTAATTAGAATTTTATGTAGCATCTCATAATTGGATACATGACTAGTTATGCTTTCAATAGCTTCTTGTAGATTCTGTGCTCTCACCACAATAGTGGTTTTAGAATAGCTAATTGTTTTTGATGTGTTAACTCGATAATTAAATAATAGATGTGCACACAATCACCATCAAAGTCTGTCCAATGTTTAAATCATATAAGAAGAGTGATTTTGTGGTTAGCCCGATAAATAAGTGAGTGGGTCTCTGAGCGAAGATCATCATTCTTTTGTGATAGTCTAGCCTCGTGTATAAATTGGTGTTTGTGTTTGATTATTTGATTTTTGCGGTGTTATTCGCTCTATTCGCTGCTTTGTTCAATCGTTAGGATTCGATATTTGCGGCAACCCGAGAACGATCCTCGCAACATATTGAGCAACAAAGCGGTGAAAAGCGGTTTGATCATGTTTATCCCAGATTTTAAAGTCTAATATTTAGTTTCAACTGTATGTATGCATCGCTTAATTTGTGTTAAATTGATTAGTTAAAGCCGTAGTGCATATCCTGTAGACAAAATATTGATCTCTACTACCGGAGCCTAGGTTATTTGCTGTGATTAGAGGTCGCTGGATGATCTCTTGTCACTTAGTAGATCCGAGTCAAATTGCTTAGACATGCTTAGTATCGGTAGAAATGGGCGGTTATCGACTTAGTCGGTAACCTTGATCACACAAAACTTTCTATAACTTTATATTTCAGCATTTCTGCTATGTTTAATTGCAAAACTAAAAATGAAAACAAAAATGATTTAGACGCGGGCACAATGGTAAGATTGGTGTGATCTATTGGGTGTGACTGGAAAGGTGCCCGGGTCAATTAAGGACCGAACATCTTGTGAGTTTTTGTTATCCAGCATTTCAAGGCATAACCACACTAGAGGGTATGGGACCTCTCTTGACCTAGTACTTTGGCGTGTATTGGCCCGGTCGCAGGAGGTCGCAGGAGGGATGGAGGTGGGAGCATGGTAGTTGTCCGAAAAGCTTTATCCTGAGTGGGTAGTTGTCTTTTCGGCTTTACCATGTAAGCGTATGGATTTCTATCCATACGAGCGGCTCGTAGTTAATACACAATATTGGAAAAAGTCTCGTAGGACTTAGCTGTGCAGCATACCTTGGAAGTGTGCTTTGGCTTAAAGGATGTCTGAGGTGTGGGTACAGTGGTACACCCCGCAGGGTTAAAACTATTCGAATAGCCTCGCCCTAGGTGATGGACACGCTTGGGTAAGCTTATCGAGAGTTAGACTACAACATTTAAATTAAAACTTGATGGGTGGTACGAATCTGGGGATTCGTGCTATGTTGTGGTGACTATTGGGATAGTCACTTCTAGGTGGTTTCTTGTATCTATCTTTATTTCGCAGTTATTTCAATAGTAAAAATGAATTGCAAACTCGCTTCAAATCAGATTATATTATTGCAAATGAAAATTGGCTTTATGCAAATGAAACATATGGCCTCCACTAAACAAGCCTGCATGTAGCTTATGAATAGGTCTGCTAGTTCACACGTCAGTCTTGCGGGTACAAAGACAATCTTTGTACTCAGGTGCTTTGCTTAATATTTTTGTTGCAGAGGAAGATGGTGAGCCCCAAGGGCCTCACTTCGTGAGTCGTGTTGCCGCTTTCGTGGACGACTAGACTTGGCGGTCCTGGCCGATGCCTTGTGGGTTGAAGGCACGCGATTGGCTTTGTTTATAGCCATCTTATGGCACTTTGCTTCACTATCGTTCTTGTTTATTTGTGTATCTTGGCCCACACCTTTGTCTGTAATAACTCTACTATTTGTTTATCTTCCGTTTGGTAGTGTTGTGTTTGGACTCTATGTGTGGAATGGAGTTGATGTCTAATTTTGTACCGAGGTGTGTATACTCGCTCTGGGAAGTATACATATCTCGAGGATCGCTTTATTTGATTTGTGATGCTAGGACCGGTGGTTGGTCACATTACAAACCAAATAAATTGGGGTCCTCACAAAGTTGGTATCGTGAGCCATTCTCGACCGTAGTAACCTCAAGCATAGTCGTCTTTAGGATATTTTGAAAAAGCTTAATTTCAAAGTATAAAAAAAGGGTTTATGAAAACCTAGGCGATTCTCGATTTTACTCCTTACCTATCTTAGCCTTCTACTCTTATCTTACTCTAATTTGGGTTTAAAACTTGGTTTTCCTCTTCCTTTCAAAAGATAGTTGCTACCTGTAGAATCAGTCTTTGGTAGAATCATAGAGAATTAGTCTAATTAAAATTTGTGGGAGCATAAGGGTAAGATATGTATGAGTTGCTAAGTGTCCGATTTTTGTCAATTAGTTTTGTAACTTAAAAGTCTTGTGTTTGTTTGGTGTCATAGTGTTATTTGCAAGTGGGTTATCGACTTCTTGTTTTCCAATTATTGTTAACTTGTCTTAGTGAAACAGATGGCGGAGAACGCAGTGGCGCGATCACAGCTGGTCATGATGAGGAGCTTCTCCTCCGACCATGGTCGAGGTGCTCGCTCGATCGAGCGAACCGCATGGACCGACGCGCATCTTGGAGGTTATTGCTAGGAATACCTCCACTCCTGCCGGTGGTGGTGGCCACCAGACTCGCGGGGGACTTGCAGAGTTCCTCCGTACGCAGCCACCGACTTTCGCCCGCTCTGAGGACCCTCTCGATGCGGATGATTGGCTGCGCATGATTGAGCGAAAGCTCAACATAGCTCGATGCGAGCACAGATAAGGCACTCTTCGCTTCCCACCGCCTTGAGGGCGCCGCACTCATGGTGGGAGAACTATCTCGCCATGCAGCCCGCGCGCCATGTGGTCGCGTGGGAGGAGTTCAGTCGCCTTTCGTCGGGCCCACATCCCGGATGGCTGATGAAGCTGAAAAGAAAGAATTCTCGCGCTCAAGCAAGGGCGCAAATCGGACGGAGTACTTGTACGAGTTCAATCATCCGGCTCGTTATGCTCCAGGAGGTGGCCTCGATGAGGCTAAGCAGAGAAGTTTATGGATGGCTTGTCCGAGGAGCCGCAGGACAAGCTATCTATTGTGGACTTCTCGACTTTCGTGCCTTGGTAGATAAGGCCATTGTTGCCGAGCATAAGGCAAAGGCGCTGGGCGAGTCCCAAGCGCAAATGGGAGGCACATCGACCGCTGCTCACACCACCTCACTCGTCCTGGGCCGGGCGGCACTGAAGGGCCCGCTCTTTTGCTCCACCGGCGCCGAGGCCATCCGCACCAGCTCTCGCCCACCGCAGTCGTGGTTCAGCCACGCGCGCCGCGATCCAAAGACAGAGCGGCTCCGCAATCCGGCGCCGAGGTTACTTGTTTTCGCCGCCACAACAAGGGCCATTATGCGAATGCTCGCCTCGAGTGTTGCAGCAGCCCTCGCCCTAATGGAGGCCGCGGTGGGAGTGGTCATCCACCGACGTAAGATGATCCGAAGCCCGAGTGGTGCGAGCAATGGTCGAGTTAACCACCTTTCACCGAGGAGGCTCAGAGGCGCGGATGTCGTGGATGGGTACACTTCTTGTTAATTCTCGCCCCGCTGCAGATATTTGATTCTCGAGCATCACATTCTTTTATTTCAAGATCATTTGCTGCTGCTAGTGGTCTTCTTGTGTTCCTTTGGGAGTTCCTTTGCTCATCCGCTCTCGGGGTCGGAAATGAGGGCCGATTTCTGATGTCGGGATGTTCCTATCATAGTTAAAGGAGTGGGATTTTGGCAAACCTTATTCTCGCCTCGATTCAATGAGCCCGATGTGATTCTTGGCATGGATTGGTTGTCCCAACACTTGGGGCAAATCGATTGTGCGTGAAGATTGTTTATCTCACCGCCCTTCAAAGTAGCAGTTGTTGGATTTTCGCCGACTTGGGGCCACATCTATGTGTATTAGAGGCAAAGCCACCTTGCGTATTCGTGGATGTTCCCATAGTATCTCGACTTTGGGGATGTCTTTCCAAGACTTGCCGGGATGCCTCCGGTTCGAGACTGAGTTTGTCATCGAAGTTCTTTGCCCGGCATCGCCCGATTTCAAGGCGCCGATCGAATGCCTCCCAATGAGCTAGAAGAATTAAAGAAGCATCTTGGTGAGCTCCAAGCAAAGGGTTTCATCCGTCCCGTTCATCTCCTTGGGGCTGTCGGTGATCTTTGTGAAGAAGAAGGACAAGACTTTGCGCATGTGTGTTGATTACCGCCTCTCAATGAGGTGACGATAAAGAACAAATATCCTTTGCCCCGCATTGATGATCTGCTTGATCGCTTGATCGGAGCCTGTGTTCTCAAAGATTGATTTGAGAATGGGGTATCATCGTGTCGATCGATTCGAGGATATTCCAAGACGGCTTTCACTACTCGTTATAGGTCAGACGAGTACACCGCCATGTCCTTTGGCTTAACCAATGCTCGGCTTTGTTCATGAACTTAATGAATTCAGTATTCATGGAGTATTTGGATAAATTTGTGGTGGTCTTTATTGATGATATTCTTATCTATTCCAAGATCAAGCGAGCATGCCGAGCATCCAAGATTGTTTTGGGCAAATTGCGGAGCACCACCGTGATCGCGGTTCAAAGAAATGCGACTCGTTGAAGGAAGTGGCATTTTGGGCCATGTTCTTTCAGTGGAGGTGTAGCCGTGGATCCCAAAGAAGGTCGGCGATGTTCTATCTTGGGGTCAACCCAAGTCGGCCATCGACGTGCGGAGTTTCTCGGTTTAGCGGGCTACTACCGCCGCTTTATCGAGAACTTCTCCAAAATCGCAAAGCCAATGACCGAATTGCTCAAGAAGGACAAGAAGTTTGTGTGGACTCTGCTGTGATGAGAGCTTTGGGAGCTCAAACAACGGTTGACTTCAGCCCTGATCCTTACTCTTCCCGATATCCACAAGAGCTTCGATATTTATTGCGATGCCTCTCGTCGAGGACTTGATGCGTTCTTATGCGTGAAGGCAAGGCGCTTGCCTATGCATCCAGCGCTTGAGACCTCATGAGCTCAACTATCCCACCCATGATTTAGAGCTTGTTCTGCGTGGTTCATGCACTCAAGATTTGGCGGCATTATCCGATCGGTAGAATCACTGTGAGGTGTATTCCACCACAAGAGTTTGAAATACTTGTTCACTCGGCAGATCTGAACCTCAGTGCGAGGAGATGACTAGAATTGATCAAAGATTATGACATGGGTGTTCAAGATCATCCGGCAAGGCCAATGTGTTTGCTTGATGCACTTAGCGAAAGGTGTATTGCAAGACTGATGATCCAAGAGCAAAGAACTGCACTTCTTGCACTTCAGCCTCAACTTGGGTTTGGTTGAGCATGGTTCCTTTGCCGCCTTGGTTGTGCAACCAACCTTGGTGGATCAAATCAAGGCAGCACAAAGAATCGATGATGGTGTGGGTAAAATCAAGCGTAACATCAAGAATGGATCACCAAGTGTTTCACGTAAGATGAGCACGGTGTCGTATGGTTTGGGGCGGCTTGGTCCCGAAGGTCCCAGAGTTGCGGATTTGATTCTTCAGAGGCCCATGATTCGCCTTTGTCCATCCATCCCGGGCCACCAAAATGTACCAAGATCTCGCGTCGAGATTCTCGTGGACTCGCATGAAGCGAGATTGCCGTGTTCGTGGCCGATGTGACATATGTTGTCGCGTCAAGGCCGAGCATCGGCGTCCGCAGTCTCCTCCACCCTTGCCTATACCGAGTGGAAGTGGGATTCGTTGGTATGGACTTCGTCATCGGTTTGCCCTGCTTCTTCGGGAAGGATGCTATCCGGGTGGTTATTGACCGATTGACAAAAGTAGCACATTTTCGCGGTATGTACCGCCCTCGCCGTCGAGAAATTGGCGCACTCTACATATCCCGCATTGTGAGTTTGCATGGTGTGCCACGAACGATGGTGTCGATCGTGGTTCTCTTTTCACCTCCCGACTTTGGCACGCCACGTGAAGCCATGGGACCGTCTTTCGTTCAGCTCACCTATCATCCTCGGGATCGATGGTCGACGGAGCGCGTCAATCAGTGCTTGAAGACATGCTCGTGCTTGTGTTCTTTCCTATGGAAAGAATTGGGAGAAGTGCCTACCACTTGCCGAAGTTCTCCTACAACAACAGCCTTCCGAGCTAGTCTCGGTATGGCACCGCTTGAGGCTTTGTATGGACGGCGCCGCAGAACACCGTTGAACTGGTCGAAATCGTGAAAGCGGTTCTTTGGCCCGGATTCGATCAATGAGGCCGAGAGCCAAGTGCGTTGATTCGTGAGCACTTGCGCGTAGCTCGCCTGTCGAGCGTAAGAGCTATGCGGATCGCCGCCGCCGTGGAGTCGAGTTTCGGCCCAATGACTTTGTGTATCTCAAAGTCTCACTCTGAAGGGACATCGTCGTTTGTGTCAAGGGCAAACCGCTCCTCGATATGTTGGGCCGATCGCATCATCAAGAAAGTGGGAGCCGTTGCATACAAGTTAGAGTTGCGGCTACACTTGAGGGTGCATGATGTTTTCCATGTGTCGCAATTGAAGAAGTGCCTCCGTGTTCCAATTGAGGAAACACCATTGGAAAATATCGATGTGCGGGAAGATCTGTCTTATCGTGAGCGTCCGCTCGATCCTCGAAGAAGTGAACGAGAACAAGGAACCGTGTGATCAAGTTCCTTAAAGTTCGGTGGTCGAACCACTCGAGGATGAAGCCACTTGGGAGCGGGATGTAACAGTTCTAACTTAGGGTTTGTATTTCAAATGTAAAATTTTGAGGAGAAATAAAACTTTTGTTGTCTCTTCAAATCATTTGAAAGTTTCTACAATTTTCCTAGCAATTTCCAATTTGTAGAATTTAATTCTTGTGATTGGAAATTGTTGTTATCAGATTCTTAGCCTTCAAACTTGTGATCATCCTCTGAAACTATTTTTCCTAGCATCTTGATCATCCTATCTACCTCCCTGAATTATTTCACAATTTTTAGATTTTGTTTGCTATTTCAAATGGCCAAGTCAACTCTGTTTGAAATCTGGTCAAACTCCTGTACAGCAGCTTGTGAATTTTCTAGAACAATGCAGTGCATAAAAGTTCTGGAAAATTATACAAGGTTGTCCTCTGTCCCTAGTAGCTACCATAAAAATTTCAGAAATTTTTGGAGCTCAGGAGCTACCTCTAAAATTCCCAAACCTTCTCTGTCTTTTAAATCAAATTCTAAAAGTATCTTGTTCCTCGGCCCGAACTCAACTCGTGCTCGAGTCCGACCCGCACCACTCGACTCGGTCGCACCGCCTAGCTGCACTGCGCGCGAGTCCAATCGATCGTAACCGTCCGATGAAGATCGAACGATCCACGCCGCATATGCAACCGACACGTCAGAATGCATACACCAATCCCAAACCGTCCGCTTTAGATCCAACGGTCGGTGTGTTCTTCGATCAAATCAAACCACCGGTTCGCACCGCTGTTTGTCGCCGACATGTGGGTCCCACTGTCAAGATCAACCTCGTCTTCTCCGCACCTCACCGAGCTCGCGTCGTGCGTGCATGTTTGCCACGCACTGCGCCGCCGCCACCTTTATGCCCTCGTGTCCGGTGGGAGGCATCGCCGTGACTTCATAAAAGACCGAGCTCATCCACTTCTTCTCCTTTGCGTTTCGTGTTATCTCCGCCCGATTTCTTGTTTCGCCGAGAAGGAAACGGGTAGCACTGCCGCGTTGGAGAAGCCCTTGAGCCCGCAACCTCACCATCGTGAACCACACTCGGTGCCGCATCCATTTTTCCCATCCCGAGCTCGTGGCATCCAGTGAATCGTCCGGAGCCACTTCTTCGTCCCCAACTCCGTTGGTCTCGCTCGCAAGCTTGCTAGTGCTCGTGAGTTTCGGCCGACACTTGGTCCGCCGGATCGCATTGATGCCGAAGCTAATGATGGTTTCATTTTTGTCTTTGGTGCATCGCTGAGGCCGCGCGACCCTTTCTTCTCCAATCACGGTGTTCGCCGCCGTGGCAATTCCGGCCGCCTCGGACCTTCTTCTTCGACGTTATCTTGTGCTTATTGCTCCTGGAGTCGAGGCGATTCCGTGGCGCACCTTCCCGAAGCTTCTCGAAGTCTGTAGCGTCTTCTCTGCGAGAGCCGTAGCTTCTTCTCCGCCTCCGGCCGTCGTGAGCCCATCTCCGCGACCATTGGGCTCGCGTCACCGCCACCGTTCGTGAGGTCTTTGCGAACCTTAAGGTACCACTCACTCGTCTTGAAACTCACCGGGTTGCTAGAACACCGCGCGCCGCGCCGCTGCCCTCGCGGCGTGTCTTGACGAGAGCGCGCGGCTTAGTTATCGCTAAACCGGTTCATTAGGTCAGCGACTTGTGGGCCCTCTCGTGTTAAACCTGTTTTAGGATTCAAATCTAATCGCTTTAATTCTCTCGAGTCTCGTTATGTGGCCGGAATGTCGGTTAGGATTGTGTAGTTTTGTTAATGCGTTTTCTCTTTCATGAAGCGATTTTTGCCGGGCATATGTGTTAGGATTACGTTACGTTAAGTCAAGACGATTCTTTGAATACGCCTTCGACGTCACCTTATGCGCAAATCCGCTCTCGTCAGCATTTTCGCGGCCCGCCTGTCGATGGTCGGGCTAGCCGTCTTGGCCGTAGAAGAAGTATTAAGTGCTTTAGTATTTCGAAATGCGTTTCATTAATCGTTAAATCAATTAAACTTGTAAAATGCATAGCTAATTCAATTTTTATCCAAATTGCATGAAACCAGTGCTGTTAATTTTCTTTTTAAATGTATTATTTACAAAAATTAGTTTCATCCATGTCTCTGTAGCAAGAATCTGTTAATTAATAAAATGATGCCTTAGGTATTTTCTAAATTAGAAAATGCATATCTCTTCCAATAATTGTCCAAATTCAATGAACCCAATTCTGTAAAATTTCATTTTCAGTATACTAACTATTAGAATAGGTTTTGCACACTGTTTCTGTTCGTGAAAATCTGTTAAGTAATTAACTAGTGCTTGTTGTGTTTTTAGCTTAGAAAATTCATAGAAAATTATTAATAACTTAAAATGAATTGTTCTCTGTTTCTGAAATTTTGTTATTTCATGCTTAGGCTCTTTGTGTGAGTTTTGGCTTGTTTTGATGTTGTTGTATGTTTGAGTTTTGTCTGTTATTCGTTCTTATTTCTTCGTTATGTTCGATCGTTAGGCTTCGATATTTGCGGCAACCCCGAGGACGATCCTCCGCACCTTATTGAGCAACAAAGACCTGTGCAAGCAGTTTGATCATTCCTATCCAGATTTTAAAGTCTAATATTTTGTTTCAATTTGTATGTATGCATTGCTTAATTTGTGTTAAATTGATTAGTTAAATCCCAGTTGCATATCCCGTAGACAAAATATTGATCTCTACTACCGAGCCTAGGTTATTTGTCGTGATTAGAGGCATTGGATGGTCTCTTGTCACTTAGTAGATCCGGGTCAAATTGCTTAGATATGCTTAGCTATCGGTAGAACTGGGCGGTTATCGACTTTAGTCGGTAACCTTGATCACACAAAATTTACTATAACTTATTGTTTCAGCATTTTTGCTATGTTTAATTGAAAAACTAAAACTGAAAACCAAAAATGATTTAGACTTGGGCACTGTGGTATGATTGGTGTGATCTGTTGGGTGTGATCGAATGGTGCCCGAGTCAACAAGGACCGAACATCTTGTTACACCAACTAAGCATTTTGCGTGCTAACCACACTAGAGTATATGGGACCTCTCTTGACCTAGTACTTTGGCGTGTATTGGCTCCGGGTCGCAGGAGGTCGCAGGAGGGATGGAGGTGGGAGCATGGTAGTTGTCCGAAAAGCTTTATCCTGAGTGGGTAGTTGTCTTTTCGGCTTTACCATGTAAGCGTATGGGTTTCTATCCATACGAGCGGCTCGTAGTTAATACACAATATTGGAAACAGTCTCGTAGGACTTAGTGTGCTGCATACCTTCGAAGTGTGTTTTGGCTTAAAGGCGGTCGAAGTGTGGGTACATTGGTACACCCTGCAGGTTCAAACTATTCGAATAGCCTCGTCTAGGTTATGGACACGCTTGGCAAGGTCTTCCAAGAGTTAGACTACAACATTTAAATTAAAACTTGATGGGTGGTACGAACTGGGATTCGTGCTATTGTTGTGGTGACTATTGGGATAGTCACTTCTAGGATGTTTTTACTTACTCTTTTGCTATTATTATCCTTATCAGTATTTCAACATTAAAATGAATTGCAAACTTGCCTTTAAATCAGTATTACATTATTGCAAATGAAAATTGGCTTTATGCAAATGAACCATATGACTTCCACCAAACAAGCTCGCATGTAGCATATGAACAGTCCGCTAGTTCACACGTCGAGTCTTGCGGGTACAAAGACAATCTTTGTACTCGTGTGCTTTGCTTAATGTTTTTGTTGCAGAGGAAGAAGGTGAGCCTCGGGGCCTCACTTACGTGAGTCAGTCTGCCGCCGTGGGTGACGACTAGTCTTGGCGCTCCGGTCCGATGCCTTGTGGGTTGGAGGCACACCGATTGGCTTTGTTTATAGCCATCTTATGGCACTTTGCTTCATTGCCGTTGTTGTCTATTTGTGTATCTTGTGGCCAGTCGGCCTATGTACTGTAATATTGTTACTATTTGTTTATCTTCCGCTTGTAGTGTGATGTTTGGACTCTATGTTTGGAATGGAGTTGATGCATACTTTTGTTGTGAGGTGTGTATCGCTTGGGAAGTATACATATCTCGAGATCGCTTTATTTGATTTGTGATGCTAGGACCGGTGGTTGGTTAACATTACAAACCAAATAAATTGGGGTCCTCACAAAGTTGGTATCAGAGCCATTCTGACCGTAGCAACCCAAGCATAGTCGTCCTTAGGATATTTTGAAAGTCTTATTTTCAAATTATAAAAAGGTTTATGAAAACCTAGGCAGATTCTCAGATTTTATTCCTTACCTATCTTAGCTTTCTACTCTCACCTTACTCTAATTTGAGTTTTGAGAACTTGGTTTCTCTCTTCCCTTTTCAAAAGGTAGTTACTTAGCTGGTGGAATTAGTTTTGGGAGAACTATGGAAAATCGTGGGAGTAATAGGGTAAGATGTAAAGTGAGTAGTTATATGTCCGATTTTTCTTTGGTCGAACTTTATCCGTTGTGTTTGTTTTCGACCGCTTTCAAGAAATTTGGGCTTTCTTGCTTTTAAATTGTTGCTAACTTGTTTTAGTGGAACAGATGGTGGCGGAACCCGTAGTGGTCGGAATCACCACCTGGTCATGATGAGGAGCTTCCTCCTCCGACCATGGTCGAGGTTCTCGCCGATCGAGCGAAACCGCATGGACAGACGCGCATCTTGGAGGTTATTGCTAGGAATACCTCCACTCGCCGTGGTGGCGGCCACCGCACTCGCGGGGACTTGCAGAGTTCCTCCGCACGCAGCCGCCGACTTTCTCCCGCTCCGAGGACCTCTCGATCACGGATGATTGGCTGCGCATGGTTGAGCGAAAGCTCAACATAGCTCGATGCCAGCGCAGGATAAGGCACTCTTCGCGCCCCACCGCCTTGAGGGCGCAAAGACTCTCATGGTGGGAGAACTATCTCGCCATGCACCCGCGGGCCATGTGGTCGCGTGGGAAGAGTTCGATCGACTTTCGTCGGGCCCACATCCGGATGGCGATGAAGTCAAGAAGAAGGAGTTTCGTGCTCAAGCAAGGGCGCAAATGCGTGACGAGTACTGCACGAGTTCAATCATCGCTCGTTATGCTCGGAGAGGTGGCCTCGATGAGGCTAAGCGGGAGAAGTTTATGGATGGCTTGTCCGAGGAGCCGCGGGACAAGCTATCTATTGTGGACTTCTCGGACTTTCGTGCCTTGGTAGATAAGGCCATTGTTCTTGAGCATAAAGGCGAAGGCGCTGGCGAGTCCATAGCGCAAATGGGAGGCGATCGCCTACTCACACGGCCTCGTTCGTCCTCGGGTGGGCCAGCACTGTGGCTCGTTCTTTTGCTCCACCGCGCGAGGCCATCTCGCACCAGCTCCTCGCCCACCACAGCCGTGTTTGACCACGGCGCCGCGATCCAAGACAGAGCGGCCTCCGCAATCCGGCGCCGAGGTCACTTGTTTTATTTGCCACACAACAAGGGCCATTATGCGAATGCACGCCTCAGTGTTGCAGCAGCCCTCGCCCTAATGGAGGACGCGGGCAGGAGTGGTCACCCACCGACCGTAAGATGATCCGAAGCCCGAGTGCGGCGTGCCGAGTGAACCACCTTTCACCGAGGAGGCTCGGGAGGCGCGGATGTTGTGATGGGTACACTTCTTGTTAATTCTCGTCTGCGCTGCAGTATTATTTGATTCTCGAGCATCGCATTCTTTTATTTCAAGATCATTTGCTGCTGCTAGTGGTCTTCATTGTGTTCCTTTAGAAGTTCCTTTGCTCATCCGCTCTCCGGTCGGAAATGAGAGCCGATTTACAATGCCGGATGTTCCTATCATAGTCAAGGAGTGGGATTTTTAGCAAATCTTATTCTCGCTCTGCTCAAAGCAAGTGCGGATGTGATTCTTGGCATGGATTGGTTGTCCCAAAGACTTGGGGCGATTGATTGTGCCAGAAGACTGTCTATCTTACCACCCTTCAAGCAAAGGTGTCGGATTTTCGCCGTAGCCTTCCGGGGCGCATCTATGTGCAATAGAAGCGGCCACCTTGCGTATTCGTGGATGTTCCCATAGTATCCGACTTTGGGATGTCTTTCCGAAGATTTACCTGGGATGCCTCCGGTTCGAGATCTGGAGTTTGTCATCGAGTTGCTGCCCGGTACCGCTCCGATTTCGAAGGCGCCGTATCGAATGCCTCCCAATGAGCTAGAAGAATTGAAGAAGCAGCTTGGTGAGCTCCAAGCAAAGGGTTTCATCCGTCCCAGTCCATCTCCTTGGGGTTGTCCGGTGATCTTTGTGAAGAAGAAGGACAAGACTTTGCGCATGTGTGTTGATTACCGTCCTCTCAATGAAGTGACGGTGAAGAACAAATATCCTCTGCCCCGCATTGATGATCTTTTTGACCAGTTGTCTGGAGCCCAGGTGTTCTCCAAGATTGATCTCGAGATCGGGCTATCATCAAGTCCGGATCGAGTGAGGATATTCCAAGACGGCTTTCACTACTCGTTATGGCCTATACGAGAGTACACCGTCATGTCTTTCGGTCTAACCAATGCTCCGGCTTTGTTCATGAACCTTATGAATTCAGATTCATGGAGTATTTGGACAAATTTGTGGTGGTCTTTATTGATGATATTCTTATCTATTCTAAGATCAAGCAGAGCATGCCGAGCATCCAAGATTATTTTGGGCAAGTTGCGGGAGCATCAATTTGTATGCAAAGTTCGAAGAAATGTGAGTTTCGTTGAAGGAAGTGGCATTTTGGGCCATGTTCTTTCAATTTGGAGGAATAGTCAGAGATCCGAAGAAAGTCGATGTTCTATCTTGGGGCCACCAAGTCACCATCGATGTGAGGAGTTTTCTTGGTCTAGCGGGCTACTACCGCTTTATCGAGAACTTCTCCAAGATCGCAAAGCCAATGGTGAATTGCTCAAGAAGGACAAGAAGTTTGTGTGGTCCTCGCTTGTGATGAGAGCTTTCGGGAGCTCAAACAGCGATTGACTTCACTCCAGTCCTTACTCTTCCCGATATCCACAAGAACTTCGATATTTATTGCGATGCCTCTCGTCGGGACTGGGTGTGTTCTTATGCAAGAAGGCAAGGCGCTTGCCTATGCATCTAGGCATTGAGGCCTCATGAGCTCAACTATCCCACCCATGATTTAGAGCTTGCTGCAGAGTTCATGCACTCAAGATTTGGCGGCATTATTTGATCGGAAACCGTGAGGTGTATTCGATCACAAGAGTTTGAAATACTTATTCACTCGGCCGGATCTGAACCTCAGCAGAGGAGATGGCTAGAATTGATCAAAGATTATGATATGGGTATTCAAGATCATCTCGGCAAGGCCAATGTGGTTGCCGATGCACTTAGCGAAAGGTGTATTGCAATACTACGATGATCCAAGAGCAAAGAACTCGCACTTCTTGCGAATTTCAGCGTCTCAACTTGGGTTTGGTTGAGCACGGTTCCCATCGCCTCGATTGTGCAACCAACCTTGGTGGATCAAATCAAGTCAAGACAAAGAATCGATGTTGGTATGGGCAAAATCAAGCAGAACATCAGGGATGGTTCAGCTAAATGCTTTACAGAAGATGAGCACGGTGTTGTCTGGTTTGGGCAGCGTCTTGTGGTCCCAAAGGTCCCAGAATTGCGGGATTTGATTCTTCAGGAGGCCCATGATTCGCCTTTGTCCATCCATCCCGGGGCCACCAAAATGTATCAAGATCTGCGTCAGAGATTCTGGTGGACTCGCATGAAGCGCGAGATTGCCAGGTTCGTTGCCAGATGTGACGTATGTTGTCGCGTCAAGGCCGAGCATCAGCGTCAGTCGAGGTCTTCTTGACCCTTGCCTATACCGTGAGTGGAAGTGGGATTACAGAGGCATGGATTTCATCAACTGGTTTGCCCTGCTCATCCAAGGGAAACGACGCCATTTGGGTTGTCATTGACAAAGCTAACTAAAGTGGCGCATTTCCTTTCGGTCAAGAGTCACTCAGTGTGGAACCTCTAGCCGAGCTCTATGTATCAAGGATTGTGAGTTTGCATGGTGTACCCAAGGCGATTGTGTCGACCGTGGGCGTTGTTTACCTCTCGGTTTGGCATAGTCTGCAGGAGGCCATGGGAACTCGTCTTACTTTCAAAGACGGCCTATCATCCTCGGATCGATGGTCGACGGAGCGCGTCAATCGGGTGCTTGAAGATATGCTCGTGCTTGTGTTCTTTCCTATGGGAAGAATTGGGAGAAGTGCCTACCGCTTGCCGAGTTCTCCTACAACAACAGCTTCCAGGCTAGTCTCGGTATGGCACCGTTTGAGGCTTTGTACGGTCGGCGCTGCAGAACACCGTTGAACTGGTCAGAAACTGGTGAAAGGCAGTTCTTTGGCCCGGATTCGATCAATGAGGTGAAAGTCAAGTGCGATTGATTCGTGAGCACTTGCTCGTAGCTCGATCGAGCGTAAGAGCTATGCACGGTCGGCGTCGTCGTGAGTGAGTTTCACCAATGACTTTGTGTATCTCAAGGTCTCGCCTTTGAAGGGACACCGTCGTTTCGGTGTCAAGGGCAAGCTAGCTCCTCGATATGTCGGGCCATATCGCATCATCAAGAAAGTGGGAGCTGTTGCATACAAGTTGGAGTTGCCGGCTACACTTGAAGGAGTGCACGATGTTTTCCATGTGTCACAATTGAAGAAATGCCTTCGTGTTCCAGTTAAGGAAACACCATTGGAAAATATCGATGTGCAGGAAGATCTGTCTTATCGTGAGCGTCCGTTCGTATCCTCAAGAAGTTGAGCAGAGCGAGGAACCGTGTGATTAAGTTCCTCAAAGTTCAGTGGTCGAACCACTCCGAGGATGAAGCCACTTGGGAACGCCAAGATCGCCTCGAGCAGATTACCCATCCTTCTTCTCAGTTGATCGTAATCTGGGTGAGATTCCTATAAGGGGGAGATTTGTAACAGCCCTAACTTAGGGTTTGTATTTCAAATGTAAAATTTTGAGGAGAAATAAAAACTTTTGTTGTCTCTTCAAATCATTTGAAAGTTTCTACAATTTTCCTAGCAATTTCAATTTGTAGAATTTAATTCTTGTGATTGGAAATTGTTGTTATCAGATTCTTAGCCTTCAAACTTGTGATCATCCTCTGAAACTATTTTTCCTAGCATCTTGATCATCCTATCTACCTCCTGAATTATTTCACAATTTTTAGATTTTGTTTGCTATTTCAAATGGCCAAGTCAACTCTGTTTGAAATCTGGTCAAACTCCTGTACAGCAGCTTGTGAATTTTCTCTAGAACAATGCAGTGCATAAAAGTTCTGGAAAAATTATACAAGGTTGTCCTCTGTCCCTAGTAGCTACCATAAAATTTCTGAAATTTTTGGAGCTCAGGAGCTACCTCTAAAAATTCCCCAAACCTTCTCTGTCTTTTAAATCAAATTCTAAAAATCTTGTTCCTCGGCCCGAACCCAACTCGGGCTCGAGTCCGACCCGCACCACTCGACTCGGTCGCACCGCCTTAGCTGCACTGCGCGAAGTCCAATCGATCGTGAATCGTCCGATGAAGATCGAGCGATCCACGTCGCATATGCAACCGACACGTCAGAATGCATACACCAATCCCACCGTCCGCTTTAGATCCAGCGGCGATTGTGTTGTCGATCAAATCAAACCACCGGTTCGCACCGCCGTTTGTCGCCGACATGTGGGTCCCACACTGTCGGCATCAACCTCGTCTTCTCCGCACCTCACCGGAGCTCGCGCGCGTGCGTGCATGTTTGCCACGCACTGCGTCGCCGCCACCTTTATGCCCTCGTAATGTTTGGGAGGCATCGCGTGACTTCATAAAAGACCCGAGCTCATCCACTTCTTCTCCTTTGCGTTTCGTGTTATCTCGCCCGATTTCTTGTTTGGTAGGAGAAGGAAACGAAGGTAGCACCGCCGCTGGAGAAGCCCTTGAGCCGCAACCTCACCATCGTGAACCACACTCGGTCGCATCCATTTTCCCATCCCGAGCTCGTGGCATCCGGTGAATCGTCCGAGCCACTTCTTCGTCCCCAACTCCGTTGGTCTCGGCTCTGCAAGCTTGCTAGTGCTCGTGAGTTTCCGGCCGACACTTGGTCCCCGGATCGCATTGATGCGAAGCTAATGATGGCTTCATTTTTGTCTTTGGTGCATCGTTGAGGCGCGCGACCCTTTCTTCTCCAATCACGGTGTTCCGCCGCGTGGCAATTCGGCGCCTCGGACCTTCTTCTTCGACGTTATCTTGTGCTTATTGCTCGGAGTCGAGGCGATTCCGTGGCGCACCTTCCCGGCTTCTCGGTCAGAGCGTCTCTCTGCGAGCCGTAGCTTCTTCTCCGCCTCCGCCGTCGTGAGCCCATCTCCGCGACCATTGGGCTCAGCGTCACCGTCACCGGTTCGTGAGGTCTTTGCGAACCTTAAGGTACCACTCACTCGTCTTGAAACTCACCGGGTTGCTAGAACACTGCGCGCGCGCGCCGCGCGCCGTCGCGCGCGTCGAAGCGAGCCGCCGAAGCTTAGTTATCGCTAAACTGGTTCGTTAGGTCAGCGACTTGTGGGCCTCTCGGTGTTAAACCTGTTTTAGGATTCAAATCTAATCGTTTTAATTCTCACGAGTCTACGTTATGTGGGCCGGAATGTCGGTTAGGGATTGTGTAGTTTTGTTAATGCGTTTTCTCTTTCATGAAGCGTATTTTGCCGGGCATATGTGTTAGGATTACGTTACATAAGTCAAGACGTATTCTTTGAATACGCCTTCGGCGTCACCTTGCGCGAGCGTCCGCTCTGTCAACATTTTCGCGCCCGCCGCTGTCGCTGGTCGGGCTAGCCGTGCGCCGATAGAAGAAGTATTAAGTGCTTTAGTATTTCAAATGCGTTTCATGTTGCCTTTGTTAAATCAATTAAACTTGTAAAATGCATAGCTAATTCAATTTTATCCAAATTGCATGAAACCAGTCTTGTTAATTTTCTTTTAAATGTATTATTTACAAAAATTAGTTTCATCCATGTCTCTGTAGCAAGAATCTGTTAATTAATAAAATGATGCCTTAGGTATTTTCTAAATTAGAAAATGCATATCTCTTCCAATAATTGTCCAAATTCAATGAACCCAGTTCAGTAAAATTTCATTTTCAGTATACTAACTATTAGAATAGGTTTTGCACACTGTTTGCTTTCGTCGTGAAAATCTGTTAAGTAATTAACTAGTGCTTGTTGTGTTTTTAGCTTAGAAAATTCATAGAAAATTATTAATAACTTAAAATGAATTGTTCTCTGCTTCAAATTTTGTTATTTCATGCTTAGGCTCTTGTGTGAGTTTTGGCTTGTTTTGATGTTGTTGTATGTTTGAGTTTTGTCGGTGTTATTCGTTCTTATTTCTTTGTTATGTTCGATCGTTGAAGCTTCGATATTTGCGGCAACCACGAGGACGATCCTCCGCACCTTATTGAGCAACAAAGACCGGGCAAGCAGTTTGATCATTCCTATCCCGATATTTTAAAGTCTAATATTTTGTTTCAAATTGTATGTATGCATTGCTTAATTTGTGTTAAATTGATTAGTTAAATCGTGAGTTGCATATCCTGTAGACAAAATATTGATCTCTACTACCGAGCCTAGGTTATTTGTTGTGATTAGAGGCATTTGGATGGTCTCTTGTCACTTAGTAGATCCGGTCAAATTGCTTAGATATGCTTAGCTATCGGTAGAATCAAGCGGTTATCGACTTTAGTCAGTAACCTTGATCACACAAAATTTACTATAACTTATTGTTTCAGCATTTTTGCTATGTTTAATTGAAAAACTAAAGCGAAAACCAAAAATGATTTAGACTTGGGCACAACGGTATGATTGGTGTGATCACATTGGGTGTGATGGAATGGTGCCCGAGTCAACAAGGACCGAACATCTTGTTACACTGAACCAAGCATTTTGCGTGCTAACCACACTAGAGTATATGGGACCTCTCTTGACCTAGTACTTTGGCGTGTATTGGCTCCGGGTCGCAGGAGGTCGCAGGAGGGATGGAGGTGGGAGCATGGTAGTTGTCCGAAAAGCTTTATCCTGAGTGGGTAGTTGTCTTTTCGGCTTTACCATGTAAGCGTATGGGTTTCTATCCATACGAGTGGCTGTAGTTAATACACAATATTGGAAAGCAGTCTCGTAGGACTTAGTGGCTTGCATACCTTCTAAGTGTGTTTTGGCTTAAAGCGATGCTCAAGTGTGGGTACATTGGTACACCCCTGCAGGTTCAAACTATTCGAATAGCCTCGTCCTAGGTTATGGACACGCTTGGCAAGGTCTTCCAAGAGTTAGACTACAACATTTAAATTAAAACTTGATGGGTGGTACGAATCTGGGGATTCGTGCTATTGTTGTGGTGACTATTGGGATAGTCACTTCTAGGATGTTTTTACTTACTCTTTTGCTATTATTATCCTTACTGTATTTCAACATTAAAAATGAATTGCAAACTTGCCTTTAAACTGTATTACATTATTGCAAATGAAAATTGGCTTTATGCAAATGAACCATATGACCTCCACCAAACAAGCCTGCATGTAGCATATGAACAGGTCTGCTAGTTCACACGTCAGTCTTGCGGGTACAAAGACAATCTTTGTACTCGTGTGCTTTGCTTAATGTTTTGTTGCAGAGGAAGAAGGTGAGCCTCGGGGCCTCACTTACGTGAGTGTCTTTGTCGCCGTGGGTGACGACTAGTCTTGGCGTTCGGCGGATGCCTTGTGGGTTGGAGGCACACCGATTGGCTTTGTTTATAGCCATCTTATGGCACTTTTGCTTCATTGTCGTTGTTGTCTATTTGTGTATCTTGTGGCACCGTCGCCTATGTCCTGTAATATTGTTACTATTTGTTTATCTTCCGTTTGTAGTGTGATGTTTGGACTCTATGTTTGGAATGGAGTTGATGCATACTTTTGTTGTGAGGTGTGTATACTGCTTCTGGGAAGTATACATATCTCGAGGATCAGTTTATTTGATTTGTGATGCTAGGACCAGGTGGTTGGTTAAGCATTACAAACCAAATAAATTGGGGTCCTCACACGGGAAGATCGTCTCCGAGCAGATTACCCATCCTTCTTCTCCTAGTGATCAGAATCTCGGGGCGAGATTCCTGTAAGGGGGGGAGATTTGTAACAGCCCTAACTTAGGGTTTGGATTTCAAATGTAAATTATGAGGAGGAATAAAAAAACTTTTGATGCCTCATGAAATCATTTGAGGGTTTCTACAATTTTCCCTAGCAATTTCCAATTTTTAGAATTTAATTCTTGTGATTGGAAATTGTTGTTATCAGATTCTTAGCTTTCAAACTTGTGATCATCCCCTAGGAATATTTTTCCTGTCATCTTGATCATCCTATCTACCTCCTGATTTATTTCACAATTTTAGATTTTATTTGCTAATTCATATGGCCAAGTCAACCTAGTTTGAAATCTGGTCAAACTTCATTCAGCAGCTTGTGAATTTTAGTGGGAAAAATCTAATGCATGAAAACCCCTGGAAAAATTTCACAAGGTTGTCCTCTGTCCCTAGTAGCTACCATAAAAATTTCAGAAATTTTTGGAGCTCTGGAGCTACCTCTAAAAATTTCCCAAACCTTCTGTCTTTTAAATCAAAACGAAAATCACATTCCTCGGGCTCGGACCCAACCTCGGGCTCGAGTCCGACTGCGCACCGCTTGGCTCGGTTGAACCAACTAGTTGCACCGTGGCGCTCGATGGTCGTCACCGTCCGATGCAGATCGAGCGATCCACGTCGCGCATGCAACCGACTGTCCGAATGCATACATCAATCTCGACCGTCCATCTCGGATCCAATGGTGGAGTGAAAATGGTCGAGTCAAACCACGGTTTGCGCCGCGCTTGACTCGGGCTCGCGCCATTTTGTTTCGCCGCCGACAAAGCGGGCCTCTTGTCGGTCGTCACCTACCTTCCGCATGAGTGCTAAGTCGGCGACATCGCGCATGATCGCCACCTCGCCTCATTGTTCAGTCACCGCTTCCGGTTTTCCGCGCGCATCACCTCGGCCGCATCTTCCGCCGAGAGGCCATGCCTGCGCAGCATTAATGAATCCACGTTCCTTTCACAAGCTTGTCGGCACCGTTCTTGAGCTCCTCGGTGCGAAAGCGTCGCCGCTCGCTTTCCTCCGCCTCATCCCTACTTAAGCTCACCCAAAGCTCCCTCTTCCTTCTTTAGACACCATTAAGCAATCCCCTATCATCCATTGCTCATCGAGCTCAATTCATAGTTGTGCTCGAGCTCGGTGCACGCATCAGTGCGCCACCGCCGTGACAACACCACAACGGTGAAGCTCATCTTCTCCTTTTCGCGTCGGATCGTGTTCCGGACTCTATCATGTCTTCCCCTCAACTAATTTGAAGTTTTATTCGCAGGGGCCGTTGAATTTTGGTGTCCCTCTTCTTCGTCCAAAGTTGGGTCCTTCGTCCTCTTCTCCGGTGAGTTAGTTCCTAGAGCAATTGCTCGTGCTAGCACCATCTAGTGCACTCACTCGAGCTACCTCCATCTCTCTTTTCCTCTACTTTTGCTCAAAGTTGCTCCTCTCGGTGACCCCTTGATCGCCGCCGTGGCTCTCGTCGCCGGGCCATCTCGGCAACCTCTTGAGCTCCGCGTCATTCGGTGAGTTCACGGTAACTCATCGATGCCCATCTGCGCGCTAATTCTTGTTATGCGCGCTTTTCGTGCGGCCGCACCTTATCACCTCCATCTGCCGGCCGCGCGCGGCTGTCGCGCGCCGCCTCGGTGCTTCTCGGCCAACCCGCGACCACCATCGGCCGGTGGTCCTCTAGCAACCCATTTTGCCGTCGTGACGGCCCGCGCGCCACTCCTTCACCGGTGTCGAATCCAGTCCGAGCCTCTGTTCTTCCTTGTGCTCCCTGTTGCTGTTGTGGCTGACAGTGGGGCCCACCTCTCTGAAGCTTTGTAGTCAGCTGCTTATCATGTTTATGATTGTTCATTAGTTCACTTTCATTGCATGATCAAAATTGGGTGTTGGAGGTTTGAAAGCATTTTAGTTCTAGTTCTCTGTTTGTTCCCTGTTGTCGTTTTTCATTGTCGATGAACTGAAAATTGGTTTCATGCTTATGCTATTTAGGTCCTGTTAGACTTGATAAATTGCTTAAGAAATAGTGTTTGGTAAGGAATTATGTTAGTTAGTGATTCTAGATTTTAAAACCCTTGTTGGCATGAGTGATCTAAGAAGTTGTTATTGGAACTAGTGGTTGTCTCTGTACTTATTTTCCTACTTTCACCGGTGTGGTAAGGCCTTGTAGTGATAGCATCTTGTTATGGTTAACCTTCCAATATGTTGGCATGTTGCTTAGGTGTATTAGTAGCTGAATTTTATTAAAGCCCAAACTTAATTAGAATTTTATGTAGCATCTCATAATTGGATACTTGACTAGTTATGCTTTCAATAGCTTCTTGTAGATTCTGTGTCTCACTGTCAATAGTGGTTTTAGAATAGCTAGTTGTTTTTGATGTGTTAACTGATAATTAAATAATAGATGTGCACACAATCACCATCAAAGTCTGTCCAATGTTTAAATCATATAAGAAGAGTGATTTTGTGGTTAGCTTTGATAAATAAGTGAGTGGGTCTCAGAGCGATATTTGTCATTCTTTTGTGATAGTCTAGCCTCTGTGTATAAATTGGTGTTTGTGTTTGATTATTTGATTTTTGCGGTGTTATTCGTTCTTATTATTGTTTTGTTCAATCGTTAGGATTCGATATTTGCGGCAACCCCGAGAACGATCCTCCGCAACATATTGAGCAACACGAATGTGCAAGCGGTTTGATCATGTTTATCCCAGTATTTTAAAGTGTAATATTTTGTTTCAACTGTATGTATGCATCGCTAATTTGTGTTAAATTGATTAGTTAAAGCGTGTTGCATATCATGTAGACAAAATATTGATCTCTACTACCCGAGCCTAGGTTATTTCTTTGTGATTAAGAGGTTTGGATGATCTCTTGTCACTTAGTAGATCCGAGTCAAATTGCTTAGACATGCTTAGTATCGGTAGAAATGGGCGGTTATCGACTTAGTCGGTAACCTTGATCACACAAAACTTTCTATAACTTTATATTTCAGCATTTCTGCTATGTTTAATTGCAAAACTAAAAATGAAAACAAAAATGATTTAGACGGGCACAATGGTAAGATTGGTGTGATCTATTGGGTGTATTCGAAAGGTGCCCGGTCAATTAAGGACCGAACATCTTGTGAGTTTTTGTTATCCGAGGCATTTCGTGCTAACCACACTAGAGGTATGGGACCTCTCTTGACCTAGTACTTTGGCGTGTATTGGCTCGGGTCGCAGGAGGTCGCGGGAGGGATGGAGGTGGGAGCATGGTAGTTGTCCAAAAGCTTTATCCCGAGTGGGTAGTTGTCTTTTCGGCTTTACCATGTAAGCGTATGGATTTCTATCCATACGAGCGGCTCGTAGTTAATACACAATATTGGAAAAAGTCTCGTAGGACTTAGTCATGCTTGACATACCTTGGAGTGTGCTTTGGCTTAAAGGATGTCCGAGGTGTGGGTGCGAGTGGTACACCCTGCAGGTTAAAAACTATTCGAATAGCCTCGCCCTAGGTGATGGACACGCTTGGGTAAGCTTATCGAGAGTTAGACTACAACATTTAAATTAAAACTTGATGGGTGGTACGAACTGGGATTAGGTGCTATGTTAATAGTGACTATTGGGATAGTCACTTCTAGGTGGTTTCTTGTATCTATCTTTATTTCGCAGATTATTTCAACGGTAAAAATGAATTGCAAACCTGCCTTCAAATTGTATTATATTATTGCAAATGAAAATTGGCTTTATGCAAATGAAACATATGGCCTCCACTAAACAAGCTTTGCATGTAGCTTATGAATAGGTGCGCTAGTTCACACGTCAGTCTTGCGGGTACAAAGACAATCTTTGTACTCAGGTGCTTTGCTTAATATTTTTGTTGCAGAGGAAGATGGTGAGCCCCAAGGGCCTCACTTACGTGAGTGTGTTGCTGCTTTCGTGGGCGACTAGACTTGGCGGTCCGGTCGGATGCCTTGTGGGTTGAAGGCACGATTGGCTTTGTTTATAGCCATCTTATGGCACTTTGCTTCATTTGTCGTTCTTGTTTATTTGTGTATCTTGGCACATCGGCCATTGTGCGTAATAACTCTACTATTTGTTTATCTTCCGTTTGGTAGTGTTGTGTTTGGACTCTATGTGTGGAATGGAGTTGATGTCTAATTTTGTATCGAGGTGTGTATCGCTTTCAGGAAGTATACATATCTCGAGATCGCTTTATTTGATTTGTGATGCTAGGACCAGGTGGTTGGTCAAGCATTACAAACCAAATAAATTGGGGTCCTCACACTCTGGCTCGCACCGCTTCGCTGCCGTCACTGACTAGCGGACCCCACCTGTCAGGACCGTCCTCGTCTTCTCCGCGTCTCACCGGAGCTCGCGGCCGCTCGCGCATGCTCGCCACGTCCCTCGTCGCTGCCACCTTTCTGTCCTCATGTCAGTCTGAGAAGCATCGCCGTGACTCCTTAAAGCTTTTGAGCTCACCCATGCGTCGTTTCCTTCGCTCTCTCGCTTTCTCGCCGCGTTTCTCTCACGAGAAGAGAAAAGCAGCGCCGCTGCTAAGCGCCGCCCTCGAGCCAGCGACCCCGCCGTCGTGCTCCTCTCACCACGCCGCCTCCATTTTTGCCAGCCCGGATCATCGGCGTGCACTGTATCGCCAGGAGTGACTTCATCGTCTCCGCCTCCGGTGATCTTGGTCCTGTAAGCTGTCTGGCGATCTAGTGAGTATCATGCTTTGGCGTTTGGTCCCATAGGATCGCCCTGATCCACTGAGTCTAATGGAAGTCTTGTTTTCCTCTTTGGTGCATCACCGAGGAAGCGCGACCAGTTCTTCTTCGGGCTCGGTACTTCGCCGCCGCGGTGATTCCAGCCGCCTCAGACCTCCTTCGTCGGCGTGTCAGGGCTTATCCTTCACAGGATCAAGGCGGAGCTGAGGTGCACCTTTGGGGTCTTCTCGAAGCTCGCAGTGTCTTCTCCGCAGGAGCCGCACCTTCTTCTCCGCCACCGTTCGCCGCCAGCTCGCCGCCGGCATCCTCAAGGTCCCTGGTCACCATCATCGAGTTCGTAAGGCCGCGGTGAACCTGAAGGTATAATCCTCTCGCCTTGAAACCTACTGGTTCGCGAGATCCATTGCGCCGCGCCGCGTCCGTCTTGTGCCAGAAACCGCCGGTGGTGATTAGTTTAGCGCTAATCTTGTTTAGTATGAGTCTCTGTCCTGTGGGCCCTCTTTGTTAATCGCGTTTAGAAAATCTGTTAATCCAACCGTTCTGTATACTCTGTGTCGCTACCATGTGTGTCCATGCTGTCAGTTTAGGATTGTGTAAATTTTGTTATATGTTTTCTCTGTCGGGACGCGTATTTTATCTGGGCATGTGTTTGAGGATTGCGTTCTGTTAAGCCAATGACGTATTCTTTGAATACGCCGTCGACGTCACCTTGCGGGCTGTTTGTCTGGTCGGCCGCCTCGTGCGAGCACTTTGTCATTCATCGTGGCTAGCCGATCGTGGGTGTAAAAGGAGAAATGCTTTAGGGATTTCGAAATGTATTTCTTTTGTCTTCGCTAATTCAATTAAACTTAGAAAATTCATAACTAAATCAATTTTTATCCAAATCGCATGAAACCAGTTCTGTTAATTTTCATTTTAAATGTATTATTTACTAAAATTAGTTTCAACCTTGTCTCTATTAGCAAAAGTCTGTTAATTAATTAAATGGTGTATATTGTAATTTCCAACTTTGAAAATGCATATCTCTTTCAATAATTGTCCAAATCCAGTGAAACTAATTTTGTAAATTATCATTTTTTTTAAACTAATTATCAGAATAGGTTTTGGGTATGTTTCTGTTATTAAATTTTGTTAAGTATTTAACTAGTGCTTTAATGTGTATGTTAGCTTAGGAAATTGCTAGAAAATTCATCACCACTTCAAATAATTATTTCCCTGTTTCTAAAAATGTGTTAGAACATGTTTAGGCTGTTGTGTAAAGCTTGGAATGTTTTGATGCTGTGTGTGTTTGAGTTTTGTCGGTGTTATTCGTTCTTATTCGCTGTTATTTGTTTAATCGTTAGGCTTCGACATTTGTGGTAACCACGAGAGCGACCCTCATAACAAATTGAACAAATGACCAGCCAAGCAAGCGATTTGATCATGTTAATCCTAGTATTTTAAAGTCTAATATTTTGTTTCAACTGTATGTATGCATCGCTTATTTTGTGTTAAAATTGGTTAGTTAATCCTGTTAGTTGCACAATCTGTAGGCAAATAACATTCCTCTACTACTCCGAGCCTAGGTTTTCCTGTGATTAGAGATGTTGGATGATCTCTTGTCACTTAGTAGATCCGAGTCAATTTGCTTAGACATGCTTAGCTATCGGTAGAACTGGTCGGTTATCGACTTAGTCGGTAACCTGGATCACACAAAATTTACTATAACTGTATGTTCCAGCATTCTTGCTAAGTTTAATTGTGAAAACTAAAAATGAAAACAAAATGATTTAGACTTGGGCACTGTGGTATGTTGGTGTGATCATTGGGTGTGATCGAATGGTGCCGGGTCAATTAAGGACCGAACATCTTGTGAGTACACGTTATCCAGCATTTCGGCGTGCTAACCACACTAGAGTATATGAGACCTCTCTTGACCTAGTACTTTGGCGTGTATTGGCTCCGGTCGCAGGAGGTCGCGGGAGGGATGGTGTTGGGAGCATGGTAGTTGTCCGAAAGCTTTACCCCGCAAGGTAGTTGTCTTTTCGGCTTTACCATGTAAGCGTATGGATTTCTATCCATACGAGCGGCTCGTAGTTAATACACAATATTGGAAAAAGTCTCGTAAGACTTAGTGTGCGCTTAGCATACCTTGAAGTGTGCTTTGGCGTAGGCGGCGATCAAGTGTGGGTACTGATGGTACACCTGCAGGTTAAAAACTATTCGAATAGCCTCGCCCTAGGTGATGGACACGCTTGGGTAAGCTTTTCAAGAGTTAGACTACAACCTTTTAAATTAAAACTTCTTTGGGTGGTACGAACTGGGATTCGTGCTATGTTGTGGTGACTATTGGGATAGTCACTTCTAGGTGGTTACTTGTATCTATCTTTATTTCACAATTATTTCAACAAAGAAAACGAATTGCAAACTTGCCTTTAAAGCGTATTACATTATTGCAAATAAAGTTGGCTTTATGCAAATGAAACATATGACATCCACGATAAGCCTGCATGTAGCATATGAACAGTCCGCTAGTTCACACGTCTACCTTGCAGTACAAAGACAATCTTTGTACTCATTGGCTTTGCTCAATGTTTTTGTTGCAGAGGAAGAAGGTGAGCCCCAAGGGCCTCACTTCTGTGAGTTCTACTGCCGCTTCGTGTGCGACGACTAGGCTTGGCGGTCCGGTCAGATGCCTTGTGGGTTGAAGGCACGCTGATTGGCTTCGTTTATAGCCATCTTATGGCACTTTTGCTTCATTGTCGTTCTTCTAGTCTTTTGTATCTTTTGGCCGGTCGGCCATTGTCTGTAATAACCCTACTGTTGTTCACCTTCTGTTTGTAGTGTAATGTTTGGACTCTATGTATGGAATGGAGTTGATGCATAATTTTGTGGCGGGGTGTGTATACTGCATTCTGGGGAGTATACATATCTCGAGGCTCGGTTTATTTGATTTGTGATGCTAGGGCCAGGTGGTTGGCTAAGCATTACAAGCCAAATAAATTGGGGTCCTCACAAAGTTGGTATCAGAGCCATTCTGACCGTAGTAACCCAAGCATAGTCGTCCTTAGGATATTTTAGAAAGGCTTATTTTCAAATTATAAAAAGGTTTATGAAAACTTAGGCGAGTTCTCAGATTTTACTCCTTACCTATCTTAGCTTTCTACTCTCATCTTACTCTAATTTGAGTTTTAAAACTTGGCTTCTCTTTCCTTTCAAAAGATAGCACTACCAGGTGGAATTAGTCTTTGGGAGAACCATAGAAGATTAGCCTAATTAAAATTTGTGGGAACATAAGGGTAAGATATGTTGTGAGTTGCAAAGTGCCTAAATTTGTCGATTGGCTTTGTGACTTGAAGTTTTGCATTTATTTCGTCTTTGCTTTTAAACTGTTTTGGTGATTTGTCGATTTCTTCCTCTCATCATCACTAACCTATCTTAGTGAAACAGATGGCCGGAGAACGCGTGGCGATCACCGGTGGTCATGATGAGGAGCTTCTCCCCGACCATGGTGAGGTTCTCGCTCGATCGAGCAAAACCGCATGGATCGACGCAGATTTTGGAGGTTATTGCCGAAATACCTCCACTCCCGCCGTGCCTCCGGATCGGAGGTGGTGGACACGGTTCGCGGGGACTTGCAGAGTTCCTCCGTCACGCAGCCGCCGACTTTCTCCCGCCTCGAGGACCCTCTCGATGGGGATGATTGGTCTGCGCATGGTTGAGCGACACTCAACATCGCTTCGATACAGAGCGTGGATAAGGTGCTCTTCGCCCCACCGGCTTGAGGGCGCAGCGCTCTCTTGGTGAGAGAACTATCTCGCTTGCGCCCGCGCCATGTGGTCGCGTGGGAGGAGTTCAGTGTCTGCTGCCGGGCCCACATCCCCGATGGCCTCGATGAAGTCAAGAAGAAAGAATTCCTCACGCCCGGAAGGGCGCAAGTCGTGATGAGTGCTGTCGAGTTTAATCACTTGGCTCGTTATGCTCGGTGGAGGTGGCCTCTGATGAGGCTAAGCGGGAGAAGTTTATGGATGGCTTGTCCGAGGAGCCGCGGGACAGTGTCTATTGTGGACTTCCCGACTTTCGTGCCTTGGTTGATAAGGCCATTGTTGCCGAGCACAAGGCAAAGGCGCTGGTGAGTCTCGCAAGCGCAAATGGGAGGCACATCGTCTACTTCACGCCACCGCTCGTCCTCGGTGGGCGGCACTGAGGCCCGTTCTTCGCTCCACCAAAGACCGAGGCCATCGGCGCCGCTTCGCCCACCGCAGCCGTGAGCCACCACGTGCGCCGCGATCCAAGGCCAGAGCGGCCTCCGCAATCCGGCGGCCGAGGTTACTTGTTTTCGCTGCCACAACAAGGGCCACTACGCCAACGCTTGCCCTCAGAATGTTGCGGCACCCTCGCCCTAATGGAGGACGCGGCAGGAGTGGCCACCCACCACCGTAAGATCATCCGTAAGACCCGAGTGCGAGCAATGGTCGAAGTTAACCATCTTTCACCGAGGAGGCTCGTGAGGCGCGGATGTAGTGATGGGTACACTTCTTGTCAATTCTCGTCCTGCTGCAGTATTATTTGATTCAGGAGCATCACATTCTTTTATTTCGAGCTCGTTTGCCGCTAGTGGTCTTATTGTGTTCCTTTGAGGATTCCTTTGCTCATTCGATCTCGGTCGGAGATGAAAGTCGGTTTAGAATGTCGGGATGTTCCTATCGAAGTCAAAGGAGTGGGATTCTTGGCAAATCTCATCTCGCCCACTCAATGAGCTCGATTTAATTCTTGGCATGGGTCGTTGTCCCAACATTTGGGACAGATCGATTGTGCCAAGAAGATGGTTTTTCTCACCAACCCTTATGGCTAACAGTTGGCTTTTTCCCCGCACCGCAAGGGTCACACCTTTGTGCACTTGTAGCAAAGCTCGCTGAAGATTCGTGGAGGTTCCCACCGCTTGTGATTTTGAGGATGTTTTTCCGATGATTTGCCCGGGATGCCTCCGGTTCGAGATCTGGAGTTTGTCATCGAAAGGTTGTCCAGTCAGACGCTCTATCTCGGCGCCATATCGGATGCCTCCCAATGAGCTAGAAGAATTGAAGAAGCGACTTGGTGAGCTCCAAGCAAAGGGTTTCATCCGCCCCAGTTCATCTCCTTGGGGTTGTCGGTGATCTTTGTGAAGAAGAAGGACAAGACTTTGCGCATGTGTGTTGATTACCGTCCGCTCAATGAAGTGACGGTGAAGAACAAATATCCTTTGCCCCGCATCGATGATCTTTTCGACTGTGTTTCGAGCTCTGTGTTCTCCAAGATTGTCACGAGATTGGGATATCATCAAGTCCGGATCGGTCGAGGATATTCAAGACGGCTTTCACTACTCGTTATGGTCTTTACGAGTATACCGCCATGTCTTTCGCTTAACCAATGCAAAGATATTTCATGAACCTCATGAACTCAGTATTCATGGAATATTTGGATGAGTTCGTGGTGGTTTTCATTGATGATATTCTTATCTATTCCAAGACTGAAGAAGAGCATGCTGAGCATCTCAAGATTGTTTTGGGCAAATTGCGGGCGCATCAGCTATATGCAAAGTTCAGCAAATGCGAGTTCGTTGAAGGAAGTGGCATTCTTGGGCCATGATCTATCACCGGAGGCGAGTTGTGGATCCCAAAGAAAGTCAACGATGTTCTATCTTGGGGTCAGCCCAAGTCAGCCACTGATGTGCGGAGTTTTCTTGGTTTAGCGGGCTACTACCGCCGCTTTATCGAGAATTTCTCCAAGATCGCAAAGCCAATGACCGAATTGCTCAAGAAGGACAAGAAGTTTGTGTGGTCCTCGCTTGTGATGAGAGCTTTCAGAGCTCAAACAATGTTGACTTCACCCATTCTTACTCTTCCCGATGTCCACAAGAGTTTCGATATCTATTATGATACCTCTCGCCGTGGACTCGGTTGTGTTCTTATGCAGGAAGGCAAGGCAGTTGCCTATGCATCTAGGCAGTTGAGACCTCACGAGCTCAATTATCCCACACATGATTTAGAGCTTGCTGCGGTAGTTCATGCACTCAAGATTTGGCGGCATTATCTGATCGGAAACCGCTGTGAGGTGTATTCCGATCACAAGAGCTTGAAATACTTGTTCACCCAAACGGATCTGAACCTCGCAGAGGAGATGGTTGGAATTGATCAAAGATTATGACATGGGTATTCGTATCATCTCGGCAAGGCCAATGTCGTTCGATGCGCTTTAGCCGAAAGGTGTATTGCAATACTTTGATGATCCAAGAGCAAAGAACCAAAGACTTCTGCGAATTTCAGCGCCTCAACTTGGGTTTGGTTGAGCATGGTTCCTTTGTCGCTTTGGTTGTGCAACCAACCTTAGTGGATCAAATCAAGGCAAAGACAAAGAATCGATGTCGGGTGAGTAAAATCAAGCAGAATATCAAGGCTGGATCAGCCAAGTGTTTCACAGAGGATGAGCACGGTGTCGTGTGGTTTGGACAGCGGCTTGTTGTTCCTAAGGTTCCCGAGTTGCGGGAGTTGATTCTCCAGGAGGCCCATGACTCCCCTTTGTCTATTCATCCCGGGGCTACAAAGATGTACCAGGATCTGCGTCAGAGATTCTGGTGGACTCGCATGAAGCGCGAGATTGCCAGGTTCGTTGCCAGATGCGACGTATGTTGTCGTGTCAAGGCCGAGCATCAACGCCCGCAGTCTTCTCCGCCCTTACCGTGCGTAATGGAAGTGGATTCAGAGGCATGGATTTCATTATGGGCTACCCTGCACTCTTCTGGGAAGGATGCATTATGGGTTATTATTGACCGGTTGACAAAGGTAGCACTCTTTTTGCTAGTCCCTACCACCCTCAGTGTTAGTAAATTGGCGGATCTCTATATCTCCCGCATTGTGAGCTTGCATGGTGTGCCACGAACGATTGTGTCAGATCGTGGCTCTCTTTTCACTTCTCGGCTTTGGCACAGCTTACAGGAGGCTATGGGGACCCGTCTTTCGTTCAGCTCAGCCTATCATCCTCAGACTGATGGTCAGACGGAGCGAGTCAACCAAGTTCTAGAAGATATGCTCGTGCTTGTGTTCTTTCCTATGGGAAGAATTGGGAGAAGTGCCTACCTCTTGCCGAGTCCTCCTACAACAAAGCTTCCAGTGCTAGTCTGTGATGGCACCTTTTGAGGCCTTGTATGGGAGGCGATGTAACACCATTGAACTGGTCGTAAAGCGGGAGAGATAGCTCTTGGCCCGACTCACTAATGAGGCCGAAAGTCAAGTGCGCTTGATTCGTGAGCACTTGGCGCGTGGCTCACCCAGCGTAAGAGCTATGCAGACGGCGCCGCGTGAGCTGAAGTTTCAGCCCAATGACTTTGTGTATCTCAAAGTCTCACCTTTGAAGGGACATCGCGCCGTGTCAAGGGCAAACCGCTCCTCGATATGTCCGCCGTGACGCGCCATCAAGAGAGTGGGAGCTGTTGCATACAAGCTAGAATTGCCGCTACACTCGAGGAGTGCATGATGTTTTCCATGTATCGCAATTGAAGAAGTGCCTCCGTGTTCCCGTGGAGGAAACGCCATTGGAAAATATCGATGTGCAAGAAGATCTGTCTTATCGTGAGCGCCCGCTCGTATCCTCGAAGAGGCCGAACGCTAACCAGGAACCGTAATCAAGTTCCTTAAAGTTCGGTGGTCGAACCACTCCGAGGATGAAGCCACTTGGGAGCGGAAGATCGCCTCCGTCTGCACTACCCGCCCTTCTTTTCCTAGTGATCGAGAATCTGGGTGCAGATTCCTGTAAGGGGGAGATTTGTAACAGCCTAAGTTAGGGTTTGTATTTCAAATGTAAATTATGAGGAGAAATAAAAACTTTTGTTGCCTCATGAAATCATTTGAAGGTCTCCTGCATTTTTCCCTAGCATTTACCCCTTTCTTTAATCATGTTCTTGTGAGTGATAGTAGTTATCAACAAAATTATCAAACTCAAACTTGTGATCATCCTCTAGGAATATTTTTCCTATCATCTTGATCATCCTATCTACCTCTCTGAAAAATTTCACAGTTTTTAGATTTTGTTTGATATTTCAAATGGCCAAGTCAAACTAGTTTGAAAATCTGGTCAAACATCTGAACAGCAGCTTGTGAATTTTATTGGGAGAAATCTAGTGCATGAAAACTCCTGGAAAAATTACACAAGGTTTAACTCTATTCCAGTAAGCTTCCATAAAAATTTCAGAATTTTTGAGCTCTGGAACTACCTCGAAAAATTTCCCAAACCTTCCTCGTCTTTTTAATTCAAACACGAAATCATCGTTCCTCGCTCGACCTAACCTCCGCTCGAGTCCGACCGCCGGCTTGATCGCGCTAACTTGCCGCTGCCGCCGAGTCTTTTCGCCGTGACCGTCCGATGCAGATCGTGACGGTCCACGTTCGCGCATGCAATCGATCGTCCAAATGCATAGAGAGATCTCGACCGCCCATCTCGCATCCAACGGCCAACACAATCCCGGCCGAGTCGGACCAAGCGCTCGCGCCGCGACTTGTCTCTCGCTCGCACCGCCGCTGCCATCACCGACCAGCGGACCCCACCGCCGTGACCGCCTCGTCTTCTCCGCCTCACCGGAAGCCGCGCCGCGCGCATGCTCGCCACGCCTAAATCGCCGCCACCTTTCGCCCTCGTGTCACCGAGAAGCACGCCGTGACTCCTTAAAGCCTTTGAGCTCACCCATGCGTCGCTTCTTCGCTTCGCCCGCCCGCTTTATTTCGCCGAGAAGAGAACGGGCAGCGCCGCCGTGCTAGCGCGCCCGAGCGACCCGCCGTCGTGTTCTCTCACCACGCCGCCCATTTTTGCCACCGGATCATCGGCGTGCATCGACGCCAGAGCGACTTCATCGCCTCCGCCCGGTGATCTTGGTCCCGTAAGTCGTCCGCCATCTAGTGAGTATCATGCTTTGGCGTTTGGTCCCTTAGGATCGCCCGATCCATCGAGTCTAATGGAAGTCTTGTTTTCCTCTTTGGCATCACCGAGGAAGCGCGATCAGCTTCTTCTTCGGGCTCGTGCCGCCGCGGTGATTCCAGCCGCCTCAGACCTCCTTCGTCGGCGTAATCCGGGGCTTATCCTTCCTGGGATCAAGGCGGAGCTGAGGCGCACCTTCTGGGGTCTTCTCGAAGCTCACAGTGTCTTCTCCGCAGGAGCCGCACCTTCTTCTCCGCCACCGTTCGCCGCCAGCTCGCCGCCGGCATCCTCAAGGTCCCGGGTCACCATCATCGACTTCGTAAGGCCGCGGTGAACCTGAAGGTATAATCCTCTCGCCTTGAAACCTACTGGTTCGCGAGATCCATTGCGCGGCCTCGCCGCCGTCCCCGTGCGCGCCGGTAAACCGCCGGTGGTGATTAGTTTAGCGCTAATCTTGTTTAGTATGAGTCTTTGTCCTGTGGGCCCTCTTTGTTAATCGCGTTTAGAAAATCTGTTAATCCAACCGTTCTGTATACTCTGTGTCGCTGCCGTGTGGGTCCATGCTGTCAGTTTAGGATTGTGTAAATTTTGTTATACGTTTTCTCTGTCGGGACGCGTATTTTATCTGGGCATGTGTTTGAGGATTGCGTTCTGTTAAGCCAAAGACGTATTCTTTGAATACGCCTTCGACGTCACCTTGCGGGCGGTGTCTGGTCGGCGCGCCCGCGGAGCCCGCTCGTTATTCATTTGTGGCTAGCCGATGGTGGGTGTAAAAAGGGAGAAATGCTTTAGGGATTTCCGAAATGTATTTCTTTTGTGCTGCTAATTCAATTAAACTTAGAAAATTCATAACTAAATCAATTTTTATCCAAATCGCATGAAACCAGTTCTGTTAATTTTCATTTTAAATGTATTATTTACTAAAATTAGCTTCAACCTTGTCTCTGTTAGCAAAAGTCTGTTAATTAATTAAATGGTGTATATTGTAATTTCCAACTTTGAAAATGCATATCTCTTTCAATAATTGTCCAAATCCAGTGAAACCAATTTTGTAAATTATCATTTTTTTAAACTAATTATCAGAATAGGTTTTGGGTATGTTTCTGTTATTAAATTTTGTTAAGTATTTAACTAGTGCTTTAATGTGTATGTTAGCTTAGGAAATTGCTAGAAAATTCATCACCACTTCAAATAATTATTTCCTGTTTCTAAAATGTGTTAGAACATGTTTAGGCTGCTGTAAAGCTTGGAATGTTTTGATGTTGTGTATGTTTGAGTTTTGTCGGTGTTATTCGTTCTTATTCGCCGTTATTTGTTTAATCGTTAGGTTTCGACATTTTATGTAACCCCGAGAGCGAATTCTGCAACAAATTGAACAACAGCAGCCATGCAAGCAGTTTGATCATGTTAATCCCAGTATTTTAAAGTCTAATATTTTGTTTCAACTGTATGTACGCATCGCTTATTTTGTGTTAAAATTGGTTAGTTAATCCTATTAGTTGCACAATCTGTAGGCAAATAACATTCCTCTACTACCTGAGCCTAGGTTTTGCTGTGATTAGAGATCGCTGGATGATCTCTTGTCACTTAGTAGATCCGAGTCAATTTGCTTAGACATGCTTAGCTATCGGTAGAACTGGGCGGTTATCGACTTAGTCGGTAACCTGGATCACACAAAATTTACTATAACTGTATGTTCCAGCATTCTTGCTAAGTTTAATTGTGAAAACTAAAAATGAAAAACAAAATGATTTAGACTTGGGCACAACGGTATGTTGGTGTGATCATTGGTGTGGATCGAATGGTGCCCGTCAATTAAGGACCGAACATCTTGTGAGTACCGTTATCCAGCATTTTGGCGTGGTAACCACACTAGAGTATATGGACCTCTCTTGACCTAGTACTTTGGCGTGTATTGGCTCCGGTCGCAGGAGGTCGCAGGAGGGATGGTGTTGGGAGCATGGTAGTTGTCCGAAAAGCTTTACCCCGCAAAGGTAGTTGTCTTTTCGGCTTTACCATGTAAGCGTATGGATTTCTATCCATACGAGCGGCTCGTAGTTAATACACAATATTGGAAAAAGTCTCGTAAGACTTAGCTGTGCCGGCATACCTTCGGAAGTGTGCTTTGGCGTAAAGGCGGTCCAAGTGTGGTACAGATGGTACACCCTGCAGGGGTTAAAAACTATTCGAATAGCCTCGCCCTAGGTGATGGACACGCTTGGGTAAGCTTTTCAAGAGTTAGACTACAACCTTTTTAAATTAAAACTTGCTGGGTGGTATGAATTTGGGGATTCGTGCTATGTTGTGGTGACTATTGGGATAGTCACTTCTAGGTGGTTACTTGTATCTATCTTTATTTCGCAATTATTTCAACAGTAAAAACGAATTGCAAACTTGCCTTTAAACTGTATTACATTATTGCAAATAAAGTTGGCTTTATGCAAATGAAACATATGACCTCCACCGATAAGCCCGCATGTAGCATATGAACAGTCCGCTAGTTCACACGTCACCTTGCGAGTACAAAGACAATCTTTGTACTCATTGGCTTTGCTCAATGTTTTTGTTGCAGAGGAAGAAGGTGAGCCCCAAGGGCCTCACTTCTGTGAGTTCTGCTGCCGCTTCGTGTGCGACGACTAGGCTTGGCGGTCCGGTCAGATGCCTTGTGGGTTGAAGGCACGCTGATTGGCTTCGTTTATAGCCATCTTATGGCACTTTTGCTTCCGCTGTCCTTCTTCTAGTCTTTTTGTATCTTTTGGCCGGTCGGCCATTGTCTGTAATAACCCTACTGTTGTTCACCTTCTGTTTGTAGTGTAATGTTTGGACTCTATGTATGGAATGGAGTTGATGCATAATTTTGTGGCGGGGTGTGTATACTGCATTCTGGGGAGTATACATATCTCGAGGCTCGGTTTATTTGATTTGTGATGCTAGGGCCGTGGTGGCTAACATTACAAGCCAAATAAATTGGGGTCCTCACAAAGTTGGTATCAGAGCCATTCTGACTGTAGTAACCCAAGCATAGTCGTCCTTAGGATATTTTAGAAAGGCTTATTTTCAAATTATAAAAAGGTTTATGAAAACTTAGGCGAGTTCTCAGATTTTACTCCTTACCTATCTTAGCTTTCTACTCTCATCTTACTCTAATTTGAGTTTTAAAACTTGGCTTCTCTCTTTCCTTTCAAAAGATAGCACTACCGGTGGAATTAGTCTTTGGGAGAACCATAGAAGATTAGCCTAATTAAAATTTGTGGGAACATAAGGGTAAGATATGTTGTGAGTTGCAAAGTGCCTAAATTTGTCAGTTGGCTTTGTGACTTGAAGTTTTGCATTTATTTCGTGCTGTTTTTAAACTGTTTTGGTGATTTGTCGATTTCTTCCTCTCACCATTACTAACCTATCTTAGTGAAACAGATGGCCGGAGAACGCGCGGGCCACCACCGGTCATGATGAGGAGCTTCTCCCCGACCATGGCTGAGGTTCTCGCCGATCGAGCGAAACCGCATGGATCGACGCGATTTTGGAGGTTATTGCCGAATACCTCCACTCGCCGGCGTGCCTCCGGACCGAGGTGGTGGACACCGCATCGCAGGGACTTGCAGAGTTCCTCCGCACGCAGCCGCCGACTTTCTCCCGCTCGAGGACCTCTCGATGCGGATGATTGGTCGCACATGGTTGAGCGAAGCTCAACATCGCCGCATCGAGCAGGATAAGGCGCTTCGGGCCCCACCGCCTTGAGGGCGCAGCGCTCTCTTGGTGAGAGAACTATTCGCCATGCAGCCCGCGGGCCATGTGGTCGCGTGGGAGGAGTTCAGTCCGCTTTGTCGGGCCCACATCCTCGATGGCCTGATGAAGTCAAGAAGAAAGAATTCTCGCTCAAAGAAGGGCGCAAGTCCGTGACTGAGTACTGCACGAGTTTAATCACTTGGCTTGTTATGCTCGGGAGGTGGCCTGATGAGGCTAAGCAGAGAAGTTTATGGATGGCTTGTCCGAGGAGCCGCAGGACAGTCGCCTATTGTGGACTTCCCGACTTTCGTGCCTTGGTTGATAAGGCCATTGTTGCCGAGCACAAGGCAAAGGCGCTGGGTGAGTCTCGCAAGCGCAAATGGGAGGCACATCGCTTCACTTCCACGCCACCGCCGTCCCTGGGCTGGGCCAGCACTCAGGCCCATTCTTTCGCTCCACTGCCGAGGCCATCGGCGCGATTCTTCGCCCACCGCTGGCCATGCCACGCACGCGGCGCCGCGATCCAAGAAGCAGAGCGCCCTCCGCAATCCGGCGCCGAGGTTACTTGTTTCGCCGCCACAACAAGGGCCACTACGCCAACGCTTGCCTCGTATGTTGCGGCCCTCGTCCTAATGGAGGACGCGGCAGGAGAGGGCCACCCACCGACTAAGATCGCCCGAAGACCTGCAGTGCGAGCAGCGGTCGAGTTAACCATCTTTCAGCTGAGGAGGCTCAGGAGGCGCCAGATGTCGTGATGGGTACAATGTAAGCGTATGGATTTCTATCCATACAAGCGCTCGTAGTTAATACACAATATTGGAAAAAGTCTCGTAAGACTTAGCTGTGCCGGCATACCTTCGGAAGTGTGCTTTGGCGTAAAGGCGGTCAAGTGTGGGCATATGGTACACCCTTGCGTGGTTAAAAACTATTCGAATAGCCTCGTCCTAGGTGATGGACACGCTTGGGTAAGCTTTTCAAGAGTTAGACTACAACCTTTTAAATTAAAACTTGCTGGGTGGTACGAATCTGGGGATTCGTGCTATGTTGTGGTGACTATTGGGATAGTCACTTCTAGGTGGTTACTTGTATCTATCTTTATTTCGCAATTATTTCAACAGTAAAAACGAATTGCAAACTTGCCTTTAAACTGTATTACATTATTGCAAATAAAGTTGGCTTTATGCAAATGAAACATATGACCTCCACCAGATAAGCCTGCATGTAGCATATGAACAGGTCTGCTAGTTCACACGTCAGTCTTGCGAGTACAAAGACAATCTTTGTACTCATTGGCTTTGCTCAATGTTTTTGTTGCAGAGGAAGAAGGTGAGCCCCAAGGGCCTCACTTCTGTGAGTTCTGCGCGCTCGTGCAACGACTAGGCTTGGCGGTCCGGTCAGATGCCTTGTGGGTTGAAGGCACGCTGATTGGCTTCGTTTATAGCCATCTTATGGCACTTTTGCTTCCACTGTCGTTCTTCTGGTCTTTTTGTATCTTTTGGCCGGTCGGCCATTGTCTGTAATAACCCTACTGTTGTTCACCTTCTGTTTGTAGTGTAATGTTTGGACTCTATGTATGGAATGGAGTTGATGCATAATTTTGTGGCGGGGTGTGTATACTGCATTCTGGGGAGTATACATATCTCGAGGCTCGGTTTATTTGATTTGTGATGCTAGGGCCAGGTGGTTGGCTAAGCATTACAAGCCAAATAAATTGGGGTCCTCACAGGTATTCATTATCACCCAGGCAAAGCCAATGTTGTGACAGACGCTTTAAGCAGAAAGTCACAGTGCAACTGCACATTTTCTCTGCCTGTGGCTAAGGACTTGTGTGCTGATTTTCAGCGCCTAAGTCTTGACTTGGTGGAAGAAGGTTTTCTTGCTGCATTATAGGTGGAGCCTACCTTAGAATCTCAGATTCTTGAGGCCCAGAAAACTGATGCCGAGGTAGCCGAAATTAAGGAGAACTTGAAAGCGGGTAAAGCCAACGAATTTTCTGAGGATGATTGCGGTACGATTTGGTATCGCAATCGTTTGGTGGTACCTGTTGATCCTCATCTAAGAAGTCTAATTCTTAGAGAGGCTCATAATTCCAAGTTTTCTACATCCCGGAAGTACCAAGATGTATCAGATTTGAAGAAAACATTTTGGTGGAGCCAAATGAAAAGGCAAATTGCTCAAGATGTTGTCGAATGTGATATTTGCCAAAGGGTTAAAGCCGAACATCTCAAGCCAATTTGGTACCCTTCACCTTTGCCTATTCCATGTGGAAGTGGGAAGAGATCGGTATGGATTTTGTTATCGGTCTTCCCAAAACTTCCAATGGATCCGATGCCATTTGGGTAATCATCAACCGCTTGACAAAAGTGGCTCATTTTATTCGGTCAAAACCATCTTCGCAATGCAAGCGGTGTGAGCTTTATATTGCTAGAATTGTTTGTCTTCATGGGGTTCCCAAGGTCATTGTTTCTGACCGTGGCCCTCAATTTACTTCCCACTTTTGTAATTGTCTTCATCAGGCTTTGGGGACTGAGCTCTCTTTCAGTACTCCTTATCACCCTCAAACTAGTGGTCAAACTGAGAGAGTGAACCAAGTGATGGAAGATCTTCTTCGAGCCTATGTGCTATCTTATAGCAAAGACTGGGAGAAATCTTTGCCATTTGTGGAATTTTCCTACAATAATAGCTACCAAGCAAGTATTCAAATGTCACCTTTTGAAGCCTTGTATGGGAGAGCTTGTAGGACTCCATTGAATTGGTCCGAGTCTGGTGAAAGATCATTCTTTGGTCCAGACTTGGTAAAGAAGCCGAAGAGCAAGTTAAATGCGATTCGAGATTGTTTGAAAACTGCACAGTCTCGTCAGAAGAGCTATGCTGACCATCGTCGTCATGAATTAAGCTTTGAGGTAGATGACCATGTCTATCTTAAAGTGTCACCCATGAAGGGTACTCATCGTTTTGTAAAGGAAGCTCGACTCGTTATATCGGACCCTTCCGAATCATTGCAAAACGAGGAGTCGAGCTTATCAATTGGAACTACCAATCCTCTCGCAGATGCATGATACTTTTCATGTGTCTCAATTGAAGAAATGCCTTCGTGTTCCTATTGAGGCAACTGCTTATGAGCATCTTGACCTCCAACCTGATCTTTCCTATCAAGAACAACCAGTACGTATCCTCGACACAATGGAACGCAGGACAAGAAATCGTGATCGTTAAGTTCTTGAAAATTCATGGGCTAATCATTCAAGATGAAGCCACTTGGGGCGCCAAGATCTAATGCATTGAGCACCCCATCTTTTTGTTGTTTAGAACTTTCCTTTGAATCAAGAAAGGAAAGTTTAAACCAAGCAATGTAAACAAAGATGTAATGATAACACTATGTTGTTATGTAAAGTTCTTCTTTGTTATCTTTGAAGGAAATCAAGACAACAGATGTTGAATTTCCTTATAAATCATCTCAATTTCACTTCTTCCTAATCTCTAACTTGTTCCAAATCTCGGGGACGAGATTTTCTTAAGGGGGGTAGGTTTGTAACAGCCCCAAGTTTATAAACAGTAATAAAATGCTTTATGAACAGTAATGAGGTGTTGTTCATAGCATTACTGTTCATTTCTACAATTTGGGCAGTATGTTACAAACTAAAAACCGTCCTTTTTAGCCAAAATCCTAAAGAACCATTTAAAGTCTTAAAGGAATATAAGATAAAACTTGTATTATAACTGGGAAGTGTTTTTATTAAAGCCTAGATAAAGTATCTTGGCTGAAAATATTTTGTTACATTTTTAGAAATTATATTGACTTAAAGAAAAATAATTGTCTTTAAATGAATATTTTCGGGCTAAAATAAATATTTATGTATTTTACAAAGTGATCATGTGATTTTAAAATTTATCTGGGAAATATATCATCCCAGTAGCCTCCAGCAAAAATTTCATGATTTTACAAATTTATTTGCTATTTTTAAAAGCCCAGTCAAACCTTAAAGCCTTTAAATAAGGTTTGGTCAACTAATCTGGTCTGGACTCAAGGCCTAGTACTGTAGCGACTCGATCCCATGCGGTTGGGTCCAACCCAGTGCAACCAGTCCGACTCTGTCATGTTCGGGCGCGAGCCCCATCCCCCTCGCGCATTGTGAGCCGTTGATCTTCAATCGAACGGGCGAGGCCGCAACGTCACGCGAGCTGTCCACGTGTACGCTTTGATCCCCGCCGTTGGATCTTAATCTAACGATCGAGGTCAGTGTATGCAATCGGACAACTCCGGAGCCCTTCTCGATCTCCACCGTTCATTTCTGATCAAACAGCGCCTCCCTTTTCGTTTTAAACTTAAAGGCGCGCTTTATCCGAGCCGCCGATTCAAATCCTACGGCTTTCCTTTTTACCACGTGCTAATAAGGCCCGCACTCCTCTGGGTCGTTAGATCTTCATCGAGTGGTCCAGATTGGTGTATGCATTCGGACGACTCTGGTTCTTTGCCCCATCTCGACCGTGGAAATCCAATCTAACGGTGCTGCGTCATCTCATCTAATCGAGTGACGTGTATTCCTTTTAATTGACCGTTGGATTCCAATCCAACGCCCGATTTGAAAGTAGATCCCGAGATTCCTTTTGGGCTCTGTTTTAATCTCGATCGACCGTTCTAGATCGCACGGTCCCTATTAACCGATGCCGATTAAAACCTTTTAACCTCTCTATTTATCACAGCCGCCCATTTCCAATCGGACGGCTGATATTCTTTTGAGCTTTTGAAGACGCGCGCGGCTGAGGATGACAAAGGGACCCACATGTCATATTTTGCCTCCCTTCTTCCTTATCTCTGCGCGCAGCCATTTCTGAGAGCAGAGGAGAGGGTTATCCAAAGGTTATGCCACAAATTTTGGATATTTAGCTAAGTGGACACCTCATCAACTCTAGATCTTTCCCTCTTGCCCTGTAGCTCAACATCCATATATAAACCCTAGCTTTTCTTTGCTGTTACCATTGTTGACCACTGAAGCTCATCCTCCATTGTTGTCCAGTGGAGTTTCTTGCTCTTGTCCATTGGTTATCCACCTTAAGCACTGGTTTTACCTTGCAATAAAGATTGGCTATCTTTTGTAGGTTAAATCCAGAGTTTATTTCTCTGCCAATCCACTTCGGTTTTCAAAGACTGTGGTGTCTTTCCTTTACTGGTAAGCTAAAACCTTAGTTTTTAACATCTTGATCATCTTAATGACCTTAGAAGCTCCTGTGAATCATTCTTTCAACATCGTAGCTTCAACTTGCTCTAATCAAAAGTTGATATTCTAACTTTTCGGTCTTTCATGTCATTTTCAAGAATTAGGGTTTCTCCGTCGACTTGTTATCCTAGTTAGGTTTAAACTAAACCCTAGTAGCATAACAAGTTATTCTTTAATCCTTGTTATCATCTATTTAGATTGATAACAAAAATCTCTGTTCCTTTTTTGCCTCAACCGACAATGCAAGTTTCTTTCAGCTTTTGGTAATCTAACTGATTAGGGTTAGATTAAGGTTAGTTTGGGATATTAATTACCCTAAAAAGATCATGCTAAGTTTCAATTATTAACTTTTGCATGTTCTATTTTCCTTTTTCCAAAACGCAACTGCCCTGTTTCAGATCATTTCAAAATCTGAAAATTGCAACTTTGCACTAAACCCTAGTTTTGCCATTTGAAAACAGTAAGTTATAATATGGGTTATTATCACTATTATGGGTAGTTATGGCTTAAGCATATTGTCAATCATGCAATTCCAGATTGATCATGCATATTTCTTCTATTTTGTATCTATTGTCGATTTTGGTATTTATTGGATCTTAATTGCTTCTTTTAGAATCTGGTCTTGTTGAAGTGGGTGAATATATTTCTGAGCAACCTGAACCTGCAACAGAGGTTTATTATTATCAAGGCAAGCTTCCTCTCTGCACCATATTGATCCCAAATTTTATACATTAGATTTTCTAAATCCAGTGACAACTGTGCATGCTATGTTTCTAAAAATACAAAGTGTGACCTGTTAGTAGTTAGTTATGACCTAACATGAAGGATTACCTCAATTGTCACCATACACTCAACCTTAGCATAGTACTGTATATTATAACATATATTTTCAGTTTTGGCTTAGACATGCAGCCTAGAGATTTTAGAGTTTGACAAGCATATCTTGTCAAACATGGGAATCACAAATGAACTTTTGTTATTTTGAACTCTTTGTCTAATTTCTTTAAATCAGACTTGTATTTGAAATTTAAATTGATCTGGACAAGAGGAAGCTAGTGATGGTGCTTTTGTGCACGAGATTGGGTTTTGTGGTGGACTTGTCCGGGTTAATTAAGGACCGAACTCGATTATTCAATTCAAGTCCCCACGCACTTCCACATGCAGTGTATGGTATTTGTTTGGTTAAGTAAAATGTTGAGACTATTGGGTTGGAAACAGGAGAGTAAGAATATGTGTATTGACCTTGTATGGCATAGATGCTTTGGTCCGATGATCGCGTTGTATGCCATGTGAGCTTGTATGTCGATGATCGGATGTTCTTAGAAGGGTGAGGGCGTATATGTGCTCCGTAGCATATACGATACCTTAATGGTGCCGATTGCATCCTAATATGGGTAGTGAGCCCGTTCGCATTTAATTGTTTGGATCAAGGCATCGACGCAACATGTGTGCCCGGTTAGCGGATGCTATCGATCGTTGTTTAAGCGGGATCGGTTCACACATGGGGTCCAACTCAATAGTGTTAGCTTGTTGAAAAATACCAAATCTTAGTTTCCCGGTCGGCATACCAAAGGAAGTATGTCATCATTCGAGGCATCCAAGGCAACGGGCTAGCTAAGTCATGTGGGTAAAGATGTACACCCTCGCAGGTATAAACTGTTCGAATAGCCGTGTCCACGGTCATGGACGATAACTTGAATTGATGTCACTGTATAGAAGTTTTGATTTTCAAAATCTGGTTTCGTTTTGTTTGTGCATGAGGGATTCATGCATCTTATCGCTCACAATTATGCCATTTACTTATGTTTTTGGTCCAAATTTGATTTATTAAGTCGCTTTATCAAAATTTAGTCTTTGTAGGTTAAGATGTCCCGCTTTATGCAAAACTTAACCATTTTACCTTCCGTTGTAACCTTATGCATATATAAATTCTACTCCTTTGTGTAGGCTCTAATCAACACTTTCTTTTATTAGTTTGTGTAAGACTTGCCGAGTACCTTCCGTACTAAGGTGCTATCACCTATTGTTGCGGTGAGGACGGTTTTCTTTATGAAGCACCCGTTAGCGCCCGATCGCATGACGCTAACGAGTAAAGCTACTTCTTTCCTCCACGCAATTGCTCATGGGTGGATGAGGCCATTGGTGGACTTTAATATTTTGTTTTTGCTTCCGCTGTCAAACTTTTGAAGTGACCAAGTCACTTAATATTGTAGTATTAACCCGAATGATGTAAACTTATGTTTAATTATGCAAATGTATGACTTGTATGTGTATGATGCAATGTTGTTGAAGGATATATATATGCAATGGTCGTTGATCCTGGGAACCATTGTGAGATATATATATATATATATATATATATATATATCCGGGGATCCTGTTTATTGGAATTGATACTTGTTAAATTTATATCTATAGCATGATCTTTAATTAAGGGACGGTACTGTTCCTTCATTAATAATCGTACAAGATGAATTTAATTAAGTACATTTCAATAACACCGCGCCACACCCAACCTAAGCTTCATCATCCTCAACACCATCTCGTTCAGCCTCTGTGAAGTACTGGTAGGGGTCTTGATCACTTGGGTCTGAAAAGATTATAATGACAGAGCATGAGTATACAACCGTACTTGCGAGCCAACACACAATGTAATTTTATAGATGCGAGGGCTAGTCAAGGGAGTTGAAGTTCTTTTATTTACATAAAGCCAACTTTGAACTAGATTTAGTAGAAAATCACGAGACTTAACATTTTACAAGCTAGTTTCAAAATGAGTTTTCATTTGTAAAGTACTAGGAGAGGTCCATCCTCCTATAATATTGAGTGGCTCCATCCACTCAATGCTCTGCTATCCAGATTTACCATCGGTCCCCACTGTGCATTCTCAAAACCCCTAAGGTCCCACCCCATCCTTTCTTTCCATCATAAATGGTTTTATAAAAACAAAAGCTATATCCAAGCAAGTTCTCAAAGACTCTTGTTGTGAGCACGGCTATCTAGATAGTTTTCTTACTCTGCAGAGTTCGCATACTTTACCCACAAGAGATAATCGTCTTGACATATACACATGTTTCCCTAGACATGTGAATCAAGGGGAGATCATCACAAGGCCTTTACAATGCTCAACCTCAACGCAACCCCACCCACTAAGGTTTCCACCGCCCGGTGCCATGCACTTCCAGGAGGCCCCCTCTTGCGCCATGTGGTTTCGCTGTGGCTTTTTTCCCCTTTACCCACACCACATTCCCCCTATGGCGAAGCCACGCCGAGGCGAGCAAATTAGTTGGCCAAGTCGTACCCATTATAGACTTGTGGTTGCACTATTTTTACGTGAGAGGTCATCACCAGATTCGATCCTTAAGTGACTTGGGTGGTACATCCACATACCAACACTCTCTCGTGCACCCGGCACCAGCCACTCTTTCCAGCCGCCCAAGTCATAAACAGTTCTCAGGTTTTATTTGTTTTGGAAATAACCTTTTTCTCAACATACCAGTCAGGCTCCCAGCCTCACTACCCCAAACCATTTTTCCAAAGTTTTTAAGGATTGTTGTTGGGGAACTAAATGCCCACATGATAGTATATTTAAGCAAGGATAAGCATGACATTTAGATACAGACTTATCAGCTAGTATGTATTCCATTAAGTCTAGGGTGACAAGGGATAGTGTCCAAGTTCAAGGGTTGGAAGTTTATACACAATTACAGTTAAGGCATTAACTATGAACTAGACCAATTTTGCTTGATAAAACATAACAATGCATTTTCATAGTTTAAAGCAAATATACTTTGCAAAAGGTAGGTGCAATATGGTCAAAGTGTTGACTCTCCTTGTTCAGAGTATTACTGATCGTGATCCTGATCCACGAATGGTTCTTCAGTCGCCTCGACTTCTATAATCGCAAATACAACAAGAAAGGAAAGTAAACATATATTCAATCTCAAGTCGTTTGCAAATATGCAATAAACTCCTATTGGTGCAAGGTCGTAGATTAGAAGTATTAGACGAGCATAGTCGAAGACTTAGTGGTCGTAGGGTCTGTGGTTATAGAAAGATACAACTGGGAGGTCGCGAAAGTATTGTGACTTGAGGAGGTTAGGGAGGTACTCTTGACCCTGGGAGGTCGTGGGGGTACTGTTGACCTGGGGAGGTCATGGAGGTATCGTTGACCTGGGGAGGTCGTGAAAGTACTGCTACCAGGGGAGGTCGTGGGTACACTATGACCAGGGGAGGTCGTGGGAAACACTGTGACCTGGGGAGGTCCTAGAATCACCAGAGCTGGGAGGTCCCGGAATCATCAGAGCTAGGGAGGTCCTGGAATCACTATACCCATGGGAGGTCTTTGAAGTACTGTGATCAGAGGGAGGTCTTGGAAGTACTGTGACCTAGGGAGGTCGTGGGAGTACTAGGATTAGGGGAGGTCGTGTGAATGTCATGAAGAAGGGAGGTCGGGTGAGGATCTATGACCGAGGAGGTCGAGAGTGTTACGACCTGCAGGGTGGTTTTGAAAAATAGGAGGTCATGACCTGAGGGTGGTCTTTGTAAACAGAGGTCACGACCAAGAGGGTGGTCTTTGTAAAGTGGGAGGTCATGACCCAGAGAATGTCTTTGTAAAACGAGAGGTCACGACCAAGAGGGTGGTCTTTGTAAAGTGGGAGGTCATGACCCAGAGGGTGGTATTTGTAAAACGGGAGGTCACGACCAAGAGGATGGTCTTTGTAAAATGGGAGGTCATCGACCCGGGGGAGGTCATGGGAGCATTTAAGCCGTGTGTGGTCGAATGAGAGAAGTATACGACTATACCACAGTGGCCAAAAGAAACCAAGGTTCAACTTCATTGACACATACGAATGAACCGGTGGGAGGGCCAGAGGGAGAATCAGAGGAACACTAGAGAAAGAATAAGGTAGCTCGATCTAGGAAAACATCTGGCCACGAAGAACTCACCAGTACAGAGCTAGGGAGATGAGCTAGCCGGAGCAATGGCGAGCTTTTTCTCCACTGAACGAAGCCAATCTTCTGCGTCCAAAGGTTCTGACGAATGAGAAAACGTAGGTGGACAAGTCCTCATAAACTCTGATAGCTTGGAATGATGATGAACTGGCGGCGGAACAGCTGCTGGATGATTATTCTGACCATTCTGATTGTTTTGGTTCAACAAGTTGACTATTGCAGCGGCAGTCTGACTTTGCTGTGTCATCATGGCGTTCATGTTCTGCATCATTGCACTCATAAATTGCGTCTGAGCTGCTAGAAGTTGTGCCATGTTGGGCTCTGCGGCTCCAGGGGCTGGTGACTGGTCACTTGCATTGACATTGACATTGGCATCCTCTGACTGAGTACGGCTCGAAGTACTGCGAGTATCAACCATCTGCGATAATCCTCCACAGGTTTAATAGGCAAGATAGAAAAACAATGTAGATGAGAGGGAATAGCACAATAGATGAGATAGACAAGATAGAGTAGATGGAAACAGCCTAATTAGGGGAACAGATTATACCCAAAGGCAAAGACAAGAAGACATAGCTGAAATGCTATGAAAGCACAAATAACTTTTCAAATTAAAGCCTCGGTGTGACTGCAACATAATGCTTGACAGCAAAACTGCAGCTCCCACTTGCACACAACCCAAATAAAGACCTATAGCAACAACGATCTAAAACGCTACTAAAACTCAATAGGACGGCTTCAAATCTAAACTAGAGAACGAAGATCCTTCGAAACAACTGGAACGAAGCAACGAAGATACTCTTGACAATTGCTTTTCTTCTAGACGAGAGAAATTTATGGGGCGAGAAAGTCAATTTAAGATTGTAAAACAACATTCAGCAAAGGCAAGAGACAAGATCGCTGGCACAGGATGAGTAGAATAGAATAGGATAAGAATAGAATAGACTGAGATAAGAATAGAACCAGAAGAGATGAGAAAAGAACAACTACTCAAGTCAAATTAAGTTGATTTGATTTAGAAAATAAGTTTTGAAGCTTTTGGCTAAAACGACAATGCTAACTAAGGTTGTGTTCTAAGTCGATATGGCTCTGATACCACCTCTGTCGGGACCCGAAAATACATCTCAGGAACCCTCTGTGTATTCTGAACTAGTCCCAGATCAGTAGCTAGCTCACACAGGAAAACAGTGATGAAATACCATCCATTTAGTCAATTTAACTAAAAAGATCTCAAAGTATCAAATAGTAATAATAACTGGACCTTATGGTCAACGTTTACTTAACTTGCCACGCAAGGCTAAAGAAACAAATAAACTCTTGCAGCGGAACGAAACTCTTCAATTGGCCAATCAACATGCCCACAGGCAATCGAGTGGAGAAACGCATCCTAATCCGCAAAACCTTCATGGTCTTCCTGGTAGAACTCTTTGGCAGCTTGATATTCTTCCTCTACTACTGATCAAACAGAGGGCGCAAAGCCATGAGTACTTTGAATGTACTCAGCAAGCCGTGGGGAAATGTATGCGAATAGTATTCATGCAGGGCTTGAACAAAAATTAGTTGTATGGCTCTTTTGCATAAAACAACATTTACAATAAATACAATAAATAGATTGGAATGCGAAATTGAAAACAATAATAAGTAATTAAACACTTTCTTTGAAACAACCAGTGAACTTCTCATTCACTTCCCAACCAAACCAAGGATAAGTGAATTCCCCATTCACCAATCGACACAAACCACCAAGTGAATGACCTATTCACCAAACGAACATTATATTCATCAAGTGAACTTCTCATCCACACTCCGACACATTTTTGAAGAAAACTCTATCTCCCGTGTGAAATCCCCAGGCACGTCCATAACCGCGGACACGGCTATTCGAATAGTTTTACACTCTGCAGAGGTTGTACAGCTTGACCCACAAGAGATAGATCAACTTATAATGTCCGTTTAACACACTTCCGAGGTGTGCGACTAAGTTATCATCACAAGGCTTTACAAAGCTCCTTCTTAACCCGATTCCGCCGCTAAGGTTTCAACACGAATGTCTTTCCGGCATGACAGGCCCCCTCTTGCGCCACCGTGAGAATACGTTTCCGTAACCACGCTTCACACGCATGTAACCGAAATTAAGACATTGCTAATTAATCAGCCAGGTCCGTCCCATACCAGACATGTGGTTGTACGGTTAAGGCCTAGTTCAATGGCGCACAAGATTAAGTCCTTGACAAGTTACTCAGGCGAGACTACCACAAACCCACAACATGTTCAATCCACATCCCCACTATCCACCAACCACTCGCCCGAGCGAAAACCATTTTGTTTAACCAACACCCATGACTAACCCCGTCATGGTACACAAATTTTAGCAAGAGTGGCTCACCACCACGATTCCATAAATCATTAAGTCAAAATTGATCATTATGACACATGTGATGACAAACCCATCGTAACTAAGCAAGACTAAGCATAAGTACGATACCCATGTTGGCAATACAAATATGTCCAACTAAAATTACCCATGCTAAGGTGACAAAGGATTCATAGCATTCAAATATTCAATGAGGGCATAATGACAATAGGTAATAACTATACCCAAAACCATTTATATAAAGATAGCATGCAATTGTATAAAACAATATACTTTTGAAATCATGGGTTCAATATGATCAAAGGACCACGACTTGCCTTGGAATAAATCCAGTGATTGATCTTGATCTTGGTATGCTACTCCTTTCTCAAAGCTTCCCGATGTATTGACGTCTACTCGCAAAACAAGCAAATAACACAAATAAATAAATAACAGAGAGAAAACAAACTCCAAAAATTAAATAAAAATCTCAGATAAATATATCTCGAATTTAGATAAATTTAGGAATTTGAATGGACTCAATCGGAGTTTGGATGCAAAAGATATGATCTCTGGAAGATTGAAATCTCATAAAATACTGAAAATCAGAATTTATGGATTTACTGAATTATTTTTCTGAAGGAAAAGAAGATTATGACGTCAGCTGACGTCAGCAGTGGATGTTCGGACGGGATGACGTTAACCTGACAGGTGGGACCCATTTGTCAATGACTTGGCGCATGGTGAACCGAGTCTGTGGACCTGCGGCTCGGGTGGAGATTTGGTGTGCCACATGGTCGCTGACTTGCATGCCACATGGGCTGCCATGTAGGATAAAGGGGTGAGGTGGCGGCTTGGCTGGCTGCTGACTCAACTCAGAGTAAACACAAGCAGGGAAGGAGGCAGCCATGTCCGGCGATGGAAAGCTCGGCGCCAGGGACGAACGGAAGTGACAGAGACCTAGCAAAGTGGCAAAACGGATTCCCTGGAACACGGCGGTGCCCTAGGTGGAGATGGCTTGGCTCTAGCGGCAGCGAGGTGATGGCGGCAGGAACTTGGGCGGCGGCGAGGTCCTCGGGTCCAGAAGCGATGAAGAAACCTTGGCGACAAAGAGGGAGGAAGAAAGATCGGAATTGGGTGAGAAGGGGTCGGGGCACGACATGACGCGCATAAAAGGGCAAAGGAGCTCACCGGAACAGGTAAATCAGAAAAGTGACCGACGGTCGGTTGGTCGGACGAAGATGACAACGGCGAAGGAGCGGTCCGTGATCGGCGGCAAAGGCGTCACGGTGTAGATCACGCTATTGCGGACCCGTCAACGGTGGAATCCCGGGTCAAGATGATCGGATGACCAAGAATTTCGACGAAGAAGCTTGCGGCGGCCGCCTGGCTTTTCGGTGAAATCCGGCAAAACGAAACCAGGAACGGGCTGAAGCTTTTAGGGTTTCGGAGGAGAAACTTGAGGCGAAGGGATTGACGCGGGCAACGCTTCTTATATAGCGCCGGATAGGAGGAGTCCACAAAGGAGCCGACGCTGCCATCGCGTGTGCAGCTCGGACTCAACAATCCTGGAGGTTGAAGACAAGTGACGTGGCTGGCGGCGGGACCACAAGGCAGTGACACAAGGAAAAAAAGAAAGGAGGGGAGTTCGGCTGGGCTGGCTTCACGCGTGCGCAAGGAAAAAGGCCGGCCGACGCGGGGAAAAAGGCCAAGCGGACCGGCCGCGCGAACGGGAGGAAAGGTCAAGGCGGGCTGGGCCGACGGAAGAAAGGGATGGGCCGGGAGGTTAAGGATTTGGCCCAAGTTGGATTATGAGATTATTAATAGTTTTTCTTTTTAGAAAATAACAGAAAAGGCAAATGGCAATTAGAAAATAGCAAATGCACTTGGAAAAATTCTAGAAAAATCTAGAAAATATATCCCAGCACATAGAACCCAAATAAAATAATTTTTACTATAGTTGATGTTGACATTAATCATATTAAATTGTTTTTGAACTCTGAAAATTCATATTAAGCTTTAACTTTTACCAGAAAAAACCAAATGGTTATTTTTCTTTTTAAAACTTTAAAACAGACCAAATTTTTGGGATGTTACAAGTATCTTGGCCGAAGGGAAAGAAAAGTGGTCTCCAAGGTAGTTCCTACAGATCAAGGAGTAGGGTCAATTTAGGGGAACACCACTTTGGGGCATGGGGGTGAGCAAATGCGCACGGTATAGGAGTGGCCTTACCGATGGTTGTCGCCGACGAAGGAATCAGTACAGTGGTGCTCGACAGAGGCGGGCGCTGGGGACTGGACTAGAGCTCAAGCTTACCAAGAGGAGGAGGAAAGTGAGGCTAACACTGAAAATGGCAAGGAAAGCAATAAGGGTCTTGGAGCAACTATGTACATGCACCTTGGCACAATTGACGAGGATGAGTGGTTGAAGCTGTTGACGGTATGGGCAGCATAGGGCAGCTGAATAACAGCTTGGGTGATGGCTATTAATGACTGCTTGACTGAAAATTGGCTAGCACACTCAGAGAGGGAAAGGAGGTGCCACTGGTCCTAGGACCGAAGGAGTTGTCCCGACTGAACCAAGTTCGACCAGGAGCTGGTCGGAGGTGTGAAATAGAGAAGGAGAGTAAAAGCACAACTAGTGCTCAACCTTATATTGCTAAGTGTATGTATAGACATACAATAGCACAGCGTGCATACAATAGAACGAGAGGGAGAGGTGAGCGAGAGTGGCAGAGATTTGACAGAGCCAACTGGGAGACGTTAGCGCCTGCAGGTGTGTGCGCATTTAGGACCGGGTAGCCTGAGAGGGGGGTGCACTGCGTGTGAGCATGCATGCACAAAGTCATGTCCGTTAACAGGAAGGAACAGCAGAGAAGGGGCAATGAAATGGCACTGGTTGGGCTGGGTAAATACGGAAAAAGGAATGCAGGGGAGCTAGTCGAGTTAGACCAGAACCAGGCTAGCTGGGGCTAAGCCACAGGGAAAACAGGTAACAAGAAAAGGCTCGAAAGAATTTGGGAAGAAGACGGAAGAATAGAATTTTGGGTTTGCTAAAATTCTGATATTCGCTTTAAGGAATTCCTATACAAAAATATATAAAACCATGAGAGTAGAAAGACAATGCCCACAAGTAACTCTCAAAGATGCAGGCAAACGATACGACAATAGATATTATACCAAAAAGTTTTAAAAATCCTGTATTTTTTTGCATTTAGGTATTTTTGGGCTGTTATAAGAAGACACCTGAATCTAATGCTTCCTGTGGGGCAAATGCAAAATTAGGTTTGGGAAGACTCATGGAATCCCGGAACACATGATGACGCAAGTGGGGAAAGAAAATCTTCACTGGATCACCGGCGACGTTGAGGTGGTGCAGCGACCAGAAATGGACTTGAGCTTCTCTCGCGGTCTCACTCTGTGGAAGGGGAAAGGAAGGAGAGTGATGGATCGGGGAAGCAAAGAGAGAAGAGAGCAAGGCTCTAGACGGCTACTTATAGTCGGTGGACGATGAGTGCAAGGAGGAGCGTGTGGGAATCCCAACAATGCACTGGTGACTCTCAGGCATGGGCACAGTTAGTGGCTGAGCGACGGGAGTAGTTGGGGGACTCGGACGATGCGGGCGAGGCAATGAAAACGGTAGGCGAGGCTGAAAACCGAGGGTGGGCAGTTGGCCAGCACGTCGACACGGGCGGAGCTGGCACTGGTGCTTAGCATGCGCTAGCGTAGTGGGTTGTGCTGTGTGGAGAAGAATGCCTAGTAAGTGGGGCTCGCTTGCCAGCGAGAGAGGTAAGTTAGGGTTTAGATTTTTCTAATTTTTATTTATTTGAGAATGGCTGAGTTTTAAGGGATTTATTTACATAGTTGAAGGGCTCCAAAATTCATGAAATTTTTAGGGTAGGTTATTGGCACCGTGTAGATTATTATGAAATTTTTCTAGGGTTTTTCCTATTTTACATTTTTCTCTAAAAAATATTTTTAGTTTTGGTTTACTTGTATTTTCATTTATTTGACTTGAGGAAAATTTGCAAGGTGTGCTTTAACTAAATTCCCATTTCATATTCAGTTTAATTATGCTAGGTTTGGATTTTTAATCAACTTTCATTTTCATTTATTTTTAAGTGTCCATTTGGTTTGGGTTTTCCATAAATTCATGTTTAGGTTTTAAAATAAACAAAGAAACCTTAATTGGAAATCCAAATAAACTAAATGACAACAAGATATAGTAAAAGTTTTAAAAAGATCATATTTTTATACATTTGAAACACAAGCCTATTTTGGGTTGTTATAGACTTACCCCCTTTACAAAGAATCTCGCCCCCGAGATTCAGTAGACTCGGTAAAGAAAGAGGGGAATTAGGCTCTAAGACGATCTTCTTGTTCCCTGTAGCCTCGTCTTCGGTGTGGTTGCTCCTCTCGACTCTTAGCATCTTGATGGTGCGATTGTGAGTGTAACATCCCAAATCTGGTCTGTGTTTCAAATGTAAGAAAATGTGTAGAAATTAAAAACTTTTATTGCATCTTAAAGTTTTTGAGCTTTTCTGTAATTCTTGTAAAGGAATTGTGGGAAATTAAAAACCCAAACCTCCATATTGACTAAAGTCATGACCCTTCTTTTCCAACCCTAGTCAAATCTAGTGATCATCCACTGAAAATAATTTTCCTGGGTTCTAGGGATGATGTGGGACACCTCTGAAAAATTTCATAATTTTTAGAAATTGTTTGAATATTTTTAGAGGGCAGTCAAACCAGTTTATCTTTGAGTCAAACCCTAACTCAGCACCTTGAGAAATTTCTGGAGAAAAATGCACTACATAAAAACCTATAGAAATTTTACACAAGGTCCATCTCAAAGTCAGCAAGCTACTGTAAAAATTTCAGGAATTTTGGAGTTAGTTTGCAACTTCTAAAAATCTCTCAAAGTTCAGTTCAATTTTAAACCCTAAGTCAAAGTCCTATTTGGGCTCAAGTCGGACTCGAGCCCAAACCATTGTCTCTGTTGGACTCAACCATCTCAGCTCAGCCCCGAGTGTGTTGAATCTCAGCTTCTGGATCCCCATCGGGTGGTCCACATTACCATGAACGTTCGAACCACCCGAACGCGCCACTCATGGTCAGCCATTGGATCTTCATCGGGCCGTCCACTTTTGTTTGGACCTCCTCTCGTTCAGACCACCCCTGGTCACGACCACCTCGGGTCTTCTTGCAAAGGCCACCCTCCCGGACCTCCCCTTGGACCTCCCTTTGTATCTTTGCAACGACCACCTTGGGTTGGGAGCGAAGACCTCCTCAAAGACCACCCGCAGATCACCTTCGGCATTTTTGCAAAGACCACCCCGTTGATCTTTTGCATAGACAACCCTCTAGACCACCTCGGGCGACCACCTTTGTTAGCGCCTTGGTAATCGTGGGCCGTCCATATCTTGATCTGTGTCTCAGATCCCCTCGAATGTTAGGACCTCCGAACCTCACTTAAAATCGGGGCCCTTCGTTTCAAATCCAGTCGTCAAGACCTCCCCAGCTCGAGCTCCACACTCAACTTAAACATTGTATTCCTTGACCAGTCCACTTTGGGTCTCTCACTGACTGGTGGGACCTCCTCGAGCCTGGTCATCATAATTTTCACGTGTGCGTGTGTGCCAGAGCCATGGCAGTGTGGAGCAGTGCCTTGTCATTTCATGTCCTTGTCAACGGCTCTTTGCCACTTTGCATTTAATGCTGGTCAGCTTTAGCCCCCGAAGTCGCCCTTCTCTGGCTCCCATTCCCTCAGCATGTGCTTGGCCGAGCTGTGAACCGAGCCATGGGCTAAGCTCACCATGGAGCTTACCCCTAGCTCAAAATCGTGCTCCTCTGGCTATAAAAGGCCATAGAGCCCCCCTTGAACCCTTTTTCCAGCACCCATCGCAAGCCCTAGCTTCTCGGTGCTTAGTTGAGCTCATTTCACCAACTCCCCAAAACCACCATTGTTGGCCGATAAGAAAGCTTGGTCAGCACAGCGCCTCAGTGGCTCAATTGCAACTCTTGGCATGCCCTTTTGTTTCTCTCACCACTTTGAGCATCTCTCATAACTTATTTTGTTTGACTTCACAGAGGTGTCAAATTGGGGACTTGCACTTTGTTAGTCGGATTTGCCCCTTCTTCCTCAGCGCCAGCCAGCTCCTTCTTCGCCAAAGCTCCTCTAACCACCTCTTGACCTCCTCTGTCCTCAGGTAATCCATTCTTTAGTACCTTAGTGTTTGAACCCCTGCTCTGTTGGACCACATTAGTTTTTGTGTTTTGCCGTGTTTGTCCCCAGCAGTCATCTCCGGCTAGCCGCCGGTAGGTAGTGTTCTAGCTTTGGTTTTTTGTACCTCTAGGTTCACCTCACTATTTTGGACCTATCCATGTCCTTGGTTCCCACCGCCGTGACTGGAGTCGCCGGCAGTGAGCTCCAACTCAAACTCGGGCTTTTTGTCGTGTCGTACTCGGACATGTACTATAGCGCTGTCCGCTCAGGACATAGATTTTGTTCATTAATAGTTAATCTTTGGCTAGCACTTAAGGGCTGTCGGAAATGGCTCTCGTGTCGCTTACATGTGGGCCGTGTTTCCCATTATCATACGTTAAACCCCCTACTTGACAACCCTCAGGACCTCCTAGATTAGATCCTAACCGTTAAGGACCTCTTTAGATTTAATCTGGACCGATAGGATCACCCTTTGAGTTCCTGCAAAAGACCTCCCTTTGGGCTTTTCGCAAAAACCACCCCTAGGACTACCCTCGGGTCCTCTTTGCAAAAGATCACCCCTTGGTCTTTTGTAAAGAAAACCCCAGGACCTCCCCCTCCGCAGATCTTAACCTTTAAGACCACCCCGGGTAGATCTTGACCGTTCAAGACCTCCTAATGGAGATCTGAGCTGTTAAGACCTCCCTCTATTAAGGCCTTATCTTTGCGGACCTCCCCATGGAGATCTTGACCGTTAAGACCTTCCCCTGCGAGATCTTAGCCGTCGGGATCTCTCTGTTAGATTTTGACCCGTAGGACCTCCCTGTGAAATCTTAGCCGTCAGGACCTCCTTCAGTTTTCATCTTGACCGTTGAGATCTTCCATCATGAGGATCTCGACTGCTAGGACCTCCCCAGTCTAGATCCAAGCCGTCCAGGACCTTATCTAGTAGATCTTGGCCGTCCCCGACCTCCTCCTTTAGAGCTATCCCTTAGGACCTCCCCCTTGTAGATCCGGACCGTTAGATCTGAATCTGACGATCACAACCTCCTTAGCGCGTGTGGAGATCCTTCGCGTGCGTTGTGCGTTCATTCGTCGGGGCCATTGGATTCAATCTCAACGGCCACGACCTCTCCGTTTGAGTTGGTTCTTTTGGAGTAGCCCGAGGACTTTTATTTTCAAACTATTAATTGTGTTAAAGTTCAAAAGTGCATAACTATTTCATTTTAGCTCCTTTTTGGGTGATTTCAATTGTGTGACATTTCTGTTTAACTAAACTTCAATCTAAAAATGTATTTAGGCACTGTTCTGTACCAGAAAATGTGCTTAGTGAATTATCTTGCTAGCATTAAATGTTGCTCTAGAAATTCATTAAAACTTGTAAAATGCATAAGTTGCTCTCTGCAAATCCAAACTGAACAAACTAAAATGTGTTAGGTTCCTCTGTTACTATGTGTAAGCATAAAATGTGTTTCATGTAGGTCTTTGCTTCTGAAATTAACTTAGTGCTATTTTTACAACTTAGAAAAATCATAAGTAATTCAATTTAACTCCAAATGAAATAAATCTAGTTTTGTTGTTCTTAGAATGCCATGTTCCACCTACCATAAAAATTTCAGGTTCTAGAACTTTCTGGAAAATTGTTCTATGAACAGTACCCAAAATTAATTTAATTTGAATTTTCAGGTTGAAAGAAATTATTTAGGCCATAACTTTTGCATGTTTAGTCCAAATGAAATGATTCTTATTGCAAAATTCATTTAAAATCATAACCTTGCTGCTGTGTAAATTTCATGGGATTTGGATGACTTTGGATTTTGAGTTTCTTTCGGTGTTCTTCGTTTTTATTGGATTTTCTCGTTCTTGCGATAGGTTTCGAAGAAATTATTGATTGCGTGAGTGATCCTCTGCAGCAAGAAAGTCATCTCCAACAAGGTAAGCAGATGTAGCATCATTTGATCATATTGCTCCTATTACTTTTAAGGTTTAATATCTTGTTTGCAAAAACTAAGTATGCATGCTTCTTGTGTCAAAGTTAATTTTTGTCGATTAGAGGTAGCTAATCCTATTGCATTGTTGCCTTGAAATTGTTCACCCCTGCCACTGCCCTAGGTTATTATCCTCACTGATGAAATAGAGCCCGGTGAATGATTTATGATCTTTTTATTATTTTTACGATGTGATGCTTAGCAATGCTTAGTTACAGCTAGAATTGGGCGGTTATCGACTTAGTCGATGACCTTGATCACACAAAACTTGTTATTACTTATGATCAATACCTTGTGCTTTGTCTATTTGTGCAAACTAAAACTGAAAATAAAATATTTTAGACTTGGGCAAAATGGTATGATGGTGTGATCTTATGGTGTGACTGGAATGGTGCCCGGGTCATCAAGGACCGAGTTACTTGTGTCACTAAGCCAAGTGATATTTGCGTGCTAACCACACTAGAGGGATATGGGACCTCTATTGACTAAGTACTTTGGGGTGTGTTAATTAATGAGCCGCGTGGTGGGTTGTATATTTCTATATGCAACATGGGACAAGTAAAAGAGGGGAGCACCTGCAGTTGCTACGGCTGGGCTGGTGCATCCTACTCTACGTATGGGTCCCTGTGATCTATTTCGTCGGCAGGTCACTAAGGGTTAACCCCCATGCGTGCAACTCTTAATTAGTATTTTCCATTGGAAATGTCTCAAAGAACTTAGCCGTGCCGGCATACCAAAGGAAGTGTGCTCAATCTAGTGGCAAAAAGGCAGTCTGAAGTGTGGGTATATTGGTACACCCCTGCAGGATTCAAACTATTCGAATAGCCTCGTCCTAGGTTATGGACATGCTTGGTAAGGTCGTGCAAGAACTAGACTACAACCTTTAAATTAAAACTTGATGTGGGTGGTACGAATGGGTAATTCATGCTATTGTTGTGATGGCTATTGGGTTAGCCATCTCCAGGATGTCTTTATGATTATAACTTATTGTCTCGCTGTTATTTATGCAAATAAAACTCAAATTGTTAAAACGGCCTTCAACATATTATCTATTGCAAATAAAATCTATTTTATGCTGAAAATGAACCTTGACCCTTCTCCTTTGATTAAAGCCTGCATGTAGTAGTATCTAGGTTTGTTACTCGTAAGTCTTGCGAGTACATTTTTGTACTCATTTGCATTGCTTATTTGTTGCAGAGAAGGTTGATCCCCAAGGGATCGACTTTTGTGAGTTTTACTGCGGTGTGGACGACTAGCTTGGCGGCTCGGTCGGATTGCCTTGTGGATGTATCGCAAACCGGTTGGCTTTTGTTCATAGCCATCTTATGACATTTTGCTTCCGATGTTGAGTAACTCTTTTTACTTGTCTTGGTCGGTTGGCCTCTCTTTTGTAACAACTTTGCTATATGTCTTTTGCTTGTAAAGTTCAAGTTTTGCTTCTATGTGTTGTATGGAATTAATGCAATGTTTTGTAAAAAAGTGTGTATACTGTAATTCTGGGAAGTATACATTTTCCCAAGGAACGGTATATTTTGTTTGTAATGCTAGAGTCAATAGAAGACTAAGCATTACAAGCTAAATAAATCGGGGTCTCACAGTGAGTATGCCTGATGGCTTCGTCTAAGATTCAGATCTGGTGTTCCCTATCTGAACTTTTGGTTGGAGATCAATGTTCTCCAACTGAGTGAGTTTGGTTGGGGCTCGAAGACAATTCTTGAGCTATGATATATGGAAGATGTTGTGCACATCTGAGAGTTGTGGTGGCTACTGTTGGTGATATGCCCTAGAGGTAATCATAGAGATGATTGTATCATATCTATGTTTATGAGTTATTGAATAAAGGTTATTCTGTTCCTTGAATGAATCAATCAGTTATATATAGATCAACGAGTATGTGACTTGTTGGTGAAACTCTTTAAACTTATTTGATGTCGTTCTAAAAGTATCCCTAGTCGAATGTCACTAGTTGGAACACCAGTGACTCTACGACCAGCACATGTATTGATTGATGACCATGTTTCACCGGTTGTGGATATGGGGATATCGAATCAATAATATGAGCACATGTTAGAGAACATGGGGTTGGATAGACCCACCTTGAGACGCTATTGAGATTGTTATGATTCTATGTGTCATTAGTTGGTCTCAAGCAATGATGATGTATAATATTGAGATTGTTATAATTCTATGTGTCATTAGTTGGTCTCAAGCAATGATGATGTATAATCCTTAGACCTGAGATCAGCAGGTTCCCTACATATGTAATAGCACTCTTAGGGGTTGCCAAACGCTACTCGTAACTAGGTAGTTATAAAGGTAGCTTTCAGGTATACTATGAAACATGCGGAGGGATGTGACTGGTCGGATATGGGATTTGTCCCTCCTAACATAACGGGAGAGATATCTCTAGGCCCCTCGAAGTGGTCAAATAAAGAAAGTGCATGGTCATGCCACTCGTGATCGAAGAGTTCGACCACATAAGATTACCGATACTCGATCGAGAAAGTATTGAACAGTCCATGGATGACATATATCTCACCTGGAGTTCAAATCAGATATCGTGAGGCAAAGGGAGAATACACGAGTAGGTCGCTTAGTTCAATCAGTTACAAACTAGTCGTATAGAGATACGAGCTAGTCGTAGATTCGTCGAACGTAATCATAGATTGGTCATGACGAGATACAAGCTGGTCATAAGTGATGAGGACTTGGTCGTAGGTCATATTGTATTAAGGTTCGTCCGATATAATTTGTGTGTATTCAGGAATTGTTATGTCCTGCTAGGGACCGCTATGACTCGTGGTCCGAAAAGGGTTTCCGAGTAACAATTGACTACGCATAAACCTAACGGGTCACACACTTAACGGGTTGAAACAAAACGTGTTCGGATAGGATCCATCGTGGGCACTATATATGGAGATGCTTGAGGCTGTTGGGAAGAGAGAGGACATGTGAGCGACGTAAGTTACTCCACCAAAAACACTAGCCACCATCTTCCTGAGAGAGCCACGTCGTGCAATATGGTGCTAGCACACCGGCATTCGATTGTTCCTACCTTGGACGTGTGGATACCGTAGAGGCGCTACTGCAGTTTCTGTTGCGCTTGAGGATGATCCGCGATCTTCACAAGGACATTAGAGGTTGCTGGAGGAGACGATTGACTCACGAGGACGCTGGACGATTGACTACGACCACTTCACCGACATGCTCTTCGTTGGACCAGGCTGCTCCAACTCATCTTCCGCTACACTACGCGTCTGGTGGTAATGATCTGTTATCATCTACTTGCTTGGCATCCTAGTTTACGTGGTAGATTTTTGATTTGTTGCTATTGTAGCCTACCCGTATCCCTTCAGCTACCCTAGTTGGTATGCCACTTCACCTTTTATTTTCCATGATTCGGTACGGTCCAATGTACCGAGGTGCCAGTTTCCCATGCACTTGGAAACGGCGGACGCCTCGCAGCGGTGAGACCTTGAGATAAACATAATCATTCACTTTGAAGGTTAGCTCACGGCAGCGACGGTCGGCATAGATCTTTTGTCGTGACTACGCTTCTCTTAAGCGTCTCTTTATCGCGTCAACTTGCTCTTGTGCTTCTTGGATGATGGCTGGTCCAAAGATCTGCCTCTCACCAACTTCAAACCAGAACAAGGGTGTTCTACACTTTCTCCAATAAAGTGCTTTAAATAGAGACATTTGGAGACTTGCCTAGAAGCTGTTGTTGTAGGAAAACTCAGCAAGCGCCAAATATTTCTCCCAATTTGTGCTATAGGACAGCACACAAGCTTGTAACATGTCTTCTAGGATTTGGTTTGTCCTTTCAGTTTGACCTCCCGTTTGTGGGGTGAAATGTTGTGCTAAAGAATAGCTCGGTTCCCAACAGTTCATGTATGCTATCCCAAAATCTTGAGGTGAACTGAGGGCCTTGATCAAAGGTTATTGTTTTTGGTACACCATGTAGGCCAATGATATTATTCATGTCGAGCTCTGCAAGTTTGTCTCCTCGGTAGACGGTGCTAACCGGAATGAAATGAGCAACCTTGGATAGACGATCGACAATAACCCATATGGAATCATGTCCATTTTTGGTCTTAGGCAATCCAATTGTGAAATCCATGCCAATTTCATCCCACTTCCACTCGGGAACTTGTAAAGGTCAAAGCAATCCTGCTGAGCGTTGGTGTTCCACCTTAACGCGTTGACACACGTCGCATATGGCAACATGCGCAGTGGTGTCTTGCTTCATACTAGTCCACCAGAATTACTTCCAGAGATCCCGATACATCTTGGTGCTTTCGGGGTGGATGGAGAGTGGCAAACTGCAAGCTTCTCTAAGGATTAGGTCCTTGATATCAGAGTTATTCGAGACAAATAACTGTTGTCCGCACATAACCCCTCCATTCGGGCTTTCAGAGAATTCTGATTTTAAGCCATTCTGCAAGTTGTGCTTGATTTTGGCAACAATTGGGTCCTTGAGCTGAGCAGCTTGAATCTATGATTCAAGAGAAGGTTGCAGTACTAGAGCGGCAACGTAACCTTCCTCAACAATTTATAGGTTGAGCTTTTGGAACTCTTCATGCAACATCGGTTGATTTGCTTCAATTGAGGCACCCATGCAATGAAGTTTCTAGCTGAGGGCATCAGCTACAATATTGGCTTTACCATGGTGGTAATGAATGCCTAACTCATAGTCTTTGATCAATTCAAGACATCTTCATTACCTTAGGTTCAGATCTAGCTGTGTGAAGAAATACTTCAAACTCTTATGATCGGAGTAGATCTCGCACCGATTGTCGATGAGGTAATACCTCTAGATCTTGAGAGCGTGAACCACGGCTGCCAATTCCAAGTCATGAGTTGGATAATTAGCTTCATGAGGCCGCAACTGTCATGAAGCATAGGCCACTACTTTCCCTTCTTGCATTTGCACACAACCGAGGTCATGGCGGGATGCATCACAATACATAGTAAAGTCCTTGTGTATGTCAGGCAGAGTAAGCACTGGGGTTGTTGTGAGTCTTTTCCTTAACTCGTGAAAGCTCTCATCACAATCTGCTGACCATTCGAACTTCTTCTCTTTTTTCAGAAGTTGAGTCATTGGTCTTGCAATCTTGGAGTTCTCAATGAACCGGCGGTAATATCCTGCCAGACCGAGGAAACTTCGGACTTCTGGAATGGTGCGGGGCTGTTTCCATGCTAAGACATCTTGTACTTTGCTCGGATTTACTACCATGCCTCCTTTAGATAAGACATGGCCTAAGAATCCGACCTCCTTTAGCCAGAACTCGCACTTGCTGAACTTGGCATACAGTTGAAGCTCACGTAGCTTGTCGAGCACCATCCTAAAGTGTTGCTCATGTTCTTCTGAAATTTGTTAATGAGGTTCATGAAATTTGCCAGAGCATTGGTTAGTCCAAAAGCATTATGGTGTACTCAAATAGACCGTAACGAGTGGTAAAAGCAGACTTTGGGATGTCTTCTGGTCTGATCTTGAGTTGAAAATATCTGAGTCTTGGGTTAATCTTGGAGAAGACACTTGCACCATTCATCTGATCGAACAAATCATCAATCCTCAGGAGAGGGTATTTATTTTTTATGGTGACTTCATTTAGAGAACGATAGTTAACACACATCCGTAGACTGTCATCTTTCTTCTTTACAAATAGCACAGGGAATCCCCAAGGTGATTAGCTAGGACAAATGAATCCTTTGTCCAACTACTCTTTGAGTTGTTGCTTCAATTCAGCCAACTCGTCGGATGGCATTCAATAGGGTTGTTTGGACCTAGGTGTTGCTCCTGGTATCAAGTTGATGACGAACTCCATGTTGCGATCCGGTGGCATTCCTGATAGTTCATCCGAAAACACGTCGGGGTACTCACATACGATAGGCACCTAACTTAGCTTGAGGATGGAGATGGAATTGAGCGTGGGCTGCTGCGATGGAGCGGTATAAGTGGAGGGGAAAACGATTTGTTCCTCGTCAGAGTTGACAAGAGATACGACTCATTCTGCACAATCTATTACTCCTTTGTGTTTGGCTAGCAAATCCATCCCTAGTATTATATCTAACCCAGTAGTATCTATCATTATGAGGATGGCATTGAATCCTACCCCACTGATTTCAATTGGAACATTAAGACATCCGAGTTTTGTCCTCATGACAGACCCGGGTGAGTGAACTAGCATAATGCTTTTTAGAGATGTAGTTCCTAGGTCTTGCTGCATGGCAAACTTCTTGGAAATAAAATAATGAGATGCTCCGGAGTCAAATAATGCCAATGTAGGTACGGAGTGAACGAGAATGGTACTCATCACCGCATCTAGCGATGCGTCAGCCTCCTCAGCGGTTGCGTGGTTCAGATGGCCACGTCCGAAGCCTTGCGCCAGCTTGGGTGCTTACTGTCCTCCTTGTCCTCATGCGAGGACCTGGAGTCGCTGCTGGACACCGAGGGGTTGAGGTTGTGCCGCTGGAAATCTTCTCTTCAGGCACGTACATGCAAACTGCCCGCGTTCTCCGCATACATAGCAGGTAAAATCTGCTGCCCGATTTTGTGTACCAGACGGCTGCACTCCACGGTTATTTTGCTAAACTGTGGCCTACTGAGGGCTAGGACCTTGGGCTTGAAATCTTGGAGGTGGTGGTGCTGAAGGATGTGCGTGTGAGGACCCGGAATATTTAACTAGTAACACTTAACCTCCAAATGGTTCTAGCATTACTAATTAAACATTCTAAGCCTCGATGGACATATGCTTCCCTAATCGCAGCATATGCACATCATCACAAAATTACACATCAATTCCATACGCATACATCACTAAGTTCAACAACGACATACATAAAGTAAGTTATTACAAAAGAGAGCCGACCAGGCCAAATAGAACAATAAACAAGAATGACAATGAAGCAAAGCGCCATAAGATGGCTAGAACAAAAGTCGACCAGGTTAGCCACACACCCACAAGCAACCGATCGGGCCGCCAAGCTAGTCGCCCATAGCTACCACAACACACTCACAAAAGTGAGGCCCTCGTGCTCACCTTCTTCCTCTGCAATGAACAATTAAGCATAGCATCCGAGTACAAAGATTGTCTTTGTACCCAAGATCGACGTGTGGAATAGCGCACCTATTCATAAACTACATGCAAGCTTATTTAGGAGGAGGTTGTATGTCTCATTTGCATGAAGCCAACTTTATTTGCAATAATGTAATACATTTTAAAAGCAAGTTTGCAAATCTGTTTTGTTATCAAAGCAACAGTAGTAAAGATACATACAAGTAACCACTGAAGTGACTATCCCAATAGCCACCACAACATAGCACGAATTCGATTCGTACCACCCATCAAGTTTTAATTTAAAAGGTTGTAGTCTAACTCTTGAAAGACCTTGCCAGCGTGTCCATAACCTAGAGGCGAGGCTATTCGAATAGTTTTAACCCTGCAGGGTGTACCAATGTACCCACACTTGCATCGCCTTTAAGCCACAAGCACACTACCGAAGGTATCTTTGTACGGCTAAGTCCTACGAGACTTTTTCCAATATTGTGTATCAACCACGAGCCGCTCGTATGGGTAGAAACACCATACGCTTACATTGCAAGCGAAGACAACAAATCCCATCACGGTGAAGTCTTTCTGACACTACAATGCTCCGAACACCATCCCTCCCGCGACCTCCTCGCGACCCGAGGCAATACACGCCAAAGTACTAAGTCAAGAGAGGTCCCATACCCTCTAATGTGGTTAGCACGCTAAAATGCTTGGTTTAGTGTAACAAGATGTTCGGTCCTTGTTGACTCAGGCACCATTCCAGTCACACCCGAAAATCACACCAACATACCATTGTGCCCAAGTCTAAATCATTTTGTTTTCAGTTTTAGTTTTCATAAGTAGACATGGCACAAGGTGGAAATCATAATCATAATAAGTTTGATGTGATCAAGGTTATCGACAAGTCGATAACCGCCCATTTCTACCGAAGCTAAGCATGGCTAAGCAATTAATTCGCAACTACTAAGTGACAAGAGCCCATCCACGAACTCTAAATCACAGCAAGTAACCTAGGCTCATGGTAGTAGAGAATAATCATTTGCTAAGGAAATGCATCTACTAGGCCAACTATTAACACAAAATAGCAATGCATACATAGAATTTGTAATCAACATAAATACTTAAAATACTGGGATTAACATGATCAAACTGCTTGCCTTCTTGCTGTTGCTCAATTTGTTGTGGAGGGTCGCTCTCGGGATTACCGCAAATGTCGAATCCTAAGCGAGAGGCAAAAAGAACCAAGAACAACCAATAAGACGAGCCACAAATAAACCAATGAGCAAGCAACAATTATCCAAATGCGACTTAAACTTATACATAAGGTAGAATACGAATATACCTAGATATAGAAACTGAAAAACCTAATTTGGATTTGTGGTGCAAAAGATATTGCCTAAAACACATTTTCTACCATAATTAGCACTGTAGCAAAAACATTTTCTAGAAAGGTTTTGAAGCTGAAATTTTTATGGTAGCTACCTACTGGTATAGAGGTAACCCATATAAAATTTTAGGTCATTTGGAGTTGAAATGATTTAGTTATGATTTTTCTAAGATGGAAAACTAACATAATGCACTTTCCAGAAATATAAACTTGTGCAAAACCTATTTCACATTATAGTATGATAACAGAGGGATTTTCTAACATCAAATTTCTATTTTTAGGATTTACAGGGAATTACTGGTGCCTATTACAACATTAAATGAATTTTTAATTGCTATTAATAAGGTTAAATTCATTAACATATTTTTCTGGTGCTGATTTAGACCTATCACCATCTTTAGATTAAGTTTAGTTAATAACAAGATTATCAAAGTTAAAATCATTCAATTTACAGATACCCAGAAAAAGATATGCATTTTCCAAGTTTTAATACAACGGAATATATAAAAAAATAGCAGAAAACAAGCTATTAAAGATTACAGAATTTTCTACTCTGAAGCATAGCTAAAAGCATTTTTATATTAAACTTTAGTGGAATACAAATTTATTACAGATTGGTTTCATGTAAAAGGACTTATCTAGAATTAGTTATGAATTTCTAAAGTTTTGATACAATTTTCGGTTGATAAATAATTATTTACGAAATAAAAACCAACCCAACCGATAATAACGACGTGGACGCCGTGGGCCGTCGATGCAAAATCCAACGAGCCACACGCGACGAAAAAGCCGCGCGCGCGATTCATAACAGAACCCACCGTTGGATCAAGATCCAACGGCTCACGAGGACGAATGCAGCCGGACGGTGCGGTTGCCTTGGCCGCCACACCGTAGATCTCAAGATGAGCGGCACGAGAGCGCTTCCCGCCGGAAGGTCCGATTGCACGCATGATCGGGCGCGCAGATCAAGCGATGGACGGCCAAGAATGATGAGGGAACCGGATGGTCCGAATGCATACAAGATCCGGGCCGCAGATCGCAAAATGGACGCGGCGCCAAGATTGAAGTGCATTTAGGAGTCTTGACACGTGGGGCGCATGTCGATGGTGAGAGTCACACATGCGAGTCTTAACACACGTGCACAGTGCACGTGGACCCATCTGTCAGTGACTCAAAAAGGTAATTTCGGACACATTTGTTGCTAACAATGATTAGCAATAAATAACCCAAAATCAGCCCTAATGACTTCTGGTTTTCGGTTTTGAGCTAATGGGCCCACCTGGCAGTGGCACAGGGGGTTATTCCCGACAGCCAATAGATGCCGACACTTAATTAACCTAAGATTAATATTAATGATGCCTAACGCACAGATAAACGCCAGTGGGTGATTTAAGGGGGCTGGACCCACATGTCAGTGAGGCATTAGGCCAGGTTAAGACACAATAATGACATCCAATGATTAGCAACCATCGTGCCTAATAATGCGATTTAAAATGGAGCTTCTCAACTGACAAAACCCGAGTGGCTTTGCCGGCTTGTCGCCGGCGACTCCGGTCGCGGCGGCGCCCACAAACTTTCAAAATGGGTTCGCAATAGCGTTGCGGACCCAATGGTGGTGACCTCGCCGGCGGTGGAGGTCTGGAACGCCGGCGAGCCGGAAAACAAAGAAAGAGGCCGACACGGCAAAGCATGAAAATAGCAAGATGCTCCGCTGCGGTCCAAGGAAGCGAGTGCCATGACTTCTAGGGACTATATAGGAGCTACCTTAACCGAGAGGAGCTTCAAAGATGGCCGGGGAAGACTTGAACACGATGAAGTCCACCGGAGCCGAAGAAGATGAAGTGGGAAATGAGGTTCTGAGCAAAATGAGTGGAACCAAATCATTACCACAGCTTCACTATAGCTCAAAGAGGCCCCAAAAGCAATTAATTGCAAAAAGAACCACTTACCGGAGCTGGAGAAGAAAGGGGGTGAAACCAACCGAAAATCTCCAAACTTAAAATTGAGTGATTCCTGTGAATGCAACCCAAAATCAAGTTAGGGGAAATATAAAGGAGGTTGAGGAGTTCAAAAGGGTGCAAGAGATGTTGAAGATAAACCACTGGACACCAAGGCCGCCATTGGAGCTCTACGGCCGACAATGGTGCTTTGGGGGTGTGAGGTGGTTTGCTGCTCAGAACACTAAGAAGAGCGAGTGTGGTGTAAAGGAACACCGTAAGGAGCTAAGGGGCAATATAAAGGAAAGGGTTAGGGTTACAAGCGCGAACATGAGCCCATGGTGAGCTCGGTTCATGGCGCGGTCATGGACCAAGAAATGATGGGAGCAAGTGAGCACGGTGACCATGGAGGAGAAAGCCTGTTGCGCATTAAATGCATTGCAGAGAGACGTTGACGAAAGCAACTTGAGGTGACACCACAAGCCCCCCATGCTCTCTCTTTCTCTCTGCCATGAACGCCCGCGCGCACAGAGAAGCCGAGGAGGAAGAAGAACAGAGAAGACAAGCCACGCCCGTTGGATCTTAGATGGACGATCGTGATTTAAAAGAGTTCGCGGACGGTCCGATTGCTCACGGAAATCTGGACAGTTGGATTGAGATCCAACGGTCCCAATTGATTAACGCAACCGGAGGGTCCGAATGCTCACATGAAAGTGGGCCGAGCGATTTGAATCCAACGGCTGAGATTGCACGCGCGTTTTAAAACGCGGCTCGGTGCAGTTAGGTGGTTCAATCAAGTCAAGTGGCTCGGACTCGAGCCCGACTCGAACCCAATGAATAGTGAATTTGGTTTTTAGGTTTTAATTATGCTGAGACTTTTGAGGATTTATTTGGGGTAGCAAAGTAACTCCAAAAATTCTGAAATTTTTACAGGAGCTTGCTGACTGAGACATTGACCTTGTGTAAAATTTTCAGAGAGTTTTATGCTGCGAATAAATCTCCAAAAATTCTGGAAGGCTCTGTTTTAATGTTTGACTGAGAGTCAAACAGGTTTGACTACCTCTAAAAATATTCAAACAATTTCTAAAAATTGTGAAATTTTTTAGAGGGGTCACATACCATCACAGAGACTTAGGAAAAATATATCCAGAGGATGATCATAAGATTTGACAAGATTGTTTTTGGAAGAACAAGATTTGGATCAAAAGACTTGTGACTTTGTACTTCCATAACCTTTGGTACAATACTTGTTCAGTACACAAAGGAAATACATGATGTAAGAAAAAGTTTTAATTTCTACTCATTTTCTTACATTTGAAACACAAGCCCAAAATTGGGATGTTACAACTCTCCCCCCCTTACAAGAATCTCGACCCGAGATTCCGTTTACTCAGAGAAGAAAGAAGGAAAATCGCACGGCGATCTTCTCGCTCCCAAGTTGCTTCATCTTCGAATGGTTTGACCACTCGAACCTTAAGGAACTTGATGGCACGGTTCCTTGTTCTCCGCTCAGATTCCCAAGAATACGAACAGGATGCTCATGTAGGTCAAATCCTCCCGCACATCGAGAGTTTCAACGAGTTTCTCGGTCGGGACACGGAGGCACTTCTTTAGGTGTGAAACATGGAACACATCATGCACACCTTCAAGTGCGTTTGGTAGCTCCAATCAGATGCAATCGCTCCAACTCTCTCGATGATGCGATAAGGCCCAACATATCGAGAGCCAACTTGCCTTTGATGCCAAAACGCTGATGGCCCTTCAAGGGTGAGACCTTGAGATACACAAAGTCATTGGGCTCAAAGCTCAACTCACGGCGACGACGATCCGCATAGCTCTTTGTATGCGGATCGGCGTGCGCGCAGATGCTCGCGATCATCCGAACTTGACTCGACCTCATTGATCGAACCGGGCCGGCGCGCCACCGCCTCGACCAGTTCAATGGGGTTCGCATCTCCTCCCATACAAAGCCTCAAATGGTGCCATGCCAAGATCGGCTCGAAAGCGTTGTTGTAGGAGAACTCAAAGACAAATGGTAGGCACTTCTCCCACGTCTTCCCATATGAGAGAACACAAGCGGAGCATATCTTCCAACACTTGGTTGACTCTCTCCGTCGGCCATCACCGAGGATGAAAGGTCAGATCAAGTGAAGGCGGGTCCCCATAGCCTCTTGCGGACTATGCCAAAACCGCGAGGTGAAAAGTGCACCACGATCGAAATAATCGTCTTGGCACCCGTGAAGACTCACAATCCTCGAGACATAAAGTTCGCCAAAGGCCCCACACGGCCGAGTCTTGACGGAAGGAAATGTGCCACTTTAGTCAACCCGTCGATCACGACCCAAATAGCATCATTCCCTTTGGATGAGCGGGCAATCCGTGATGAAGTCCATGCCAACGGAATCCCACTTCCACTCGCATCGCAAAGGTCAAGAAGACTGTTTGGACGCCGATGCTCGGCCTTCACACGACAAAGACACGTCGCACTCGGAACGAACACGCAACCTCGCGCTTCATTCGGGTCCACGGAATCTCGGCGAAGATCCCGATACATCTTGGTAGCCCCGGGTGAATAGACAAAGGAGAATCATGGGCTTCGCGGAGAATCAAATTCCGCAATTCCATGACCTTAGGAACCACTAGCGCTTTGTCCAAACCACACAACGCCATGTTCATCCTCCGAAAAGCACTTGGCTATCCCATCCTTGATGTTACGCTTGATTTGACTCACGCCAACATCCGCAACTGCGCCGCCTTGATTTGGTCCACCAAGGTTGGTTGCACAACCAATGTAGCAAGAGAACCGTGCTCGATCAACCCCAAATTGAGGCACTGGAATTCTGAAATGAGGGTAGGCTGCTGCTCTTGGAGCATCAACATGTTGCAATACACCTTCCGACTGAGTGCATCAGCCACGACATTGGCCTTGCCCGGATGATACTGAATGCCCATGTCATAGTCCTTGATCAATTCCAACCATCTTCTTTGCCCGAGGTTCAGATCCATTTGGGTGAACAAATATTTCGTGCTCTTGTGGTCGAATACACCTCACAGTGTTACCAATCGATAATGCCGCCAAATCTTGAGTGCATGGACCACAGACTAACTCAAGTCATGAGTAGGATAGTTGAGTTCATGAGGCCTCAATCGCCGCGATGCATAGGCCACAACCTTGCCTTCCCGCATAAGAACACAACCAAGACCTCGACGAGAAGCATCACAATAGATATCAAAACTCTTGTGAATATCGTGAGAACAAGCATGGGTGAGGTCAACCGCTTCTTGAGTTCCTGAAAACTCACATCACAAGCAGCGGACCACTCAAACTTCTTGTCTTTCTTGAGTAGTTCAGTCATAGGCTTCGCAATCTTGGAGAAATTCTCGATAAAGCGGCGATAGTAGCCAGCCAAACCAAGAAAACTCCGCACATCGGTGGATCGACTTGGCCGACCCAAGATAGCACATCACTGACCTTGCTAGGATCCACAGCAACACCTCCCGCTGAAAGAACATGGCCCAAGAATGCCACTTCCTTCAACCAGAACTCGCACTTGCTGAATTTGGCATACAGCTGGTGCTCACGCAGCTTGCCCAACACAAGCTTAAGATGCTCAGCATGCTCTTCTTCACTCTTGGAGTAGATAAGGATATCATCGATGAATACCACCACAAACCTATCCAAATACTCCATGAATACCGAGTTCATAAGATTCATGAACAAAGCGGGAGCATTAGTCAAACCAAAAGACATGATTGTACTCGTGAAAGGCCATAACGAGTAGCAAAGGCCGTCTTCGAATATCCTCGTACGATCCCGACTTGATGATAGCCCAATCTCAAGTCAATCTTGAGAAGACACGTGCTCGGCCAACTGATCGAAAAGATCATCAATACGGGCAAAGGATACTTGTTCTTTACCGCCACCTCATTAAGCTTGACGGTAATCAACACACATGCGCAAGGTCTTGTCCTTCTTCTTCACAAAGATAATCTGGACAACCCCAAGGAGATGAGCTAGACGGATAAAACCCTCTCTTGCAGCTCACCCGGTTGCTCCTTCAGCTCCTCCAACTCATTAGGAGGCATGCGACACGGCCTCTTAGAAATAGGGCGATGCACGGCAAAGCAACTCGATCACAAACTCCGGATCTCGAACAGAGGCATCCGGGCAAGTCTTCAGAAAGACATCCGCGAAGTCACACACCGTGGGGACGCCGCGAATCTCTAATCTTGGCTTTGCTTCAATGACATAAAGATGGGGCTCGCAATTGTGGCGAAAACCCAACCTGTTTCACCGGAAGGATCGGTGAGGTAGACAATCTTCCGGCACAATCGATTTGCCCCAAGTGTTGGGACAACCAATCCATGCCAAGAATCACATCCGCACGCGCGAATCGAGTAGGATAAGATTCGCCTGAATCCCACTCCTTCGATGTGGATAGGAACATCCCAAGATACTTGGTCTCTCATTTCCAACCCGAGAGCGAATCAGCAGTGGAATCCCAAAGGAACACGGTGAAGTCCACAATCAACAAAGAAAAGATCTCGAAATAAAGAATGCGAAGCTCCGAGTCAAATAAAAGCGTAGCAGGACGCAAATTAACAAGGAGCGCACCCAACACCACGTCGGGCGCCCCCTGTGCCTCCTCTCACCGAGATATGGTTGACTCGCCGCTCCCAAGCCGGGGTCTTCGGTCGGGTGGGTGACCACTCCTCGCCCGCGCCCTCCATTAGGACGAGGGCGCTCAGATCTTCTTAGGACAACTACTCGCGTAGTGGCCCTTGTTGTGCGAGAAGCGCATGACGTGGGCCGCGGGTTGCGGGAACACCTGCGGCCGGGTCGCAGGCGACGCGACTGAGTCACGACCTGCGGAGGACGTGGAGCTGGTGCTGAAGGCCTCGGCGGTGGTGAAGCCAAAGAACGAGCCACCGGTGCAGGCCCAACTCGGGGACGAACGAGGCCAGCCTGCGCAGACCGCTGGGCCTCCCACTTGCGCTTGCGGGACTCGCCAACGCCTCGCCTTATGCTCGCGACGATGGCCTTGTCCACCAAGGTGCGGAAGTCGGGAAGTCCACAATAGAGAGCTTGTCCCAAGCTCCTCGCACAAACCTCCATGAACTTCTCCCGCTTGGCCTCATCGGTGGCCACTCGGCGAGAGCGCACCTCGCGAGATGGTTGAACTCGTGGAGGTACTTAGTCACGCACTTGCGCCTGCTTGAGCGCAAGGAACTCCTTCTTCTTCGCTTCATCGGGCCGGGGACATGGGCCCGACGGAAAGTCGACCGAACTCCTCCCACGAGACCACGTGTCCGCGGGCTGCATGGCGAGGAAGTTCTCCCACCATGAGAGTGCCGCACCCTCCACCGATGGGATGCGAAAAGTGCCCGCCTCCGCTCCCGGCATCGAGCAACGTTGAGCTTCGCTCAACCGCACGCAGCGATGCGTCTGCGCCCAAGGGATCTCGGATCGGAGAAGGTAGGAGGCTGCGCGCGAAAGAACTCCGCAAGCCCCCACGAGTCCGATGTCCACCACCTCCGGATCCGAGGCACCGAGAGGAGTGGAGGTGTTTCGCGATAACCTCCAACACCCTACGGTCCTCTGAACGATTGCGTTCGATTTGCATGAGGACTTCCGCCATGGTCGGAGGAGGGGGAAGTTCCTCATCGGTACTACCCGGCTGATTCCGGCCGCTACGTGTCCCACCAGCCATCCTGATTCACTAAGACGAGTTAGCTACAAGCCCGAGATAAAAAGAAAGCGAGGAAATGCAAACTCAATAAAAAGGGCTCAGGAATAACCACCAAGAGTACAAGACCAAAAATCACCAAATCGACTCCCTGAATGACTAACCCGTATGGAAGAACGAGCAATCGTTTGCGAAGACCCAAAATTTTCAGAACTAAATTCTAGCTCAAAACAGTCCAAAAATCAGGGTGTAACCACCTAATAGAGTATAGGCATTTAGCTAATTTCATATCACTTCTTACCCTTTTATCCCCACAAGTCTTAGTTGAATTTACCTATCCTTTCCTACCTTAATTACTAACCACTAGCTAGCTGTCCAAATTCCTTTCTCCAAGCTCTCATGTTTCTCCCAAAACCAAGTTAATCGATACAGGCTAATTTTTGAAAGGAAGAGAGGAGCAACTTTTTCAAACTCAAGGGAGAGTAAGGTGAGACGAGCAAGCTAAGATAGGTAAGGAGTAAAATTAGAGAACTTACTTAAGTCTTCATAAACTATTTGAAAGTAAGTTTTCAAAATATCCTAAAGGCGACCAAGCTAGGGGTTTCTACTGGTCAAGATGGCTCGATACCAACTTTGTGAGGACCGGAATATTTAACTAGTAACACTTAACCTCCAAATGGTTCTAGCATTACTAATTAAACATTCTAAGCCTCGATGGACATATGCTTCCTAATCGCAGCATATGCACATCATCACAAAATTACACATCAATTCCATACGCATACATCACTAAGTTCAACAACGACATACATAAAGTAAGTTATTACAAAAGAGAGCCGACCGGCCAAATAGAACAATAAACAAGAATGACAATGAAGCAAAAGCGCCATAAGATGGCTAGAACAAAAGTCGACAGGTTAGCCACACACCCACAAGGCAACCGACCGCCGCAAAGCTAGTCGCCCATAGCTACCACAACACACTCACAAAAGTGAGGCCCCTCAGCTCACCTTCTTCCTCCGCAATGAACAATTAAGCATAGCATCCGAGTACAAAGATTGTCTTTGTACCCGCAAGATCGACGTGTGGAATAGCAGACCTATTCATAAACTACATGCAAGCTTATTTAGGAGGAGGTTGTATGTCTCATTTTGCATGAAGCCAACTTTATTTGCAATAATGTAATACATTTTAAAAGCAAGTTTGCAAATCTGTTTTGTTATCAAAGTAATGATAAGTAAAGATACATACAAGTAACCACTGAAGTGACTATCCCAATAGCCACCACAACATAGCACGAATTCCGATTCGCATCACCCATCAAGTTTTAATTTAAAAGGTTGTAGTCTAACTCTTGAAAGACTTTGCCAAGCGTGTCCATAACCTAGGACGAGGCTATTCGAATAGTTTTAACCCTGCAGGGGTGTACCAATGTACCCACACTTCAGATCGCCTTAAGCCACAAGCACACTACCGAAGGTATCTTCGCACCGCTAAGTCCTACGAGACTTTTTCCAATATTGTGTATCAACCACGAGCAGCTCGTATGGGTAGAAACACCATACGCTACATTGCAAGTCGAAAGACAACAAATCCCATCACGGGTGAAGTCTTTCGGACACTACAATGCTCCAACACCATCCTCCCGCGACCTCCTGCGACCCGAGGGCAATACACGCCAAAGTACTAAGTCAAGAGAGGTCCCATACCCTCTAATGTGGTTAGCACGCTAAAATGCTTGGTTTAGTGTAACAAGATGTTCGGTCCTTGTTGACTGTGCACCATTCCGATCACACAGAAAATCACACCAACATACCATTGTGCCCAAGTCTAAATCATTTTGTTTTCAGTTTTAGTTTTCATAAGTAGACATGGCACAAGGTGGAAATCATAATCATAATAAGTTTGATGTGATCAAGGTTATCGACAAGTCGATAACCGCCCATTTCTACCGAAGCTAAGCATGGCTAAGCAATTAATTCGCAACTACTAAGTGACAAGAGCCCATCCACGAACTCTAAATCACAGCAAGTAACCTAGGCTCATGGTAGTAGAGAATAATCATTTGCTAAGGAAATGCATCTACTAGGCCAACTATTAACACAAAATAGCAATGCATACATAGAATTTGTAATCAACATAAATACTTAAAATACTGGGATTAACATGATCAAACTGCTTGCCTTCTTGCTGTTGCTCAATTTGTTGTGGAGGGTCGCTCTCGGGATTACCGCAAATGTCGAATCCTAAGCGAGAGGCAAAAAGAACCAAGAACAACCAATAAGACGAGCCACAAATAAACCAATGAGCAAGCAACAATTATCCAAATGCGACGAAACTTATACATAAGGTAGAATACGAATATACCTAGATATAGAAACTGGAAAAACCTAATTTGGATTTGTGGTGCAAAAGATATTGCCTAAAAACACATTTTCGGCCATAATTAGCACTGTAGCAAAAACATTTTCTAGAAAGGTTTTGAAGCTGAAATTTTTATGGTAGCTACCTACTGGTATAGAGGTAACCCATATAAAATTTCAGGTCATTTGGAGTTGAAATGATTTAGTTATGATTTTTCTAAGATGGAAAACTAACATAATGCACTTTCCATAAATATAAACTTGTGCAAAACCTATTTCACATTATAGTATGATAACAGAGGGATTTTCTAACATCAAATTTCTATTTTTAGGATTTACAGGGAATTACTGGTGCCTATTACAACATTAAATGAATTTTTAATTGCTATTAATAAGGTTAAATTCATTAACATATTTTTCTGGTGCTGATTTAGACCTATCACCATCTTTAGATTAAAGTTTAGTTAATAACAAGTTTATCAAAGTTAAAATCATTCAATTTACAGATACCCAGAAAAAGATATGCATTTTCCAAGTTTTAATACAATTCTGGAATATATAAAAAAATAGCAGAAAACAAGCTATTAAAGATTACAGAATTTTCTACTACAGAAGCATAGCTAAAAGCATTTTTATATTAAACTTTAGTGGAATACAAATTTATTACAGTTGGTTTCATGTAAAAAGGACTTATCTAGAATTAGTTATGAATTTCTAAAGTTTTGATACAATTTTCAGTTGATAAATAATTATTTACAGAAATAAAAAACCAACCCAACCGACAATAAACGACGTGGACGATCGTGGGCCGTCGATGCAAAATCCAACGAGCCACACGCACGGAAAACAGCGCACGCGCGCGATTCATAACAGAAACCCACCGTTGGATCAAGATCCAACGGCTCACGAGGACGAATGCAACCGGACGGTGCAGTTGCCTTGGCCGCTCACAGCCGTAGATCTCAAGATGAACGGCACGGAGAGCGCTTCCCGTCGGAAGGTCCGATTGCACGCATGATCAGGGCCGCAGATCAAGCGATGGACGGCCAAGAATGATGAGGGGAACCGGATGGTCCGAATGCATACAAGATCTGGGCCGCAGATCGCAAAATGGAGCGGGCCAAGATTGAAGTGCATTTAGAGGCCGACACGTGGGGCGCATGTCGATGATCGAGAGTCACACATGCGAGCCTTAACACACGCACAAAGATGCGTGGACCCACTGTCGCTGACTCAAAAGGTAATTTCGGACACATTTGTTGCTAACAATGATTAGCAATAAATAACCCAAAATCAGCCCTAATTACTTCTTGTTTTCGGTTTTGAGCTAATGGGCCCACCTGGCAGTGGCACAGGGGGTTATTCCCGACAGCCAATAGATGCCGACACTTAATTAACCTAAGATTAATATTAATGATGCCTAACGCACAGATAAACGCCAGTGGGTGATTTAAGGGGGCTGGACCCACATGTCAGTGAGGCATTAGGCCAGGTTAAGACACAATAATGACATCCAATGATTAGCAATTACTGTGCCCTAATAATCTGACGAAAATGGGAGCTTCTCAACTGACAAAACCCGAGTGGCTTTGCCGCTTGTCATGGCGATCTCGTCACGCATGGGCGCCACAAACTTTCAAAATGGGTTCGCAATAGCGTTGCGGACCAATGGTGTGTGACTCGCCGTGGTGGAGGTTCTGAACGCCGCGAGCCGGAAAACAAAGAAAGAGGCCGACACGGCAAAGCATGAAAATAGCAAGATGCTCCGCTGCGGTCCAAGGAAGCGAGTGCCATGACTTCTAGGGACTATATAGGAGCTACCTTAACCGAGAGGAGCTTCAAAGATGGCCGGGGAAGACTTGAACACGATGAAGTCCACCGGAGCCGAAGAAGATGAAGTGGGAAATGAGGTTCTGAGCAAAATGAGTGGAACCAAATCATTACCACAGCTTCACTATAGCTCAAAGAGGCCCCAAAAGCAATTAATTGCAAAAAGAACCACTTACTGAGCTGAGAAGAAAGGGGTGAAACCAACGAAAATCTCCAAACTTAAAATTGAGTGATTCTGTGAATGCAACCCAAAATCAAGTTAGGGAAATATAAAGGAGGTTGAGGAGTTCAAAGGGTGCAAGAGATGTTGAAGATAAACCACTGGACACCAAGGCCGCCATTGGAGCTCTACACGACAATGGTGCTTTGGGGTGTGAGGTGGTTTTGTGCTCGTAACACTAAGAAGAGCAGAGTGTGGTGTAAAGGAACACCGAAGGAGCTAAGGGGCAATATAAAGGAAAGGGTTAGGTTACAAGCGCGAACATGAGCCCATGGTGAGCTCGGTTCATGGCGCGTCATGGACCAAGAAATGATGGGAGCAAGTGAGCACGGTGACCATGGAGGAGAAAGCCATTGCGCATTAAATGCATTGCGAGAGACGTTGACGAAAGCAACTTGAGGTGACACCACAAGCCCCCATGCTCTCTCTTTCTCTCGCCATGAACGCCGCGCGCGCGGCAGCCGAGGAGGAAGAAGAACAGAGAAGACAAGCCACGCCGTTGGATCTTAGATGGACGATCGTGATTTAAAAGAGTTCGCCGGACGATCCGATTGCCTCACGGAAATGCGGGCGGTTGGATTGAGATCCAACGGTCCCAATTGATTAACGCAACCGAGGGTCCGAATGCTCACATGAAAGTGGGCGGCGATTTGAATCCAACGGTGAGATTGCACGCGCTTTAAAACGCGCTCGGTGCGCTTAGGTGGTTCAATCAAGTCAAGTGGCTCGGACTCGAGCCCACTCGAACCCAATGAATAGTGAATTTGGTTTTAGGTTTTAATTATGCTGAGACTTTTGAGGATTTATTTGGGGTAGCAAAGTAACTCCAAAATTCTAAAATTTTTACAGGAGCTTGCTGACTGAGACATTGACCTTGTGTAAAATTTTCAGAGAGTTTTATGCTGCGAATAAATCTCCAAAATTCTGCAAGGCTCTGTTTTAATGTTTGGTGAGAGTCAAACAGGTTTGACTACCTCTAAAAATATTCAAACAATTTCTAAAATTGTGAAATTTTTCAGAGGGTCACATACCATCACAGAGACTTAGGAAAAATATATCCAGAGGATGATCATAAGATTTGACAAGATTGTTTTTGGAAGAACAAGATTTGGATCAAAAGACTTGTGACTTTGTACTTCCATAACCTTTGGTACAATACTTGTTCAGTACACAAAGGAAATACATGATGTAAGAAAAAGTTTTAATTTCTACTCATTTTCTTACATTTGAAACACAAGCCCAAAATTGGGATGTTACAGTGCGCTTGTTGGTTGCCAAGCACGTGGTCGAGACGCACTACTGCTTGCTAATTTTTGCACAGGCCACTTGCACTTGCGGCTTTCCACTACTGTTCGGGTGTTGTCTTTAACCCAGATAGCCTTATCGATGAGATCCTAGAAGTTGGGGACGTCATGGGCAGCAAGTGACCACTTCAACTCATCGTTGAGGCGTTCCCGGAAGAGAGTAATTTTCCTCCCTTCATTTGGTATCTCGGACGCTACATAGCGGGCGAGATAATTGAATCGGTGGAGAAACTCCATCACTGACTGATTCCCCTAGCGAAGTTCATAGAATTCCCGCCTCTTGATATCCATGATGCTTGAGGGGATATGGGCATTACGGAATGCCTCCTTGAAAGCAACCAAGGTGAGAGTCTGGCCTTCTGGAAGGATGACCTTATGATTCTCCTACCAAGCAGTTGCTATGCCTTGCAGCTGGTAAGATGTGTACAACACCTTCTCCTCATCATTGCACTAGGTAATGACCAATTTACTCTCGACAGAGCGAAGCCAGTCGTTTGCGTCGAGAGGATCAGCCACCGAAGTGAAGGTTGGTGGCCGAGTTCTCATGAACTCGCCCATCTAGGACGACGGTTGGTTTGCAGCAGCTATGTTCCCTCTAGCAACAGTGCCGAGGGCAGCGGTATTTTGCACCAATTGTTGGAGCAAAAGAGTGTTCGTCTACCACCCTTATTCGATCATGGCCAAGACTTGGGCCATGGTGGGTGGTGGCGGCAGAGATTCTTCTTCAACGGTGGCGGCAGACGCAGGCTGAGGTTGCTCAGCTGGCGTTGACGTTGATGGGTGCTGTGCATTGGGTTCCGAGGGTGTAGGGACCTCGCCTCCCGGTTGTTATGATCCGAAGGTAGCTCCCGTTGCCATGAGTTGGCGAACTGAGCAAGTTACCGATATCCTATTCAACAAAAAGCAGTTCAAGCGAAGTGCGCAAGACAAGGGGGAATAAGCACAAGTTAAGTGGGTCGGCAAGTATTCTCGTCTCAACTAATTTAACTTAATTAAACTAGAAATATGCAAAATTTTAAACCATAAGGGCAGCACACATAAAATTAAATATAAGATCAAATTTTACATGGCGCACATACCCGTTGCTTTTATATTACAAAAGAAGCAACTAGACCAAAAAAAAGTAACAACGTATAATAATTATAAAATGACATCCACCTAACTCTAGGCCTACAAAATGTCCAAAAGTGCTCACGCTAAGTCCTACCAGTGAGCTCTAGGCTATCTGCCTCTATCTGGTCGTCCGACGATGGGAACCACTCGCAAACATGCGAGGAGGTAGGGTGCTGGACCGAATGCGGATGTTGGGCTCAGGTAGCTCCTCGACGGGTGCTAGTACGGTGTCCTCTCGGTACAGTACCTCCTGAGTGAAGAGACCCTGGGCTACCAGCGGTGCAATGCTATCCTCGAGCAAGGAGAGCCGCTAGCGGGCCTTTAGCAGCTCGCGAGATACTCGACAAAGGTATCCGTCGAGAGACCTCACAAGGCCGGTAAGGTGCATGTGGGGAGTGAGAAATGGCCTTCCCGCCACCCAGTAGGTGTGTTCCTCCTAGTCCACCATCCGGGTAGGGAAGTGGAAGAACGGGGTCTCCAGCTCTGGCAGCTCATGCCGTAGACGTACGATGGTGACGTAGGTCGCATCGTAGAGTGACATTAGGATGGTAGAGCCCCTCCCGTAGTAAAAGAAGTTGGGATCTCCCAAGTGATGTCCTTGGATGAGCACATGGGTGAGGTACTCAGTGGATGCCGCACTGGAGAGCATGCTGAAAACTGTATATAGAGGTGTACACGGCCACTCCACTTGCTGAAGCATTGCCCAAAGGGTGTGCTGTAGGGTGCCTTCTTCGAAGGCACGGGTGCAGTACTACGCTTCCCAGTAGGTAGTCATCTACAATTTAAGAGCAAGAGGAGTTAGTAAACAAGTAATAAGAGACATGGATAAGAAATGATACTGGACAAGGAGGGAACTGTAGCACATTTTTCTTATTTATTATCCATGTTATTTAACCAACACCTATGGCTCAACTCAAGTAATACAACCCCTTGGTCTTTATATGCTATTAGATGTTTATAATAGCCATCAATTTAACTCCAAATGAAAGTAGGAGGTGTTTAAGGAATATTACATCACACTAATTTCAGCAAGTATATGTTCTGAATTTTTTTTGGAAAAAGAGGTATCTAGAATGATATCCTTAGTAGTTCAAAGATGAATATTCAAAAGAACTTTGTATGGTATGATTTAAGGACTTTTGTAAAAAAAAAAAAAATTGGGTCTGTTTTAAGATCCTAAAAGTGTTTATAAGCTTTTATTTTTAGAGAGCATCCTATCTCTCCAAACTAGAGTTCTTTTGAATGAGATGAGAATAGATAATCACAAGAATGATTTTAGGTAAGAAGAGAATGCTACCGCGGATAAGATTAGCAAAAACTCCTAAGTTTTTAGAATCATTCCTATGATTAGATTAGGTTGCATTTTAAATCTAAGTTCTAATCTAACAACCATTTTATCTAGGGCTTGTCCTACTTTCAGTATGGCTCTGATACCAAGCGTTGTCAGACCCTTGGGCGTGGAATACCTAAAGATCTTATGTGTGTACCGTACTAGTCCTATGATCAGTGGCTAGTACACATATTCACAACATTTGGCATTCATATCTATACATTCATATGTATAAGTAAAGCAAAGGGTAATTAACTTAAGCGATATAGTTATTACATCACCCGATGGCCAAATATAAACAAGTATTACAGAGTAAAGTGGCAATGAAGTAAAGACAAAAGTAGTAAAATCCCAGTGGCATGCCCATCCAACCCTTAGGCAACCGAGAAGAATTAAGGTCCTAGATAGTCCCATCACCAAACCCTCCGGTTCCGGGTGCGAAGAAAGCGTCGTCTGGCTTTGGCTCTTCCTCATACTCTAAATATCAACATAAGCAAGATTGAGTATATTGTGTACTCAGCAAGACTTGTAGTGTATCGCAAAATTTATATAAATACAATCAAGACCGAGGCTCTACTCTACAATTTATTTTGCATTAAGCAGATTTGATTTGCAATATTCATAAGTAGTATTTTGCAACGGAATTTTGAAAGAGCAGTTAAATAGATACTGGACAGGAATAAGTAATTGAATGAATCCTCATTAACAACAACTACAACCACAACCCTCCTCGGCTGCGAGCAACATTTCATTTTTAGCCATAACTCGATAATTAACTCAATAAATCAAAAACCATTTCCCAAGTTTTTCTGATAAGACAGTTTTTGTGAAAATCAAGTCTATACCCGATGTGACTGCACTAGGCACTCTCATGACCATGAGCACAGCTATTTAAATAGATTAACAGTCTGTAGAGGTGTAAAACTTTACCCACCGCACACAAATTCTCTAGTTTGTTAGGCATCCGTCGATACCACTGCTCACTACCTTAGGTAAGCAGTCTAGAGCACATGTCGAAGCCTTTACATCATCTAGCCCAAGCCTTGCACTTAGCCCATCGAATGTTGTTCCTCACTTCACCCGGGCATACCCGTCTCAGTACCACATGTCTAACGCTTCACCGGGGTATCCCCGTCTCAGCGAGGCATTCGCCGTTATGTCAGCAATCCAACTTCATGCTCACACATCTACTGCCTACCCCTCATGCAAGGTTAGATCTCGATAACTTAGTTAGCTAAGGCTATCCCACACTAGCACATGTGGTTGTACATTTAGGATTAGATTGGCGGCACTGGTGTTCGGTTCTTAATTGACCCACGCGAGAATCTCCCCCAATCTATGAGTGAGATTCCTTTCCCACCTTTTTCAGAATGTAATATAACTTGCCCGCGTCCAAAACTAGGTTTTGCATTTTATTTTTACACAAAATAAAAGAGGCACATCCCACTAAATATTTTTCATAAATCTCCCAAATTCACATTTATCATGTTGTCCTTTTATAACTTCTTGGAAAACATATCGCTCTAATTAGCACTTGTGTGATAATCGCACCAAAAATTTCCAAATGACATTACATATTGTCTAACCCATAGCTTAATGTCTACAACAGTAAAGATATCAACATCTCAAAGGATTTCATGCATCGAATACGATTTACAACTATCGACATCCCAACATAGCAGTTTAATATTGAACATACACACACGCAATAATAGACTTTGCAAAAAGAAATACAATAAGTAAAATAGTAGGATTGACGTGATCAAAGGGGTGCTTGCCTCGCTCTAGTTGTTTTCAATATAAGATTGGTTGGTCGTCGAAGATTTCGCTCGCACTATCAAGTCTTATGCAAAAAAAAGCCAGAAATCAATTAAATAGTGCAAATAAATTCTAACAGTAACCAAATTCAAAGATATTTGTATATTCAGGTAGATTATGATTTTAGACAAATTTAGAGACAAAAACCATTCAATTTGGAGTTTTCTAGCAAAAGTTATTAATGTTTGAAGTTGGTTCGGTTTGAAAATCCCTGGAAAAAGAAACTAGAAAAAGAAAAAGGAGAGAGAAATGTCTCTTTGATAGGTGGGACCTACAGCCTTTTCATTTTCTTTTTTATTTGTTTTTTGCCGGTAATTACTAGTGGATGACAGGTGGGCCCTACGTATATTCTTTTCTTTTCTGTTATTTTCTTAAAGGAAATCATTCTCCTCAGTGGGACCCATATGTCAATGGCTCGGCTCACCAAATAGCTCATGGACAAGAATCTAAGCACTTGGTCTTCGGTCCACGGACCACGATTCATCGTGCACTTAAGCGCCGAGGACCGCGTGTCGGTGAGACTTAGCGATCATTAAAACCAGCTTTTACCAATGATTAGCTTTAAACATCGCTTAAGACATAGATTTGGTATTTAATTGCGATGCTACCGTCCGGTCGGTTTGGACATGGCGAGAAGCTCGGCGCTGGATCCTCCAACTAATCACGATGATAGGGAGCATGGCGGTACAAGATAATGGTAAAAATGGAATGCTTTCGACGCCTTTCGCGACCTACCGGCAGCCGACGGCGATGGCCGGCGGCCGTAGCGGTGGCGCTACCGAAAATGGCGGCGGGTGCTACGGTCAAACATGCAACTTCGAATCCGGTGTGCCCTTAACCAATTAGCGTGTGCACGAGCGGCTGGGGTATAAGGATCCTCACCGAGTGACACGGTTGGGAGAACTCGCGGATTTGAGCTAGCGGCGATGGACAATAGCGGTGAGAATGATGTTCACGTGGAGGAGACGATCTAGAGGACGATGATGCTTGGGGCAGCTTGGGAAGCTCGGGGACCTCCACGTGGTTCTTCCGATGCCGTGAATCGGGCTAGGCTTCACCGGAGCTAGTGCGGCGGAGGAGGAGAGTGTTTGGAGATGGAGAAGAAACCCGAATCAGATGATTCTTGTGGGGCAAATGCAAAATTAGGTTTGGGGAAAGACTCATAGAATCCTGCAACACATGATGACGCAGGTGGGGGAAGAAAATCTTCACTAGATTGCCAGCGGTGTTGAGGCGGTGCGGCTACCAGTGTTAGAGTACAATATATTTGGTAGGTTAGAGTCCATTAGGGATTACAATCCCTTGTACCATCTTGTCCCCCAAGTCTTGTACCTCTATATATACCGCCCGAGGGACTCAATGCAATACATCCAATTCCACCTATTCTATCTTCCTTCATGGTATCAGACGTCTAGGTTTAGATCCTAACCCTAGCCGCCGCTCGCTTCCGCACCGCGCGCCCCCGGGGAGATCTATCTCCGCCGGGGGCAGCGCCACCGTTTAGACGGCGGATCCTATTGATCCGGCCGCCATCGTCGTCGTCATCGTCAGCAGCAGATCGGGCCTTCATCCCTCACGCCACCTCTGCAGATCAGCCATGCACCGTCGCGTCCTCCTCAGGCCGTCGCCGTCTCCCATCCGTGCCGGTCACCGCCGCCCCGGCTGCGCCCGCTGCGGCGCCACCCGCCGGCGCCGCCTCCGCCGCCGCGCTGCCTCTCCGCCGCCTCTTGCCGCGCGCCGTGTCACGCGCGGCCGTCGCCGCCGTGGCGCCGCGCATGGCGCGGCGGCAGCGCACGGGCGCGCGCGCACCGCCGCGAGGATGACGAGCTCGGCGACGACGACGGAAGCAAGAGACACCGCGGCGAGCCCGCCGCCGCCGCCTCGCACCACCATCGCCCGGCCTCCCGCGCGATCGGGCTTCCCGCCTCGATCTGTCGCCGAGCCGCCGATCTCCGCCGCGCCGCCGCTTGCGCTGCCGGCCGACGGCCGCCTCCGTTATAACGCCACCGGTCGCCCCACTGCTGCCCCCCTTTCACTCGACACCGATTGGATTCCAATCGGGAGTAGCAGGTCCCTTTGAAAAAAAAAAGAAAGAAAGAAATCAGGCTAGGTGTACCCGGTGAGTTGTACATGGAGGATCCCACTCTGCTGTTGTATCTTTTTTTTTCCGATCACTGATCGGGGTTGAGTCGCCCACCGCCCGTCGACCTCTCACGTCTCTACTCCGACATTGGCGTCGACTACACCGGCCTCTACCTCTTCGACTGTGCGGTTGGGCCGGGCACGCGCTGCCGAGGGGACGCCTTCCCGCGTCGCGTCTCGGTCATCCCGTCCGCCCGTCTTCATCGTCGGTTTGTCATCGCCACCACAGATCGAGACGCCTCCGCCGACTTCTTCCATCGTCGTGCCGCCTCGCACGTAGTCGGTCTGATCAGCCGATTGTGCGCGATCCACCCGGCTCCCGTGACGCCCGTCGTCGAATACTACGCGCATCTTCTCTGAGCAACAGGGTTGCTGCTGTGTCGCCTCCTCGGGCCACAGCACCGCCGCCCGTGTGTCCCCTCGCCGTTGCATCTACATTATCGTCCCTCGTGCGCCGACAAGCGTGGCTTTGCGCAACCTCTTGTGCGCCATCTGTCTGCACCTGCTCTTCGTCATGCTGATCGGGACCTCATCGCCGACAACGAGCGCTACCGCCACCGCCGTACCTTGCGTCGGGACTGCTCGCCGCGAAGAGCATCCGCCTGCATCGCCACCTTCGGGGAGGCGTCGCTCCGCCCGCTCCTTCTTCGCCCAAAGACAACCACTCTGGTTGGGGCCCTCTACCTTGTACGTCCGGTATTGGCAACACCGGTGCGTGCTTTCATCCCCGACGCGTTGCCGGGTCTGGCAAACCTGGCACACGCCTCGGCTCTAGCGGCTTGACTGCATCGACTTCGGCATCGACCCTCCTGTTCCCGTCCCGTCTGCCTCGATTGCATCGCCGTTTTTCGTCTACATCCTCGACGGCCCTAACTGCGTCGACCTCGGCATCGCCCCCTTCCACAACGATTGCCTCGACGCGTCTCCGTCATCATCATGGCGCCTCTTTTGCGCCCGCGGCTTCATGAGTGACCGCCTCGACATCGGTAACCCGACCACGACTACGTCGACCACGGTCATCTCCAGCACGGCATCCTCGACCACGACTACTTCGCCCTCGCGCTCGGCTACCTCGACATCGGCACAAAGGGCTACTGCCTTGCTTGAGCTACTCGTTGGTTCCTGCTCCAGTCACAGCATACGCGCCGCATCGACGGTTATGACTGCGGGGGGATGTTAGAGTACAATATATTTGGTAGGTTAGAGTCCATTAGGGATTACAATCCCTTGTACCATCTTGTCCCCCAAGTCTTGTACCTCTATATATACTGCCCGAGGGACTCAATGCAATACATCCAATTCCACCTATTCTATCTTCCTTCAACCAGAAATGGACCTGAGCTTCTCTCGCGGTCTCACTCGGTGGAAGGGGAAAGGAAGGAGAGTGATGGATCAGGGAAGCAAAGGGAGAAGATAGCAAGGCTCTAGCGGCTACTTATAGCCGGTGGACGGAGAGCACAAGGAGAAGGGCGTGGGAATCCCATGATGTCTTTGGTGATCCTTGAGCATGGGCGAGTTAATGGCCAAGAGACAAGAGTAGTTGGGGATGCGGCCAATGCGGGCGAGGCAATGAAAACGCAGTGACGCAGTGGCAAGGCAAGCGGTTGGCGCGTCGACCAAGCGGAGCTGCACTAGTGCTCGGCGTGCCATTGGCGCGATGGGCTACGCCACATGGGAAGAATGCACGCAAGCGTGGCCCGCTTACCGGTGAGAGAGGTAAGTTAGGGTTTAGATTTTTCGATTTTTATTTATTTGAGAATGGCTGAGTCTTAAGGGATTTATTTACATAGTTGCAGGACTCCAACATTCATGAAAATTTTAGGGTAGGTTATTGGAACTATGTAGATTATTGTGTAATTTTTATAGTGTTTTCCTATTGTACATTTTTCTCTAAAAATATTTTTAGTTTTGGTTTACCTGTATTTTCATTTATTTGATTTGAGGAAAATTTGCAAGGTATGCTTTAACTAAATTCCCATTTCATATTCAGTTTAATTATGCTAGGTTTGGATTTTTAATCAAATTTCATTTCCATTTATTTTTAAGTGTCCAGTAGGTTTGGGTTTTCCATAAACTGATGCAAGATATAGTAAAAGTTTTAAAAAGATAACATTTTTATACATTTGAAGCACAATCCTATTTTTGGGATGTTACAATGGAGGATCATCGTAAAATTCTCTTGAACAATCGACATCTATTCAAAAGAGCCAGAAGCAAATTGAATAAGAAAAAAATAATTTTAACAGCAACAAAATCCAAATAGTTTTTTGCTTATTCAGGTAGAGAATGATTTTAGATGAATTTATAAAAAGATATTCATTCGATTTGGAGTTTGTATGCAAAATTTATTAACATTTTAATTTGCTTCGGATTGAAAATTCCAGAAATAAAAAAATGAGGTCGAAACCGTATTTTTTGATGTTTACTCTTTCCAATAGAGAAAACGTATTTTCCTCTGAGATCTAGTGAGGTTTACACATTCCAATAGAGAAAGCGTATTTTCCTCTAAACTGAAAGCGGTTTTCTCATATATTTTTTTTCAATTTTTATTAACTTACATGTGGGGTCTACTTATCAGTGACTCATATTTTTATTTTATTGATTTTATTTATAAACGGGAGGCGGTTCCACATGTCATATACTCATTATTTATTAACTAATGATTAAACCTATTTCTTATTTTAATTAACTAATAGATGGGGTCCACATATCAATCTCTCAAGTTTTAAACGTGTTCTTAAAATCGAGAATAGTGCGTGATCCCACATGTGAGTGACTCATTTACTAGACACGTTTAAAATTAGATTTTCGATTATCTTTTCAGCCGGTCCTACCTATCATTGACTTTGTATGTTTAAGTACTATCATTTAGCGCAAACTAATCTTCCAACGACTTTGGTCCCACTGGTAGAGATAGAGAGTGAAGCAAACAGCGTGCGTGTGCACGGTCGGGAGGGGGAGAAGCTCGCCGACGACGAGGCACGTGCAGAAAAGCTCGGGGCAGCCCGAAAATGGGTAGAGGGATCCAATGCGATGCTAGGAGAGGTGAAGGTGGGCGGAGAGGTTGATGAAATCAGCGGTGCGACGGCAAGAAGCCTCGGGTGAATATGGTACTCATGCTAGGGGCTAACACTAGGTGGCCTTCGGGCTCAAATCGGCTTAAGGTGCTATCGCAAAGGGTTTAGGTGTGGCTCGGGGCCCTAGGTTTGCTTGAGGCGAACCGGCGGCAACATCCCGCGGCGGCGCCATGGGCCTCACTAATGATTTCGACGCAAACTGTAACATCCAAAAAATTTGGTCTGTTTTGAAGTTTTAAAAGAAAAAGAACCATTTGGATTTTTCTGGTAAAAGTTAAAGCTTAATATGGATTTTCAGAGTTCAAAAACAATTTAACATGATTAATATCAACATCAACTATATTTAAAAATTATTTTATTTGGGTTCTATGTGCTTGGATATATTTTCTAGATTTTTCTAGAATTTTTCCGAGTGCATTTGCTATTTTCTAATTGCCATTTGGATTTTCTGTTATTTTCTAAAAAGAAAAACTAAATTAAAATCTCAGATTTCGTTTTGGGCTCAATCCCTAGATCCGGCCCATCTTCTTCTCCCTCCGGCCCGGCCGCCTTTCTTCTTTCTTTCCCAGCCGAAGCCCAGCTCAGCCGAAGGCCCGCGCTCCTTTTCCCTTCTTTTCCTTGTCTCCCTGCCGCGTGGGCCCGCCGCTGGTGCCACCTCATCGTCTTGTTCCTCTGGACTCTAGAGTCCGAGTTCCTCCCGAAACGCAGCGCCACCGGCTTCCTTTTGGATTCCCCCTCCGGATGCTATATAAAGCCTGCCCCTCATGTCAAATTCTTCGCCCTGACCCTCTCCACCAAAACCCTAAGGCACCGCTCCCTTTCTCTTCTTGTTGCACCGCAATCGCGAAACCAGTGAGAAGCTTCTTCGCCGCCGGAATTCGTCGCCGTCGGACCTCCTCAGCTTGAGCTTCCACCGCCGTCGTGATCGCATCATCGAGGGCTACACCGTGCTCCCATCATCTCCTCTCGAAGACCACCACTTCTCCATTTTCGGTTTCGTCCGACAAACGACCGCCGCCGCCCTTGACCGATCTACTCTCTCCGGTGAGCCCTTGCCTGTTCTTCCGCGTCATCGTGTGCCCAACCTTATTCTAATCTAATCTCCACCTTCGTTTTGTCCTCTTCGCCACCGAATCGTCGTCGCCGGTCATCTTCTTGCCCTCCGGTCACCACTGTCGCGCCGTCGCCCTGGTCCTCCTCCGGTCATCCTGAGATGCTCTCTGTGATCCTTGCTCCTCCACCGACGTGGTGCTCACCTCACCTTTCTTCGGGCGCCACTCCATCGCCAAGGCCGCCGTGACCGTGAGCTTCCCCGCCGCCGAAGTTGCCGCCGCCGACGAGCCCTTGCCGCCTTTGCCGCGCTGTCACCTCCCTGGGCTTCGTCTCGCTCAGGGGAACCCGTTTTGCCACTTCTTTGGAGTCCTCTCGCTATGGTTCGTCGTCGCCGACGAGCTCCAGTCGTCGGCCGGAGCTTCCTTTTTCCCTTGTTGCTTCTGTGCCACCGTGGCCTCCGACTCACCCCTCCACCTCACCTATTTGCTTAGGTGGCAGCCCATGTGGCATGCAAGTCAGCGCCGTGTGGCACTCCAATTATTCCACCCGAGCCAAAGGCCCATAAAACCAGTCCACGGTACACCCAGCCACTTCCAAGTGGGACCCACCTGTCGGGTGAGTTTTCATCCCGTCCGAACCGCCTCAACGGCGCCGGTGACGTCATAATCCGAATTTCGGTAGGGAAAATAATTCGGATAATTCCAGAAATTCAAATTAGGGTATTTCTTTAGATTTCAATCTTCCAGAGCTCATATCTTTTGCATCCAAACTCCAATTGAGTCCATTCAAATTCCTAAATTTATCTAAATTTGAGATCTATTTATCTGAGATTTTTATTTAATTTTTGGAGTTTGTTTTCTCTCTGTTATTTATTTATTTTGTGTTATTTGCTTGTTTTGCGAATAGACGTCGATACTTCGGGAAGCTTTGAGCAAGGAGTAGCATACCAAGATCAAGATCAATCACTGGATTTATTCCAAGGCAAGTCGTGGACCTTTGATCATATTGAACCTATGATTTCAAAAGTATATTGTTTTATACAATTGCATGCTATCTTTACATAAATTGCTTTGGGATTAGTTATTACCTATTGTCATTATGCCTCCATTGATTATTTGAATACCATGAAACCTTTGTCACCTTAGCATGGGTAATTGTAGTTGGACATACTTATATTGCCAACATGGGTATCGTACATATGCTTAGTCTTGCTTAGTTATGATGGGTTTGTCATCACATGTGTCTTAATAATTAATTTTGACTTAATGATTTATGGAACCGTGGTGGTGAGCCATTCTTGTTAAAATTTGTGTACCATGACGGGGTTAGTCATGGGTGTTGGTTAAACAAAACGGTTTTCGCTCGGGCGAGTGGTTGGTGGATAGTGGGGATGTGGATTGAACATGTTGTGGGTTTGTGGTAGTCTCGCCTGAGTAACTTGTCAAGGACTTAATCTTGTGCGCCATTGAACTGGGCCTTAACCGTACAACCACATGTATGGTATGGGACGGACCTGGTTGATTAATTAGCAATGTCTTAATTTCGGTTCTGTCGTGTGAAGCGTGGTTATGGGAAACATATTCTCACGGTGGCGCAAGAGGGGGGGCCCTATCTGGTCGGAAAGACATTCAGTGTTGAAACCTTAGCGGGCAAAACTAGGTTAAGAAGGAGCTTTGTAAAAGCCTTGTGATGATCACTTAGTCGCATGAAATGCCTGGCATTATAAGTTGATCTATCTCTTGTGGGTCAAGCTGTACAACCTCTGCAGAGTGTAAAACTATTCGAATAGCCGTGTCCGCGGTTATGGACGTGTGAGGACCCGGAATATTTAACTAGTAACGCTTAACCTCCAATTGGTTCTAGCATTACTAATTAAACATTCTAAGCCTCGATGGGCATATGTTTCCCAGAATTGCAACATATGCACATCATCACAAAATTACACATCATTTCCATACAACATATATCACTAAGTTCAACAACAACAGACATAAAGTAAGATTATTACAAAAGAGAGCCGACCGGCCAAATAGAACAATATACATGAATGACAGCGGAAGCAAAGCGCCATAAGATGGCTAGAACAAAAGTCGACCGGTTAGCCACACACCCACAAGGCAACCAACCGGGCCGCCAAGCTAGTCGCCCCGCAAGCTACCACAACACAGCTCGCAAAAGTGAGGCCCCGCAGGCTCACCTTCTTCCTCTGCAACAAAACAATTAAGCGTAGCAACTGAGTACAAAGATTGTCTTTGTACCCGCAAGACTGACGTGTGGAATAGCAGACATATTCATAAACTACATGCAAGCTTATTTAGGTGGAGGTTGTATGTCTCATTTTGCATGAAGCCAACTTTATTTGCAATAATGTAATACATTTCAAAAGCAAGTTTGCAAATCTGTTTTGTTATCAAAGTAACAGTAAGTAAAGATATATACAAGTAGCCACCTGGAAGTGACTATCCCAATAGTCACCACAACATAGCACGAATCCCTGATTCGTACCACCCATCAAGTTTTAATTTAAAAGGTTGTAGTCTAACTCTTGAAAGACCTTGCCAAGCGTGTCCATAACCTAGGGCGAGGCTATTCGAATAGTTTTAACCTGCTGGGGTGTACCAATGTACCCACACTTGAGGCCTTTAAGCCACAAAGCACACTTCCAAGGTATGTTTGTACGGCTAAGTCCTACGAGACTTTTTCCAATATTGTGTATCAACCACGAGCCGCTCGTATGGGCAGAAACACCATACGCTTACATTGCAAGCCGAAAGACAACAAGTCCCATCACGGGTGAAGTCTTTCGGACACTACAATGCTTCCAACACCATCCCTCCTGCGACCTCCTGCGACCCGAGGGCAATACACGCCAAAGTACTAAGTCAAGAGAGGTCCCATACCCTCTAATGTGGTTAGCACGCTAAATGCTTGGTTTAGTGTAACAAGATGTTCGGTCCTTGTTGACTCAGGCACCATTCCAGTCACACCCGAAAATCACACCAACATACCATTGTGCCCAAGTCTAAATCATTTTGCTTTCAGTTTTAGTTTTCATAAGTAGACATGGCACAAGGTGGAAATCATAAATCATAATAAGTTTTGTGTGATCAAGGTTATCGATAAGTCGATAACCGCCCATTTCTACCGAAGCTAGGCATGACTAAGCAATTAATTCGCAACTACTAAGTGACAAGAGCCCATCCACGAACTCTAAATCACAGCAAGTAACCTAGGCTCATGGTAGTAGAGGATAATCATTTGCTAAGGAAATGCATCTACTAGGCCAACTATTAAAACAAAGTAGCAATGCATACATAGAATTTGTAATCAACATAAATACTTAAAATCTGGGATTAACATGATCAAACTGCTTGCCTTCTTCTTTGTTGCTCAAAGCTGTTGTGGAGGGTCGTTCTGGGATTACCGCAAATGTCGAATCCTAAGCGAAAGGCAAAAGAACCAAGAACAACCAATAAGACTAGCAACACTAAAACAAAAGAGCAAGCAAAAATTATCCAAATGCGTTAAACTTAAACATAAGGCAGAATACGAATATACCTAGACATAGAAACTGGAAAAACCTAATTTGGATTTGTGGTGCAAAAGATATTACCTAAAAATACATTTTCTACCATAATTAGCACTGTAGCAAAACATTTTCTAGAAAGATTTTGAAGCTGAAATTTTTATGGTAGCTACTTATTGGTATAGAGGTAACCCATATAAAATTTCAGGTCATTTGGAGTTAAAATGATTTAGTTATGATTTTTCTAAGATGCAAAATTAGCATAATGCACTTTCCAGGAGCATAAATATGTTCAAAACTAATTTTACTGTGAAGTATACCAACAGAGGGGTTCTCTAGAATTTATCATATATATTTTGCATTTACAGAGAATTACTTGTGCATTTTATAAGTCTTCTAGAATTTTCTAAATGCTGAAAATAGGTACTAAATCATTAATCAAGGTTTCTGCTACAATCTTGGACCCACCATCATTTTTATATTAACATTGGGTTAATAACAAATTTATCAAAGTTGGAATCATTCATTTTGGACATACACAGAGCAAGACATGCATTTTCTAAAGTTTTATTCATTTTCTGGAATATTCAAAATGACAGAAACCAAGTTATTCCTAGTTATACAATTTTACATTCTGAACGTGCTTAAATTCATTTTTATAATAAGCTAAAGTGATAACATGATTTATTACGATTGGAATTAACCAAAGCGATTAAAATGAATTAGTTGTGAGTTTCTAAAGTTTTTACATCATTTTGGTTGATAAACAAATGCTTACGAAATACGAGAACAACCCAATAAAAGAAAATGGCGTGGACAACCCCAACCCTTGATCTAACATCCTCGGCTCACCTTGGCGAAAATAGCGCCGCGCGGCGAGCCACTAAACCCACCGTTGGATCAAGATCAGCGGCTCACAGTGTTTGCAGCCGGGCGGTGCGGTTGCTTAGGCCAATCGGCCGCGGTCGGCGGATGGGCGGTCGAGCGCACCAACAACCGGATTGTCCGATTGCACACGATCTCGACCATTGATCGCAAGATCGGCGGCTAAGAATGATCAAGGCATCGGAGGGTCAAGAATGCCCTCACGATGCGGGCGTTGATCAAGGGATCGGCGGTGGCTAAAGATCGAAGTTCAAAAGATGGGTGACACGCGGGGACCACATGCGGCGACCCAGAGGCACACATGCGGTTGGTTTAACCCCGTGCGCTGCTGCGCAGGCCCACTGCGGCGGCCCGAGAGGATGGCTAAGGGCGGGATTAATGCCACTAATGATGATCATTAACTAGACACTAAAGACTCGGAATTTGATTTTAATCCCTCGGGCCCACTAGTCGGCGACCGAGGTTAATTCGAATGCGATTAAATGCCGACTCATTTAATTAAGCAATGATTAGATATTAATGGCGTCGGACGATGCGGGATCGCACGAGAGGGTGATTAAAGGATCTTCTGGGCCCGGTGATGGCTCAACAATAATGATTAAGACACAATTAACAACTAATGATTAGCAATTAATGTGTCCTAATTAGGTGGCAGCAGGGAGCTACTGTGCGGCAAAGTCGATCGTCTTTGTGACTGTCGCTTGGCGACAAGCGCATGGCGGCTGGTGAACAAGACCCAAAATGGATTCGCAATAGCGGCACGAACCTAATGGTAGCATTCTCGCCGGCGGCGAGGGACTAGAACGCCGGCTAGCCGGAGAAACGAAAATGGGAGCTTACCGCTAAACATGAAAATCGTGATGAGCTCCACTGCAAGCCTAGGAGTGCAGTGCCATAGCTTCTAAGGACTAATAAGAAACTACCTTGGGCGAGAAGCTTCAAAGATGGCCGGAGAAGTTTGACCACGGTGGAAGCTCGTGGGACTCGGAGAAAAACCGAAAATGACACCCCTAAGCCACATGGTGATACAAGCATCAATATAGCTTCATAATGATTCACTGAAGCTACATGAGCAAGTAATTTGAAAATGGAGCACTCACGAGTGAGGAAGAAGATGACCAAATCAGTAGAATTTGAACAAACCCCAAATTGGGCAATTCACGAGAATCAAATCCAAAATTAAGTGAGGGAAATGTTCAAGGAAGTAAATAGATAAGATTAGGGCAAAGAAACATGAAGGAGGACCACTGGAACACCAAGAACAACGATGGAGCTCCACGGGTCAACAATGGCGATTTGCCATTTTGAGTATTAAGCTCAATCTTTGTGAGTGAGGCTTGGTGGTGGTCTAAAGAGATACTAGGAAGCAATGAGGTGCTTATAAAGCCAAGAAAGTGTTAGGGTTTGCACCACACTTCTTTGGCGGCAAAACACAAAGCACCACGCACGTAGACAAGGAAAAGATGATAGCTGGTGAAATAGGGCATGGCATGGCGATCATGTCTCCCCCGACCTCCATTGTTGACTAGAGCGGCGTAGGAAGCATGAAACGACACCCCATGCCTTGCATTTTTTTACGCGGCGGAGGTTGAAGATGACCAGCGCAAAAAGCTCGGGCGATTCTCAACCGTAGGATTCAAAGCGAGCAGCGAGATATTACGCCACGCCTCCGGGTTTTAAAACACAGCGGAGAGGATGCGAACCCTACGATTAGAATTGAGCGGCTCGAGATAGCTCCACGTTGCAAACTCAAATTACAACGAGAAGAGTGCGCGGGCGTTGGATCTTAATCCAGCGGCTCGATTCAAAAATGCAGCGGAGGGTCCGAATGTTTGGCACATCTCAGCGGTTGGATGGAGATCTAACGGTTGACATTGGACTTGCAGCGGAAGGTCGAAATGACACAGCTTGCGGGGCGTGCGATTTAGATCTAACGGTTGAGATTCACCGCGCGTTTTAAAAAGTGGCTCGGTGCATTTAGTTGAGTGGACCAAGTCGGTTGGCTCGAGCAAGTCGACTCGAACGAGTAGTGATAAAACCTAGTTTGACTTTGAAATAAGCAGAGACTTTGAAAGATTTATTTGAGGTAGCAAATTAACTCCAAAAATTATGAAATTTTTACAGGAGCTTGCTAACTCAGGTATCAACCTTGTGTAAAATTTTCAGAGGTTTTTATACTGTGAATAAATCTCCAAAAATTCTGCAAGGCTCTGTTTTAATGTTTGACTAAGGGTCAAACAGGTTTGACTGCCTCTAAAAATATTCAAACAATTTCTAAAAATTGTGAAATTTTCAGAGGGTCACATACCATCACGAGACTTAGGAAAAATATTTCAGAGGATGACCATAAGATTTGACAAGATTGTTTTGGAATGCCAAGATTTGGATCAAAAGGACTTGTGACAATGCACTTCCATAATCCCTTGTACCAGAATTGTTTGGCACAACAGGAAATACATGATGTAAGAAAAAGTTTTAATTTCTACTGATTTTCTTACATTTGAAACACAAGCCCAAAATTGGGATGTTACAACTCTCCCCTTACAAGAATCTCGACCAGAGATTAGTTTACTCGGAGAAGAAGGAAGGAAAATCGCGAAGGCGATCTTCTCGCTCCCAAGTTGCTTCATCTTGAATGGTTTGACCACAGACCTTAAGGAACTTGATGGCACGGTTCCTCGTTCTCGTTCAGATTCCTCAAGAATCTGAGCAGGATGCTCGCGATGAGGTCAAATTCTCTGCACATCGAGAACCTCAATGGAGCTTCTCGATCGGGACACGGAGGCACTTCTTCAGGTGTGAAACATGGAACACATCATGCACACCCTCAAGTGCGGTGGTAGCTCCAATCGTATGCAAGCTGCTCCAACTCTCGATGATGCGATAAGGCCCAACATGCAGGAGCCAACTTGCCCTTGATGCCAAAGCGATGGCCCTTCAAGGGTGAGACTTTGAGATACACAAAGTCATTGGGCTCAAAGCTCAACTCACGGCGACGACGATCGCATAGCTCTTTTATGCAGGTGGCCGTGCGCGGATGCTCGCGGATCAAGCGTATGACTTTCGGCCTCATTAATCGAATGGGCGAAAAAGCGCCAACTCACGATCTCGACCAGTTCAATGGGGTTCTGCATCTCCTCCCATACAAAGCCTCAAATGGTGCCATGCCAAGGCGGCTGAAAGCTGTTGTTGTAGGAGAACTCGTGAATGGTAGGCACTTCTCCCACTTCTTCCCATAGGAGAGAACACAAGCACGAGAGCATATCTTCCAACACTTGGTTGACTTCGCTCCGTCTGGCGTCGATCACGAGGATGAAAGGCACATCTTGAAGTGAAGCGGGTCCCCATAGCCTCTTGCGGACTATGCCAAAACCGCGAGTGAAAAGCGCACCACGATCGAAATGTCGTCTTGGTGCACCGTGAAGACTCACAATCCTCGAGACATAAAGTTCGGCCAAGGCCCCACGAAGTGAGTTTTGACGGGAAGAAATGTGCCACTTTAGTCAACTTTGTCGATCCACGACCCAAATAGCATCATTCCCTTTGGATGGCGGGGCAAACCGGTGATGAAGTCCATGCCAGCGGAATCCACTTCCATACAGCGGCAAAGGCTGAAGAAGGCTGTGGGCCGATGCTCGGCCTTCACCACGGCGACACGCCGTCGCTTTTCGACGAACACGGCAATCTTGCGCTTCATTCGGGTCCACGAATCTCGGCGAAGATCTGATACATCTTGGTAGCCGGGATGGATAGACAAAGGAGAGTCATGGGCAGCGGAGAATCAAATTCGCAATTCCATGACCTTAGGAACCACAAGGCGCGCCCAAACCACACAACGCCATGCTCGTCCTCTGAAAAGCACTTGGCCATCCCATCCTTGATGTTACGCGATCGGCTCACTGCAGGCATGCATGCTGCTGTGCGCCTTGATTTAGTCCACCAAGGTTGGTTGCACAACCAATGTAGCAAGGAACCGTGCTCGATCAAACCCAAATTAGTATTGGAATTCGAAATGAGGGTGAGCTGCTGCTCTTGGAGCATCAACATGTTGCAATACACCTTCCGTGGTGCATCATAGCGACATTGGCCTTGCCGGATGGTGCTGTATACCCATGTCATAGTCCTTGATCAATTCCAACCATCTTCTTTGCACGAGGTTGAGATCTGTTTGGGTGAACAAGTACTTCAAGCTCTTGTGGTGAATACACCTCACAACGGTTACCAATCGGATAATGCCGCCAAATTTTGAGTGCATGGACCACGACTAACTCCAAGTCGTGAGTAGGATAGTTGAGTTCATGAGACCTCAAGCTGCTTGCGATGCATAGGCCACAACCTTGCCCTCGCATAAGAACACAACCAAGACCACGACGAGAAGCATCACAATAGATATCAAAACTCTTGTGAATATCGGGAGAACAAGCACTAGAGTGAGGTCAACCGCTTCTTGAGTTCTGAAAACTCACATCACAAGCAGCGGACCACTCAAATTTCTTGTCTTTCTTAAGCAATTCGGTCATAGGCCGCAATCTTGGAGAAATTCTCGATAAAGCGGCGATAGTAGCCGACTAAACCAAGAAAACTCCGCACATCGGTGTGAGCTTTGGTGACCCCAAGACGACTCATCAACGACCTTGCTAGGATCCATAGCCACACCTCTGCTGAAAGGACATGGCCCAGAATGCCACTTCCTTCAACCGAACTACGCACTTGCTGAATTTGGCATCTGGTGGTGCTCACGCGGCTGCTCAACACAAGCTTAAGATGCTCGACTTGCTCTTCTTCGCTCTTGGAGTAGATAAGGATATCATCGATGAATACCACTACAAACCTATCCAAATACTCCATGAATACCGAGTTCATAAGATTCATGAATAAAGCGGGAGCATTAGTCAAACCAAAGACATGGCGGTGTACTCGTAAAGGCCATAACGAGTAGCAAAGCCGTCTTAGGAATATCCTCGCCCCGATCGACTTGATGATAGCCAGTCTCAAGTCAATCTTGGAGAAGACTCGTGCTCGGTCAATTGATCGAAAAGATCATCAATACGGGGCAAAGGATACTTGTTCTTCACGATCACCTCATTAAGCGGACGGTAATCAACACACATGCGCAAGGTCTTGTCCTTCTTCTTCACAAAGATAAGCTGGACAACCCCAAGGAGATGAGCTAGGGCGGATAAAACCCTTCTCTTGCAGCTCACCCGGTGCTTCTTGACTCCTCCAACTCATTAGGAGGCATGCGTCGGACCTCTTAGAAATAGGGCGATGCAGGCAGCAACTCGATCACAAACTCGGATCTCGAGCGGAGGCATCCACGGCAAATCTTGGGAAAGACATCCGCGAAGTCACACACGTGGGGCGTCGTGAATCTCAATGCTGGCTTTGCTTCAAGGACATAAAGATGGGGCTCTAGCTTAGCTGGAAAACCCAACTGTTCACTGAAGAAGTGGTGAGGTAGACAATCTTCACAGCACAATCGATTTGCCCCAAGTGTTGGGACAACCAATCCATGCCAACAATCACATCCAGCGCGCCGAGTCGAGTAGGATAAGATTCGCCAAGAATCCCACTCGCCGATGTGGATAGGAACATCCGGCATACTTGGTCGCTCTCATTTCCGAACGGAGAGCGAATCAGCGATGGAATCCCCAAAGGAACACAGTGAAGTCCACAATCCACGAAAAGACCTCGAAATAAAAGAATCGAAGCTCAGTCAAATAAAGCGTAGCGGTGCAAATTAACAAGGCGTACCCAACACCACGTCGGGCGCCTCCGAGCCTCCTCGGTAGATATGATTGACTCGGCCGCTCCCCAAGCCGGGTCTTACGGTGGTGGTGACCACTCCCTTGCCGCGTCCTCCATTAGGGCGAGGGCGCTCGATCTTCTTAGGACAACTACTCGCGTAGTGGCCCTTGTCGTGTGATGAAAGCGGTGGCGTCGGCGCGGGGTTGCGAGGAACACCTGCTGGCTGGTCGCGACGCGCGTGGTAGTCACAACTGCGGAGGACGTGGAGTGGTCTTTGAAGGCCTCGGCGGTGGTGAAGCCAAAGAGCGGGCCACAGTGCAGGCCCAACTTCGGGACGAAGCGAGGGCGGCTGTCGCGAGACATTGGGCCTCCCACTTGCGCTAGGACTCGCCAGCGCGCTCGCCTTGTGCTCGGCGATGATGGCCTTGTCCACCAAGGTGCGAAGTCGGGAAGTCCACAATAGAGAGCTTGTCTGAAGCTCCTCGGACAAACCCTCCATGAACTTCTCACCTGCTTGGCCTCATCGGTGGCCACCTCGGCGAGGCGTACCTCGCCAAATGGTTGAACTCATGGAGTACTCGATCCACAGATTTGCGCCCCTGTTTGGCGCGAGAACTCCTTCTTCTTGACTTCATCAGTAGGCGGGGACATGGGCCCGACGAAAGCTGGCCGGAACTCCTCCCACGAGACCACATGTCCGCGGTGCATGGCGAGAAGTTCTCCCACCATGAGAGTCGCGCCCTCCAAGCGATGGGATGCAAAAGTGCGGCTCCTACTCACGGCGCGAGCAGCGTTGAGCTTCGCTCAGCCGGCGCAGCCGATGCGTCTGCGTCAAGGATCCTCGAGCGGAGAAGGTGGGAGGCTGATGCGGAGGAACTCCGCAAGTCCCCCACGAGGCGGTGACCACCTCCAGATCGAGGCACGGAGGAGTGGAGGTGTTCACGGCAATGACCTCCAACACCTGCGGTCCTCCGACGATTGCGTTCGATTTGCATGAGACTTCGCCATGGTCGGAGGAGGAGCTCCTCATCGGGACTACGGTGATTTCGACCACTACGGGTCCCTCGGCCATCTGTTTTACTAAGGCAAGTTAGATACAGTTCAAGACCCAAGAGCACAAAAACCAACTTAGTTAAAATGACCAAAGAATAGCCACAAAGAACATGAGACTATAAGTCACCGAATCAACTTCGCGAAACGACTAACCCGTATGGAAGAGCAGTAATCGTTTGAGAAGACCCAAAATTTCAGCACTAATTTCCAGCTCAAAACGGTCCAAACATCAAGGCATAACCACCTAATAGAGTATAGGCATTAGCTAACCTCATATCACTTCTTACCCTTTTATTCCCACAAGTTTTAGTTGTATTTACCTCTCATTTCCTACCTTAATTACTCACCACTAGCTTCACTTGTCCAAATTTCTTTCTCCAAGCTCTCATGGTTCTCCCAAACCAAGTTAATCGATAGAGTCTAATTTTTGAAAGGAAGAGAGGAACAACCTTTTCAAACTTAAGTGAGAGTAAGGTGAGATGAGCAAGCTAAGGCAGTAAGGAGTAAAATTAGAGAACTTACTTAAGTTTTACAAACCTTTTGAAAGTAAGTTTTCAAAATATTCTAGAAGCGACCAAGCTAGGGTTTCTCTGGTCAGATGGCTCGATACCAACTTTGTGAGGACCCGGAATATTTAACTAGTAACGCTTAACCTCCAATTGGTTCTAGCATTACTAATTAAACATTCTAAGCCTCGATGGGCATATGTTTCCCAGAATTGCAACATATGCACATCATCACAAAATTACACATCATTTCCATACAACATATATCACTAAGTTCAACAACAACAGACATAAAGTAAGGTTATTACAAAAGAGAGCCGACCGGCCAAATAGAACAATATACAAGAATGACAGCGGAAGCAAAGCGCCATAAGATGGCTAGAACAAAAGTCGACCGGTTAGCCACACACCCACAAGGCAACCGCCAGGACATAAGCTAGTCGCTCATGGCTACCACAACACAGCTACGCAAAAGTGAGGCCCAGCAGCTCACCTTCTTCCTCTGCAACAAAACAATTAAGCGTAGCAGCCGAGTACAAAGATTGTCTTTGTACCCATAAGGCAGCGTGTGGAATAGCAGACCTATTCATAAACTACATGCAAGCTTATTTAGGTGGAGGTTGTATGTCTCATTTTGCATGAAGCCAACTTTATTTGCAATAATGTAATACATTTCAAAAGCAAGTTTGCAAATCTGTTTTGTTATCAAAGTAATGATAAGTAAAGATATATACAAGTAGCCACGGAAGTGACTATCCCAATAGTCACCACAACATAGCACGAATCACGATTCGTACCACCCATCAAGTTTTAATTTAAAGGTTGTAGTCTAACTCTGAAAGACCTTGCCAAGCGTGTCCATAACCTAGGGACGAGGCTATTCGAATAGTTTTAACCTGCGAGGGTGTACCAATGTACCCACACTTTGACCGCCTTTAAGCCACAAAGCACACTTAGAAGGTATCTTTGTACAGCTAAGTCCTACGAGACTTTTTCCAATATTGTGTATCAACCATGAGCGGTCGTATGGGAAGAAACACCATACGCTTACATTGCAAGCCGAAGACAACAAGTCCCATCACGGGTGAAGTCTTTCGGACACTACAATACTCCCAACACCATCCCTCCTGCGACCTCCTGCGACCAGAGGCAATACACGCCAAAGTACTAAGTCAAGAGAGGTCCCATACCCTCTAATGTGGTTAGCACGCTAAATGCTTGGTTTAGTGTAACAAGATGTTAGGTCCTTGTTGACTCAGGCACCATTCGATCACACGAAAATCACACCAACATACCATTGTGCCCAAGTCTAAATCATTTTGCTTTCGGTTTTAGTTTTCATAAGTAGACATGGCACAAGGTGGAAATCATAAATCATAATAAGTTTTGTGTGATCAAGGTTATCGATAAGTCGATAACCGCCCATTCTAGAAGCTAGGCATGACTAAGCAATTAATTCGCAACTACTAAGTGACAAGAGCCCATCCACGAACTCTAAATCACAGCAAGTAACCTAGGCTCATGGTAGTAGAGGATAATCATTTGCTAAGGAAATGCATCTACTAGGCCAACTATTAAAACAAAGTAGCAATGCATACATAGAATTTGTAATCAACATAAATACTTAAAATACTGGGATTAACATGATCAAAGCTTGCCTTCTTTGTTGCTCAAGCTACATTGTGGAGGGTCGTTCTCGGGATTACCGCAAATGTCGAATCCTAAGCGAAGGCAAAAGAACCAAGAACAACCAATAAGACTAGCAACACTAAAACAAAGAGCAAGCAAAAATTATCCAAATACGTGAAACTTAAACATAAGGCAGAATACGAATATACCTAGACATAGAAACTGGAAAAACCTAATTTGGATTTGTGGTGCAAAAGATATTACCTAAAAACACATTTTAAATATAATTAGCACTGTAGCAAAACATTTTCTAGAAAGATTTTGAAGCTGAAATTTTTATGGTAGCTACTTATTGGTATAGAGGTAACCCATATAAAATTTCAGGTCATTTGGAGTTAAAATGATTTAGTTATGATTTTCTAAGATGCAAAATTAGCATAATGCACTTTCGGGAGCATAAATATGTTCAAAACTAATTTTACTGTGAAGTATACCAACAGAGGGTTCTCTAGAATTTATCATATATATTTTGCATTTACAGAGAATTACTTGTGCATTTTATAAGTCTTCTAGAATTTTCTAAATCTTTGAAAATAGGTACTAAATCATTAATCAAGGTTTGCTACAATCTTGGACCCACCATCATTTTATATTAACATTGGGTTAATAACAAATTTATCAAAGTTGGAATCATTCATTTTGGACATACAGAGCAAGACATGCATTTTCTAAAGTTTTATTCATTTTACGGAATATTCAAAATGACGAAACCAAGTTATTCCTAGTTATACAATTTTACATTCTTGAGCGTGCTTAAATTCATTTTATAATAAGCTAAAGTGATAACATGATTTATTACTGATTGGAATTAACCAAAAGCGATTAAAATGAATTAGTTGTGAGTTTCTAAAGTTTTACATCATTTTGGTTGATAAACAAATGCTTACCAAATACAGAACAACCCAATAAAAAGAAAATAGCGTGGACAACCCCAACCCTTGATCTAACATCCTCGGCTCACGCGGCGAAAATAGCGCCGCCTGTAAAGCCACTAAAACCCACAGTTGGATCAAGATCCAGCGGCTCACGAGTGTTTGCAGCCGGGCGGTGCGGTTGCTTAGGCCAATCCAGCCGCGGTCGGCGAGATGGGCAGTCGAGCGCACCAACAACCGGATTGTCCGATTGCACACGATCTCGACCATTGATCGCAAGATCGGCGGCTAAGAATGATCAAGGCATCCGGAGGGTCGAATGCCCTCACGATCGGGCCGTTGATCAAGGGATCGGCGGTGGCTAAAGATCAAGTTCAAAAGATGGGTGACACGCGGGGACCAGCTGTCGGCGACCTTGAGGCACACATGCGCTGGTTTAACCCACGTGCGCGATGCTGAGGCCACGGCGACGGCGAGAGGGATGGCTAAGGGCGGGATTAATGCCACTAATGATGATCATTAACTAGACACTAAAGACTCACGGAATTTGATTTTAATCCCTCGGGCCCACTAGTCGACCCGAGGTTAATTAAAGCGATTAAATGCCGACTCATTTAATTAAGCAATGATTAGATATTAATGGCGTCGGACGATGCGGGATCGCACGGAGGTGATTAAAGGATCTTTGGGCCACTGGTCGGTGGCTCAACAATAACGATTAAGACACAATTAACAACTAATGATTAGCAATTAATGTGTCCTAATTAGGTAGCAGCGGGAGCTGCGTGCTGGCAAAGTCGATCGTCTTTGTGACTAATCGCCGGCGACAACGGCGCGGCGCGAACAAGACCAAAATGGATTCGCAATAGCAGCACGAACCTAATGGTAGCATTCTCGCCGGCGGCGAGGGACTAGAACGCCGGCTAGCCGGAGAAACGAAAATGGGAGCTTACTGCTAAACATGAAAATCGTGATGAGCTCCACTGCAAGCCTAGGGTGCAGTGCCATAGCTTCTAAGGACTAATAAGAAACTACCTTAAGGACGAGAAGCTTCAAAGATGGCCGGAGAAGTTTGACCACGGTGGAAGCTCGCCGGACTCGGAGAAGAAAACCCGAAAATGACACCCTAAGCCACATGAGTGATACCAAGCATCAATATAGCTTCATAATGATTCACAGAAGCTACATGAGCAAGTAATTTGAAAATGGAGCACTCACCTGAGCTGAGGAAGAAGATGACCAAAATCGTAGAATTTGAACAAACCCCAAATTGGGCAATTCACGATAATCAAATCCAAAATTAAGTGAGGGAAATGTTCAAGGAAGTAAATAGATAAGATTAGGGCAAAGAAACATGAAGGAGGACCTTGGAACACCAAGAACACCGATGGAGCTCCACGGGTCAACAATGGCGATTTGCCATTTTGAGGTATTAAGCTCCAATCTGTGAGTGAGGCTTGGTGGTGGTCTAAGAGATACTAGGAAGCAATGAGGGTGCTTATAAAGCCAAGAAAGTGTTAGGGTTTGCACCACACTTCTTTCAGGCGGCAAAACACAAAGCACCACGCACGGCCGACAAGGAAAAAGATGATAGTGGTGAAATAGGGCATGGCATGGCGATCATGTCTCACGACCTCCACTGTTGACTAGGCGGCGTAGGAAGCATGAAACGACACCCCATGCCTTGCCTTTGTTTCGCACGGCGGAGGTTGAAGATGACGGCGCAAAAAGCTCGGCGATTCTCAACCGTAGGATTCAAAACGAGCGGCGGATATTACGCCACGCCTCCCGGGGTTTAAAACACAGCGGAGAGGATGCGAACCCTACGATTAGAATTGAGCGGCTCGGATAGCTCCACGTTGCAAACTCAAATTACAACGAAGAGTGCGCGGCGTTGGATCTTAATCCAACGGCTCGATTCAAAAATGCAACCGAAGGTCCGAATGTTTGGCACATCTCAGCGGTTGGATGGAGATCTAACGGTTGACATTGGACTTGCAGCGGAAGGTCCGAAATGACACCTGCAGCTGAGGCCGTGCGATTTAGATCTAACGGTTGAGATTCACCGCGCGTTTTAAAGAGTGGCTCGGTGCATTTAGTTGACTGGACCAAGTCGGTTGGCTCGAGCCCGAGTCTGACTCGAACCCGAGTAACAGTAAAACCTAGTTTGACTTTGAAATAAAAACAGAGACTTTGAAAGATTTATTTGAGGTAGCAAATTAACTCCAAAAATTATGAAATTTTTACAGGAGCTTGCTAACTCAGGTATCAACCTTGTGTAAAATTTTCAGAGGTTTTTATACTGTGAATAAATCTCCAAAAATTCTGCAAGGCTCTGTTTTAATGTTTGACTAAGGGTCAAACAGGTTTGATTGCCTCTAAAAATATTCAAACAATTTCTAAAAATTGTGAAATTTTTCAGAGGGGTCACATACCATCACAGAGACTTAGGAAAAATATTTCCAGAGGATGACCATAAGATTTGACAAGATTGTTTTTGGAATGCCAAGATTTGGATCAAAAGGACTTGTGACAATGCACTTCCATAATCCCTTGTACCAGAATTGTTTGGCACAACAGGAAATACATGATGTAAGAAAAAGTTTTAATTTCTACTGATTTTCTTACATTTGAAACACAAGCCCAAAATTAGGATGTTACAGGACGTGCCTGGGGATTTCACACGGGAGATAGAGTTTCTTCAAAAATGTGTCGGAGTGTGGATGGGAAGTTCACTTGATGAATATAATATTCGTTTGGTGAATAGGTCATTCACTTGGTGGTTTGTGTCGGTTGGTGAATGGAGAATTCACTTGTCCTTGGTTTGGTTGGGAAGTGAATGGGAAGTTCACTGGTTGTTTCAAAGAAAGTGTTTAATTACTTATTATTGTTTTCAATTACGCATTTCAATCTTTTTATTGTATTTATCGTAAATGTTGTTTTATGCAAAAGAGTCATACAGCTAATCTTTATTCAAGCCCTGCATGAATACTATTTGCATACATTTTCCCATGGCTTGCTGAGTACATTCAAAGTACTCATGGCTTTGCGCCCTGTGTTACTTAATCTCCACAGAAGGATATCAAGCTGCTCAAGAGTTCTTCGCCCAGGAGGATCATGAAGGTTTTGCAGATTAGGATGCGTTTCTCCACTCGATTGCCTGTGGGCATGTTGATTGGCCAATTGAAGAGTTTCGTTCCGCTGCAAGAGTTCATTTGTTTCTTTAGCCCTGCGTGGCAAGTTAAGTAAACGTTGACCATAAGGTCCAGTTATTATTATTATTTGATACTTTGAGATCTTTTTAGTTAAATTGAATAAATGGATGGTATTTCATCATTGTTTTCCTGTGTGAGCTAGCTACTGATCTGGGACTAGTTCAGAATACACAGAGGGTTCCTGAGTTGTATTTTCGGGTCCCGACACAAATGCACTACACTATCCAAATTAAAGGAAGCTTGTGCTCTAGTAGCTCACCACGATCACAAGGAGGCTGACAATGAGGTTGGAGAATGACTGAGATAGCTTGACGACAATGAACAGAGACGGCGGCGGCAAGCTTCACGGTGACAGTCTTCTCGATGGGAATCAGTTGAAACAAGGTACATGCACAGCTTCAGGGGGCTCACAGATGGAGAAATTAGCCTCGGTGGGGTCAAGGTCTCCCATCGAAGAGGCATTTTCGTCAACGGCTACGGCGGAGACAGAGAGGTCCATAGTGGCAGCTCCATGTGGGCGAGGAAAGCTGGAATGGGTGGTGCGGGGAGGTTTAGTGAGACGAGACGATGCTCAAACTGGACATGGAGTAAACTGGGACTCACCAGACTTCAGCATCCTTCGCGGCTACCTTGGCGCCGGAGGTGAGGAAGAAGGCCCGATTGAGCGCTACACTGCAGTAGAAGAACATGGAAGTGAGGAGGTGATTAAGTGAACCAAACGGTGCAAGATAATGCTCACGTCGAGGGCTTGGCTTACCAGGATGTGCTTGTGCTTTGGCGGAGCACGAGCACCAGAGCTTGGGACGATAAAGTGTTCTGGGGCTATGGTGGATGAAACTTACTAACGAGGGGAGAAATGGAAACGGCAATGGAAGTGAAGTGTTTTAACACACAAGGGAGAGCTTCAAGTAACGAGATGGAGACAAGAACGGCAATGAGAAAAATGTGGGTGGCTCGGGTTCTTGCGATTATCTCGCGTGGTGACGAGACCCTGGCAGAGAGAAACGCTGGGCGGGGCAGGTGAGACTGGGCGAACGCGATCTCCTCCCGTGGGCGCACAAGGGTGACGGCAGCGCCGGCATGGGCGTTGTGTACTGCTACTACATGGGCGGAGGGCATGGCAGCGCGAGGTGGGAGAAAGGCCCTAACATGTGGGTATCACACGTCAGTGAGAGGAGAGAGGAATTTTATTCAGGATTTTGAAAAGAAAAAGATGAGGGAATGAGGGAATTCTTAAATATAGAAATATAGCTCCAACATGTATGAAATTTTTTTTTGAAGGCTTATGAGACCGTATGGTTTCTTATGTAAATTTTTCAAGATTTTATCTGCTTTGTGGTTTTCTCGAAAATTCTTACAAGTTTCTGTTTTCATGTAAATGCATTGTTACCTTTAATGAAAATTCACAAAACATGCTCAAATACATTTTCCCTCATGCAAACATTCCCAAAACTATTCTCCTACTTATTTTAATTCTATTTCCCAAAATTGGGATTTTTGGGATGTTACATTTATTGTGTGTTAAGGTTTAAATTGGTAGCTAGAGTAGTTTAGGTGACATTCTGGACTCAGTGTTGGGCTGGGTGTTACACCCCTCTAGTTACAAGTAATTATCATTTTGGACATTGACATGGTCTCTAGAACTTAGATTTGGACACAAATTACTGTTGTAGTATACCTTCAAAACATAATAAAAATATAATATTATGAAACTATTTTTTTGAAATAAATCTACTTGTAACATTTTCATATGTTTGTTCTAAATATTCATAAAATATTTGTTAGTTAAAGTTAAAATAGTTTGATTGCATGCACATGTTTTATGACGACATTTATTTTTGAGTTGAGGAAGTATTACATTCATTGGGAATTAGGTTGTAGTATACATTAATATATGTATCAGTATTTTTTTTTAGAGTATTCAAAGTACTTGGTATCATTCTGACCGGTACGAATAATTTTTGGATATATCTCAATGGTCGTTTCTTCCCGTTATGGAACAGACTCTACGGAGGGAATCGTATTCGCGTATGTTTGTGGGCTAATCTTGAATAGCAGCAGTTCACTACAGGACTCTACTCCGTAGTTAGCCTATATAAGGAGAGGCACAGGAAGAGAAACTTACCCATTATTCTCAGATCAATAAAGAAGGCTACAAGATTTTCCTCTCTAATGTCTCGTGTCTACGTATTCATCTACTTTTCTAGTTTCCTAATTGCTCATGATTGTTCTTGCTTCTAGTGGTGTTGATCGGCTGATTGGATCACTTGTGGGCACCAGTTAGTCACATGGGAGACAAAACAAGCAATCTACTATGGGAAAGAGGCATACATAGTGGAAGACAGAAAATAGAGGAGAGACTGCAAAGCTCCACACAAACCACACACTAAATCACTACAAAATTGTAGATATGCTAATTATCAATCAAACTCTTCCCTCAAGCTCTCCCCAATTTAGACATGGAAGAAGCAAGGGGGAGGATCTCCCAATTTCGGGTAGCAGCAGAATATGCCTTTTTATGCCCCCAAAACATCTGTGAAATGTGTTGATGAATGTCCCAGAAAGGTTCCTTCAAGAAAAAAATCCTAAAAAGGCTCCTACGGCGATAACACACAAGTGGGTCTTTATTTTACCACATGGGCTGCCAAATTGAGCCCACATGGCCTTAAAATGGGGGCCATACATCACACTTAGGAACATATCCTACTTGTTGTATACTTTTGTTTTAGCCAAAAATTGCTATAGCTGTGGTGGGCAAATAATTTTCAAAATAAGATCATTCATAGCATGGATTAGGTAGGCTTAACCCCACCATCGAGTCTTCAAAATTAATTCATAGCATGCATTGATGATCGGACGAAACTCGTGCCATCGATGCAACCAGAACGACCCTTAATCTAAATCTAATACTCCCTCCGGTTCACATAATCAAAGTCCATAAAATACAACTTTGATCACTAATTACTATTGTAATTATTTGTAAAACACAACAAAATTATAATATTATCAAAGTACTTTCGAGACAATTGAAACACACGATTTTCATATATCTAATCTAATATTTAAAAGATATTAATAACCAAAGTTTTTAAAGTTTAACTGCACGCATTCCAAAATAACTTGTTTTTGTGAACTGGAGCGAGTATATAGGACCTTCCAATAAGTCATCACTTGCCTACAACATCATATACTTTGAAGGATGCAACGCCTAGCAGGGTCGTGGGTGGCAACAAGGCTGCAACTCCAAGAGAAAGGGAAAGGTGAACTGTCGGATTCGGATTTCGTAATCCAGAATCCTCTGTGAAAATACTGTGCTATTCTCTGTATCAGTAGATAGCACTCACAGATACATCACTGAATCAATTCATACATGGCGTAGAACCATATCATTCATTAATTTAACACATCAGAGTTTACATAGACCGCATCGGGTCAGGCTTTTTACAATAAGGACCGAGCAGGCCAAACTAATTACAGTACAAAAGCGAAAGCGACAACGGAAACAAAAGGGTGAGAGCGTATCTCTTCACAGGCAAGCGACTGGAGAAACCCGTGTACGTCCGATATTACCCGAAGACTAAGATAATATAGGATGCACGCAAGCACCAACGGAGTCAGCTGGACTGAGGCGAGACTAGAACAACTAAAGACTACATTGCGCTTCATCATCTCCTGGGCCTCCAACTTCTGGATCCTCGTAGTAGTCGTAATCTTCAGGATTTCCTGCTTCTGAGCGAGAATGAGCACAACTTCCGTGCTCGCGAGCTAACACACAATACAATAATATACATGTAAGGCTTAACAATGATGGCTCTAGTTCTTTTATTTGCTAAAGCAATATTTTCAATTATCATAATTACAAATTCCTAACACTTAGCATTTTAACCAAATTGCATTTTATTAAAGAGAGTAATTGTACAATATTAAATAACAGCAGAGGTTTCCTCCGTCGAAAACTCTACCTATGCTTCATTTGATTGGAGCTACCTTCAATTATTAACATCACTAAGTCTGAAAACCTAAGAAAAATCCAATCTCAGGGCTAGGTGAGCCACCACATTTTCATACCACCCACAACAGTTTTTTTTGAAATAAAACTAACTCAAGTTAAGTTCCCATGTCTGCCTTTGACCGTAGACACGGCTGTTTAAACAGTTTATTACTCTACAGAGATTGTACACTTTACCTACAAGAGATAATCGTCTTGATATGTACATATGTTTCCATAGACATGTGAATCAAGGGAAGATCACCACAAGGCCTTTACAATGCATCCCTCAGTATTAGTTACACTTCGCTAAGGTTTCGTCCACGAAGGGTTATGCTCTTTTAGATCCGTTAATCCTTACTCAGACCCCCTCTTGCGCCATCCAACGACTTACGTCGCGCACCCTGACACCCTTCGCTACAAAGGCTTACGGCGTCGCGGATCATCTATCTGATGCAACTCGTACTGATGGATACAAATTATTTAGCCAGGTTGTACTTTAAATACTTGTGGTTGCATTTGTTTTACACGGGAGGTCGCGACAAGATTAAGTCTTTAGGGTTATCTGGACGGTTCATTCCACATACCATCTACAACACAATAGTCCTTGGGCTACATTAGCACCCACTGTTGAACCATCCATCACACCAGCCGCCCAGATAGGGTAATAACAATTTAGGGTTTTGAGGAGTAAAACCAACTTATTTCATTTTCTTCAGTCATGGACCACCAATGACTACCAAAACCGTTTCATGTTTGAAGAGATGATGATTGGGATATTTTAATATCTCGGTACTTAAGCAAGACTAGCATATCGCTTAAGTACAACCTATAGCTAGTATTACCACATAGTTACTAGGGTAACAAAGGAATAATGGATTCAATTATCAAGGATGGTATAATAATTAACTAATCAACCAAATGAGTATTTAACTACCTTAAGTTTTAACATACATTTGATTAAAGAATTAAAGCATGCAATTTGCTATTTTTAATAATATAATTTGTATAAAATGTAGATTCAATATGATCAAAGTATTGACTCGCCTGGGTTAAAGGTAAGAGAGTCTTGATAATCTGGAGCTTGATCGAAGTAGAGATCCTCCGTGTCTTCAAATCCTAATCGGACGAATGCACTGGAAAAAGGCACAAATAAGCAAAAAGAACAAATAAATACTAAAGCAATGACAAATGAATTCCAATTTAAACAAGACCTATACCATTAGTAAGATCTTGAATTAACAAAAATTTTGAAACAAATTTCATAATTTTTGGAGTTACGGCAAGAGAGAACGGGACTTCCAAAGTTCAGGTTTGAATTAAAACAAAAGGGGAGAAAGGATTGGTGCACCCAATAGTACATAGACCGAGTCCATGCGCATGGGTCCAGGGAAGTTTACTGTGGTCAGGCCCACTTGGAAGAGAGAGGGAGAGGGCTTAAGGCCATGACATGTGGGCCATTCAAAACAACCCAACACAATTCCCCTTTTGATTTCACTCAGCACAGAGAAAAGGGAAGCAGAGGGGGGCGCATGGGCGGTGGCAGCACCAGCGAGTGGTGGCGCGAGGAGGCGAGCGAGCCGGCAAGATGAGATCCCATGGGGTTGGGGTCCCCATGAGTGGCAGCGGTGGCTCTGGAGAGGGGCAGGAGCGGCGGTGGCGAGGCCAAGGGCGGTGGCGGCCTACACAGCTTGGAGGCGCGGGCAAGCCGGCGGCACTGGGAAGGAGATGGCGTGTGCATGGGCGGCGCGAGGGTGTGAGGAAGCCGGAGGTGGAGCAGGGGTGGCTCGGGGGTGGCCGTGGTGGTCCGGCAGCGGCGACCTAGGGCGGAGGAGAAGGGACGGCGGTGGTGGCGAGGTGTTGATCACAAGATTTGGCAGCTACAATGGTCGTTGCAATGCCAATTGGCCTAACGATAAGATCTTAAAGCTACTGCCGATTCAACTAATATTCTGTTTTGAATCGGAAAGCAGAATGGTCTGAAAGATCTCCCGAGAGGTCTTGGGCGACCTCTACAAAGACTTCTGGGTGGTCTCGGCGACATCCACAAAGACCTCCTAGGAGGTCTTGGAGGGTGGCCTCAAGGACATGCTCAAAGACCTCCTTGGAGGTCCTGGACGACCTCTACGTAGACCTCCTGAGAAGTCCTGGAAGGTGGTCTTTGCAAAATGATCACTACTACAAAGACCTCTTAAGAGGTCCTGGAAGACCTCCTAGGTGGTCCTGAGCAACATCCATAAAGACCTCCTGAGAGGTCTTGGAGGGTGATCTTTGCAAAATGACCAAAAGGGTAGTCTTTGCAAAACAGAAGATCTTAGCTCAAAAGGGTGGTCTTTGCAAAGGAGCATGTCGTGAGGACAAGGAAAAGTGCGGCCAAGACCTCCTCAGGAGCATTCACGTGGCTTCATCAGAACCGTTCAAGACCTCCTTAGGCTTCATCAGAACCGTTCAAGACCTCCTTAGGCTTCATCAGAACCGTTCAAGACCTCCTCAAATTTCATCAGAACCACCCAGGACCTCCTCCGGAGTGTCCACGTGCCCTCACCAAGACCACCCAAGACCTCCTCAGAAGCACCCTTGAGGACCACCTCAGGACCTCTCTAGGACCTGTCATGTGGACCTCTCAATACCTCCCAGGAGCAATTGCAACTGTCTAGGACCATTCCCAGGCGATCCACACCGTCCAGGACCACTCTCAAGGGGTCTGCGCTGTCCAGATCACCCTCAGGAAATCCACGTTGTCCACGACCTCCTCAGGACCTCCCGCGAGAACCTCCTAAGGACCTCCGTGAGGACCTCCTCAAGACCTCAACAGGACTTCCCTTAAGCATACAAGACCTCCTTCTAGGAGCTCCTTAAGGAATTTACGTGATCGGATAGGAAAGATATGTCAATTATAGAAGATTTGAAGATCGTAATTGAATCATATCTGTAAATATTTTGTTCGGTTTAGGAGTCCTGAGCTCCCACGGCTAAGACACACGCGCTCTTTAAATAGAAGAGGTCATGGCCAATTGAGAAAATCAACCAATCGATCAATACAATTTACATCTACTATTTTTACCGTAGCTTTCCCATAGTCTGTCTCTTCTCCGATCTCCCTCGCTTGTTGCTCGACTAGGTTTCAAGACCAAGCTAGGGAAAATCACCATCGCGCTATACCACGGCTAGCTCACTTTATGTCTTTGCGCACCTTGGTGTTTGTTTTTGCGATGTTGATTTTGGCGTCAACACAATTTAGCAACTCCGCTGAGAATCGATCTATTCTCAGACCATGGCAAAGGATGGTTCTACGGTCAATTCTAAGAACATCATCATTCCTACACTTGAAGATCTACACGAGGAATACCGTCGAGTACGAGAAGCACAAATTAAATTCGACAAGCTTATGTTATCGTGCTTCCGGAAGACAAGGCAATGTGTTATCAAGAAAGAGGGTGAATTGCCATCTATTTACATCAAGCCGAGGTAACTCCATAGTGAGTAATTCATCCTCATCAAGAGAAAGTTGCCTTGATGATTGATCAGCAAATAGGTGCTTCTGTATCTAATACTTTGGATAGATTGCTATCTAATCGTCTTAAGGCTATGGGTCTTGAAGTGCGAAGTGAAAAAGATTTGAAACGACCCGTCTTACCTCATGCTAATGCTTACAATGTTGGCTATGATAGCAGCGTTCAGCATAGCTCCTTGCCTGTTAATACATTGACAACAAATATACCATCTAGAGTCATCCCGCAGCCCGCAGGGTGTGCCGATGCAACACATGCACAGCCGAACTAACGTGTTAAGCTCGGTTGGTCACAGTGCATCATTGCATGCTGATCCAAATATTGCTGATCTCGAATCTACAGCCCTTGTGCCTTCATCATTTACAGATGCTAGTATGGTCAATTCGAGTGCACCTAATGTTGGCAATTACACTAGTATGGGAGAGAATTCAACAAATTTGCAAAACACCTTTGTACTGCACTGTAGCGTATAGTACACCTCCCATACCTCCTTGAGGTTCGAGCGTTGCATATGGGCCATGGCCAATCAGTCATTTTAATGGTCCTTTACCATATGTATCACTTGCACAGCCGAACCAAGCTCCACAGTACGCTTATGACACTCCACAACCTAATATTTTTAGGCCACCACAACTGGTCAATGAGACACCTAATCGGCCTATGGCCGAGACATATGTTGGGCTTAAAAATATTAGAGAGCAAGTAGCTAGTATGTTTAGAGAGACAGTCGGGGTGGAGCCTAAAGGAAGATCACGTGCCTATCAAAAACCATACCTTGATATTTATGATACTGTGCAATATCCCAGAGGATTCAAAGTGCCTGAGTTTGTTAAGTTTACCGGGGATGATAATAAATCCACATTAGAACATATAGGTCAATTCATTGTGAAATGTGGTGAAGCTAGTGCTAGTGATGCTTTAAAGTTAAGGTTATTTCCTTTATCTTTATCTGGCACTGCATTCAATTGGTTTACTTCACTTGCAACTAACTCCGTTCATACATGGTCCCAGTTAGAACAAAAATTCCATGAATATTTTTATACTGATGATATTGAGTTAAGGTTGTCACATTTAACATCGGTTAAACAAAAATACAATGAACACATTCTTGATTACATCGAAGGTTTAGGAAACAAGGAAGATGTTTTAAGCTAATAATGTCGATAAAGACCTAGTTGATCTAGCATATTCGGTCTACTTTCTCACTTGAAGGAGAAACTAGAAAATCATGATTTCTGGATGTTAGCCAAGTGCTACAAAAAGCTCTCGCATAAGAGAGCCGAGCTAAAGAGTCAAGGAATTTCCAAAGGTCAAGTGATAAAGTAAAGGTTGATCGTCCTAGTGTTCACTTGCTTGAGTATGAATCTGGGAATTCGGACGATGATGATATTGATGTTTGTATGGCCGAATGGGCTTAGTCTTCAAAGTCTAAACCATTCGTTTGTTCAGCTTTAAAGCTAGTTTCACAAAGAATCAGTAGGAGGAAATTAAGTATACCTTTGATATTGCTAAATGCGATAGAATCTTTTATTATTTGCTACAGGAGAAACAAATTAGATTGCCTGACAGCCATGTTATACCAACACATGAAGAGTTAAAAAGGCGTGCGTATTGTAAGTGGCACAATTCTTATTCTCATGCTACTAATGACTACAATGTTTTTCGTCGATAGGTTTAATCGGCCATTAATGAAGGTCGATTGAAATTTGCTGAAAGCCCAAAAATGCAGCTAGACCACAACCCCTTTCCTGTCAAAGTGATTGATTTTGAGATCAAGAAGGTGCTTGTTTGGCCATCTCAGGCTGAGTCTACAAAGGGCAAGAATGTGGTGATAGACGAGGGGGGCACAGGAACATCAAATTCTGGAGCTATGCAAAATGTTAAGCCAAAGATGATCAAACCAAAAAACCCAGAAGTTGAGCGTTGGAAGGTGAATAAAGGTAAAGGCAAGACCAACAAAAGGTTTGGGAAGCCAAAGCCCATATTTAAGGAGCTTTTAACCAAGTATGAGGGTGGCAAAGCCGGCCAAAGCAGCGCTAGTCGGCTCAAAGGTTTCAAACGACCAAGATCACCTGCAAAGCGAGAGTTTGATGGTCGGGATCGTCGTCAAGAGGACTTCCATGCAGCAGCACCATATCCTCCTTTTGGGCCACCAATGCCCACCCCATGGGGTTCTCCTCCTGTTAGTTTTCCTCCTTGTACACTGTGGGGCTGGTACGGTCCATGGATGCCACCCCCAATGCCTTTTGGACCCTTCCATCCGGGGTGGACAGCACCAAGAAAATCTGTGTTTAATAGGTTATCACATCCTAATATTGACCGTTTTAATCAAAGAAATCGGTCTTGCAATGGGAGAAGTGATAAAATGGTGAAGAAGGTGTACCGTGTCAAGAGTAATGGTAATCTGGGTGAAAAATCAGATTTGAGTTCAAAGACAGAAGAGCTGATTATCGAGAAGAAGGAGAAGCAAAAGCAGTCGGCTACTGTTGTTTCAAGTGTTAGCAATGGGGATTACACGGCAGCAGCAGCAATGCATGGTTCAGACACGAGCAATAGCGCGTCTACAGTAGCCATGAACAATACCATGACTACAGTGCCCGTGAACCTTAGTTTGGCTATAGTAGCAGCTGAGCGAACTACATCGCATGCTGATTTTGAAGCACCAAAAACAGTGGAGAAAGTTAGAAGAAAGATATCTTTGCTACCCGAGACAAAGCCATAGCCCTATTGGTGTCCTCTTAGTCTTTCTCATTCCCAAAAGAGAAGGTTGCAGCGGTTGCGCATGCAAGAACTTAGAGAGGCTAGAGCAGAGAAGGTGAGAGAGGAAATATTTAACGAAATAAAGCCTATGGTGCTTGTCCGAAGAGAGTGGAGGGTAAAGTCAGTTGAAACACCAGTTCAAGTACCTAGTGATGATGAAGATGATTTCTTTGGATTATGAAGGCTCTCCAATGATTAAAATGATACTCCACCCCGTGAAGGTATGGATATTAATATGGTGTTTACATTGCCTTGAGTTTCGGATTGTTAGTGAGTAGGTTGCCCGATTATGTCTTGGCCTAAAAGCTATTTTTGAGAATCCCGAGGAATCGAGCGACATTTGAAACCATTATATGTTAGGGGCATATCAATGGTAGGCGATTTCTAGGATGTTAGTTGATGGTGGGGCTGTCGTGAACTTGATGTCGTATTCAGTTTTTAAGAAATTAGGGTGAGAGGACAGCGAGCTTATGAAGACTAATTTGATGCTCAATGGTTTCATGGGTGAGTCTATAGAGGCCAAGGGTGTTATTTCTATGGAACTTAACTTACTATTGGGAGCAAGACTCTACCTACGACCTTCTTTGTCGTCGATGTGCAAGGTAATTATAGTGCTTTATTGGGTCGTGATTGGATGCATGCAAATCGCTGCGTGCCTTCTACCTTGCATCAAACTTTAATACAATGGATCGATGATGATATAGAAGTGGTTCAAGCGGACACATCGGCTTATGTTGCTTTGGCCGATGCTTCAGCTGATTGGCAGCACGGTAATGTGCAATGTTTGACAGGTCTAGACCTCTCTAGCTATGATTATCTTAGTGTCACTAAGGATGGTTTTGTACCCGTGTCTGTATAGCCGGCCTCCGCAGCTCGGCTTAGTAATATGATGTTATTAATGAATAAAGAAAGCAGTTTGGAATGGTTGCGATAACGGTATCTGAGCAATGTCGGTCAAACAAGAACGATATTTGTGAAGCTATTGATGATTTTGATGAAGTGGAAAAGTTAGGACAAGGTTTCTCGTCGGATGGCCCTTTAGAGGAAGTTGATATAGGTGATGGGACTATTCCTAGGCGACGTTTGTAAACAAAAATATGATTCTTTGAATATAAGAGCAAAGTGATAAAATTGCTTAGAGAGTATGTTGATTGTTTTGCTTGGGAATATCATGAGATCTGGGGACTCGGTAGAATTAGTTGAGCATCGGTTGCCTATTAAGTCTGGTTTTAGGCCTTATAAACAACCATCTAGAAGATTTAATCCGATATATATGATCGGATCAAAGAAGAAATAGATCGATTATTGAAGGTTGGTTTTATTAGGCCATGTAGGTATCTTTGAATGGATTTCCAACATTGTCGGTTGAGAAGAAGAATCTTGGTAAGTTGAGAGTATGCATTGATTTTAGAAATTTGAATAAAGCTACCCTAAAGATGAATATCCTATGCCTATAGCCGACATGCTAATCAATGATGCTTCAAGACGAGTAATTAGTTTCTTAGATGGTAATGCTAGTTATAATCAAATCTTTATGGCTGAAGAGGATATGTCAAAAATAGCCCTTGATGTCCCGGTTTTGTTGGTTTGTTTGAATGGGTTGTTATGACTTTTGGTTTAAAGAATGCCGGTGCTACTTATCAAAGGGCTATGAACTTAATTTTCATGATCTACTTGGTGTTATCCTAGAGGTATACATTGATGATATAGTTGTTAAATCGGATGGTATGGACCATCACTTAGCCGATTTATGTCTAGCCTTTGAACGAATGCGTCGATATGGTTTGAAGATAAACCCACTCAAATGTGCCTTTGGTGTGTCGGCTGGCAAGTTTTTAGGATTTAAATACATGAAAGAGGCATAGAAGTAGATCCTACCAAAATAGAGGCTATTAAGAAGGTGAAGGCGTCACAGTGTAAAAGGGATATGCAAAAGTTCCTAGGAAAAGTGAATTATTTGAGGAGGTTTATATCAAATTTGTCTGGAAAGGTTAGTGCATTCACTCCTATATTGCGGTTGAAGAAAGAGACCGAATTTACTTGGGGGGCAGATCAGCAACAAGCATTTGAGGAGATCAAAAAGTATTTGTCTACACCTCCTGTGTTAAGGGCGCCCAAAGTTAGGACATCGTTTCGGCTATACATTGCTGCAGAAGAAAATGTCATCGGTGCCGATTTAACACAAGTAATAAATGGCAAGGAATATGGGATTACTTACTTGAGTCGGCGTCTCCTGGGAACTGAGATAAGGTATGTATTTATTAAAAAATTATGTTTATCCTTGTATTATGCTTGCACCAAGTTGAGGCATTATTTGCTATCTAGTACTTGCATTGTTGCTTGTCAAACCGATGTCATTAAATATATGTTGCAATAGCCGATTCTAAGTGGTAGAATCGGGAAGTGGGCTTATGCATTAATAGAGTATGATTTAGCTTATGAATCTTTGAAATCTATGAAAGGCCAGATTGTAGCTAATTTCATTGTCGATCATAGGATTGATGATGGTATAGAGTTGGTTGATTATTTATCTGTACGTCCATGGAAATTGTATTTTGATGGCTTGGCTTGTAGAGAAGGACAAGGTGTTGGTATTGTTTTAATTTCGCCTAGAGATGTTGTTTTTGAAACATCGATTTGTTTAGAATACTTTTTTACCAATAATCAGGTCGAGAAATGAAGCTCTTTTGTTAGGATTACAAATTCTAGAGTCCATGGGTGTAAAGAATATAGAAGCATTTGGTGATTCATTATTAGTTGTGCAACAAGTTTCTAAGAATTATCAATGCTTTGATGGATCATTGAATATTTATTTGGAAAAGTGATTAGAAATAATAGCAACTTTGGACGATTTTACTATTATCCATGTTTTTAGAGGAGAGAATAATAGAGAAATGATTTAGCACAGCAAGCATCTAGTTATCAAGTTAAAAGAGGTAAACTGTTCATGATAGAAAAACCGATGCTAGAAGGTGCTACAATTTGTGTAGCCGAACAGCATGATGGCAGTTCAGATGTTTTGGAAACATCAAGTTTTGTCGAACCTAATGACTGGAGAAAACCTCTAATTGGTTATTTAGAAAACCCTAGTCAATATGTTGATAGAAAGCTTCGGCGACAAGCATTGAAGTATACATTGCTTGATGGAGAGTTATATCACTGGACTATAGATGGGTTGCTTTTAAAATGTTTAAGTTTAGATCAATCTAAAGTTGCTATGGGTGAAGTGCATGAAGGCATACACATCAGTCGGCCTATAAGATGAAGTGGTTATTAAGAAGAGCTGGTTTTTACTGGCCGACTATGTTGGAGGATTATTTTAGATATTATAAAGGGTGTGAGTCATGTCAGAAGTTCGGTGATGTGCAATTGCTTTCTTTGCTATGTTACATCCTATAATTAAACCATGGCCGTTTCGTGGATGGGGTTTAGATTTTATCGGCCAGATACACCCTGCATCTTCTGAAGGTCATCGTTTTGTATTAGTAGCCACAGATTATTTCACTAAGTGGACAGAGGTTGTTCCTCTAAAAAAATATGACTCATGAAGAGGTAATTGATTTTATTTTGGAACATATTATTCAGATTCGGCATACCACAGACTTTAACTCATTGATCAAGGTTCGTCTTTTATGTCTCATCAAGTACGTGAGTTTGCGAATCATTTAGAATCAAGCTCCTTAATTCTTCACCTTATTATGCTCGGTGCCAATGGTCGGTAGAGTCAAGTAATAAGCCCTTGCTTAAGCTCATTAAGAAAAAGATGGAGGAGCATCCTAAGAGGTGGCATGAAGTGTTATCTGAGGCATTATGGGCTTATCGTATATCTAAGCATGGTGCTACAAAGGTAACACCGTTTGAGTTAGTGTATGGGCAAGAGGCCGTTTTACCTGTCGAGGTAAATCTAGGTGCTCTTAGATTGGCCAGGCAAAATGATTTGTCGGCCATAGATTACCATAGCTTGATGATGGATAGGATAGATGAAGTTGCAGACGAGAGGTTTAGAGCCTTGAGAGAGATTGAAAAAGATAAAGTGAGGGTAGCCAAGGCCTATAATAAGAAGATGAAGGAAAAATTGTTTTAAATAGGAGACTTAGTTTGGAAGACGATTTTACCTGTTGGGTCTAAAGATAATAAGTTTGGGAAGTGGTCCCCGAATTGGGAAGGTCCATATAAAGTTGTAGAGATTGTTCTTGGAAATTCTTATATAGTGCAATGTTTACGGGGAGATAGATTGCCTAAAACTCTTAATGGCAAGTATTTGAAAAAGCACTACCCGAGTGTTTGGCAGGGGGCATAAGAAACATACATGTGGCCGGTGTTTATTCATTGTCTTGAAAGGTATTTGAAGACATTATTGTTTTGTGGCAAACATGTTTGTTTACCAAAATCAGGGGCATGTGTTGATGACAAGATTTGGCAGCTATAATGGTCGTTGCAATACCGATTGGTCTAACGATAAGATCTTAAAGCTACTGCCGATTCAACTAATATTCGATTTTGAATCAAAAGGCAGAATGGTCTCAAAGACCTCCTGAGAGGTCCTGGACGATCTTTACAAAGACTTCCTGAGTGGTCGAGTGACATCCACAAAGACCTCTGGAAGGTCTGGGCGACCTCACTGAGACCTCTTGAGAGGTCTTGGAATGTGGTCTTTGCAAAATGATCACTTCTACAAAGACCTCCTGAGAGGTCCTGGAAGACCTCCTAGGTGGTCCTGAGCAACCTCCACAAAGACATCCTGGGAGATCCTAGAGGGTGGTCTTTGTAAAACGACCAAAAGGGTGGTTTTTGCAAAACAGAAGGTCTTGGCTCAAAAGGGTGGTTTTGCAAAGCAGCAGGTCGTGAGGACAAGAAAAAGCGCGGCCAAGACCTCCTCAGGAGCATTCACGTGGCTTCATCAGAACCGTTCAAGACCTCCTTAGGCTTCATCAGAACCGTTCAAGACCTCCTTAGGCTTCATCAGAACCGTTCAAGACCTCCTCAAGTTTCATCAGGACCGCCCAGGACCTCCTCCGGATTGTCCATGTGGCCTCACCAAGACCACCCAAGACCTCCTTAGGACTACCCTTGAGGACCACCTCAGGACCTCTACAAGAACAGCCACGTGGACCTCTAAAGACCTCCCAGGAGCAATCGCAACCATCCAGGACCACTCCTAGGCGATCCACACCGTCCAGGATCACTCTCAGGGGGTCTGCGATGTCCACGATCACCCTCAGGAAATCCACGCTGTCCACGACCTCCTCAGGACCTCCCGCGAGAACCTTCTCAGGACCTCCCACGAGGACCTCCTCAAGACCTCCCACGAGACTTCCCGCCAAGCATACAAGACCTCCTTCCAAGAGCTCCTTAAGGGAATTTACGTGACCGGATAGGAAAGATATGTCAATTATAGAAGGTTTGGAGATCGTAACCGAATCATATCTGTAAATATTTGGTTCGGTTTAGGAGTCCTGAGCTCCCACGGCTAAGACCTGCCGCCCTTTAAATAGAAGAGGGTCATGGCCGATTGAGAAAATCAACCAATCGATCAAATACAATTTACATCTACTATTTTTACCGTAGCTTTCCCGTAGTCATATCTCTTCTCCGATCTCCCTCTGCTTGTTGCTCGGCTAGGTTTCAAGACCAAGCTAGGGCAAATCACCATCGCGCTGTACCATGACTAGCTCCGCCTAGGTGCTGCGCCTTGGTGCTGTTTTTCGCGTGTTGATTTTAGCGTCAACACGGGGAAGGAGCAATAAGGTGGAGGTGAGCTTCCTCAGGCCCTGAGGCGTGTGGTGACGGGGCCGACGCGGCGAGGGCGCTCACCGGGGCGAAGAATGGCGGCGAGGCGGTATGGCCGACAATGGGGGCGCTCTGCTCTTTCTTGGGTGGAGCTTACCAGAGATGGGGCGACATGGGGACAGCAAAGGAGGAGGCTCAGGGTTATATATCCCCGGTGGGGAGGAGCCGGGGGAGGCTTGGCGCAGGCGGCGCAAGATACGGGATGGGCGACATGGCGACTTACGAGGCCGGGGAAGCGGTCATGGTGCGCTGGCGACACGCCGAGCGAGCGGCGAGTGCGGGCATGCGGCGCGGCGCACGGCAGACCGGCGGCCGGTCAAGGGTGGCGAGGACGCGGCGGACGGAGGGACGGGACGCAAGCGACGACTTGCGCGGGCGGCGTCGTGCAGCCGTGCGGGTGATGGGACCAGCCGAGGACGACGTCGAAGTCAAGGATGGCAGGGGAAGCTCGGGTGTGGGGGATGTCAAGGGAGCTGGCACGGTTGTCGCGGAGGGACACAGCAAGTGAGGGAGTGACGGCTCGGCAGGCGGGTGGTGAGCTAGCGGCGGCGTGGCCGGGCACGGAGTGGGCATGCTGCACGGGGCAGGGGGGCACGAGGGTGGCAGGGAGCTGCGTGCGGGGTGGCAGGCGCACAGGAGCTTGGCGCAGGCGGCCTCGTGGCTTGCGGCTGGCTCAGCCAGGGAAGAAGAAGGCATGGGAAGGGAACTGGGCTAGGCCGAAGGCCGGAAGGAGGAGGTGGGCCAAGGGAGGAGCTGCTAGGCCGGGTGGGCCAAGAAGCAAAGGGGGCCGACCCAGATGAAATGGGGCTGAGCCCAAAGAAAGGAGGAAGAGCTGGGAGAAAAGGGCCCAAAATCCGAAAAGGAGAATTCAAGTTTGAATTTTGAATTCTGGAACTTCAAGGAGGTTTGAAACACAAACCTGAGCTAGAAGGAAGCTAGAGATTTTGAAATTAATCACTAATTTGAAATACGGATTGAAAATCCAAAGACAAAGGGTAGTTACTATACACGTCCGTAAAATGGACCGTGACATGAACCAGTTGGGAAGGGACAACTGTAGCAAATCCGGCTCGAATTGCAGCAGATGGTCGAGCTCACAGCATGCAGAATGTTGATATACTCTGAGGTCTGAGCAATTTCGTCGAGATCCAACGGTAGAGCATAACATGCTATTTGTTTGACATCTTTCAGAGTATCAGGTGCTGGAGCACCACACTCCGGTTTCTTTGAGCCCAAACAAAAGGTCCTTCTGTACAGATGGGTTTAGACTTCAGTTCAGAGCAAGCAAAAGAGATCAGGAGTTTATAGTCTGAAAAGTGCATTGGAACAGTGAACTTGAGCAACATGACATTCTGTTGTTTGTGTGCAATAATGCTGGACAGCTGCAGTCACTTGGAAACAAAAGCAAGGCATGTCAGCTAACACCTGTGCTGGTCGCTGTAGGAAGGGAATTTGTCCAATTGCTGCTTGATCTCCCGCCGGTGAAACCAATCCATCTTTCTTGTGTGTTCAAACCAATCCAAAGAATTTGTCCAATTTCTTGTGTGTTCAGATCATATTGTTCGCGATTTTACTGCACGCATCATCCTCTAGGAACTTATTTACAATCTTAAAGCTACAATGTTCCACTCGGTGTAGACATCTATGTCTGAACTAACGGTGTTCTTGATTTGATCACTCGTGTCGTGTAGACGCTTCTTTCAACATGTACAGAACCACACCTTGCACTGTGTAACTTAACTTCTAAAGAAATCTGAAGCTAAAGCCTCATTTTTGTATCTCGTGGCATGAGTTCAGTTTCATGCACGCAATACTGTACTGCTGCTCTTATTTCTTATCCTGGAGCAGAAATATATTCCATTTTATTCATTGCAATTTCAACTAGAGGTGTCAGATTCTCGGAGTTCTTGGTGAGAATGGAACTCACGTTACGTATGCCTGGATGCTTGAAAGCCACAGCACGTCCATCCGGATCTGACTGCGCGGCAAATGGAGACAAGTGAGCCTTGAACTCATCGTGAATTCGCGGCGCTCGCTGTTCGATCGGTCGCTTTTTAGTGCCACCTGTCTTTGGATTGATTTGAACACACAAAAAAGATGGCATATGAGCACAGGAAATAAAAACTGCTATGGCATAAGGCCCACTAGACAGCGGCGAGGACAGGCTTGGAAGCTTATCTCTGTATCTTAATATTAGGAAGTTGCATTAGTTAACATATCTTAGGATTTGGCCGTTATGGCATGCATATCTTGTAATTGATTACATGCATATCGGATGGTTAGTTTCCATCTTATTAGGAGACCTATGCCTATTTATATGGCTGTCATATTTGTATTCCTCAAGCAAGAAATAATAAGTTTATAATCATCTCTAGTCTCTTCTCTCCCCAAGGACCCCACTGCTATCTGGTCATCCTCTCGGTGTAGTTTACCCTTATGGTATAAGGGTCACATTTAGTAGAGCTCATTCTCATTTTTGATTACGCTCACGATTCTCCGAGAATCAAATTGTCTGTAAAAGCGTTTGGCTAGTAGGTTAGCTCCCAAAACCATATGAGGGGGATTAGAGGCAAATGGACTATGTTACCCCTGGTTGTAATAATTCAATTGTATTTGTGTCTTTCTCCTATGTATTTGTACATAAATTATAGAATTTCCCCCCCTAAATTTGTTTAGACCATGTGAATGTATATACGTTGTATCTTTACACAATGCCAGGTTATATTGCATTTACATTTCATGATAGATTACAACTGTGTATAAGCAAATTTTGTACTGTTGTCGCTGTGATAGATGAAGCTAGAGATATCGCATTCATATCGTAAAAGTGTTCAAATGATATTATGTACAAGTATTGAAATGGTAAATGAGTCATAACAAAAGATCACAAAAATTCACAAGTAGTGTGTCCATCATCCTGAATGAGCAATTGCACTTGCAAGGTCATCACGGAAACTATCCATGGATGTAGCACTAGTTTGCGACGTTGACGCATCCGATGCACCCTGAGAAATGACATATTTGGCATATCTTGATGGTATTGTGGGCGCATAATTAGGATTCCGATCTAACCTACGAAAATGCATGTCCGGCGAAGCATGTTCACATATGAAGTTGTGGATTCCCATGGTTGCTGTAACAATCATTTTTTGCTTGGACATAGGAAAGCTCGGCATCTTAAGAAGAATTCTCCATTTCATCTTTCATACACCAAATGACCTCTCAATTACGTTGAGAACCCTTGAGTGCAAATGGTTGAATTTCTCTTTCTCACCACTAGGAGCAACACCTCTCCGAAATTCTGGAACATGATACCTTTGGCCCTTGTATGGCGCTAAGTACCCAGGCCTGTTCAGATAACTAGCATCGACAAGATAATATTTACCTACAACATAAGACGGAAAATTCATGTATATCAACATCCAATGCATGAACATTATAAGTAAATAATTTTGTAAATGATACCAAGCAAAGAAAATTACCCTGTAGAGGATGTGGAAAGACTTCCCAATCTACATCCAATGCATGATAAAGCACACTAGTATCGTGCATAGCTCCTGGTTGTCCAATAGATGTGTATGTGAAGCGCATGTCAAAATCACATACCACCATGATATTCTGTGTTGCACTTCCTGATCTACCAATATATCTAATTAGATCTTACGTTCAGAAGGCGACATCTCATAACATGAACATACAAAAACACAACATCATAAATGACAATTTAAAAATACATGAGTACGCATTAGGTCCAAATAATAATTTATAACTAGTGAAAAATGTCTTATAATCCAAAAAAGTCTTACAACCAATAGAGAAATAAAGAATAATAAAGGCGTAATACAAGATAAACTACTTGTAGTAATGTCTCCGTAATCATCCTAACGTTATAATAAATTTTCTATTTGCCATGCACTTGTCATCGTATTTCCTTTTGAGCCATGCAAATCGCTCTTATTTATTAGACAAGGTCATAAACATTTTCCTTTGCTCCTTCTTTACTTAAAATTTTGTGATACAATGAAGTGCCTATTACTCCCATTAATAGCACCACACTCTTAACCAATTCCATTACATCCTTGATGCTACACATCGAGTTTTCCTCTCTCTTTGCAAATGCTTCAAAAGATGCTGCGACTTCTCATTCAACTCAGAAATTCTTCTCAGTGATCTTGAATGACCACCGTAATCACACTTTGTTTTTCCCCTTATCATTGCTAGGGTCGTCAAACTCTCTTTCCTTTCCTACCAATTGGGGATTCATCTTCACAATCCTTTCATATATTTGTCATCACACTCATCTTCAAGCTCTTCAATATCAATAGTCACCGCAGCACGACGGTGGCTTTGAGGCAATGTTCCCATTACTGAGACCAATGGTCTTCACTTGTTGTTAATGTCATCAAACATCTTGGACAACAACTCCTCATTTTGAAGTCTAGCCTTCTCAAACTTGGAACATCCTTTATATTCCCGCCGATGCCAAGTGTTACCACGTTAAACCTTCACTAATAATCGAGCTAGGTGTGTACATTAATGCATTTAAAAATAGGTAATGAGTAATAACATACTTTTTAATTTCTTCCACAGTTCGGCGGTGGCCTTTATTGTATTCTTTTCATGGTCCCAACCTAAGTCTCAGATCCTTTGTCCTCAATTTCCTCCAAATGTTGTAATCGTTTCTTTAATTTATCCCATTTGTTCTTTAATTGCATCTTTTGTATTCACGTCGCTTTCTCTACAAATTTTTGTATCACAAAAGTATACCTGGATTATTCAGGATGGGTATTCTAAGCGATTATGCTCCATTTCACTTGTTCAATGAACAATTCACACACTATTCTAGTGTTCTCGTTGTTCCACTCAGCGTTATCGACCATCGCATATTTGGCCCATAAATTTTGTTTATCAAATTGACATCAATAAGAAGATATGGACACCTAGAACTATGGCACATGCTAAGTAGACAGAGAGATGTGATCGAGAAGCTAATCCGGATGACAAAAGAAATTGGTGGTGATAATAACTCGAGAGATGGCCTTTTGGCCTAGATATATGTGTGGTAATTTGGTAAAGGCTAGTGACTCGCTGCTCTCTTTGACCCACGATAAAAATCTCTACCATTGTCATCATACATGGCTAGAGATCGAATCAACAAGTACATATGAGCACCAAGAAAAAGAAACGTTAAAATCAACAACTAATTTGGTTATGTCATCTCATCTACCTATATTTGGAGCAAGATCGTCAATCAGAAACATGAGAGAACTAAACATTTGACTCGATCATGTAATATCCTTAGAAGTGAGATAAGCGAATGTGGGAGAGATTTAATTAACGGAGAGAATAAATTGAATCGAGAGAGTGTTTTTTCAAAGAAATCACCAAATCAGAAAATGAGAGGGTTTCCGTGATTTATATAACAACTCGGGCCCTAGGCCTTGGCCGTAATGGGCTGGGCCGCTAAAAGGAGGAAGCGCCACCCCACTCCCAAAACCCTAGCCGCCCCATTCTCCCACCCTCCTCCTCCTCTTGTGCCACCACTTTCCCCCACCCTCCTCCTCCCTTGCGCCTCAACCTCCTCCCTGGTTCCCCTCCACTTGCACCTCCCTAGTCCTCCATTGCTGCCACGCCAAGAGGAGAAGAAGAGATCGCCTATGGGTGGCGGCCAAGAAGGAAGAAAAGAGGGAAGGAAGAAGGGAGAAGAGAAGGGAGAAGAAAGAGGAAATGGGATCGCCATCCAGGTCGTGATCTTCAGCTGCTCCAAGGGTAACTCAGCATCGTTTGTTGTTGCCTTAGTAGTCGAGAAGAGAAATCGGGTAGTCTTAGGCTAGGTTGCAATCTGCGCCATTTTGCAGATTTCATCCAGCAGCTTGCGCGAGGCAACAGCAGATGGTTAGAGGCCGAATTAGGGGTTTGGTCTCTAGAGAGTTGTAGAGTTATGTTCATAGCTTTCAGTGGCTACCAAGATCACCCAAATCTGATTAACGGTCAGGAATTTATGAATGTTTTAGTATCGCTGCTCTGTTAATCTATCAGTTTTGGGCAGTCTTTAGAAACCTGGTTATTACTGCTAGTTAAAAGGAAAATCAGGGAATCTCAATATAACAGAAAAGATGGGTAATGTCCATACCTTTTCATAGACCTACAGAAGATGAGCAAGATTTGGACTTTGTAGCAAAAGTTATGGTGGTTTAAGCGTAAAATCCAGAGAACCCGACGAGAATTCTGTGCAGTCTGATGTGTGGTTTGATAGGGAAGTTAAGGGCAGAATCAAGAGGGCTCCTAACTAGGTTTATTTAGGTAATTCAATTACCTTTTCATAGAATCTAAGAGCATCTCAATTGGACTCCTGAGCAGGAAGTTATGTATTTTAGAATTTGCTTGTTCCAGATGCACCAAGCGATCGCTAGAAATTGGGGTTTTATTAACACTTGAGAGTTAGCTTAGGTTTTATTGTGTTATGTTGTATGCTCTGGTCCAGCGTGTTGGTCTTAGATTAGGATACCTTTATGTTCGGTGTGGGCGCGGTTCCGTGGGGCAGCACCCTCTTCGGCCCACCATTCTCGCCACGGTTGGCGTGGGGCGCATCGCTTGTTTTTTGGTTGTGATTTGCTTGGATATGAATGCGTGTTGATGCATGTTAGTGTCGTATGGCTGTGAACAAGCGCAGCATAACAAGAATGGTGAATGTTCTCAGTATGGCTTTGCATTATCCATAAATGTAGTTCATGCCTTTGGTACTTTGATGATGAATAGTATTGGTACATGTGCATATTGATATCATGCGGACACTCGGTCTTGAGAGGACCAAGTATGCACATCTTTGAAGAATTTATTTTGATGAAATGATTATGAGGAATGATCCGGGCTGCAAGTATTCTGCCATATTATATATGTAAGCTTACAAGTTGGGATTGTGATGTATTTTGGCATATGTGCCTTGCTTGCCCGTTAATGAGATGAATTACTGCTTTATATTGATGATCATGTTAGTTATGGTTAAATGGTTCTACCGCATGTTGTTATTGCTTATATGATAATGAGAATATGATGTATTTCGCTTATTGCATATGTTATCATGGTGCATATGTATGTTGAGAGCACACGGTGTCACTGGCCACGTGGTGACCAAGCACATCTGATTGAGGTCCCCGCCATGTAGATAACTGGGCAGTCCCGTGATTCGTGGAATGTAGATATGAGATATAAGAGGTCCCCATCATTAAAGTGATGGGCAAAGGTCACTGTACATGTGGTGTATAGGCTTTTGAGTCCCCGTGTCGTAAGACACGCAGGCATGGGATATCTGTGGCGAGTTTGTATACTTCGCATTACCATAAAATGCAAAAGTTAAGAAAGAAAGTGAAAGTGCACTGAGCATCTTGCATCGCATGAGCATAAGACATGTTTGTATTTGAGATGGTATATGGATGTTGATGATTACAAAGAGTCTATGTTATTATTGCCATTTAATGTATATTGGCTGATCTTTGGACTCACTCTTGTCGTTGTTGTGTTTTTAGGTACCCTTTACAAGAACTGCATGCATGGGAGGGAATAGAAGTGGCTGCACAATGACACGATCTACCTTCACATTTGACTAATAGATTGATAGATTAGTAGTTGAGTAATTGCATAAAGGATTTTTATGATTACTCACTATGCATGCTATAATTTGTAATAAAGTTGATTAGAGGATTATGATTGTCATTCCGTTTATGTTTTAGTTGTTTAGCATGTTATGGAAGTTGTAGTGATTATTAGTATAGTTTTGGCTATCTCTTGTCTATGCCGAGGTTGGATTAATTAATTATGTTATATTTAAATGTTGGGAACTTTCGCTTAGTAACTAAACAAAGGAGGTGCTATCGATTTTAGAGATTTGTTTCAATGTTAAAAATGTTATTGTGTTGGTTTAGTAGCATTCCGTGCCTATGGGTCAAAAGGTACTGATCATATCGAAAACAGCAAGGAATAATCATTTTGCATTTAATTGCAATTGACTGATTAAATCAAAATTTCACATGAGACAATATATCCTATCTTGCAGTTAATTGATAATATCAGGGAACACAATCTGAAGTTCAATACTGACATTTAAAAAACTATTGATTTCTACATCAAGATCACAAATGACAATATTCATCCCAAAACTAGCAAGAATTCAAGATGATGTGTTCAAAGCTTGAACATTGTAGAACTGGACAACATGGATAGCATGCCTTAGATAAGAAACAGGTTTCAGATCCTCCTTTACTAAAGACTCAAGAATATTGTCATGATACTACTCAGTACACATGACTATTGAATTCTAGAGAAACTGGATCAGTTGTTCTCTCTAGGTGACTGCTTGCTAAAGAAGAAGAATCAGTCCCATGAACCAGTAGCAAGCAGCATGCCATGATACATTTGATGTATACCATAAAGAACATAGTGATTTAACAAAATACATCACTGATGGTACTTGCATACATGTTGGAGAACTGATAATCTGAACAAGAAATCTACACTAATTGCTATCATTCACAATATTCATAGATACTCACAGATTCAATCATGGATTCAAACACATATCCAATCACAGAATCATAGCCAAAGGGAGGAGTAGGGAGGGCAAGGGGCAGGGGGCGGAGGCGGCGCACTGGAGGCCCAACCTTACCTTCACAGGACCCGACGTACGAGAGTCTTCGCTGGCGGCGCGCAGCGGGAGGTCCGGCTGGGGTGCCTCGGGCCGAAGGTGACACGACCGGTCCCGCCGCCTAGGTTACTGGTCGACGGTTGTAGTCCTTCGGGCGCGACACCGTCCGTGGCGGCGCAATGGAGGTCCGGCGAGGTGCCCTCGTGAGGTGCGGCGGTGGCACGCGGAGGTTCACCACGGCCGCGTGGAGGTTCGGTGAAATCGCCTCACGCGAGAGGACAAGAGGAAAAGAAGAAACGCTGGCGAGGCCGGGGGTACGCGCCGGCGGTGGGAGGGATAAGTAATGGCATTTTATGTAAATATACTCAACTCCGGGTATTTTTCTATCGTTGATTCTCACGAATCCAAGGAAAGGTCGCTTCTCCTCGCTAGTGAATCGAGTGGTTTTGAGAATCGTGGTGTTTGGTACGCCCACGAGAATCGATTGAGAAGCTGGGAGTAGAAGTTGTACCAAATAGGGCCTAAGTAAGACCATAACAACTCGGTATCAGAGCCACCTACCGCATCTTCATCCATGGGCAGTGGTGGTATCGATCCCGCCAAAATTGATGAGATCATCACGCAACTAGGGCAGCCAAAGATGATCAGCGAGACGTAAGAGGCGCACATTGTGCAATTGGCCAGCATCAACTTCCGCCTTGACAACCACGACGAGCGTATCACGAGCTTGGAGAAGGCCAAGCTTGACGAACCGGGGACTGTCACACCGAGCGGTGGCTTCCTCGGCGTAGCCCCCGCGGAAGTCGCTGCCCTACCAGGAGACGGTTGTTAGTGATTTCAAGCCATGGTAAAATCAGAGAGTTAGTGATTTTAAGCTATGGTAAAATCAGAGAGTTAGTGATTTCAAGCCATGGTAAAATCATAGAGTTAGTAATTTTAAACCATGGTAAAATCACAGAGTTAGACATTTCAAGTCACAGAGTCAGGTAAAATCGGGAGATACTTATCACATACGGTTTTTAATATGAACCATCTGTTATACTAGCTCACCACAAACGGTTTTTGTTTGAAACTATCTGTAATTCGCGGAAATTTTTGAACACTTTGTGCGGGAGGCGAAATGTTTTGGCGCTGTCCTTATATATTATACCCACCGGCCACCGCTTGTCTTCAATCGCCTCCTTTCTCCCACGCTGAGCTCCGGCGACCACCCTCGATTCCCCGACGCGGTTCGATTAGGAGACGCAGCCTACGACAATGACGAGGAGGAGGGACGCGCAAGAGCTCCATGTCTGTCGAGGAGGTAGACTATCGAACGCACGTATATCCCCAAACATACATAATTTGTTGGTCGTTTGATAGTTCTTATTTTATTTGTACCTAATGCCGAGCACCGCCAGAGGTTTTCGTTGTGTCTCATTTTCTTTGCCGACGAGCTTGAGTCGAATTCGGACGACAGGCAAGAACGATTTGTGATATACTCGTGAGGTACATAGAGGAGCTCACAAAACCAATCCAAGAAGCCGATGAGTTCTTTATGAGCTTGGAGGCACAGATGGATTCTAACTAGTTTAATTTTGTAATTTTATTATTTTTTCCCATTCGAGGGGACGTTGTGAAATCTTTTAATTGCCCTTTGCTAGATAGGTCTCTCCACAATGTGTTTGCCATCGTAATTTTAATTGAATTTTAGTTGTCTTGCTAGAGGTTACATATGGAAACTACTATCCAAAGAATCGATTGGTTCAAAATCCAATTTTTTTCAATAGAAAACTATCACGCATAATAATTACTTATCACGATGGTTCTTATTTAGAACCTCTCGTGAAAATAGATTATCGCTGCATCGCTCTTGTTCGTAACCGCCTGCGATAGCTTTTTTCATAGACGGCTCAAAACCGCTCGTGATAACAAGAACCGCTCAGGATAGCTTTTACGACGTTTGCCTCAAAATCGCTCTGTGATGACCTCATGTCATTACCGACTCATAAACTCGCATACCACGAAACCGCTCGTGATGATATTTTGAACCGTGTGAAGACCTTTTCGTAGTAGTGCGCAGGCTACCGCCGCCTCCCTCGGCGCCTAACTAACGACAACACCGATCGGTGGTTTGCTTGACCTTGCTCCTTCGACCTTCGCCTACCGCCACGCTTGGCTTCGCTGGCTGGGCCGCCACCACATCAAGGGAGAGAGGAAGAGAGTCGACTATTGTCTGTTGATTGATAGAGTTAGAGAGAGATGAGGGGGAATGACCTTATTGTGGTTGGACCGAATGGTCCAATGTCCAAAGGGTAAAGGCCGAATGGTGTGTGACCATGGACTAGCCATCACATGTGCCAGTTTGAGGTTGTGGGACGACGAGAAGACATGGTTTGATGTGGGTGAGAGGAAGTTGTTGTCCTGTTAGCCCAATTAAGAGTTTCATTATATATGTAATGACATACTATACAATCAGCTTTTTTTTTAGAACATCACGCACTGTAGGTGTAGTTTTTCGACTTAGTTAATTTGTAAGAAGGGAATAGAAGACCAACTTATGATCCATCTCCATGGTCATAGGCTCATAGCCTCATGGGTTTGTGCTTCAGGTTAGTCTTCCATGGATGTCATGAGAGGTCAAACGGGAGATGCAGACATGAGCTAGTCCAATGTGTATGGGAAGAGCTTCCATGCTGACTTGACCTGCACACCGCATAGGACGATAGCAATGCTGGCTATCGAACATCTTATTGGGGTTAAACCGCTTCCTCGACATTTTTCTAAGCAAACGAATCAAGCCTCATATTAATGAGAGAAGAAAAACAAGAGGAAATTCCAAAGGCAACTTTTTCTCCTTTGATTGCTACAAGTCCATATCTCGTGATAGATGGTTTCTCGAGAGAATAACGCTGTATTCAATATGGGGCCAATGGGCCAAGATATATACACAAGTACATGTGGTGAATATGCAAAGAACCCTTATAACAATGGGGAATAACACATATACATATATATTCTAACACTCCCTCAAACTCATGGTGGATCAACAACACCGAGTTTGGAGAGGTAGAAACCGTGGCTGCGCTCGAGTCCGCCTTCGTGAAGAAATCCGCTATCCAAGCTCCTCAAGGCACATACCGAGAGCAATCACTGATCATGCACACAAGACCGCATGAAGGAAGCATCAACACCAATATACTTGGTAAGCTCATGCTTCACGGTCGCGCAATACTGAGAGCACTGTACTATCGGACAAGAGAGGAGCCTGTAGTGACAAACACCAAAATCCTCTGGCAACTACCGGCTGGCAATCTCTACACAAGAGAGCCATAGCGTAACTCACCCTCAGACTCGAACGGACACTACACCGCTTCTTCGCTTCCGTGCAATGAGAGAACCACCAAGAAAAACATAGTAAGCAGAGATAGACCGCGATCGAGGGATCGCCGCCCAAGTAGCATCCGAATAAGCTCAAGTCGTAATGTCGGAGTTTGAAAGAAAAGACTACGCGAGATAGTCCACGAAGGTAAACACGAACTCGAAGAAGGTGGTCGTAGGGACTAGAGTGGGAGCAGATACGAACCGACTCGTAATGTGAATCTGAATAAGTGATATCCGACGAGTAATGAAAGATAGACAAGACTCCCAACAAGATGACGAGAAGCGTAGCCGGACGTAAAGAGGCTCGCCATCGAGGGTCTGAGGTGAACATTGAGCTCCATGGGAGTCTCAACAAGACGATCGAGTGAGAGAGGCGCGATCAAGAAGATCTCGAATATACTCTTGGGACATAAAGAAACCATCCTGGAGTGGAAGTAACCTCAATCCCAAGGAAGTAACGAAGAGGACCAAGATCGACATAAGAAATCGCCACTAAGACGAGCCTTGACAAAGGCAATGTACTTAATCATCTCCTGTGAATGATCATATCATCAACATACGTAAGAAGAAGAGTCCACCACGAGACAAAGTGTGGACAAAGAGCGCAGGATCATGATCACTAGCCGAAAAGCCAGCAGCAGTGACCACAGAGGAGAAGCGCTCAAACCAAGCACGAGGGGCTTGCTTAAGGCCATAGAGAGAACGACGAAGACGACAGACCATGCCCTTAGGAACAGAATACCCATGTGGCGGAAGCATGTAGACCTCCTCACGCAACGCGCCATTAAGAAAGGCATTCTTGACATCAAGTCGAGAAATGCACTGGCTGCATGCACGCACGCCACCGCAAGAAGAGCGCGACAATGGTCATGTGAGCCACAGAGCAAAAGTCTCGCCGTAGTCACGACCATGCTCCCGCTGAAACCACGAGCAACAAGACGCGCCTTATAGCGCTCAAGAGAGCCATCAAAGCGAGTCTTAATCTTATAGACCCACTTACACGTGATGGGACGAGAGTGAGATGGAAAAGGAACAAGATCCAAGTACCAAGACGCTGAGGGCAGCAATCTCCTGCCATAGCATGCCGCCACTCGTGATGAGTAAAAGATCCCGATAGGAGAAAAGCTCAAGAGTAGCCGCACTGCAAAAACCAAAACGGCAGGAGGCCGAATCGATCGCGATCGCGAGAGCGTGAAGCGTGAGGAGAAGATAACCCATCGGGAAGATGGATCATCGGAGAAGATAGAACATCGGAGAAGATGGCTCATCCGAAGATCCTCACACGAGGTCGATTTAGTGTAGATGAGTGGCAGTGGAGGAGCTCGAGGAGCCGCAGAGACAAAGCAAGCGGCGATAACCGGCGAGAGGCCAGGAGGAATATGTGGAGACTCAGCGGGGACGGGTGGATGAGGGCAGGCAGATATAGGTGTATCTCGAAAGGTCAAAAGGACAGAGACTCCGCAGGAAGCCAAGCCGGCCGAAGGAGATGTAGGATGCGGGTAGAAGGGACGAGACTCGCCGAAGTCACATCCCGAGAAATCCACATCCGTCGACCAACAGGATCCCAAAGACCGATATCCCTTGTGCTCAGATCGATCCCGAAAGACACACTCAACAGATCGAAAAGGCGCGGTACGCTCGAGGCGAGGAGAACATAGCAAACGCAGCAAACAGATCACAAAGAGCAGTAGTCGTCGAAGAAGACCACAAAGACGCCAACAGAATCGCACTCAAGAGCGTAAGAGGTGATGTTAACGATAGGTGGCAAAGAAACACTCTCACCAAAAGTGAGGTGGAATAGAGGCGGCAATCATCGCGTACGAGCCGCCTCAAGGAGATGACGATGCTTGCGCCACGACACCATTCTCGAGCATGAGCACCAGACAGAGAATCGAAGCGAGAGTACCGCCGAAGGAAGCAGGCAGTAACGAGAGAGGTACTCGCCACGAGTCACCAAAAGACACAAATAGGTGGAGAATCGTGGTATGGACCATAGTGGAAAATTATTTATAGATAGATAAGATCTCACTAAGAGAAGAATCCAAAAGTGAGGACGTTTATATCCAAGTGTAGCGAAAATCATCTATAAAATGATATAATATCGATGACCCCTTTCAAACGGCGAGCCGGACCAAACATCCGAATGAACAAGATCAAAAGGACGCCGAGACACTCACCACTATGAGGATAAGGAAGTGAATCATTTACCTAACTTACAACCTCGACAATCTAAAGACACATTCCCGAGATGCACTCGTAAGACCACGACAACCAAAGACGGCATGCACGAGATCCACACAGATGACCAAGACGGTGATGCCATCGCCGAAAAGAGCCGGGTAGGCGAAGTGGCGTAAGCCGAGAGACGGCAGCAATGGTAGCGCTGGAAGGAAGGTGAAGCTACCAAGTTCCCAAAGACGCTGTGAGTCAAGGCGCCGAGGGCTAGAACCAACCGTGAGCTCCCGTGGCGGTCTCGAACACAACAAGAGTCGAGTCAAGAATGACCCGACAACCAAGATCGCAGAATCGCCCAAGCAGAAGAAGTCGCATGGTAAGGCGAGGAACATAAGCAAATGTAGGAACATGAAAAGATGAGTTGCTAAGAGGGCCTCACTGAGACGTAAAGAGATGTACCATCGCAGTAAGAACACCGATGGAGAATCAAGGGGTGTAATGGAAGACAGAGTGGAAGGATCTGGAGTCATGTGAAAGATGACGCGCCCACCGCCTCCTGATGCATGGTCGGAAGACAGGCGGCGACGCCTGATGCGTAAGAGTGGGCGCGACGCTCGGTGGCAAAGAGTCCCGCAGACGCTGGCGACGAGAGGCCCACGCGACGAAGCGGCGCACGGAGAAGACGCGGAGGCCGAGGCGGGCAGCAGTGGCGGCCGAGGTGACGCCGGCGCCGGACAAGCGAAACGACAGAAACCCTAGGTTCGCCTGATACCATGTAGAGAATAACGCTTGTATTCAATATGGGCAATGGGGCCAAGATATATACACAAGTACATGTGGTGAATATGCAAAGAACCCTTATAACAATGGGGAATAACACATATATATATATCTCTAATGCTTATATCGTAGATGCAGGAAGTATGTTCCCATTGAACCAACTGTAGCTCTATTCGGTTGTAACTCGAGAACTCGACAAGCACCATGAAAATTGAATTTTTATTATTTAACTTTTTTAATTTTATTTTAAAGTTAATTTCTCGCAAACTTTATTTCTAATTCTAACCCCTTTGGTCACACTACCACCAGTAGCGTGACAAAACAACACTGTCACGTCAGTCCGTATCTTGTCAAGCTCTTGTCACGCCACCACTAGTAACGTGATAGTGTTGTTTGGTCACACCACCGCCAGTGGTGTGACAAAAAGTGCTATTTAGCGGACTTATCCTGGCGTGTGACAATATTATTTTGTCACGTCCGTGACCAAAGAGGTCAGAATTGGAAATAAAGGCACAAAATTGGTTTGCGTGTGACAAAAAGTGCTATTTAGCGAGAGGTTTGCGTAGACAGATTCAGCCTTACTTGCCTTCGTTGGTGTCATCCAAGAAAAGGCACAAAATTATTTGCAACACCAAGTGGAGAACACAGATATTCAATGCAAACTGCAGAGACAAGCCTAGAATGACGGATCCGGATCCTCTGCAGTAAATGCAGAGGACGCTATGTGAACAATTTTTAGGTTATGTGAATCATCTGTCAGAGCAAGATAGCAACAAAGAAAGGCTTTTATCAGAAAAATACTATGGTGATTGACCGCGTCCTTCTTCTTGATCGGACGGTGGAAATCACTTCTAATGCCAATATACTGTACATCTCTGTATTTATTACAACAGTGCAGAGGATCCAATTCCTAGAACGACCGTCTTTCCTTCAAATTCTGCAACAATTTTTTTTTCAAGAATGCAAATATAATTATCGACATTAAGAGAAAAACATGACAACATATTGATTAAGGAAAAGGGCCCACTTTTTTTTTATCATGAAACTCGGATTTTTTTTGTAACCTTTTTTTTTTCTCTTTTCTTGCATTTATTTTGAACTTTTTATTCTTTTCAGTTTTTATTGAGGCATGTTGCGATTCTATACTCATTTTCCATCAAACGTTATATTGTTTTTAATTTTCAAAATACCTAACTTTTTATGATATCATTACAATGTGAAAATGTCGCTAGCTTGCACATTGCACTTCTTCGTAAGTACACAAAGCTTCATACACTAAATTTGTAATGCCATGTGCCACATTGACTAAACTAATTATGATGATTAACATTTTGATACACTTGATCGCAATATTTGCATGTATGTGGATTCGATTGTAGTAATTAAATTTTGATTATCCATTGATAATAAAAACAAAATGTGAGACCTCATGAGTGAATTACCCAATTTTGTTTCTTCCGCAATCTGAACTCATATGAGACCGTAGGACCAGCGCAGAAAGGTCATGGTTATTTATGATGTTCAATTGGCAAGTTTGGGAGAGTTGACATTCGCTTTGTGAAAGTTTAGAGTCGCGCCGCGATGCAATTGATCCGATCGTGGTCACTACGATCCGTCGTCACGATCAATTGTAAAAGGCTTTACTTGGTCGTGACATACCAACTAGTTGTAATGAGATTCGAGGTGGTCGGAGTGGCGCCGACCTAGTCATCGATCATGTTGCATAAGGTTCGTCCGATTTGATCCGTGTAGGCTCAAGATCGTTAGGTTTGAGGAGGTTTTGAGCCGAATGAGTTGGGTGCTAGTATGGAAGTGGCGCTCAGATCGCCTTTGGTTGGTGGTACAATCATTGTCCCGCCTCCAAAGATTTGAAAATCAAGATCAATGCATACATGTTTCATGATACATGGTTGAACTAACGGGTTGTTGTGAAAACTTATGCTCGATACAATTTCTTGGTCTTTGATGTGTAGGAGGCTTGCAATCAACTATTGTCAATGATGAGAAGGACCAAACTTGGTTGGGAGAACCAAGGTCCCAAGCGGTCATGTGCTAGTGAGATGGTTGAGCTCAAGCAAAACACAAGGTGGACAAAGACGAGGAAGGCAAGGTTTAAGCAAAGGGTTGCACAAGGGACTTGGCTCTGCAAGTAGAGATGGTTCTGGTGGGATCCGAATGTGAAGACATGACAACAAGTCATTGGGCACCACGACTACGGCTCAAAGCACGCAAAGATGCTTTGGAATGAAGGAATGACAACCGCCGGGATAAGGGTAAATTGATAATTTGCCAAATACCGTGGAAGGTGGTTTGTTTGTAAAATGTGTCATGTGGCCCAAGTGGTTTAGGACATGAAGAGGAGGACAAGACATGATGAATTTGGGCTATTGAGCAAGGTGTAAGTGGCACTTTGAAAAGCGCACTTTGTGAGTAAAAACACATTATGTGTTGGGTTGTCGATTTTCATGGAGAGTGTTAGGGTTTCATGGAAATTGGTAGGTAGAGCCTCCACTATAAAAAGAGACAGAGAGTAGGGGAGACTTGGGTCTCTTGAGTCTTGTGCTCATGAATAGGTTGAGAGGGTAAGAAATATCATGAGTTGTGCGCTCCTGAGAAATGTTGTTAAAATCACAATCGTAGTCGAGAATCATACAATTCTATGATACCCAAACACCAATATGACTCGAATCGCACTCGAGTCGTATCTAGTAGAATCATGATCCTAGTCATGAATCGTGTAGGATCATGGTAGAATTGTGACAAAATCATGTAGAATCACACACCATCTTAGATTATGAAAGACTTAGGTGTTTGGTTGTGTCTTATCCATCATTCAAGTTATATGGTAAGTACTAAGTAGTTAATAGTTTAGACATTAAGATGAAGAGGTTTGGAAAAATAAAATTAATTTGATTATTTATTTATTTATTTTACCTTTTTAATGTAAAATATTCAGGTAATAGCAAGGATGATAAAATCACTATTCTAGTCGTAGCTATTAATGATAGGGAATCAAAACCGTGATCCTGATCGTGAATAAGATAGAAATTATTAATCATTTTAGATTCCAAATGACCAAATAAACACTCATATCACTCTTGAAATCCATGGTAAATTGAAAAATGTGTTCTTCAAGAAAATCAAGTAGGATATTAGATTCTACGATTCGATCCTAAATTGTGATCCCAATGAGCGCCTCCGATCCGATGTAGGATCACAATTATGACAACCTTGCTCTTAAGTGAGCTCTTGTCCTCTGAGAGGAGTGATCAATCATTCCTCTTAAGTTGAAATAGGGATCCTATTTCCTTTCTATTGCTTATGCTCAAGTCTCTTATGGTGTCTTTGTGATTTGCTTGGTCTTGCTTGTAATTTGCTTGAGTCTTTTCTCTCCTCTTGAAATGGTTAGTTGTCGTGACGTGTAAGTGACGAAGAAACCTCTTGGAGATTAGATCTCATCCTTCTAGGCATCCTCTCAGAACAAGCTCTGGAGTTGCTCGTGCTTTGATTGAAAAGGGTGCAATCTTGGGTACTTTTGCTTCTAGGTGTTATGACTTAAGCTCTTGTGATTTTGCTTGCCTGTGATGCGTGGGAGTTCAACCAAGGTCATCTTGACCACCCTAACCGATCAAACCAGCTCACAACTTGTGCATGACCATCGATAGATTTCTTTCTTGGCTTTTGTTTAAGTTTTCCGTTATGGTGTTATACTATGACCTTCATAGCTTCTCATATCGCTATTGGAGTGGAAGAATCTTGGAGTACCAGGGGGAAATGTGAGGCTCTGATTCACCCCCTTTGATCGCCGGCATGATCCTACCGAGACACAGAAAAGAAAATGCACAGAAGTGGCTTCGTTGGCCAGATGTTAGAAACAGATCTCAAACTGTTGTGATGCTAACTTGAAATTACAAAGCTATTGTTCATCCAACACAAGCACTCCAAATATGACGCACTACTTTTTTTATATATAAAAAAGCATATTTAATTCATCTATCTACATAAAAAGGTTGGAAAGTACTTGAAACTATTTACTAATTATTACCATCATGAGGATAACCATTACTCATCCATTCATCCATGGTGTATTTCTAAGAGCATCTACAATAATAGTTAATGCCATTTGTTACTAAAGGATTGACACATCAAAGATTTAGGTGATGTGGAGGAGAGAAGGTAAGTTTATTTCTAGATGAAAAAAAAGCAAGTTGTTGATACCAAAATACAAGAAACAACAAAATAGCTATTGGAGACTTGCTTGTTACCAAAAACCTGTTTTGTATATAATAATGAAAGTAGGAATTAAGGTCTTAGATACGAGCTCAACAAACAATCTATTGGAAGACTTGTTTTTTTTTTTATTAGATTGAGTACTCTCTCTCCTCTCAATAACAAGCTAAGAAAATAAACTATTGTAGATGCTCTAAGTAGTTTCTTTGTGCTGTGTTCTTCAAAAGATACTTTCTCTCCATTGACGTTTTTCCCTCTTGGACGTGGATTGCCTTTTCCCTTGGTTGCTGGAATAGAAGACACAGAACAATTCTTGCTCCTTGGTTGCTGCAGTCCAACATATCGTCAGAGCAATGGAGGCAACACAACGATGAAGCAAAGCACAACGATGATTGATCATGGTAACCAAATGATACCGATTTACAAAACGAAGCAAATGCACTGGCCGTAAGGACTGTAGGTGTATATCTGGATCATGGAAAACATTTTGGTGTGATTGTGAGAAATTAAACATGCACGCAGGCATGTGGTGTGCTCATACCTTTTGAGGAAAAAGAAGCCAATCAGTAGCAGCGAAAGTTGAAGACCTCTGCATACACATACCTTAAAGCTAGCTCACAATATCCCCATATGTTCTGCTAGAAGAAGATGAATAGATTGGAAGCCAGGGAAATCCCAGAGCTAGATATGAGATGGAGAGAGCAGAGGCCATGAGCGCGCAGCTGGAGCTGCCTGGGGATGCGCTTGGAGAGGCGCAGACGAAGCAGTTGGCCGGGGAAGCGACCCAAGGGTGGGTTGGACGGCCGGATGGCCTCCTCCTGTGCAGCTGAAGGTTTGATTTGCTTGGGGCCCGGCCCGCGCGTGAGAGGGCAGAAGCGGCCAATGAGGACCCTATCTGAAATCTCCACCATTCCACCCTTATCAACCCCAGCCCCTCTCGTTATCTTTCCTCCCTCTCACGCTCCTTCCTGCACTCCAGCGCTGGCTTGCCCCTCAACTCCCAAGTACCCCTACTCTATCCTTTCACTCACTGCTGTTGCTGCTGCTGCCTATCCCGATAATGCCTAGCTAGCGAGCTTCCTGTTTCTGCTCCCATTAGCTGCTGCTCTCCTGCTACCAAGCGCAGTGCTTGCTCCGGTTAGTTGCTTGGGGAATTCAGCTCCGCGCTTTCTCGCGCTTCTTGGGGCCGTCCTTGCTGGTGTAATATTGTGAGGAGCAGCTGAGTTACGCACAGCCGGCCCATTGGTAAATTCTTGGAGCTCTTATTGTTCTGTGCTTTCTTATGCATGTATTTGCCCAGCTGTGTGACCTTTTCTTGGTTATTTTTGCACTTGTGTGCGGTGCTTCGGGCAAATATTGGGAAGTTGTGAGCTGTTAATTTGGCCTCTCTCTTCTCGCACCGTTCTTTCGTTTGTTGTTTCATTTGAATGTGAGTATGCGCGGCACATGAGTTTGTGCCTGCCTGGATGGAGATGGAACAGTGGACACGTACTAGTGTTCATCTCTCTGCGAATTGTTTTGTCCTCTGCCCATTTACAATCGAGTATACTTCTTTTGTTTGTGTATGTTTCGAATTATAACAAAACATTTCAGTCTTGTTGTTAACTACTTGTCTAGGATGCTGAATTTGAGAATTCCTCTCCTTGTCGCAGTAAAATTATCCCCTTTTTAACAACAGAGTAAAATTATCCTATTGCTTCGCCATTTCTAGCCATGGTATAAACTTCAATCCTCTGCTGAATACAGTCATGTGTTCCCCGTATTATTTATTTGCGCGGATTTGTCTTGAGTTTAATTTTGTACAAAAAGGACTGGATTTGTCTTGGTCTATTGGTTCTGCTGCTCCTTATCCCTTTGTAGTTGGTCAGAACGTATAACCACTTGCTGAATTCTTGAGCCTTCTATTAAATTTGCAATCTTTGCATACGCAAAAATTTTCTCCTGTTGGATATATAAATAGCAGCCGAAGAAAAAGTGAAATACCTGAATTCACCTTGTGCTGCAAGTACAAACAGTGTTGCTTGTAGTTCTTTCTGACCGTCTGTACATCTTTTTTCTGGTCAATATTGTGCCGTGGGGCGAACAAATACATGAAAAATACGACGATTGTTTCTCTTTCACGCCCCAGTGGTATGTGTATACACATGTGAAGGACAGCTCCCTAATTTGTCCTCACTGCACTTTTCTGGAACAAGTCCTGCAACCATTTCTTCACTCTCTTCTTCTTCTCAATAGGTGCCACATGTTTCTACGCAGCCTGTACGTGCAGTTGTCATGGTTTATTAGTTATTCGTGCCGCCTTTTGTTAAAAATTAGGAGAGAAAAGAAGGAAAGCAAGTGCGTTTTCTTTTGTGTTGCTGGTCGGTCATGATGGTTGTTAAGCATGGAAATGGAAGATAGAAAGGTTGTGTTTTTAATCCTTTCTGAAATACTGAAGATAGAAAGGTTGTGTTTTTAATCCTTTCTGAAGTAATGAAGATAGAAAGGTAGTGAGGGTGTTTTACAATAAGATACCTATCCTCACTCTAGCAGTGTTATCAAATATTGCTACATGCTCCACCAAGTGTGGCCATTGTGTAAATTTAGGTTGTTGGTGTGAAACTAATTAATGTTTGATTTTGTCTATATGGTATAGGTGCGCTGTTTGTGCTGAGCTTGCTCGCCATTTGGCGCGCGCATGGCGCCCAAGAGCAAGCGTGGGAAGGCCAAGGGTGAGAAGAAGAAGAAAGATGAGAAAGGTGATTGTTGTGACCTTCATTAGCTTTTGCTTGAAATTGTCAGATAGATGTAGTTGTTTGAGCTTATCATTTCCAATTTTCTTTGGTTCCTAGTTCTCCCTGTGGCCATTGACATCACCGTGAACCTCCCGGACCAGTCCAATGTCACTCTGAAGGTTTGTTTTCTCACCATCCATTGTAGTTCTTCTCTCCATGACAGTTTTTTTTTTTCGTTTGATTTCACTTAAATCTGCATTGCTAAGTTGAACCATTGGAAAAGAATTCACAAAGCATTCTGGGGGTTTACTTCATCATGCGTGTAGTTACTTGCCAAATGTTCTAGCCTCGTAGCAAAATATACATTCCGATAATTAAACAAAAGTTTGTATTTTGCACTTGCCCATTTGATTTTTCTTTCTATTTTTGAGAGAAAAAGATTCTTCCTGAATTTGATGTGTAACACACACAAACGAAAACCGTAGCATGGAAATAAAATTATGTCCCCTCTAATCTTTCTCTTTCCTAATGCGACGCAAACTTCAAAGTTACATGTTAGCACAAATCTTCTTGTTCGATAACTTGGCTTCATTAACCTGTGTTTCTTCTGGTGCAGGGGATTTCGACTGACAGGATCATTGATGTCAGGCGGCTGCTGTGCGTCAACACTGCTACGTGTGCCATCACAAACTACTCCCTCTCGCACGAGGTATTATACTGCTTTTTTTCTTCATATAGTAGAGCAGTCAAAGCAGGTTTAAGTTCTGCTTCCTCTTGTGCAAACGAGAAACTAAACTGAAGGGCTAAGCTTGACATGTAATCCACATGAAACTCATTTATTCACCTTGGAAAGTTGGTCTTGCCATCTGTCTTGTGTTCAAACTATCTCATGTGAAAACTCAAGACTCTTGTCGTCGTCTCCTTCTTGAAATCTAGTTTTGGAGCTCTTTAATTGTGATAGTTGATACTAGTTTGCCTAATGGTAGATTAAGGACACTTATTTGGTAAGTGTGTACGTTTTTCTTTTTGCTCACACCAAAGAAAAATTGACATGCTTTTGGCTGGTAGACAGTTAGTAGTTGAGTTACTACTACTATCTTTATTCTTTGCAACAATGGCTCAGCCTGTGCCTTGCCTGAAGTCAGGTGAATCCTAGCACACTCCACCCATGTAAATGGAAAATGAGGTTGTCTATTTAATCAGGTGATTGATTTTTTCCGAAGTCGAAATAAGAATCAAACACACAAATTGGAGAATGATCCAATGGTCAGAAAAATTGACTTGTACTTAACAAAGAAAATCGAATAACTTACCAATATCAGAATAAAAATTATGATGGTTCCAAAAAAATCAGCTCCTATGATGAAAAGAAGGGCAACATTTTAATTTGTTCCATATTTGATTCCATTTGTTTTCAGGTACGTGATGGACAGTTGAAGGATGCTGCTGATATTGCGACGTTGAAGCCATGTACTTTCACCCTGGTAGAAGGTAGAAACTATGATACCTCTAATTTCAAAATAAGTATAGCAAAATCATTCACAAAGAACACAATGCATCTTTTATTTGCTAAACCTGTACCTTTGTTGCGATTATAGTAAAATAAAAAGCAAGGCATTATAATTTTGTACTATCTATATTTAAAAATTTAGGCATATTTTTCTAGATTATAAGATATTTTTGTTGAATCCACTGTTATTACAGGAGTCCGGCTCAGCTGTAATGTCCTTTACACTTATACATTTGACACATGTCTGATTGCATCCGTTTATATCTAATTTGCGTACTTTTTATTATATAATTTCTTTTAATAATATTTTAGTGATAAATCCTACTGGATTTATTGTCAAATATAAATCACACTCTGCAAACCCAATATGTGGTGGCGTTGGCTTACGTAAGGTTCAAAAATAAGTTTGGAACTACTATGTTGCAACACCGCCGTTTTTGCATACGAGAGAAGGTTTATTTTCAAAATATAAGTTCAGGACAAACTTATTTTTAGAAATAAGTTAATTTTTTATTGATTTCCATCGTCTTTTATGTTGATATAGATATCTAAGAGAATAATAGCATGTAGACTTCTAGTCCACTGAAAACCATTTTTAAGAAAAGAGATTTAACAAAATTAGCAGAAATGAAACAGATCTCGAAGTCGAAGTCCTCCATTTTGAATTTCCAAAAAAAAATGCAGAGGAGTACGACGAGGAGAGCGCGATGGCACGCGTGCGGCGGCTGCTGGACATCGTCGCCTGCACCTCCTCCTTCGGCCCTCCGGCGCCGGCGCCGCCTCCGCCATCCCCTGGCGACGCCGCCGCCGCCGATGCCGCCAAGGAGCCCTCAAACTCCACCTCAAGGCTGCAGCCCCCGCCTCCTCGGGCGGGCGCCGCTTTGGCTCGCCGCAGTCTCCGCCGTCCGCCGGAATCGCGAAGAGTCGGCTACAAGCGACGCCGCGGCGGCGGCAGCGGCAGCTAAGGAGTCCTCGGTATCGGCGGAGCTGGAGGCGGAGATGAGCGGCGCGTGCCCCGCCTCGGCGCCTTCTACGAGTTCTTCTCTCGCCAACCTCACACCGCGCCCTCCACTGTAAGTAAAGCCTCAGTCACAGTCTCACCGAAACCCTATAAAGTGATCTCTCTCAGTTTCCCCCTCAAATTTAGACTTTTCTTGGCGCATTTTATGATTAGTGACCCGAACATTAAAATGATTTGCAAACAAAGAACATTAAAAATGCAAAACTACAACCAGAAATTTGAAGTGGAATTAACAGGGTCTCAAACTGAACCATGTGCCTGTTGTAGTGAAGTGTCGGCCCGTCTGATTTAGATGTGGTCATTGAAATAATATGCCCCTTGTATGGAACTGGTGCTGTGATCTATGCACCAATTTGTGCATCTCTTTGCTGTAGATTTGACCATCATTTGCCGCTGTGATAGTACTTTACCACACGCAATTTAACACTTTCCTCATTATTTATTTTGAATACCAAGCATGGGATATCTGTTCTTGAACTTTCTCATGCCGAACAGTTCTCTCTAGTCATGCAAACTCTTGTGTCGGCTTTCTTTCAGTTATAAAGCTTAGTGACTCAACCTCGACAGGAGGAACCACTGTCTGATGATCATCTCTTTTTCTTGAGGTAAACATGATCAGTGATTGCATTGTTGACAAACCCTTCACGCTAAAAAGCTTCCTGAATTTGTCATCTGTGCCCTAATTGGAGAATCGTTGGCTGACTTACAAGGCAAAAGTTTGCAATGGGAAATTTGTCATAGTTGAAGCTCGGAGAAAGGGATTCTTCAGTTTGGGGAAGCAGCGTGTTTTATGCCATAATCTTGTCGATCTGCAAAGGCATCTTAGCAGAGCATTGAATAATGTTCGCTTCTATATCACTAAATTTCTTTACTTTCTAGCTATAATAATAATAATAATAATAATAATGTAATAATAATAATAATATTATTATTATTATTATTACTCAGCAGGACAACTTATATAACCTTGTCCCCATGGGATATGACCTTGTTATTCTGTATCCCAAGCAAAGTTGTTGCCACTTCTGGAACAATGAACTGATATACACTTTACAAATGTCAATTCTAGTTGAATTTAGGATCTTTTTTTCTTTGTATATGCATGCTTCTGTCCATATGTGTATGTAGTGTACACACCTTTGTACAATAACAAAAACATTGAACTGACAGAAGCTAAAGCATATTCTAGGATAAAATACCTAGGATTCCCAGTTGCAAGCAATTTTGAAACGTCAATGGCTATTTTAGTAGCAGCACAGACTTCCTTCATTTCATGCTTTCATACAGATGCAAAAAAAAAAAAAAATCCACATTGGCACATTGTTTGGTGACTATGGGGCCGATAAATATTGGACTGAAATCATAAGTAGCTTGGCCAGGTTAAAACTACATTCTAAAAACTACATATGGTCCTCTGCTGCAAGAAATTTTTGAAGTACCATGGACCTTTTGTTATAAGCAGCAAGGTTTTCGATGTTCCATATTGCTACAATTTTTAGTGACTTTGATCTGTGAATTTAATTCTTTTTGTTGCTTGCATATGTTTAGCGCATCAAGATCTTATGAAGGCATTTTTGAAGCGAAACAAGGTTTGTTGTTACCTCTTTCCAGTATTTAAACGTCGCACTGACTTCTCATTGGCATTGATGGAACTTTTCACAGTATTTGTGTTAGGATTATTGTATACTTGGGCATGCATTCATGTATATCTAGTGATTAATCGAAAGCAGACTAAAAATTGTAATGTACTAAGTAGCAAAAGTACAATTTAGGTTGTGTTCTAGAATCTCTCCTTTCCATCTATAAGCTATGCTCATGTAGCTAAGATGCCATGTTGTCATGCTTCATGCTGATTTCTTCCATGTAATGGTTCAGCATTAAAATATATTTACATATTGGACTCTTGCTCTTGGTGATAGAATCCTTACTCTCATGGAGAGGATGACACTTGGAGATGGGAGGCAATTTTTCTTGTATATTTCTCTTCACAATGCCATGCTTTGAGGGTTGGGTATACATATTTATAAGTACTACTCATTAGCTTATATATAAGATGCTAGTCTAAGATGCTAACCTTTTGTCCTAGATGTTGTCCTCTAAGATGCTAACTTTGTCTAGATTTTGGTCAAGATCTTTGTCCTAGAGATCTTTGTCCTCTAAGATGCTAACAACCTGTCCTAGATCTTTGGTCAAGATTTGTCCCTAGAGATGCTAACAACCAGTCAAGGATCTTTCCTTTACAAAAGCAAAGTCACACAAAAAGCCGATCGAGACTTATCCATCATTCTCCCCTAAGTCTTGTGTGTCTCCTTGGAGAATCGAGCCATCCCGATCTGGCGCGAAACTCGAACTTGATCCGCCAAGAGACTTGGTCGAAGTGATGGTCTTGGGTGTTGATGTAGTTGGCTGGATACTCCCTTCATCCGAGCTACGTGAAGTGATACCTCGCGGATGTGCTTGTGCGCTCATGGAAGACGTGGTTCTTCGCAGGCCAAGGCGGACTTGCTTGGCCACCCGAAGCTCCATCGCCTGCGTCTGTCAGGAGATCGCAGGGCCGTTGCACCCACGAGCACGAGTAAGGCGGTGAGTGGTCGATGTACTCGCCGCGAGCTGACAAAGCCACTACCTGGACGACGCCATGCCGGATCGGACACTTGCCGAGAAGAACGCGTCGCTAGTGCTCTTGCTCGTGTCGATGCGTCGCGCGGGCGTGTTGCGTAGCGATGACAGGCGCTGCCGGCACCTTGGTAGTGCTGGCAGGCGGAGGTGCCCAGACGTAGCGAAGCGATCCTTTTCATGGCTCTGCGTGTTAGCCGTCGTCTTCGCATGAACCGGCGCGTGAGCCGAGGCGAACGCCAAGTCCGGCCGGTGGACAAGATAGCGGGTCGCCCATAATGCGCGCGATCTGCAGTGCCCACCTCTCCGCAGATCTCCGACTCGCTCGCCTTTCCTCATGGTGTGGCGGAGTTGCGATCGGTCGAGCTCCGCCACTTCGACGATGCGCTTGGCGGCGGTCGGCGAAGGAGATCGGAGCGCCCTGCGTGGACCTCGATCCCGTGTAGAGGAGGAGCCCCAGTCGCTCATCCGAAGGCGGTCTTCATCTCCGCCTTGAACGCCCGACCCGGCCTCCTGGAGCGGTGATCCAAGTCGTCGCGTGAGCGCCACGCGCAGGGCGTTGCCGCCTTGCCGCCGTGAGCCGCACCTCGTGGCGCTCGCTGAACCCCATTTGCGAAGGTGGAGTCGGCACTTAGCGTTCGGGCTCGTGGTGCTGCCGCAGCCGTAGAGGGCTTGCGCAGCGGGACCTGCCTCCTGCGGGGATGCGAATCCACGGCCGGACGAGCGAGCCTCCTCCTTCAAGTCGCCGTTGGAAGGCGGACTTGCGCCATGTGATGGACGCGCCACCCCGGGCGCAAGTGCGAGAGAGACGAGCGGACTCCATGCGCGCGCGCGGGTGCGGCGCCGAAATCGACCCTCCTCGCTCGCATGATCCTTGTGCCACTCAAGCGAGCCTTGTGGCTGACGATGGCGCCGCTTCATCCCGCCGGCGAACACCCAGCTAAGAGTGATCGCGCGGTGGACCGGCGGAAGATCCGCCGCTCCACGCCCGTTCGCTCGGACGGCGTCCATCTCCGCTTATCGCGACACGCCACGCCGCGCTCTCCGCTCGCGAAGGACGGGCGTGCGCTCGTCGTCGCCGCCGAGCGCTACGCCTCGCAAGTCGTGATGCGCGATCCGGAGGCGAGCGACTCGCGAGGATGTTATCCATGGATGACGTAGCGCAGAGGCTCGCCGCATGGTAGCGCGCGACGTCGCTCGCGTGGGCAGGAGAGCGAACCCCACCGTCTGGCCGCTTGCGTGCCGGCCGCTGGGCCGATCTCGGTGGTGTGGCCGCGCGGGAAGTGCGTGCCGCGGCGAGGCGTGGAGTGTCCGGCGGTGAAGAGTGGGCGAAGCCTCAGCGGGCGGTGGCGAGCAAGGTGTCGAGGCGGCGAGCTCGGTGCAAGACGGCGCTAGCTCGCCTTCGAAGAGCGAGTCGGCCAACGGTCCTCGAAGTCGAGTACGGCTGCTCGACCGCCTTGTCCCACGCGCCTCGCCGTCGGAACACAACGCCGCGAGATGCGGCGCAGTTGTGTGACGGTCGAGGATGCGGTAGGCCATTGAGCCTCCGCGTGCCGATGAACACTCCGAGTGCTCCGCCGCCGAGCTTGCCGATGTGGCCAAGCTCCTGGCGAACGCGGAGAGCCGAAAACCGCAAGTGAGAGCCGCGGCTTGCGCCCATGCCAAGCCTCAGCGGCGTCCGCTGCCGGCGCCAGTAGCGAGCGGTTGAGGATGTAGCGCCGTCACCACCGCCTCTCCCGTAAGACAGTGCATCCCTCGCGAGCGAGGGCTCGAGCCATCCCACAACCGCTGGTTGCGCTGCCGACGACGCGTTCTGCGCGTATGCGGCTAGCGGAGTGGGCCTCAATCCCTCGCAGATGACGCACCAGCCGTGCAGTAGTGCCGCGTGAAACTGTGCCAAAGACCTGCACCTTGCGCGACTCGCCCGCAGCACTCGCAGCTGCATGGCGCCCGGCTCTCCCTTGCCGCGAGGACCATCACCGCATGTAGCGGGAGAGGTCGTCGGACGAGCGGCAGAAATAGCGTCGTCTCCGTGTGCGCGTGTCCGCGCCACACAAGTCCCGCACGAGCTCGAGCCTCTCCTTGGCTCGAAACGCTCTTTGGGAAAGAGGAGTCGCTCGCGTCCAACACGCAGACGTCGCAGTCGCCCACATGGTCAAGGCACGGCAGGCTCGCACCATCTCTCGGCACCGAGCCGCCTGGGCCTCGGTGAAGGTGCCAAAGCGCTGCTGCTATGCCACGCCTCGTCGTCCCGGACGCGGCAGAGACAGAGGGGTTGTGCCACCGCACGCTGAAGGATGTAAGTCGATTTCGCCTCCGGTTACCTTGGCAAGAAGAGCGGTGGCGAAGATCCCAAATCCGCGCACCGCTGCTCGATCTCGACACGCCGAGCCGTTCTCATCCACGTCCCAGCGATGATGGAGTTCGCAGTCGGGATGTAGTGACGCGTGAGCGCTTTGTGCTCACCGACATGGCGTGAAGATGCGAGCCGACGCCTTGATTTCCCGCCGAGGCGCCCAAACAGACGAGTCTCGGACGCCTAGAGTCAAGCTCGGAAGAACTCCCGCCGCCTCGGTCATGTGGGGTGGCGGCCGTGTCGAGCACCACGTCGGTCTTGTTGTTCGGCCGGCCGTCGAGAGGCGGTGCTTGGCTTGTCAAAGTGGAGAGCGCGTGCGGCCGGCGCTGAGGTAGTTCAATGCTCGCGCGAGCAATGAACGGCCGTAGCCCTCCTCCTCCGCTGCGACGTGGGCTCGCGCGCGTCGTGGTATCGCAACCGCCCAATGACCAAGCTTGCGCGATTGGCAAGAGTCGCCTCGTCGGCTTTGCTTGCGCACGCCGCGCTCGGCGCGCTGCGAAAGCATCACCTGACGCTCCTCCGCCGTCGGCACGGCGCTTGCGCCTTGCGCGGCTTGCGTGCTTGCGCCTCGTCGGAAGAGGACTCGCCTCTCGCACCTTGGCAAGCATCCCACCGCTCCCGGTGAAGGAGCTTCCCGCCAATGGTGACGGGTCCCGAAACGCCGTGGCTCATCGCACAACGACCTTGAGGCGACCAACGCCTCCTCGATCGACATCGTGGAGGTCCAAAGGCCGGATCGAGCGAGCCATCGCGCTTGTACTTCGGGGCGCGGCGAAGAACTTCTCAACGCTCTCCTCAGCCGAGTGTGCCGCTAAATCGCACTGCGCTACGCAGCAGAGTGTTGAGACGGAGCAAAGTCATCGCGCCTGCACCGCTTGAAGGCGGGTTCTCCACTCCGCGCGAGCTCGCAGGGTGGACTTGCGCGCGCTCGCTCGCCGCGATCTGCCGCAGATGGCGTCCCAAGCCTCCTGCGCCGCTTGTTGGTAAGCGAACGCATCTCGGCGAGTGCTAGCGGATGAGGCGTCCGCGCCCGCGATCTGGTTGTAGTCGACGCGCTCGACGGTGCATCCCATATGCCGCACTGAGCTTTACCTCATCACCGCAGCCGCTCGACGTAGTTGGACTTGGTGAGTAGCCACCCGCCGGAGCCGACGCCACACGACGGCACGTACTCGTGGTGACCACGATCGAACCGCAGAGAGCGTGTTGCTGAAGGCGCGCTCTCCGCCACCGTACGCGCCCGCCGCGTGCCTCCTCCAGAGCGCCGCCGCCGTCAGCTATGTGCCCGCCGCCGTGGCGGCGCGCGCCCATCGCGCTTCGGCCGCCTCTTTGCCTCTTCGGCTCAAAGTCCGCGCGCTGCCATAGCGAGATGGGCTGCTTGCGCCTGCCAGAACCTCGACCTCCGCCGCGCGACGCGCCGATCTGCCCGCCGTCCGCTGCTCCGCTCGCTGCCTGCCGCCCGTGACCACGCGCCGCTCCGACGCTTCTTTCACGCGGTCGCTGCCTCGCCGCCACTCGCTCGGCTTGCTCTGCGCGAGCGCTTCGGCCGTCAGACGCCGCATGCTCGAGGCAGCACGGTAGGCCGAGACGCCTGCGGACATGGCGCGCTCGGGGTGTTGCGTGGAGAGAGGGCTGCCGACGAGTCGCCGTCTCGGAGAGGAGGGCGTGGGCGCGGAGCTCTCTGCTGCTACATGTGCCGAGGCGCCGAGGCCGGAGAAGGAGATGAGCGAGAGATGCTCGGGCTACGAGGATAGTATAGCTCGATACCACTTGTTCACGCTGGACTCTTGCTCTTGGTGATAGCAAGATCCTTACTCTCATGGAGAGGATGACACTTGGAGATGGGGCAATTTTTCTTGTATATTTCTCTTCACAATGCCATGCCAACTGAGGGGTTGGGTATACATATTTATAAGCTGCTACTCACCAAGTATATGCCAAGATGCTAGTCGAAGATGCTAATAACTTGTCCTAGATGCTGTCCTCTAAGATGCTAACAACTGCCCTAGATGCTTGGTCAAGATCTTTGTCCTAGAGATGCTGTCCTCTAAGATGCTAACAACCTGTCCTAGATCTTTGGTCAAGATGCTGTCCTAGAGATGCTAACAACCTGACCAAGGATGCTGTCCTTTACAAAGCAAAAGCCGACACAAAAAGCCGACAGAGACTTATCCATCAAAATATAGCTAAATTATTGCATCTTCACAATGAATCTTGTTTTTGTTACCCGTGTGCTCTGTGCTTCACGCTTCATAATATCTTTGTCAGACAATTTGTTTTCCTATCTAATGCTACGTCATCACCTAGTTGTAATTGCTTGTATACTGCAGTTTGAAATTTTCCTTATGGATTTCGTGCAAACACATGGCTTGTTCCTCCAATTGCTGCCCAGTCACCATTAACATTTCCTCCCCTTCCTGCTGAGGATGAAACTTGGGGAGGCAGTGGAGGTGGTTGCGGAAGGGATGGTAAAAGTGACATGTTGCCATGGGCAGATGAGTTCCTGTATCTCACATTCATGCCTTGCAAAACCGCTGAGGAGAGGGAAATTCGTGACAGGAGAGCATTCCTGCTTCACAGCTTATTCGTAGATGTTGCCATCTTTAGAGCTATCGCAGCCGTAAGACGTGTAATGGACTGCACGGAGGTCTCAACATCGACCAAGATGGATGAAGTTTTGCATTCTGAGACAGTGGGAAATTTTAGCATCACTGTCACAAGAGATTCTTCGGATGCAAGCTGCAAGTTGGACACTAAGATAGATGGGAGCCGAGCCACAGGAATGGACTCGAAGCATCTTGCAGAGAAGAACCTTTTGAAAGGAATAACTGCGGATGAAAACACATCTGCCCATGTATGAGTTCTAAATTAAATTGATCTTGCTAGTATTCTGGTAACAGTGTGGTTTTTCCTAATTTTGTCTATAATTTGCAGGATGTTGACAGTTTGGGCATTGTCAATCTTAGATACTGTGGGTATGTTGCAGTTGCAAAGGTTAACAATATCGAGAAAACAAAAGTAAATTCTTCTATTAATCCTATTGATATCACAGACCAACCTGAGGGGGGTGCCCATGCATTGAGCATCAACAGGTTGGTTGCAATGCTTTTCTGTTGTTCTTCTAGTTCTTGAAATTTTTGTAGCTTCTCCTAAAATTCTTTTTTTGGTAATGATATTCTATTTATTCTTTTAGTTTGAGGATGCTCCTAAATGAAGCCAATTCAACTGGAGAGAAAAAGATATCAAACCTTTCACAAAGTCATAGGCAGGAAGAACTAACTGCAGCACAAACTTTTGTTGAGAACTTGTTGAAGGAAAGTCTTCAAACGCTTGAGGAAGAGGAAACTGATAAAAAATCATTTATGAGATGGGAACTTGGTGCCTGCTGGGTTCAGCATTTGCAGGATCAGAAAAATTCTGATAAGGATAAAAAGCAAGGTGGTGAGAAGGAAAAGAAGAAACGGTGGACAAAGCTGTGAAAGAGACAAAGATTGAAGGGCTTGAAAGCCTCTCAAAGCTCTTAAGCACTCGAAAAATGTGGTGGATGCTGCTGACAAGGGATCCTCATTGGGGACAAAAGCTTGTCTGATGGAAAAGCTCTGCAGAAAGCCATAAAGTCAAGCCATCAGCTGTTGAATTGCCTCAAGGAGAATCTAGTGCCTCTGAGAATGAAAGCTTGTTGAAGGATTTGTTACCTGATTCTGCCTTTACCAGGTTGAAAGAGTCAGAAACAGGACTCCATCAGAAGGTACAAATTCAGTACTATTCATGACAAAGTCCTGAATTGGCTATCTGTCGTTTGGTATCGAACACATCCTATCTCATATCTTCCTTATTTCAGTAATTCAGTGTCAGAAAATGAAATTCTGATTAAAAATTAATTTGGCTTTCTGTTGTGATTGGGAATCATACATGAGGCATAGATAATGGGCAACATTAGGATGCATGTGATATGGTATTGGCTGATATGAGGGATATCATGGTAAGCTATGGAGGGGTTAAGAAAGTGGTTCTTACCTGACCCACAACATCAAACTTTTGGACCCTACCTCAGGTGCACTAGTTATAGACAACCTCAAATATCCAAGAGTATTTTCTCCTTTCTTGGTTTTGGTCAGATTCACTTCTAAATTATACAAAAGAATAAAATTAATTTGATCAAATATGCATTGGTTAGTTACCTGTACACATGCACTAGATAGAAGCTCTCATAAATACTATTATTTTTTTAGATAATTCATTTACTTGGTGCTTGAATTCTTCTATTTTATCATTTTAAATGAAGCTATTTTTGTTTTTGTAGGAAAAGATAAATTAATTTTCATATATGTTGTGTTTATTCTGGTTAGCTAGTTGCTTTGTTTTACCGTGTTCGCACCAAATGGTCATCCGTTAATGCTAATCCTGCATGAAGCTTATAGACTAACTTCTTTTGCTCCACAGTCACCACCTGAGTTGATTGAGATGGCTCTGAAGTACTATGATGAAGTTGCACTTCCTAAGCTGGTACAAATCAACATGTGAAAGATGAATTTCTTCCTATATATATATATATATATATATATATATATATATATATATATATATATATATATATAACATGTTCAACTCACAGGAGTATATACTCCACTTTCAATATACTACTTAAACTGAACATATTATACTTTCTTATCACTTTCAGATACTTAAATACTAATTATAAGATACTCTTATGTGATTTGATTGAAAAATTTCCAATGGAGCCTTTTAGTTTAGTTATATATCTTTTTCTATATAAAAGAAGTACATATACAAATTTTGCTATAAAAAGTGAACTATAATGAAATTTTTCATAGAACTCACTTTGGAGTATCTTATAATCATTATTAGAGTATACTCAAATAGATAAAGATATATTATCATACGATTTAAGTGGTACATAAGAAGTGAGTACGTGCTCAGAGAGTACCATACCATTTTCCTATATATAGGGAAATGATGTTGCATGCTAGTGAACTCTAGTACCACATATCCATATCATGAATCTTGCATGTGGATGTGTGTATAGGTTCCGACTTTGGTTCTTTGGAACTTTCACCTGTTGATGGTAGGACCTTGACTGATTTCATGCATACCAGAGGCCTACAGATCGCTCCCTAGGACAAGTTGTAAGTTTGTAATGATGTTTTCATTTGAATAGGATGAATGCCATTTCTTTTGATGTACTTGGTATGTGCTGATCCGATAACTTATATAGGTCAAGCTTTGAGAAGCTTTCACATGTACAGTCCCTTTGCGTGCATGAGATGGTAGTGAGCATTCAAGCATATCGTTCGCTCTGTGATTGCTGCTATTTCAGACATGCGACAGTTAGCACTAACAATAGCTGCAGCACTGAATTTACTTCTCGGTGTTCCCGAGTCTGAAGTCTCTAGAAGTTCTCCTAGTGTGCATCCCCTGGTGTGGAGATGGCTGGTGGCCTTCTTGAAAAAGAGATACGCATTTGAGCTCACAGAGCAACATTACGATGATGTGAGGAAATACGCTATACTGAGAGGACTATGCCATAAGGTACAATTGTTTTATTTTTTAAAATCCTCGTTGTATTTGAATTGAGGAATAACCGTTACTTTTAGGTGGGCATTGAATTGGCTCCCGAGATTTCATTATGGATTCCGCTTTCCGTTTCACAAACAGGACATTATTAGCCTGGTGCCTGTACATAAGGTAAAGTCTACAAGCTATGATGTTTATTTTTCCCAAGTTAATTTTACTCATAATACAAAATCAGAATATGTATTTCTGTCATGGCTTGATCATCAGATATTACAATCAGTATTTCACAATTTCCCTGATGTTGATTGGAACTTTGTTGGACATAATAGAGAGTGCAAAACATAACTAATATTTTTTAATATTATACGTTGCTGATCTCAATAACAATTTAAATACTAAAATGTTGAAAAAATTAAATCTAGAGCCTCCACTATAAAAGAGCAGTAGGGAGACTTGGGTCTCTTGAGTCTTGTGCTCATGAATAGGTTGAGAGGGTAAGAAATATCATGAGTTGTGTGCGCCCTTGAGAAATGTTGTTAAAATCACAATCGTAGTCGTAGAATCATACAATTCTATGATACCCAAACACCAATATGACTCGAATCGCACTCTGAGTCGTATCTAGTAGAATCATGATCCTAGTCATAGAATCGTGTAGGATCATGGTAGAATTGTGACAAAATCATGTAGAATCACACACCATCTTAGATTATGAAAGACTTAGGTGTTTGGTTGTGTCTTATCCATCATTCAAGTTATATGGTAAGTACTAAGTAGTTAATAGTTTAGACATTAAGATTAAGAGGTTTGGAAAAATAAAATTAATTTGATTATTTATTTATTTATTTTACCTTTTTAATGTAAAATATTCAGGTAATAGCAAGGATGATAAAATCACTATTCTAGTCGTAGCTATTAATGATAGGGAATCAAAACCGTGATCCTGATCGTGAATAAGATAGAAATTATTAATCAATTTAGATTCCAAATGACCAAATAAACACTCATATCACTCTTGAAATCCATGGTAAATTGAAAAAATGTGTTCTTCAGTAAAATCAAGTAGGATATTAGATTCTACGATTCGATCCTAAATTGTGATCCTACTGGAGCGTCTCCGATCCGATGTAGGATCACAATTATGACAACCTTGCTCTTAAGTGAGCTCTTGTCCTTCGGTAGGAGTGACTGCAATCATTCCTCTTTAAGTTGAAATAGGGATCCTATTTCCTTTCTATTGCTTATGCTCAAGTCTCTTATGGTGTCTTTGTGATTTGCTTGGTCTTGCTTGTAATTTGCTTGAGTCTTTTCTCTCCTCTTGAAATGGTTAGTTGTCAGGGACGTGTAAGTGACGAAGAAACCTCTTGGAGATTAGATCTCATCCTTCTAGGCATCCTCTGTAACAAGCTCTTGGAGTTGCTCGTGCTTTGATTGAAAAGGGTGCAATCTTGGGTACTTTTGCTTCTAGGTGTTATGACTTAAGCTCTTGTGATTTTGCTTGCGGATGCGTGGGAGTTCAACCAAGGTCATCTTGACCACCCTAACCGATCAAACCAGCTCACAACTTGTACACGACCATCGATAGATTTCTTTCTTGGCTTTTGTTTAAGTTTTCCGTTTGCGGGTGTTATACTATGACCTTCATAGCTTCTCATATCGCTATTGGAGTGGAAGAATCTTGGAGTACGGGAAATGTGAGGCTCGATTCACCCCTTTGATCGCGGCATGATCCTCTGAGACACGAAAAGAAAATGCCGAGTGGCCGTTGGCGGATGTTAGAAACAGATCTCAAAGCGTTGTGATGCTAACTTGAAATTACAAAGCTATTGTTCATCCAACACAAGCACTCCAAATATGACGCACTACTTTTTTTATATATAAAAAAGCATATTTAATTCATCTATCTACATAAAAAGGTTGGAAAGTACTTGAAACTATTTACTAATTATTACCATCATGAGGATAACCATTACTCATCCATTCATCCATGGTGTATTTCTAAGAGCATCTACAATAATAGTTAATGCCATTTGTTACTAAAGGATTGACACATCAGCATTTAGGTGATGTGGAGGAGAGAAGGTAAGTTTATTTCTAGATGAAAAAACAAGCAAGTTGTTGATACCAAAATACAAGAAACAACAAAATAGCTATTGGAGACTTGCTTGTTACCGAAAAACCTGTTTTGTATATAATAATGAAAGTAGGAATTAAGGTCTTAGATACGAGCTCAACAACAATCTATTGGAAGACTTGTTTTTTTTAATTAGATTGAGTCTTCTCTCTCTCAATAACAAGCTAAGAAAATAAACTATTGTAGATGCTCTAAGTAGTTTCTTTGTGCTGTGTTCTTCAAAATATACTCTCTCCATTGACGTTTTCCCTCTTGGACGTGGATTGCCTTTTCCCTTGGTTGCTGGAATAGAAGACACAGAACAATTCTTGCTCCCTTGGTTGCTGCAGTCCAACATATCGTCAGAGCAATGGAGGCAACACAACGATGAAGCAAAGCACAACGATGATTGATCATGTGGTAACCAAATGATACCGATTTACAGAAACGAAGCAAATGCACTGGCCGTAAGGACTGTAGGTGTATATCTGGATCATGGAAAACATTTTGGTGTGATTGTGAGAAATTAAACATGCACGCAGGCATGTGGTGTGCTCATACCTTTTGAGGAAAAAGAAGCCAATCAGTAGCAGCGAAAGTTGAAGACCTCTGCATACACATACCTTAAAGCTAGCTCACAATATCCCCATATGTTCTGCTAGAAGAAGATGAATAGATTGGAAGCCAGAAATCCCAGAGCTAGATATGAGATGGAGAGGCAGAGGCCATGAGCGCGCAGCTGGAGCTGCCTGGGGATGCGCTTGGAGAGGCGCAGACGAAGCAGTTGGCCGGGGAAGCGACCCAAGGGTGGGTTGGACGGCCGGATGGCCTCCTCCTGTGCAGCTGAAGGTTTGATTTGCTTGGGGCCCGGCCGCGCGTGAGAGGGCAGAAGCGGCCAATGAGGACCCTATCTGAAATCTCCACCATTCCACCCTTATCAACCCCAGCCCTCTCGTTATCTTTCCCTCCCTCTCACGCTCCTTCCTGCACTCCAGCGCTGGCTTGCTCCCTCAACTCCCAAGTACCCTACTCTATCCTTTCACTCACTGCTGTTGCTGCTGCTGCCTATCCCGATAATGCCTAGCTAGCGAGCTCCTGTTTCTGCTCGCATTAGCTGCTGCTCTCCTGCTACCAAGCGCAGTGCTTGCTCCGGTTAGTTGCTTGGGGAATTCAGCTCCGCGCTTTCTCGCGCTTCTTGGGGCCGTCCTTGCTGGTGTAATATTGTGAGGAGCAGCTGAGTTACGCACAACCGGCCCATTGGTAAATTCTTGGAGCTCTTATTGTTCTGTGCTTTCTTATGCATGTATTTGCCCAGCTGTGTGACCTTTTCTTGGTTATTTTTGCACTTGTGTGCGGTGCTTCGGGCAAATATTGGGAAGTTGTGAGCTGTTAATTTGGCCTCTCTCTTCTCGCACCGTTCTTTCGTTTGTTGTTTCATTTGAATGTGAGTACGCGCGGCACATGAGTTTGTGCCTGCCTGGATGGAGATGGAACAGTGGACACGTACTAGTGTTCATCTCTCTGCAATTGTTTTGTCCTCTGCCCATTTACAATCAGTATACTTCTTTTGTTTGTGTATGTTTCGAATTATAACAAAACATTTCAGTCTTGTTGTTAACTACTTGTCTAGGATGCTGAATTTGAGCATTCCTCTCCTTGTCGCAGTAAAATTATCCCTTTTTTAACAACAGAGTAAAATTATCCTATTGCTTCGCCATTTCTAGCCATGGTATAAACTTCAATCCTCTGCTGAATACAGTCATGTGTTCCCCGTATTATTTATTTGCGGATTTGTCTTGAGTTTAATTTTGTACAAAAAGGACTGGATTTCTCTTGGTCCATTGGTTCTGCTGCTCCTTATCCCTTTGTAGTTGGTCAGAACGTATAACCACTTGCTGAATTCTTGAGCCTTCTATTAATCTTGCAATCTTTGCATACGCAAAATTTTTCTCCTGTTGGATATATAAATAGCAGCCGAAGAAAAAGTGAAATACCTGAATTCACCTTGTGCTGCAAGTACAAACAGTGTTGCTTGTAGTTCTTTCTGACCGTCTGTACATCTTTTTTCTGGTCAATATTGTGCCGTGGGGCGAACAAATACATGAAAAATACGACGATTGTTTCTCTTTCACGCCCCAGTGGTATGTGTATACACATGTGAAGGACAGCTCCCTAATTTGTCCTCACTGCACTTTTCTGGAACAAGTCCTGCAACCATTTCTTCACTCTCTTCTTCTTCTCAATAGGTGCCACATGTTTCTACGCAGCATGTATGTGCAGTTGTCATGGTTTATTAGTTATTCGTGCCGCCTTTTGTTAAAAATTAGGAGAGAAAAGAAGGAAAGCAAGTGCGTTTTCTTTTGTGTTGCTGGTCGGTCATGATGGTTGTTAAGCATGGAAATGGAAGATAGAAAGGTTGTGTTTTTAATCCTTTCTGAAATACTGAAGATAGAAAGGTTGTGTTTTTAATCCTTTCTGAAGTAATGAAGATAGAAAGGTAGTGAGGGTGTTTTACAAAGATACCTATCCTCACTCTAGCAGTGTTATCAAATATTGCTACATGCTCCACCAAGTGTGGCCATTGTGTAAATTTAGGTTGTTGGTGTGAAACTAATTAATGTTTGATTTTGTCTATATGGTATAGGTGCGCTGTTTGTGCTGAGCTTGCTCGCCATTTGGCGCGCATGGCGCCCAAGAGCAAGCGTGGGAAGGCCAAGGGTGAGAAGAAGAAGAAAGATGAGAAAGGTGATTGTTGTGACCTTCATTAGCTTTTGCTTGAAATTGTCAGATAGATGTAGTTGTTTGAGCTTATCATTTCCAATTTTCTTTGGTTCCTAGTTCTCCCTGTGGCCATTGACATCACCGTGAACCTCCCGGACCAGTCCAATGTCACTCTGAAGGTTTGTTTTCTCACCATCCATTGTAGTTCTTCTCTCCATGACAGTTTTTTTTTCGTTTGATTTCACTTAAATCTGCATTGCTAAGTTGAACCATTGGAAAAGAATTCACAATGCATTCTGGGGGTTTACTTCATCATGCGTGTAGTTACTTGCCAAATGTTCTAGCCTCGTAGCAAAATATACATTCCGATAATTAAACAAAAGTTTGGATTTTGCACTTGCCCATTTGATTTTTCTTTCTATTTTTGAGAGAAAAGATTCTTCCTGAATTTGATGTGTAACACACACAAACGAAAACCGTAGCATGGAAATAAAATTATGTCCCTCTAATCTTTCACTTTCCTAATGCGACGCAAACTTCAAAGTTACATGTTAGCACAAATCTTCTTGTTCGATAACTTGGCTTCATTAACCTGTGTTTCTTCTGGTGCAGGGATTTCGACTGACAGGATCATTGATGTCAGGCGGCTGCTGTGCGTCAACACTGCTACGTGTGCCATCACAAACTACTCCTCTCGCACGAGGTATTATACTGCTTTTTCTTCATATAGTAGAGCAGTCAAAGCAGGTTTAAGTTCTGCTTCCTCTTGTGCAAACGAGAAACTAAACTGAAGGGCTAAGCTTGACATGTAATCCACATGAAACTCATTTATTCACCTTGGAAAGTTGGTCTTGCCATCTGTCTTGTGTTCAAACTGTCTCATGTGAAAACTCAAGACTCTTGTCGTCGTCTCCTTGAAATCTAGTTTTGGAGCTCTTTAATTGTGATAGTTGATACTAGTTTGCCTAATGGTAGATTAAGGACACTTATTTGGTAAGTGTGTACGTTTTTCTTTTTGCTCACACCGAACAAAAATTGACATGCTTTTGGCTGGTAGACAGTTAGTAGTTGAGTTACTACTACTATCTTTATTCTTTGCAACAATGGCTCAGCCTGTGCCTTGCCTGAAGTCAGGTGAATCCTAGCATACTCCACCCATGTAAATGGAAAATGAGGTTGTCTATTTAATCAGGTGATTGATTTTTTCTGAAGTCGAAATAAGAATCAAACACACAAATTGGAGAATGATCCAATGGTCAGAAAAATTGACTTGTACTTAACAAAGAAAATCGAATAACTTACCAATATCAGAATAAAAAAAATTATGATGGTTCCAAAAAAAAAATCAGCTCCTATGATGAAAAGAAAGGCAACATTTTAATTCTGTTCCATATTTGATTCCATTTGTTTTCAGGTACGTGATGGACAGTTGAAGGATGCTGCTGATATTGCGACGTTGAAGCCATGTACTCTCACCCTGGTAGAAGGTAGAAACCATGATACCCTCAATTTCAAAATAAGTATAGCAAAATCATTCACAAAGAACACAATGCATCTTTTTTATTTTCTAAAATCCGTACCTTTTGTTGCGATGATAGTAAAATAAAAAAAGTAAGGCATTATAATTTTGTACTATCTATATTTAAAAATTTAGGCATATTTTTCTAGATTATAAGATATTTTTTGTCGAACCCACTGTTATTACAGGAGTCCGGCTCAGCTGTAATGTCCTTTACACTTATACATTTGACACATGTTCGATTGCATCCGTTTATATCTAATTTGCGTACTTTTTTATTATATAATTTCTTTTAATAATATTTTAGTGATAACTCCTACTGGATTTATTGTCAAATATAAATCACACCTGCAAACCCAATATGTGGTGGCGTTGGCTTACGTAAGGTTCAAAAATAAGTTTGGAACTACCGGCGGTTGCAACACCGCCGTTTTTGGCATTGCAGGGAAGGTTTATTTTCAAAATATAAGTTCGGGACAAACTTATTTTTAGAAATAAGTTAATTTTTTATTGATTTCCATCGTCTTTTATGTTGATATAGATATCTAAGAGAACAATAGCATGTAGACTTCTAGTCCACCGAAAACCATTTTTAAGAAAAGGAATTTCCCACAAAATTAGCAGAAATGAAACAGATCTCGAAGTCGAAGTCCTCCATTTTGAATTTCCAAAAAAAAAATGCAGAGGAGTACGACGAGGAGAGCGCGGTGGCGCACGTGCGGCGGCTGCTGGACATCGTCGCCTGCACCTCCTCCTTCGGCCCTCCGGCGCCGGCGCCGCCTCCGCCATCCCCAAGGACGCCGCCGCCGCCGATGCCGCCAAGGAGCCCTCAAACTCCACCTCCAGGCTGCAGCCCCGCCTCCTCGGGCGGGCGCCGCACTGGCTCGCCGCAGTCTCCGCCGTCCGCCGGAATCGCGAAGGAGTCGGCTACAAAGGACGCCGCGGCGGCGGCAGCGGCAGCTAAGGAGTCCTCGGTATCGGCGGAGCTGGAGGCGGAGATGAGCGGCGCGTGCCCCGCCTCGGCGCCTTCTACGAGTTCTTCTCCTCGCCAACCTCACACCGCCCCTCCACTGTAAGTAAAGCCTCAGTCACAGTCTCACCGAAACCCTATAAAGTGATCTCTCTCGGTTTCCCCCTCAAATTTAGACTTTTTCTTGGCGCATTTTATGATTAGTGACCCGAACATTAAAATGCTTTGCAAACAAAGAACATTAAAAATGCCGTGCTACAACCAGAAATTTGAAGTGGAATTAACAGGGTCTCAAACTGAACCATGTGCCTGCTGTAGTGAAGTGTCGGCCCGTTCGATTTAGATGTGGTCATTGAAATAATATGCCCCTTGTATGGAACTGGTGCTGTGATCTATGACCAATTTGTGCATCTCTTTGCTGTAGATTTGACCATCATTTGCCGTTGTGATAGTACTTACTCCACGCAATTTAACACTTTCCTCATTATTTATTTTGAATACCAAGCATGGGATATCTGTTCTTGAACTTTCTCATGCCGAACAGTTCTCTCTAATCATGCAAACTCTTGTGTCGGCTTTCTTTCAGTTATAAAGCGAGTGACTCAACCTCGACAGGAGGAACCACTGTCTGATGATCATCTCTTTTTTCTTGAGGTAAACATGATCAGTGATTGCATTGTTGACAACCCCGTCACGCTAAAAAGCTTCCTGAATTTGTCATCTGTGCCCTAATTGGAGAATCGTTGGCTGACTTACAGGCAAAAGTTTGCAATGGGAAATTTGTCATTGTTGAAGCTCGGAGAAAGGGATTCTTCAGTTTGGGGAAGCAGCGTGTTTTATGCCATAATCTTGTCGATCTGCTAAGGCATCTTAGCAGAGCATTCGATAATGTTCGTCTATATCACTAAATTTCTTTACTTTCTAGCTATAATAATAATAATAATATTATTATTATTATTATTATTATTATTATTATCAGTAGGACAACTTATATAACCTTGTCCCCATGGGATATGACCTTGTTATTCTGTATCCCAAGTAAAGTTGTTGCCACTTCTGGAACAATGAACTGATATACACTTTACAAATGTCAATTCTAGTTGAATTTAGGATCTTTTTTTTCTTTGCATATGCATGCTTCTGTCCATATGTGTATGTAGTGTGCACACCTTTGTACAGTAACAAAAACATTGAACTGACAGAAGCTAAAGCATACTTAGGATAAAATACCTAGGATTCCCAGTTGCAAGCAATTTTGAAACGTCAATGGCTATTTTAGTAGCAGCACAGACTTCCTTCACATTTCATGTTTCATACAGATGCAAAAAAAAAAAAAAAAAATCCACATTGGCACATTGTTTGGTGACTATGGGACGATAAATATTGGACTGAAATCATAAGTAGCTTGGCCAGGTTAAAACTACATTCTAAAAACTACATATGGTTCCCAGTTGCAAGAAATTTTTGAAGTACCATGGACCTTTTGTTATAAGCAGCAAGGTTTTCTGATGTTCCATATTGCTACAATTTTTATGACTTCGATCTGTGAATTTAATTCTTTTTTGTTGCTTGCATATGTTTAGGCGTACGAAGATCTTATGAAGGCATTTTTGGAACGAAACAAGGTTTGTTGTTACCTCTTTTCCGGTATTTCGTCGTACCTGATTTCTGTTGGCATTGATGGAACTTTTCACAGTATTTGTGTTAGGATTATTGTATACTTGGGCATGCATTCAGAATATCTAGTGATTGGTCCGAAACAGAGCTAAGAAAATTGTAATGTACTTCAAGTAGCAAAGTACAATTTGGGTTGTGTTCTAGGAATCTCTCCTTTCCATCTATAGCTATGCTCATGTAGCTAAGATGCCAAGTATTGTCATGCTTCATAGCCAGTTTCTTCCATGCTAATGGTTCAGCATTAAAATATGTTACACGCTGGACTCTTGCTCTTGGTGATAGCAAGATCCTTACTCATGGAGAGGATGACACTTGGAGATGGGGCAATTTTTCTTGTATATTTCTCTTCACAATGCCATGCCAACTGAGGGTTGGGTATACATATTTATAGGTGCTACTCACCAAGCATATGCCAAGATGCTAGTCTAAGATGCTAACAACTTTGTCCTAGATGTTGTCCTCTAAGATGCTAACAACCTTGTCCTAGATCTGGTCAAGATCTTTGCCCTAGAGATCTTTGTCCTCTAAGATGCTAACAACCTGTCCTAGATCTTTGGTCAAGATCTTGTCCTAGAGATGCTAACAACCGCCAAGGATTCGTCCTTTACAAAAGCAAAGCACACAAAAAGCCGATACGAGACTTATCCATCATTCTCCCCTAAGTCTTGTGTGTCTCCTGAGAGAATCTGAGCCATCCCGATCCTGGCGCAAACTCCGAACTTGATCCGCCAAGAGACTTGGTCGAAGTCGTCAAGGTCTTGGGTGTTGATGTAGTTGGTCTGATACTCCTTCATCCGCACTGAGAAGTGATACCTACCCGGATGTGCTTGCTGCGCTCATGGAAGACGGGTTCTTCGCAGGCCAAGGCGGACTTCTTGCCCACCTCGAAGCTCCACCAGACTTCCTTCACATTTCATGTTTCATACAGATGCAAAAAAAAAAAAAAAAAAATCCACATTGGCACATTTTTGGTGACTATGGGACGACAAATATTGGACTGAAATCATAAGTAGCTTGGCCAGGTTAAAACTACATTCTAAAAACTACATATGGTTCCCAGTTGCAAGAAATTTTTGAAGTACCATGGACCTTTTGTTATAAGCAGCAAGGTTTTCTGATGTTCCATATTGCTACAATTTTATGACTTGATCTGTGAATTTAATTCTTTTTGTTGTTTGCATATGTTTAGGCGTCGAAGATCTTATGAAGGCATTTTTGGAGCAGAAACAAGGTTTGTTGTTACCTCTTTTCCGGTATTTCGTCGTACCTGATTTCTGTTGGCATTGATGGAACTTTTCACAGTATTTGTGTTAGGATTATTGTATACTTGGGCATGCATTCAGAATATCTAGTGATTGGTCAAAGCAGAGCTAAGAAAATTGTAATGTACTTCAAGTAGCAAAGTACAATTTGGGTTGTGTTCTAGGAATCTCTCCTTTCCATCTATAGCTATGCTCATGTAGCTAAGATGCCAAGTATTGTCATGCTTCATAGCCGATTTCTTCCATGCTAATGGTTCGACATTAAAATATGTTACACATTTGGACTCTTGCTCTTGGTGATAGCAAGATCCTTACTCTCATGGAGAGGATGACACTTGGAGATGGGGCAATTTTCTTGTATATTTCTCTTCACAATGCCATGCCAACTTTGAGGTTGGGTATACATATTATAGGTGCTACTCACCAAGCATATGCCAAGATGCTAGTCTAAGATGCTAACAACTTTGTCCTAGATCTTGTCCTCTAAGATGCTAACAACTTTGTCCTAGATCTTTGGTCAAGATCTTTGTCTAGAATCTTTGTCCTCTAAGATGCTAACAACTTTGTCCTAGATCTTTGGTCAAGATCTTGTCCTAGAGATCTTGTCCTCTAAGATGCTAACAACCCGTCCTAGATCTTTGGTCAAGATCTTTGTCCTAGAGATGCTAACAACCAGTCAAGGATCTTGTCCTTTACAAAAGCAAAAAGCCGACACAAAAAGCCAAACACGAGACTTATCCATCATTCTCCCTAAGTCTTGTGTGTCTCCTTGTGAGAATCGAGCCATCCCGATCTGGCGCGAAACTCCTGGAACTTGATCCGCCTAAGAGACTTGGTCGGAAGTCGTGGTGGTCTTGGGTGTTGATGTAGTTGGCGGATACTCTTCATCGGCGGCTCACGATGAAGTGATACCTCGCCGGATGTGCTGCTGCGCTCATGGAAGACGGGGTTCTTCGCGAGGCCAAGCGGACTTGTCATCCCCTCGGCTCATCGCCTCGCGTCTCTGTCAAGGAGATCGCCAAGCGGCCGTGCGACCACGAGCACGAGTAGAAGCGTAGTGGCGCAATGTACTACGCCGCGGCTAGACAAAGCCACTACCTGCGCTTGCCATGCGCGGTGATCGGACACTTGCCGAGTAAGAATAGCGTCCGCTAGTGCTCTTGCTCGTGTCGATGTCGCCGGCGTGGTCGATTGTCATTATGCCGATGAAGTGCGGCGCCGGCACCTTAGGTAGTCTGGCCGTAGTCGGAGGTGCCCGCGACGTAGCGAAGGATCCTTTCATGGCTTCTCGCGGTGTTCCGTCATCGGTCATTGCATGAACCGGTGGCGAGCCGACGGCGAACGCCAAGTCCGGTCGGCGTGTGGACAAGATAGCGAAGTGCGCCATAATCTGCCGTCTGCGTTGCGTCCGCCTCTCCGCCCGTACTCTCATGACTCGGCTTGACCTTTCCTCCATGGAGTGTGGGTGGGTTGCGATCGGTGAGCCCGCCCACTTGACAATGCGCTTGGCGTGGCGGTGCGGCGAAGGAGATCTGGGTGTCCCGGTGGACCTCGATCCCGGTAGAAGGAGAGGCCCAAGTCGCTCATCCGAAGGCGGTCTTCATCTCGCCTTGAGCGCCCGACCTCGACCTCGCTGGGGCGGTGATCACCAAGTCGTCGGCGTGAGCGCCCGCTGCGAGGCGTTGCGCCGCTTGCCTCGCCCGTGAGACCGCGGACCTGCGTGTGCGCTCTGCTGGAACCCGTTTGCGAAGGTGGAGTCGGCTTAGCGTTCCGGGCTCGTGGTAGCTATGCAAGCCGTGAGGGCCTTGCGCGGGCGGAGGACCTTGCCTCCTTACGGGATGGCGAATCCGGCGGCGACGACGTAGACCTCCTCCTTCAAGTCGCCGTTGAGGAAGGCGGACTTGGCGTCCATGTGATGGGCGCGCCAACCCTCTGGTGCGCAAGTGCGAGGAGAAGACGAGCGGACTCCATGCGCGCGGCGGGTGCGGCGTCGTCGAAGTCGACCCACTCTGCCGCATGAATCCTCGTGCCATGGCGAGCCTTGTGCTTGCGATGGCGCCGGCTTCCCGCCGGCGAACACCCGCAAGGGTGATCGCGCGGTGGCCGGCGGGAAGATCGCCGGCTCCCACGCCCGGTTCGCTCGGCGGCGTCCATCTCTGCCATCGCGACACGCCACGCCGCGTCTCTCCGCCTCGGCCGAAGAGGCGGGGCTCGCCGTCGTCGCACGCCAAGCTGCGGCTCCGCCGAAGTCGTGATGCGCGATCCGAGGACGAAAGCGGCTCGCGAGATGTTGTCCATAATACGGTAGCGCGAGGCTCGCCGTCATAGTAGCGTCGGCGGTCCTCGTCGTGGGACGGCGATATGCGAACTCCACCGTCTGTTGCTCGTCGTGGGCCGGGTTGCGGGGCGTCCGGTGGTGTGGCGCGGTGCGGGAGTGGTGGCCGGTGCGGAGAGCGTGGGTGGCGGTGGTGAAGAGTGGGCGTAGCCCTCGCGGAGCGGTGGCGAGCAAGGTGTCGAGGTGGGCGAGCTCGGTGAAGGCAGTGCTAGCTCACCGCTCTCGAAGAGGGCGTGGTCGACAACGAAGTCCACGAGTCGGAGTGAGCAACCGTCCCCACCGCCTTGTCCCGTCGGCCTGCGCCGCCGTCGAACACAACGTCACGCGAGATGCGGGCGCGTTGTGTGGCGGTCGAGATGCGGTAGGCCTTCGAGCCTCGCGTGGCCGATGAACACTCGAGTGCTCACGCCGTCGAGCTTGCCGATGTGGCCAAGCTCCTTGGCGAGCGCGAGGCCGAAAACCGCAAGTGAGAGACCGCGGCTTGCGCCCGTGCCAAGCCAAATGCGGCGTCTGCCGTCGAGCACCTTGGTAAGGCGGCGGTTGAGGATGTAGGCGGCCGTCACCACCGCCTCTCCCGAAGAGCAAGCATCCTCGATGGATAAGTCTCGTGTTGGCTTTTGCCGCTTCAGGACGAGCATCCTTGTGACGGTTAGCATCTCTTTAGGACAACATCTTTGGATGAGCATCTTGGACTAGCTTTAGGACTAGCTTTAGAGGATGAGCATCTAGGACACAAACATCTAGGGCGAGCATCTTAGACTAGCATATGCTTGGCATATGCTTGGTGATAGCCCTATAAATATGTATCCCAACCCCTCGGGTTGGTATGACATTGTGAAGAGAAATATACAAGAAAAATTGCCCCATCTCCAAGTGTCATCCTCTCCATGAGAGTAAGGATCTTGCTATCACCTCAAGCAAGAGTCCAGCGACTAACATATGGTATCAGAGCCAAGAGGTCTTGAGTTCAAGACCCGGCTAGCGCAATTAAGAAAATAATTGCAGCTCATTTCTAATCCACGTCCTAGGCCTCAGGGAGCCTACACGTGATGGGGAGTGTTGAAGTATAAGTGAATTGTCCACCTTTCTTCATCAGCTTAAGCTTTTGGGTGAATTGGTTGATGCATGCAACTCAATATGGTATCAGAGCTATACTATCCTGTAGCCTGAGCATCTCCTGCTCGGCTCCTTCTCAAACCTCGCCTCGGCCCGGCCGTGCGGAGCGGCTCGGTATGCCCACGCTCGCTCTCTCGGAGGCGAGGCGGCTGCGTCAACGAGTAACAACTCTCCACGCAACACCGAGTAGCGCGCCATGTCGCGAAGCGATCTCGGCCTTCGATGCGCCTCGGCTGCGCTGGCGTCGTGACGGCCGAGCTCGTCGCGGCAAGCGGCGGCAGCGGCGGCGAGACGGCAGCTGCGGCGAAAGAAGCGTCGGGCGGCAGCGGGGCGGCGGCCGAAGCGGAGGAGGTAGGCGGCGCGTGCGGCCGCGCAGAGGTCGAGGTTGCGTGGCGGCAACGGCGGCTCCATCTCTGCGATGGCGGCGAGCGCGGACCTTGGCGGCTGGAGAGGGAAGCGTGCGCGGGCAGCGGCGCGATGGCGGCGCCGCCACGCCCGCGGCGGCGGATCCGACAGCGCGATCGCGGCTGGTGGCGACTCTGGAGGAACACGCCGCGGCGGCGGCGTGCGGTCGGCGGCAGCGGCCTTCGCGGCGTCGCGACTCTGCCACGGTTCGATCGTGGTCACCACAGTACCGGTACATCGTCGGGGGCGCTCCGCTCGGCGGGTGGCCTACCACCAAGTCCAACTTCGTCGAGTGGGTCGCGGTGATGAGGTAAAGCTCAGTGCGGCATATGTGGGATGCGATCGACGGCGGCGTCGACTACAACCGAGATCGGCGGCGCTGGATGCTCTCATCGCTGCGATCCGCCGAGATGCGATTTCGCTTACCAACAAGCGGTGCGCGAGGCTTGGGCGCCATCGGCTGCGCACGCGCTCACGCGGCGCCGCGCCCGCAAGTCCACACCGCGAGCGCCCGCGCGGAGTGGAGACCACGCCTTCAAGCGGTGAGGGCGTTGATGACTTTGCTCTCCGTCTCAACACTCTGCTGCAGTTAGTACGATTCGGCGGCGACACCTCAATGGCGAGAGAGGCGTCGAGAAGCTCTTTCATTGCGTCCCCAGAAGTACCGGAGATGGCTCGGTCGATCCGGTCTCTTGGACCTCCACGATATCGATCGAGGAGGCGATAGGTGCGCCTCAAGGTCGTCAGCGATGATGAGCCACGATCTCCGGGACCCGTCACCATTGGCGAAGCTCCTCCTCGCTCGGGAGGTGAGGCTGCCGGCCAAGGTGACGAAGAAGAAGAGCCTTCTTCCGACGACGACGCATGCGTGGTAGCGCGCGCAAGCAGCGCAAAACGCCGAGCATGGCGCGAGGACGTCCGAGGTGATGGCCGTGGGCGCCCGGTAGCGCGCGTGGCAAGCAAGCGCGCGGGCGACTCTTGCTACAACTACGGCAAGCTGGTCGCTGGGCCAAGTTGTCGGCGACCACAGGCGGGCCAGCGTCGCGCGAGCGGAGGAGGAGGAGCATCCGGCTGCATTCATTGCTCGGTGAGCATCGAACTACCTCCGGCGCAGCCGCGCGGCGCTCCTCCTCCCCTTGCGAGCCAAAAGCACTGCATGCTCTTGGCGAAAGTTAAACAGCAGACAAGACCGGCCAGGTGGTGCCTCGACACGGCGACACCACCACATGGCCAGGGCGGCGGAGTTCTTCTCAGGGTGACTCGAGCGTTCGAGGCTCTGTCAGGTTTGGGGCGCCTCGGCGTTGAAATCAAGGACGACGCTCGCTCTCCAGGATCGGGATGGCTCAGATTCCTCAAGGAGATACACAAGACTTAGGGAGATTGATGGATAAGTCTGCGTGTTGGCTTTTGCCGCCCTTCAAGGACAGACATCCTTGGTGCGGTTAGCATCTCTTTAGGACTGACATCTTTGGGCAGAGCATCTTGGACTAGCTTTAGGACTAGCTTTTGAGGACAGAGCATCTAGGACATGACATCTAGGATGAGCATCTAGGGCAGAGCATCTTAGACTAGCATATGCTTGGTGATTAGCCCTATAAATATGTATCCCCAACCCTCAAAGTTGGTATGGCATTGTGAAGAGAAATATACAAGAAAAATTGCCCATCTCCAAGTGTCATCCTCTCCATGAGAGTAAGGATCTTGCTATCACCTCAAGCAAGAGTCCGACTAACACCCTCTGCGAGGAGGGCGAGCCATCCCGCAGCCGTGCGGTTGCTTGGCTCGCGACGCCGTTCTGCTGCGGTGCATGCGGTAGCGCGAGTAGTGGCGTGAATGCCCTCATCGTTGTGATGCGGCGAATCGGTCCGCCGTGTGGTCGCCGCCGTTGTGCATGCGCGGACGCGCAGCTGCGGCGCGCTCGCCTCCGCGGCGACTGCGTGCGCTTGATGGCGTCGCATGACCTCTCGCTTTGCGAGGACCATCACCCATGTAGCGGAGAGGTCGTCGACGGCGGCGAGAAATAGCGTCGTCTCTCGGTGTGGCGGTGTCACCGCCACACAAATCCCCGTGCTGCGCTCGAGCCTCTCCTTGGCTCGGAACTTCGCCTTTGGGAAAGGAGTCGCCTGCTGCCGTCAACGCAGAGCGTCGCGAGAGCGCTCCCCATGGTCAAACGCGGCGGGCCTCGCGCCATCTCGTGGCAGCGAGCCGCTCGGGCCTCGAAGTGAAAAGGTGCCCAGCGCTCGTGCCGCTGCCACGCCTCGTCGTCCGACGGCGGCGAACAGAGGTTGTGCCACTGCGCGTGAAGGATGTAAGTCGATTTCCGCCTCGGTTACCTTGGCAAGAAGGCGGTGGCGAAGATCCCAAATCCGCGACACCCGTGCTTGATCTCGACACGCGAGCCGTTCTCATCGGTGTCCCAAGGCGATGATGGAGTTCCGCGAATCCGGGATGTAGTAGACGCGGTGGCGGCTGTGCTCACCGGACACGCGGTGAAGATGACGGAGCCGGCGCCCTTGATTTCCACGCGGGCGCCCCCCAACAGACGGAGCCTCGGGCGCTAGAGTCAAGCTCGGAGAAGAACTCCGCCGCCGGTCATGTGGTGGGTGGCGCGGTGTCGAGCACCACCCGTCGGTCTTGTTGTTGCCGGAGCGCCGCCGCGGCAGAGGCGTGTGCTTTGGCTCGTCAAAGTGGAGGAGAGCGTGCGGCCGTCTGCGTGGAGTAGTTCAATGCTCGCATGAGCAATGAACGAGCCGCCGCTCTCCTCCTCCGCACCGCGCGGCGTGGGCTGGCGGCGTCGTGGTATCGACAATCCGCCCAATGACCAAGCTTACGCGATTGTGGCAAGAGTCGTCTCGTCTTGCGCTTTTGCTTGCAGCGGCGCTGCTGGCGCTCTGCGAGCATCACCTCGGCGCGTCCTCACGTCGGCACGGGCGCTTTGCGCGCCTTGCGCGGCTTTGCCGTGCTTGCGGCGCGCTGTCGGGAAGAGGACTCTCTCTCCCTGTCACCTTGGCAAGCATCCCGCTGCTCCCGTGAGAAGGAGCTTCCGCCAATGGTGGCGGGTCGAAAGCGCCGTGGCTCATCGCATCCCAGCGACCTTGAGGCGACCGCGCCTCCTCGATCGACATCGTGGGAGGTCAGCCGAGCCGGATCGGCGAGCCATCTGCTTGTACTTCGGGGCGCGGCGAAAGAGCTTCTCAGCGACTCTCCTCGGCTGTAGGTGTCGTCGCCAAAGCTGCACGGCTTCTACAGCAGAGTGTTGAGGCGAGAGCAAAGTCATCGGCGTCCTCGCGGCTTGAAGGCGAGTTCTCCCGCTCCGTCGCGAAGTGCTGCGGTGTGGACTTGCGGCGCGGTCGGCTGCCGTGCGTCGCGCGGCGATGGCGTCCCAAGCCTCCTAGCGATCCGCTTGTTGGTAGCGAAGCGCATCTCGGGCGGGGCTGCGGCGATGAGCGTCGGCGCCGTCGATCTGGTTGTGGTCGGCGTCGCCCGTCTGCGGGCGCATCCCACATATGCCGCGCTGAGCTTTACCTCATCACCGCGGCCCGCTCGGCGTGGTTGGACTTGGTGAGGTAGGCCACCGCCGCCGGGCCGGCGTCCACGGCGGCGGACACGGTACTCGTGGTGACCACGGTGACCGAACCGGAGAAGAGAAACGCGTTACTGTGAAGGCGCGCTCTCTCCGTCGACCGTCTGCCGCGCGCGTCGCGTGCCTCCTCAAGCGCCGTCAGCGCGTCGCGCTATCTGGTGCCGCGCGCGCTCGTGGCGTGCGCGCTGCCATTGCGTCGCTCGCCCTCGTCTTTGCCTCCCTCTCGGCCGCTCAAAGTCGCGTCGGCGCTATCGTCGCGAGATGGGCTGCCTTCTTTGCGCGCCGAGAACCTCGACCTCTGCTGCGCGCCGCGCGCTGCATCTGCCGCGCCGCGCTTCCGCCTCGCTGCGCTGCTGCCGGCTCGCGCGTACCCGGCCTCGGCGCCTTTCCGCGGCTGCGGCCAGTCTCTGCCGCCGCTTCGCTTGCTGCGCTGCCGCGGCTTCGGCCGTCGGCCCGACGCCGCGTGCTCGAGCGGCCGGCGTTGAGAGCGCCTGCGGACATGGCGCGCTTTGGGGTGTTGCGTGGAGAGGCTGCCCGGCAGTGCTTGCCGTCTCCGGAGGAGTGGCGTGGGCGGCCGAGCTGCTGCTGCTACTGGTTGGGGCTCTGCGAGGCGGAGAAGGAGATGGCGGGAGATGCTCGGGCTACGAGGATAGTATAGCTCGATACCACTTGTTACACGGCGGACTCTTGCTCTTGGTGATAGCAAGATCCTTACTCTCATGGAAGGATGACACTTGGAGATGGGGCAATTTTCTTGTATATTTCTCTTCACAATGCCATGCCAATCTGAGGGTTGGGTATACATATTTATAGGTGCTACTCAGCCAAGTATATGCCAAGATGCTAGTCTAAGATGCTAATAACTTTGTCCTAGATGATGTCCTCTAAGATGCTAACAACTTTGTCCTAGATCTTTGGTCAAGATCTTTGTCCTAGAGATGCTGTCCTCTAAGATGCTAACAACCTGTCTAGATCTGGTCAAGGATCTGTCCTAGAGATGCTAACAACCAGTCAAGGATGCTGTCCTTTACAAAGCAAAAAGCCGACACAAAAAGCCGACACAGAGACTTATCCATCAAAATATAGCTAAATTATTGCATCTTCACAATGAATCTTGTTTTTTGTTACCCGTGTGCTCTGTGCTTCACGCTTCATAATATCTTTGTCAGACAATTTGTTTTCCTATCTAATGCTACGTCATCACCTAGTTGTAATTGCTTGTATACTGCAGTTTGGAAATTTTCCTTATGGATTTCGTGCAAACACATGGCTTGTTCCTCCAATTGCTGCCCAGTCACCATTAACATTTCCTCCCCTTCCTGCTGAGGATGAAACATGGGGAGGCAGTGGAGGTGGTTGTGGAAGGGATGGTAAAAGTGACATGTTGCCATGGGCAGATGAGTTCCTGTATCTCACATTCATGCCTTGCAAAACCGCTGAGGAGAGGGAAATTCGTGACAGGAGAGCATTCCTGCTTCACAGCTTATTCGTAGATGTTGCCATCTTTAGAGCTATCGCAGCCGTAAGACGTGTAATGGACTGCACGGAGGTCTCAACATCGACCAAGATGGATGAAGTTTTGCATTCTGAGACAGTGGGAAATTTTAGCATCACTGTCACAAGAGATTCTTCGGATGCAAGCTGCAAGTTGGACACTAAGATAGATGGGAGCCGAGCCACAGGAATGGACTCGAAGCATCTTGCAGAGAAGAACCTTTTGAAAGGAATAACTGCGGATGAAAACACATCTGCCCATGTATGAGTTCTAAATTAAATTGATCTTGCTAGTATTCTGGTAACAGTGTGGTTTTCTAATTTTGTCTATAATTTGCAGGATGTTGACAGTTTGGGCATTGTCAATCTTAGATACTGTGGGTATGTTGCAGTTGCAAAGGTTAACAATATCGAGAAAACAAAAGTAAATTCTTCTATTAATCCTATTGATATCACAGACCAACCTGAGGGGGGTGCCCATGCATTGAACATCAACAGGTTGGTTGCAATGCTTTTCTGTTGTTCTTCTAGTTCTTGAAATTTTTGTAGCTTCTCCTAAAATTCTTTTTGGTAATGATATTCTATTTATTCTTTTAGTTTGAGGATGCTCCTAAATGAAGCCAATTCAACTGGAGAGAAAAAGATATCAAACCTTTCACAAAGTCATAGGCAGGAAGAACTAACTGCAGCACAAACTTTTGTTGAGAACTTGTTGAAGGAAAGTCTTCAAACGCTTGAGGAAGAGGAAACTGATAAAAAATCATTTATGAGATGGGAACTTGGTGCCTGCTGGGTTCAGCATTTGCAGGATCAGAAAAATTCTGATAAGGATAAAAAGCAAGGTGGTGAGAAGGAAAAGAAGAAAACGGTGGACAAAGCTGTGAAAGAGACAAAGATTGAAGGGCTTGGAAAGCCTCTCAAAGCTCTTAAGCACTCGAAAAATGTGGTGGATGCTGCTGACAAGGGATCCTCATTGGGGGACAAAAGCTTGTCTGATGGAAAAAGCTCTGCAGAAAGCCATAAAGTCAAGCCATCAGCTGTTGAATTGCCTCAAGGAGAATCTAGTGCCTCTGAGAATGAAAGCTTGTTGAAGGATTTGTTACCTGATTCTGCCTTTACCAGGTTGAAAGAGTCAGAAACAGGACTCCATCAGAAGGTACAAATTCAGTACTATTCATGACAAAGTCCTGAATTGGCTATCTGTCGTTTGGTATCGAACACATCCTATCTCATATCTTCCTTATTTCAGTAATTCAGTGTCAGAAAATGAAATTCTGATTAAAAATTAATTTGGCTTTCCGTTGTGATTGGGAATCATACATGAGGCATAGATAATGGGCAACATTAGGATGCATGTGATATGGTATTGGCTGATATGAGGGATATCATGGTAAGCTATGGAGGGGTTAAGAAAGTGGTTCTTACCTGACCCACAACATCAAACTTTTGGACCCTACCTCAGGTGCACTAGTTATAGACAACCTCAAATATCCAAGAGTATTTTCTCCTTTCTTGGTTTTGGTCAGATTCACTTCTAAATTATACAAAACAATAAAATTAATTTGATCAAATATGCATTGGTTAGTTACCTGTACACATGCACTAGATAGAAGCTCTCATAAATACTATTATTTTTTTAGATAATTCATTTACTTGGTGCTTGAATTCTTCTATTTTATCATTTTAAATGAAGCTATTTTTGTTTTTTGTAGGAAAAGATAAATTAATTTTCATATATGCGTTGTGTTTATTCTGGTTAGCTAGTTGCTTTGTTTTACCGTGTTCGCTTACCAAATGGTCATCCGTTAATGCTAATCCTGCATGAAGCTTATAGACTAACTTCTTTTGCTCCACAGTCACCACCTGAGTTGATTGAGATGGCTCTGAAGTACTATGATGAAGTTGCACTTCCTAAGCTGGTACAAATCAACATGTGAAAGATGAATTTCTTTACTCCCACTTTCAATATACCACTTAAACGAACATATTATACTTCCTTATCACTTTCAGTATACTTAAATACTAATTATAAGATACTCTTATGTGATTTGATTGAAAAATTTCCAATGGAGCCTTTTAGTTTAGTTATATACCTTTTTTCATATATAAAAGAAGTACATATACAAATTTTGCTATAAAAAGTGAACTATAATGAAATTTTTCATAGAACTCACTTTGGAGTATCTTATAATCATTATTAAGGTATACTCAAATAGATAAAGATGTATTATCATACGATTTAAGTGGTACATAAGAAGTGATGCGTACTCATGAGAGTACCATACCATTTTCCTATATATAGGGAAATGATGTTGCATGCTAGTGAACTCTAGTACCACATATCCATATCATGAATCTTGCATGTGGATGTGTGTATAGGTTGCCGACTTTGGTTCTTTGGAACTTTCACCTGTTGATGGTAGGACCTTGACTGATTTCATGCATACCAGAGGCCTACAGATGCGCTCCCTAGGACAAGTTGTAAGTTTGTAATGATGTTTTCATTTGAATAGGATGAATGCCATTTCTTTTGATGTACTTGGTATGTGCTGATCCGATAACTTATATAGGTCAAGCTTTCGGAGAAGCTTTCACATGTACAGTCCCTTTGCGTGCATGAGATGGTAGTGAGAGCATTCAAGCATATCGTTCGCTCTGTGATTGCTGCTATTTCAGACATGCGACAGTTAGCACTAACAATAGCTGCAGCACTGAATTTACTTCTCGGTGTTCCCGAGTCTGAAGTCTCTAGAAGTTCTCTAGTGTGCATCCCTGGTGTGGAGATGGCTGGTGGCCTTCTTGAAAAGAGATCGCATTTGAGCTCACAGAGCAACATTACGATGATGTGAGGAAATACGCTATACTGAGAGGACTATGCCATAAGGTACAATTGTTTTATTTTTTAAAATCCTCGTTGTATTTGAATTGAGGAATAACCGTTACTTTTAGGTGGGCATTGAATTGGCTCCCCGAGATTTCATTATGGATTCCGCTTTCCCGTTTCACAAACAGGACATTATTAGCCTGGTGCCTGTACATAAGGTAAAGTCTACAAGCTATGATGTTTATTTTTCCCAAGTTAATTTTACTCATAATACAAAATCAGAATATGTATTTCTGTCATGGCTTGATCATCAGATAGGACAATCAGTATTTCACAATTTCCCTGATGTTGATTGGAACTTTGTTGGACATAATAGAGAGTGACACATAAACATAACTAACTAGTTTTTGAATATTATGCAGCAAGTTGCATGCTCATCTGCAGATGGAAGGCAACTTCTAGAATCATCTAAAACTGCCCTTGACAAGGGCAAACTTGAAGATGCTGTTAATTATGGGACGAAGGTACCTTTCGTAAAATCATTTCTAATTCTTTGCACTTCTTTAGATATCATATCTTGAAGACTCATCATAATTCTATGTATGAATGCAGGCTCTTGCTAAGCTCATAACGGTGTGCGGTCCCTATAACCGAATGACAGCTGGAGCTTATAGTCTTCTAGCTGTCGTTTTGTACCACACTGGTGATTTTAATCAGGTACATGGTTATTCAGCTGGATAGCAGATCATTTAAATAATTGATAAGCATATTTGGAAAATTTGAGAACGACAACGCTACTGGTAGCTGCGCGAGGAATATTGAACATTACTCAATAGAATTTTGTGCCTCATCAAATCCTTGATGGTCATTTATAAGTTTATGATATAGTTTTTTTAATCTACATTCACAATATAATATGTACCTCAAAAAACTGCAGGCTACTATTTATCAGCAAAAGGCCCTAGACATCAATGAGAGGGAACTTGGACTTGATCACCCTGATACAATGAAGAGTTACGGAGACCTTGCAGTGTTCTACTATCGTCTACAACATACAGAATTGGCTCTGAAGTAAGCAGAGTTTATAACATATCTTTTTGGTTCCGTACAGTTCATCTATAATTTCATAAGGACATACAGGGCCAAAATAGTCCTTTCAGATGTTAGTTAAAGTAATATTGCATGTAGCCTGCACAGACCTAGGTTGGTCTTACGGTATTCTATCTAATTAAGTGCTATATCATGTTGATGATGTTTGCCAAAAGAAAAGAATGAAATACTTGTTATTTCTGTCAAGAATACATTGTTTTGTTTCGATTACTATCCTCTAACTGAGTAACTGTTCTTCTCACAAACTTATCATGTCAAACGTGCATATTTGGTTCTCTCTCTTTATGCTTCAATGTTTATTCACTGAAAGTTAATCTGGTTCTTAAGATAATAATGTGGGAGGAGATGCTATCTCTCAGTTTTCACACCATCTATGGGGATCATAACAATAGACATAATATATGAACCATGAATACGTTCAATAATATGACCATGAAATGGAATACTGACAGATGTTACAAATTCACAGATGGTAAGTGAACCCTTAGGTTGTAACATGTAGTTTTTATGTTCTTGGGAAGCGTTGGAAAGGACAAAAAAGGTTTGATATTCATTTCTAGCCTCAAAATTTATCATGTTATTAATTGTTGCTGGTTCCCTTTTTGTAAGTTTGTTATTGAGGATGTATCATAATTCTTCTTAAGCTCATGTATGTTTAAAATTTAAAGATCTCAATACCTGTTGTTTTTAGTTTATGAGCTTGTCTTGAAGGTTGTTTCTTAAGATCTTAAACTTGCATTTACATGGAAATCTAAGGATCTGAATAAACAGGAGTGCACTGTTCCTGCTATTTGTTCGACAGTCTTTGTAGAATGTACAGTTCTGATGATTTAAGTTCACTGCCACAGTATCTGCAAAACATTAACATTTGGTGTAAACATTAACATTAACAAAAAAAGGTTTGATATTCGTTTCTAGCCTCAAAATCTATCATGTTATTAATTGCTGCTGCCTGCTGGTTCCCTTTATGTAAGTTTGTTATTGAGGATGGATCATAATTCTTCTTAAGCTCATGTATGTTTAAAATTTAAAGATCTCGATACCTGTTGTTTTTTTTCTTATGAGCTTGTCTTGAAGGTTGTTTCTTAAGATCTTAAACTTGCATTTATATGGAAATCTAAGGATCTGAATAAACAGGAGTGCACTGTTCCTGCTATCGGTTCAATGGTCCTTGTAGAATGTGCAGTTCTGATGATTTAAATTCACTGCCACAGTATCTGCCAAACATTAACATTTGGTGTAAATCAGGTATGTCAAGCGTGCGTTATATCTTCTGCATCTTACATGCGGGCCATGTCATCCAAATACAGCTGCTACATATATTAATGTAGCCATGATGGAGGAAGGCTTGGGCAATGTGCATGTAGCTCTCAGATACTTGCACAAAGCTTTAAAATGCAACCAGAGATTACTTGGGCCTGATCATATCCAGGTAGTAGCCTTTCTTTAAAATTTTAAAATATCTATTTTTTGTCTTTTTGATGGACATGCTTAATATGCTGATAATTGTGAAATGTGAACCTTGTTCTTTTAAAAGTCTCTTAAAAAAATATCAACTGTTGACTGGGAAATACTTCAGAGTTCAGACAATCTTGAGTTGATAACATAAGATGTGATGGTCGCACAATCATATAGGGAACCATTTGTTGGTCGGTTGGTGGAGATGTGGGAGTATGATTCCACCCATTAGGGTTCAAGTCTTGGTTGCCCACCTTCACACACATGCAAGTGCCTCTCAGTGGGAAAGTGATTGCCCGCACTCTATGAGGCCATGGATTTATCTCCAGCCTCCACAATTCTAGCCATGTGCTCAGAAGCTCACTCATGCGTATCACGCGCATGCATACTGGTATGCGTGTGTCCACTGTTGTAATCTCGAAAGAAAAGAAGCAAAATCATATGGGTGCCTAGTAATGAGGAGCTTTTGGTCCTGAATTATAAAGGCTTTTGATAGCTTTGGTTCATGCATGGTGCTGGACAGTAGCTGTATTTCCAAAAGCCTATTTGCAAGAAATTACATTAGCTGGATCAAAATCTGGTACTAGCCCTTTACATTTTACAAAGCTAAACATACAAGTCAATGGAGTAAGTGGGCTTGCAGTTCCAGCGGTGTCAATTTATTACTTATTGACTATATTTGTACATCTCAGCCCCAGAAAGAAGACGACAATTGTTTCATCATTTCTTATCATATTCTATGATTGACTGTCACTTTCAACTGACATACTCTTCTGTTATTTTTAGACTGCGCGAGCTACCATGCTATAGCCATTGCACTCGTTGATGGAAGCTTATTCCTTGAGTGTTCAGCATGAGCAGACAACCTTGCAAATCCTTCGTGCAAAACTTGGACCAGATGATCTGCGGACTCAGGTTTACTTCTATGAAACAATAGTGTTGACATGCAGAAAAAAGTACCCCCTCGGTTACCAAATTGATGTCACTTTAGAATGCATGTAGTCAAGATTTTTCAACTTTGACCACTAAGATAAACAAAAATATTTAAATTATCCATATGAAAAATAATTAGTATATTTTGCAGCAAAAGTACTTCCATAATTCTAATACTTTATAATAGTAATATATTACTAATAGTCAAAGATGCACATTGGAGAGCATGTCAATGTCCAAAATGATTTAATAGTTTGTAACAGAGGGAGTACTTTAATTTGTTTTCCCCTTTCAACAGTTCCTTTATTGTTATGAAAAGAACCATTCCCTCTTTTTATTATTTCCAAGAATATCCTTAATCTTGTGGCCTTTCCACATTGCAGGATGCTGCTGCCTGGCTTGAATACTTTGAATCAAAAGTAATTGAGCAGCAAGAAGCTGCACGCAATGGAACTCGGAAACCAGATGCATCAATAGCTAGTAAAGGACACCTAAGGTGCAATCTTAATTTAGTTTTGCCAATTAAATTCGTAATGAATCTTTAGAGAATTTTCTGTTTTGCATTGTGCTAGTGCACAAAAACTTTTTTGTTTCGAGAACGCGCAAAAGGATTGCGCGTCATTCCATTAAGACGAGATAACAAGTACGATTACAAAGCGAAAAGCGAAAGAACGAAAATGAACGAAAAGCTAAAACATGACTAAAGACTGGAACTGAAACTAAAACCAAAACGAAAACGAAAACTCAGCCGGAGACTGGCCACCACAGAACGGGTTAGGCTCTACTGAAGTCGAGTGAGAGGCTAACGAGAGGCTAAGGAGACTAGTGGGAGATTACTCAGGGGTGTCAGCGCCACTAGTCGGAGAAAAGCATAATGCACCATTGGCAATACTCTCACAAGCCCTAGATATAAGCTGGTCAACCGAAGCTGAAACATGATTGAACACTCTTGTTCCTCTCCTTCCAAAGCAACCAAGAAATGAGGATAATGCAAGAGTTGAGAGTTTGTCGACGATTCCTCGGAGTGGCATGACGAGCGGCTAGCTAATGGTTCTCCAACGGCGAATGGCGGCGAGGAACACCTTGGCGCAGCCCTACGAGAGGAAGGAAAGCGCTCGGACTTGAGGCGTGATCGCGCATCCTAGAGAAGATGGTCGATCGTTGCGGGCGGAGCAACAAAACGCAGTCCCTTGGTTTGGCGAGCCCGTTGCTCAAGCCAATCCGCCATCGGCGGCGACGAATTGCCAACCAAAGGAAACACTTGGCGTGCCAAAGCTTTCCAATTGGCGTGGCACACCGCGAAGATTGGGAGCCAATGAAGAAAGCTTAGTAAGCCAAAGCGGGGCGTGAAGCGGCGACGGGTCCAACGCCAATCGATGTAGTCTTGTTGCGTCTGCGATAAACGAAATGACTGCAGCAACTCCCACAGGCGTAGATACTCCACGAGGAGGAGAGCGTTGAGGGGGGGGGGGGGGGCTGAGATGTCCAAGATCCATCTGCCGTTAAGTATAGCTTCTGCGACCGTTCTTTTGGTCTGGATTGCCTCTGGGTTCGATGTGATCAAACACGGTGCGACAGCCGGGATGCTTCGCCCGTTGAGCCAGCGGTCTGTCCAGAACAAAGCTTGTTCCCTATTTTCGATCTTAACTTCTAGTGAAGCCTGGAACATGGCGCGCTCTGTGAAGCTGGCCTGCGAAGAGAGGCCTTGCCATGGCCTCTTCGGCCAAGTCCGCTGCAGCCAGAGCCATCTAATGCAAAACACGTGACTAAGGACTCGGAGGTTAAGCAACCCTAGACCCCCCGAACGAGTCAGACCACAGATTGTAGGCCATGCAACCAGACAATGTCCTCCAGCCACTGACTCTGTTCCTTTCCACATGTCAATTTATTTGATCACCCAACCGGGGGCTAGCGCCATGAAGGAGTTGATGGGGAGTGTTGTGAGGACCGTCTTCACTAGGATGAGGCAACCTCCTTGTGATACAATTCCGGTCTGCCCACGCTGCAACCGATTGTGAACCTTGTCCAGAAGCGGTTGAAAATCGGTCTTGGTAGGCTTCCGCAAAGAGAGAGGCAAACCCAGATATGTGCATGGGAATGCAGACGGGTATAGTGGAGCTCATCGGCAATAAGCGCAAGGTGTTGATCTAAGCAACGGATAGGTGCGAACGAGCTCTTGGCCAGTTTGTTACCGGTCTTGTGGCCGTCAAAACACGAATGATGGTGTGGATCGTTAGCAAATCCGAAGGATGGGGAGAGGAAGATGGCCGTGTCGTCTACGTAAACGATAGACGGTGAGGCACACTTCTAGATCCTCCAAGCAGCTGGAGCAGCGAGGAAGTTTCGGCCAACGAGAGGAGGCTATTGAGAATGTCCATGACTAAGACAAAGAGCATCAACGACAATGGATCTCCTTGACGTAATTCGCGACTGTGCCAGATGGGGCGACCTAGTTCGGCCCGAAACCCTTACGCCTGAGGGTCTCGAGGAGGAATGGCCAGAAAGCGAAGTCAAGCGGCAGGCGACGTCGAGCGAGCAGAACGTCGATTTCTTTTGTTGATCGACAAGCGAGTAGGATGTCTTACAAGGAAGAAATTGTCTTGAATTGAGCATGCAGCGATGAAGGCCAACTGGTTTGGAGCTACGAGCTTGGCCAGCTCTGGAGCCAACCGTCGGGCTAGGATTTTCGTGAAGAGCTTCGCAAAGCTATGTAATAAGCTAATCTTTGGTAATCTCGCACCTTGTGGCTCCGTTTCTTTGGCAATAGAGTGATGAAGGCACAGTTCACAAGATGTAGGTTGTTGCCCACCATACTCCCTATCTTAAGAATTGCGGCCATGCCATCTTCTTTCATGATCGCCCAACATTTTTGGTAGAAAAGAGCTATAAAACCGTCTGCCCTTGCACCTTCTTTGGAAGACTCTTAATGGCCTCCACACTTCATGCTTGGTGAAATCACCATCCAGTGAAGAAAGATCATGCATTGGCATGTTGAGGACGTTGAAATCCAAAGTGTGATCTCGCGACCGGTTTGCCAATGAGGTTCTCAAAGAATGCCATGAAAGTCTTGGCAATTTCTCACAGGAATGAATCCACAAATCATCGACCTTGAGTTGGGTAATGAAGGAACGGTGGCGACGATGATTGGTGTGAAGATGAAAATAGTGCTTGTTGGCATCTCCCTCGCGCAACCAGTGTATCCGCGACCGTTGGCGCGCCATCGTGCGTTCAAACTAGCAAAGGCCCAGCAACTTTTTCTTCGGCTCGCTCATAAACCATCTTTCGACCGGTGAGAGTAGTCTCCTCTCTTCAGCCACGTCAAACAGCCCAATCAGTTGTTTGGCTATACCGATTTGTTGCCGAATGTTTCTGACCTGGACTTGGCTCTAGCTTTGCAAAGCGTGACCGGTGGACTTAAGGAGCGAGTCAAGCCTGCGAATTGGATCCACAATGGATGGCGAGGTCACCCATGCGATGCGCGCGTGCCACGAAAGCCCTCAAGTTTGGTCCAAAGCGATTGAAGTGAAAGGATTTTATTTCGCCAAAATTGATAGTCAGTGAAAGTAACAACAGCGATGATGCGAAGCCACGAAGGAAGAGCACATAGAAATAGTGCGGGAAGATCGTTTCCCGATCGGTGGAGATGAGGACCCGATCTATGCATTCTAGCGTGGGATGTTCCTAGCATTTTACCATGTGAGCGCTCGGTCATTGAGATACACTTCCTTGAGTTCCAAATCGTCTACAAACCACCAAAGCAACCCATCATCCGTATGTTGGATGGCCATTGTTTTTATCTTCTGCTTGAAGGATAAGGTTGAAGTCGCCAAGTAACATCCAAGGTCCGAGATTGTGCCTCGAATGTCATCGAGTTCTGAAGAAACCCACCTTGTGACTATCCTCTGTTGGACCATAAACCGTCAGTAATCCAAGAGGGCGGTGCAAGCGCAAAATCGACCTTGGCTATGATGGAGTGAAAATGAATGCAAAGCGCCGAATAGGAAGCCTTGACTGAGTTCCAAGCTAGAAGTAAGCCACCTCACGTTTGCGATGCCGGCAAATAAAAGAAACCATCAAAAGATGGTCCAAGAATTTCCATAGCTAAATGATTGTCCAATACATCAAGTTTCGTTTCACGAGACAAACATTGCCGTGAGAGGCAATAAGCTTGTGTCCATGACTACATCTCGTTTGGCTTTCGAGTTGAGGCCCCTAACATTCCAAGAGATGAGATTGCAGTTGGACCAATCCATAGGACTGAGAAAAACGATCGAGAAGTATGACCGAACGGAAGTGCAACCTAACACGCCGTGCCGTGACTTCATTATTCTTTGGGAAGCGACAACGCCCAACTCACTGGGTAAAGCTTCCGGGATAGATATACGAAAGAGGGCTACCAGGGCAGCAATGTGATCATTAGAGAGCGGCTCATCGAAGATTTGTTGCAACTTGGCAACCAAATCTAAATAACTTGTAGACTCCATCCCCAGAGTCGCGGCGAGCAAGAGCTACGAACTCTGCCTCGTCGGAACACACCACTGGGAGGTGGCTGCGATTCGCTTCTGTTGAGGTGAAGTTGGTGGAAGTAATTTTCGCATGGCGTTGGACATCCGACAGCGGGAGAAGAGGGTAGGAGCGCGCGCTTAACCCGACAGGAGTAGGTGAGCACGGCAACCTCGGCCGGCTCGCCAGCAAGGGTAGCAAGTGACGAGTGAACCACCGCCACCGAGGGGTAGTCATCCAGCTGGGGAGCATGTCGGGGTGACCTGAGAATGACCACTAGGATCTTACGGTGATAGTGACAGTCAACACATTGGAATTGTTGATATTGTCGGAAAGTGCTCACAGGAGCCATGGGGTTGTCTTGATGTGAATTTGGATAAGACAAGACCGCCTAGGAATGGGCCTTAGTGGGCACTACGTGCGGGAGGGGAGCACCCCTAGGAAGCTTTGGAGTGACCCACTCTGCTTGATAGCCAACATGGTGCCCATACAAAGGAGGGTGGAGCGATCGGAAAAGTGGGTGAAAAGTGGCGGACGCAGAGAGCGGTGGGCGGTCTAACACCGATTGGCGGGGAGCTAGTGCCAGAGGATTGATTGGTTTGAAAGGCTTGGGCGGTAGCTTTCAAACCAGTCTTTTGCTTTCTGCGACTTGTCGTGACCGGAGGAGGTAGGGTCCCCGCTTGACAGCTGTAGTAGTCGGCCTTTTTGCGGTTGGGCGTGTGAAGCGATGGTGGACCAGGTCGGCGAGATGCACCGAGGCAACATGGTTGGAACCTTCCAGGCAACTTGTTGCGATCATGGACAGGTACCACCTTCGTGTTGCCCTCCGGCGTGGAGGTGAACTTCGTCATCCTAACTAGTGGTATTGGGGAAGAAGTGGCGTCAAGGATTGGAGTCGTCCGAATCTGAGTCGGGCAGACCGCCAAAACCGGAGTTGTCGCTGGACGGCGCAAACGGGATGTACGGCTTCGCCGTGGCAGAGAAGTCATCAACGACATGTAGATGGATGATCACACTGTAACTTAGTGCCTCGCGAACTTCTCTAGAGAGCTAGCAGGTGGCGAGAAAACTTGAACACCGTGGTCTAGCAGCGACCCATCTGCCAGCAACTCTGGCTCTGCGATGACCAACGTCTTCATCTTTGGAATGGCAGCGGGGTTGGTGACGGGTTACGGGCGAAGCGCGGAGAGGTCGACGCGTGATGTCGAGGATTCATCGAATGATTCGATCCAACACGAAGGGCAAGGATGGCTAAAACCGTCGCGAGCTCCATGCATGGATCGGCGGACCTTGAGGCTCGGTTAAACTACGAACCGAAGTGGGCGGGAGGACGCGGAGGCTAACCACGGCGGTGGCACGAGGTGTAGACGGTCCGTTCTGATTGAACCCCCCTGAAGGATGTGATCCTTCTTCGAGTGCGTGTCAAAGATGACCAGAAAAATCTCCGAAAAGTAAGGATGGACCGAAAAGCTTGTCGGCGGCAACCCTTGCTCGGAATGGATCACCTGAGAGATGTCTTGAGCCGATGCCATCGGTCTAGTCCTGCCCACGCAAATGATGAGTGCGCGCTCTAAAGAACACTCCTGTCCCTCATGGCAGGCGTCATGGCAAAGACGCAAACATCAGAACTGTGCGACACCCTTAGGGAAGCCGCCATCCAAGAAAAGGACTGCTTGCCAGGGACTCATGCAGGGCTCTCCTTTTCGGCCTGAGTGACGACCGCCGGACCGGGAGGAGGCGACCAAGACATAGACATGGGGGTGTAGCCTAGCGGTGCCGGGGCGAAGGAATACGAGGGGGTGACCTGCGCCTGGACTCTACCGAGTCCGGGCTGGAGAGGGTAGATTCACACCATCTCCTCTCCTTCTCTGACTGCCTGCCCAACACAGCTGCCCGAAAGTCGAGCTCTGACGACGAAGAGGCCATGAGAGGATGAAGGGAGATGGGGATGGGAGATTCTTGGGAGCCTTTCATGGTTGCCGCCGCCGGACTGGCAGGCGGAGCAGAGGGAGTGGCGCGGGGCCACGTGAGAGCTACGCAGAGAAATCAACGATAATGTTCACTGCACAAAAACTGAGACATTTTAGATGCTGTAGTTTTAGACTGATGTATATGCTGTATTGACTGAGCTTTGTTGCACTTGCAGTGTATCTGATCTTCTTGATTACATAAATCCGAACGAAGAGAACAAAGGAAGAGATTCTGAATCAGGCAAAGGAGGTACTCAAGCATAAAGGTCGGTTGCCAATGTACTAATTATGCCCTTGTTAATGACAAAGTTTAAATTGAACCAAGCGAGTTCAAAGCTGCAAGATGGCTATCATAGTGTAATGATGTTTATGAATAAGTAACCTCAGTGGTCAATGTACTAATTAGTTGTATTGTATATCTGGAAACTTGAGTAAATGAGAAACACCAAATCTCTTGATATCCTTAGTTCAGCAACAACATGCAAATTGCAACTGTTCACAATGAAGCCAATTATTAGTTATCGTTGCCGACAGGCTGCAAAACACTATTTTTCTGTTTAGGCATCAGTTTTAAGTGCTAAAATAGATATTAAGTGCTATATCAGTTATCATTTGTTGTACAATCTACATTGTTAATAATATGATTCTCTATTTCCTGGGGAATTCTTTTCATGATAACTGCCCAATGAAAATTCATGCTTAATACATCTCTATCCAACCAAGTAACTGAGATCACTAAAATTGTTTGGTTAATATAATTTTGATGAAGAATCACTGTGTATATAGAGTTTCCATTCTACGATTTTAGATATTGTTGATGACCACATAACTTCGGTCCTGACTATTTAGCTGGAATTCAACGCACCTGGTTTTCTTTCCACAGTGCCAAATTTGCACTGCATTTTTCTGTTACAACATACATCTTATCATTGGAGTAACATACTCTATAGTATTTTGGCATTATTATACATGCCACTTTATAATTTATTCATCGCGTACTCATCCTGTCAGGTTTTATCACACTCAAGTGAGAGTTCAAATGTAGAAAGTCCTGAGATATCTCCAAGAGATTCTATTACTGCAATTATAGATGACGAAAAGCAAATTAAAGAGCCATTGCAAGATGATAATGCTAATATCATGGAGATTCCTGAAATTGAGGTTAAACAGAGTCCTCAATCCATGGAGCCTTCACCACCTTCTGAACAACCGGTAGAGAATGCTGAGGTGAACATCAATTTGCCTAAGGAGGTTTTTCAAGAGGAAGTAGTAGAACATGAAGATGGTTGGCAGCCTGTTCAAAGACCTAAATCAGCTGGAGGTTCAGGAAAACAGATAAAGTATTACCGTCCCGCCATCAGAAAAGTGTATGACCCTGAGAATCATGCTCCAACATATGCTTCCCAATATAAGGCAAGGAATTCCTATTCAAATAACCGGTATTACTTCTTAAGGAAGAGAGCTGTCGTACCTGCAACATACACAGATCCTCAGCAGCATGTGAAAGTCCAGACATCAAGTGCCAGGTTTGGTCGTAAGATATACAAGGCTGTGACCTATCGGATTAAGCCGGGACTGCATCCATGAGGCGCAAGATACTTCTAAGAGCACAGAGCAGATGGGTGGTAAAGCAGAATCCCAAATGGCATACTCACAGGTACACAATCCTACTTCAATACATCAGAAAGAAAGTGAGTTACATGGAACTTTGGTTGCAAGTATTGGAAATGCACCAACATACAAAGATGTTGCATTAGCACGTCCAGGAACAATTGCCAAGACTCAAATACAAAAATCTAGAGATGATGTACAGCAGAACCAACCATCACTTGGTCAAATTATTGCACAAGAAATGAAGGATTCCATGGTAGATGCACCTCAAGTGGAACAGGGATCTGTGTCTGCAAATACCAATAATTCCAAAGAAGTAACCAATGTGCCAGAAGAAATGCAGCATTCAGAAGAAACAAAAGCATCTGAAAGGGAACGTGTGATTGATAATCTTGTCAAAGATGGTTTGCCAGATATATCAATATCAAATACTGAGAAATCTTTAACTGGCAGTGAGCCTGATAGTAAAACAGACATGATCATGTTCGGTAACAAGAGTCAAGAACCAACAGTAGTGGCAACAAGGGTGCAGCCGCTGAGTTTTCAGAGTCCACTGTATCTGCAAAAGCTGAGCAGAGTGGAAAGTCTGACATGGAATTTTTTGAAGAAGCTCTACCCACCAGTATCGAACCTACTACAGTTTCAGCCTCTACAACAAATGCAGAGGAGGGCCTTGGAGGTGTTGGAAGTGAGAAATCAAAGCCTAACTTGCTGCTAAGTAATATTGATTTGAGAGAGATGCCAAATAAGAAGCTATCTGCTGCTGCACCACCATTTAATCCGTCTCCGCCAGCTATCCTTAGCCCTCTTGCTGTAAGTGTTGGTCTCCCACCACCAAGTACCATTCCAGGTGTTGCGCCTTGGCCTGTAAATGTCTCCCTGCATCCTGGACATTCAACTATGGTGCCAAGTGGTCCTCCGTTGTGCTCCTCCCCACATCATTTGTACCCTCCTGCTCCTCGGTCTCCTAATCTCTTGCATCCTGTGCCATTTTTTTATCCACCATATAGTCAACCACAGGTGGTTCCAAGCACCACATTTCCCATGAACACTAATATTTTTCGCCCTAACCATTATGGATGGCAACCCTATATGAGCCCAGCTGCATCAGAGTTTGTGCCAGGATCAGCATGGCCAAACAGCCATCCAGTTGATTTCACCCCCACCCCACATGTTGTTGACCCTATTTCTCAATCTTTAGCAGATACGCACGTTCAATCTGATGCAGCTGTTGTTAGTATTGGACCTTCGCTGGACAGCAATACTGTAGCAGTCAAGAAGGAGGAAATGGAGGTTCCTGCAGTTGTAGGAAGTAGCAATTTGATCAGCAACAAACATCTGGGAGATGATCAGGATAAACAATTGAAAGATGCAGTTAGAATTGAACTGAATCCTGACATGCCAGGAGACAACACACAGGATATTGGTCGAACGAAGCTGCAAAGCAACATGAAGAATGAAGATGAAGGTAGTTTTAGGATATATGTAAAAGGGAAAAGCAGGCGAAACAAACTCTCAGAATCCCAATAAGTCTGCTTAACAAGACATATGGCTCACGTTCTTTCAAGCTTGTGTATAACAGAGTAGTCAGAGAGAATGACATCTTCAGGCCATCGAATGTCTCCTTTGCTGAAGTTGTTTCTTCTGGCAACTAAGCAAGGCAAATTTTGCCAAGGCATCGAATATTGATGGATCTCCAACTGAAACATACTGAAATGTGATAAACTCTTGTTTGTCTGAGCATTTGGAAGGCAGCACGATGCTCCTTCAGTGTTCCAGGTAACCAACTTTTCAAATATCATAAGCTTTTTGTCTTCCATTATAATTTCATTCATTGATATGCTAGGTGTCTGCATTTTGCAGATCTGAAATTCCTCCATCCAAGCTACTCTGAAAGGATAAATGCATTTCTTTTCATTTCAAATAAGGTATGGCTTCCTTGTCAGTAATCTTTTTCAGTCATTACATGTTGAGCTTGTCTATACTCTGTTATGATCCTTAGATCATAGGGGTAAACATCCGTCGGAGGGAGATCGGACGGCGACAATTTGAGGTAGAACGGCACTAGGTGAAAGAGAGCACCGATTAGAGGGAGGAATAGATCTAGAATAGCCGGTCAAGGGAACGACCACAGCTGGACTCTAGGGACTAGGAACTTGTCTATTCATCTGTGCTTCATGCCAACAATTACAATATGCTTCCTTATATAGAGGGCTCTTCTAATAATTATAGATAAAATCAATCTAAATAATGACCTTCCTAACTAATAGATAATCTTCTTAACTAATAGATGACCTTTCCAATTACTTAATCCTTATACAAGAAAACTAATCAACTATATAAGGAAATAGATATTCGTAACAAAGGAAACTATTCGTGGGTGAACAGTAAATATGTAAACAGTACATGTATGAACAGTAACCACGCTCATGACATTGCACCCCTCTCGGTGAAACAGCTCGTCCTCGAGCTGTAACATAGGGCAACAAACTCCTTCGATGGGATGAGCGAAATTTATTGGAGCATCATCTTCAATGTTGTCTTCATCGACTCTATCAGATTGTCTAGTAGGGATAGCTCGGCAGCAGAAGCCATGGTGTTGGTTCTGATACTAAGTTGTTATGATCCTTAGATCATAGGGGTAAACATCCGTCGGAGGGAGATCGGACGGCGACAACTTGAGGTAGAACGGCGCTAGGTGAAAGAGGGCACCAATTAGGGGAAGGAATATATCTAGAATAGCTGGTCAAGGGAACGACCACAACTGGACTCTAGAGACTAGGAATTTGTCTATTCATCTGTGCTTCATGCCAACGATCACAATATGCCTCCTTATATAGAGAACTCTTCTAACAATTATGGATAAAATCAATCTAAATGATGATCATCCTAACTAATAGATAACATTTTCCAATTACTTAATCTCTATACAAGGAAACTAAATAACCATCTAAGGAAATAGATATTCTTAACAAAGGAAACTATTCGTGGGTAAACAGTAAACATATGAACAGTGCACATATGAACAGTAACCACGCCCATGACAACCCTGTGTCCGGATCAGTTTTGGTTGTAGTTCTTCATATTGATTATATCTTCCTGTCAGCATATATAAAAAGATTTGTGTTCTTTGAAATGCCTTTGGAACTTCTGCTGCATTCCCCCAAATATTTTACACGCCAATGGCATGATATGTGTAAATAATGATTCGATCGGACCCTTCTAATTATGTAAACTTTTATTATAAGGGCCTTGTATTAACTGTATTTACTGAATGCACTTTACAAATTAATATACAAGAACAAAATAGTGGCTGTTATAAAATAGTTACGTTCTGCACCTCTTTGCTTATAAACAGCCAAACGTCTATTATTTCTATTGGTGTGGCAAATAATAAGGGTACTTGCATCTAATCCATTAGTATTCAACATGGACATGAATTCACCCATAACATTTGGTACTTCAGACAGAAGTCCTGCCATGAAGAAGCACAGGCATATACTATTGTATAATATCCAGGGAGAAAAAAAAAAACAGATCCCCCTACACACACAAAGGGTTTTTAAGCATGGTGCTTGAAAGGCAAATTTTCTTTTCGGTTTTTTCCCAGAGAAATTAATTTACAATTAAAAAAATTGTCCACCCCACCTCCCACCCCAGATTTTCCAAAATTTCCGTTTTTTCGAAATCTCAATGGGTCCTAACGTTTTTAAAAAACTGAGAAATTTTCCGCTGATCATATCAATTGAGTAGCAATTCCAATGTGCATGTGAAGTTTGAGCATATGGCGTAGCTATGATTAAATTATTAACTAGTCGCTATTCCAGTTAAAAAAATGGACAGGAGAAAACTTTGTTTCGTTAATTCACTGGAATAGCGTCATATCAAATTGTTCAATATACAGAGAACCCTAGGAGTGGTGTATTATAACGTCTTTTCTTGCGTTTTATTTGCAGTCTCCTCCACACTTTCTTTTTCCTTTGGTGATCTCATGAAAATTAAGCTGACTGCTCTCTTTACACATCACACACAGGTGTCGACAATTCTGTGTAGAGTCCAGAAGATCTGCAGAGATTTTTGCGAGATCCAGAACTAATAGAAGATGGAAATGTTACCAACAATACTAGACAGACTGATTTTTGTTCAATTTTGATAGACTAAGAAAAGAATATTCTCTTTGATTTTTTGGGCTAAATTTTGGGTGTGTGAAACTTAGCACTTAGAGATTTTGATTTTTGTTGGCTCGCTGCATCCAATAATTATATGTCGCGGTTTTTGGTGAAAAACTAACGTTATTCTTTTTAAGAGAACAATAATAATCTTCATTCTGAGAAGCTGGTTGTTTTCGACTGTGTCCTCCCCACCCCAAAACGTGGCAAATTTTTCTGTGCTACAAAACAAGGCATATTTGATTTGGTTCATTATTACTTGAAACTATTAACATTTTCCATTGATATTGGCAAGACATGATCTACGTGCAAAGTTGTATTATCTGTGGACTTAATTAAAATCTTGTATACCATTTGAACATGTTTCCTGGCAAATAATCTTTTCTTTTGGGGTTTCTGGCAAATGTTGATGCACTACTGCCTGTCTGCCTACCCAGTGGTTGCGATTTGCTGAATGAAGTTATATATCTCTGATGAAGATATCAGCAAATCCTCTTCCCTGCAGATATTTTTTGTTACAAATAAATGCTTGGGATGTCTGCATCAAACATGCTTCATTGCATAAACGCCACCGTTCTAACTAGAACGCTACTTTCCCCGCATCCTCGAATTGCGGCTTCTCAAAAAAGAACTTATCTGCGATAGTTTCTCATATTGTAATCCGGATAGTTTTCGTATTGTAGGAAGAAACACGAAATTTCCATATTAGGTTTTTTGGCTTTGAAAAATAGCAAAAGACACTGAAAATTCCAGAAAAATTTGACAAAGGTATTTTAGAATATTTGGAACCCAAATAAAATATTTTTATAGTTTTGAAAATGTTTTATTAATTATGTAAGAATGCTTTTAGTCTTGGGAAAAATAGGAAACAGATTTTATAAATTCAGGAAATGTGAGCAAATGGCTCAAAAATTCAATAATGGATAAAAATAATTATTTGAAGCTATAATTTGAAAATTGAGGCTGTTACACCTTATGTCGGTGTGATCATATCAAATTTATGTATGAACTTATGTTAAAGCGTACTATGCTAATATATCATTTTGATTGCTTATACGTGACTCATATATGTACTCATATTAAAAAGTTGAAGCTATGATGATATGGTTCAAGGTATATTTCTTCCTATGTGTACGCAACTGTGTACTATCCGGCAATTTTATTTGTCCCCGATTTGAATCCGTTCATGTATCGCCCTGTGTTCATATCCCGAATGCTGAAAATTCATATTTGTATCCACCTTGTCCATATCCGGCTTCAAAGCTGAGAAAATATACGGGTTAGAATGTGGGATGGACAATACGGGTCTGTATCCTACCCAATTTCACCCCTACCTGGTTGTGAATGTTTGGCAGTACCGTCAACTTTTCATTGCATATTTACAGATCTGGCCACGTATAATTTTTTTTTACAAATTTGGCACCTTACCTCACAGCCACTAACCAATCTTGTCATCCCGTCACATCTTTCTATTCCATATCTCCCCTGTCTAATCCTTGTCTGCTGTATGCAAATTAAAACCGATCGTACGCGAGGAAGGATTCCCTCTCGGCTATAAATTAGCGGCGGCGAGCACGATTTCATTTCATAATCGCTTCTCTCGCTCACTCGCTCTATCTTTCAGTTGCTCTCTGTGTTAATTATATTTCTAGGGACATTTTAGCTTTATTAACCGCCATCATTATAAACCAATTTAGCTGGTAATTTTTATCTCCATCGATTTTTTGTTCTTCGTTAATTATTTATTAACTACGTACTTAAGTAGTTAAGTGCTAGGTTTGTTAGGTTTACCAATTTACCAACAAGCGTACTTAAGTAGTTAGGTTTGCTAGCTTTAGCAATGTACCAAGAAGCCAATTTTTGGCCACGACTTGATTGTTCGTAAATTATTTATTGACTGCGTAGCAATTTTTTATTGTTCATAAATTCTTCATTAGAAGCCAATTTACCTAATATTACATAAATTATTAGTTCTAAATCCATAATTTGTAGTTAAGAAAATATCATGCGATGCACTTACTGCTGGCGAGGTTAATTAGTTACAAAATAATTAGTGTCTCAATTAATTAGTTTTAAATAATTCAAAAATATGATAATAATGAAAGCATGCACTTCTAATTATTCATGCAACTAATTATTTCGTGGTAGTTCATAATGATATGCAAGTTATTCTAGTATGCAGGCACATGGTGGCCAAAATAATGACAGCATGTACCGCTAGTTACTATGCAAGCAATTAATTGCTACTTACTCAAGTATGCATGCACCATGTAATGAACACACACATATACAATTAATATTTTTTAGCAAAGGGAAAGAACAGGGGTTAACGTGTGTAATTATTAAGGCGAGGTTAATTAGTTACAAAATAATTAGTTTGTCTTAATTAATTAGCTTTAAACAATTAGAAAATAGAAAAATAACGACAGCATGCACTGCTAGTTATTCATGCAACTAATTATTTCGTGCTAGTTATTTTATGGTCAATATCAATCTTCTCACTAATATTCCGTCTATTTCATGTGTTGCAAGCCATGTCTTTATTGGCGCTTGTCGAATACTTCTACAATGAGGACCACTAGTGCAAGCGGTGGATCGTTGGTGACACCGATAGCCCTTCACCCCTGCAACTTCGGGCGGGGAGGGATTCTTGGGAGCTGGACGATCGTTACGTCCCGATCCTCCACGACACGCTTCTTGCCCTTGCAGGCCGGTGTCTCGAACGCTGGTTCCTCCTAGAAGCTAGCCTGTTGTCGGCACTTATCGACAGGTGGAGGCCCGAGACGCACACCTTCCACTTTCGGTGGGGTGAGATGACGGTCACCCTGCAAGACATCTCGCTCTTGATCGGTCTCCTGATCCGGGGTAAGGAACTTGTTTTGGGCCCTCCGCCAGCGCATTGGAAGGCCATGCTGGAGCAGCGCTTCGGCCAACCTCTCCCGGTGGGTGCACATGGAGTCCCCCCGGCTTCGCTGAGGCAGTTTGATGATTGCCCGCAAGGTGCACCTAACGAGGTCGTTAGGACGCACCTCGTAGCTTACCTTCTTTAGCTCTTTGGTTAGGTTCTATTTCCAACTACACAGGGCGATTGGTGCTACCCCAGCTACGTCTGCCTCGTCGAGTTGTTGGTTGACGGGGGACTGGGCTAATGCCATAGTATAGTTGGGGGTCAGCTGTCCTTTGCGCCACACATCGGGGGTTGTGTGACGCTTCACGGCGCGGCACCAGTGGTACCCCCAGTCTGGCCCTCTACTACGTGCTCCTATAGCTGTAGATTTGGGAGCACTTCCCAGTTGGGCGACCGTCCATCAAGATAGCAGTGCACCCGTACGCCCCCCGATCGGCGTGATAGATGGGCCCACTATGGGCACACGGTGGACTGTTGGCCGTCTGCGCTGGGCCAAGGACAAGCTGGTGAGGTGCTACTCGTTGTACCACAACGAGTTCGAGTTGTTGTATGAGAGCCACATCATCTGGTGTCCATGGTATTTAGATTTCGTGCGCACGGTAGCGCCACACGGGCTGTCGGTGCAATGCACCCAGGACATCGGGATATGGTGGATGACCTACCACCTAGTGTTCGCACACATGGTGGAGCCTTATGCGCCACAACGTGTAATATGACAGTTTGGTATATAAGTACTACTCCTTCCACACCGAGTTCTCCTGCATCCAGACTTCAACATAATCTCACTCAGATGGACAAGCACTAGGAGGAGATCTGCGAAATGCAAAGGGAGTATGCGGCCCAGGAGGAACAAAGGGAGCATGCTAGGAGGCCACCTCCCCGCAATGACACCCCCCCATAGCAGCAACCTCTACCACAATAACCCAACTGAGCATTCGCCGCAACACCCACCCAAGGGGGAGACGCCGCCCCTCCGTTGGTGTAGGGACAGATGCAAGTTTTTCAAGTCCAAGCACCGGTTCAACCTGGGCATGCGTTACTGGGGTTGTGTGAACTACTCTTGCAACTATCTCGACCGCTATTGTGACACGAGCCACTATCAGCAGCCATAAGGATAGGTTACAGTATGTTCTCCTACCATTTCTCTTTCAAAGTACGCACTAACAACCTCTCCTGTCTACCCGTAGTTCCTAGATCCACTATGTGGCTACCGCAAGTGGATCGACTTAGAGATCCCACACGACCAGTGGACTCTTGACTGCGAGCAGTGGGATGCCAACTGGAACCGCGAGAGGAGGGAGGAGGAGCGCCGCACCGAAGAGCACAATGAGTGTATCTGGCGGGAGACGCTGTAGGATCAAGGATAACAGACTAGAGGAGGGTGAATATGAGATTTTAAAACTTTTTCAACTAATTAACAATTTTAAACAAGATTGCCTTAACAAAGCTTCCTAACACAATGGTAGAGAAATTACTAGGCTAAACAAGATAATTAAGAATTATGTCTAAACTAGATACAATTCAAGCTAAGCAATTCTACACAATCAAATTGCTAGAAAAGTAAATGCGGAAGAAGTAAAGACAAGATTAAACAAACCACTATAGAGACAATGGAGTTTTTCTCGTGGTATCGAAGACTTGCCGGTCTTCACTAGTCCATGTTGAGGAAGTTTGAACAAATCAAGCCGGCTCCACGAATTAAGCCTCAATCCTCGATCACTAGAGTTACTCTTCCTCCACTCCGGAGTTGGTGAGCACAACACCAATCACAATTCCTCACCGGGTCACTTCACAATCTTCCTTGAAGGGATCTCCGCGCAACTTCTTCTTCAAGCCGTCTAGGTGTCGACAAGCACCAAGAGTAACAAATCGTAGCGCTCGCTTGAAGACTATCAAGTGCCTGAGATGATCAACTAATGATGCAATGCACTTAATAGCTTTTAACTACCTCAAAAATTGGACTCAATGAAAATGAGTAGAAGAGAGAGCACCAAAGCTTAAGAGTATTCAATGTAGCTCAGAACTTGTGAGCTTGGTGCAGGTGGGAGTGTATTTATACCCCCATCACAAAATCTAGCCATTACAACCACTTTCTTGAGAAAATCAGGATTTGCGGTAGTACCGCCGTTAAAAGCCCGGTTCTATCGATTTTCGGTATAACGGTCGGAATAGTGGCATTTAATGCTCTGAACTAGCTGTTACAAAATAAAGTTACAGTACTACAGCCAACTAGAAATCGGTACTACCGATTTACGGTAGTACCGCTCGGCTAGAATAGAATTACCGATTTCCAGAGATCAAGAACCTCAGAAAAATACCTTCTCTGGAAAAAACATACCACCAATAAAATATCGATACTACTGTACTCCGGTAGTACTGCTCAGATTTTGCAGTCATACCGATTCTTAAGGGAGATCAAAACTCCCCAAAACACTCTCTCTGTAATTTACGTACCACCTTCCGATTTTCTGAGAGAAAAAACAACACTTAAAAACATGCTCTCTGGAAAATACGTACCGGCATGTAAATATCGGTACTACCGACCTACAGTAATACTGCATATCACTTGTGGTCATACCGATTTTCAAAACAAATTTTCCAAAAGCTTAAATCAAGGCAATGCATGAACCTTAGTTGATCATTATGGCACAAAAATACTTTCTCAAGCTACTAGCTATGATCCCTCTTTATAGTATGGTGTTTATCCTATAAACCTAGTCTTTTCTCCAAAACACCGAGACTGGCAAAAACTATAAAAGAGTCCTTAGGTTATACAATACCTATGTCTTGATCTAGGTTGATCTTTCATCATAGTCGCATTGCCAATATCCTTGTCATTAATCAATCATGGGAACTTTAACCTTTAACACATAGCACACATGTTAGTCCCTTAACACAATGTTGACATTAATTACCAAAATCAAATCTGAGGGCCTAGATACTTTCAATCTCCCCCTTTTTGGTAATTGATGACAACCCTATCGATATACAAGATATGAAAGATTTTGAATATACGCAAGGTTGTATATTTTTGTTTTGATATTTGATAAACAGGAAATTCTTGATTTGAGTTCAAAGGAGATGAAGAATTTTGTTACTTTCAAAGTCAATCAATAAATAGAGAATACTCCCCCTAAATATGTGCATCAAGGTTCATGAAGTGATTTTCATGCACATTTGTAGAAATTGAAAATTTTGGCGGAGTTTTCTTTATTTATTTGATATGAGGAACAATGTTTACAAAAGATCATTCAAGCGAGAAGGATAATAATCATGATAAAAAGTACTTAAGATGACAAACAAGCAATAATTGATGATAGTCATGATAATAAAGAAATCGCTTGAATTCAAGAACTTCAGAACCATAGAAGATAAAAACCATATAAGCATCATTTCTCATAAATCATAGAGTAAAATTCAGGATGCAACAAGTTTAAACTAAGCTATTACAAGCATACGAGTTCCAAATAAGGTCATAACAAAGCCTTACAACATAAAATATTGTTCCAACATAGATAACCGAACATAGACCAATATAGACATAAAAACATATTGTTCCAACATAATAGATAGATAAGTAGATAATAGATAGATAGGTTCCCAAAAGCTATGCTCCCCTTAATCTTTCATTCTGGATCTTCAAACTTCTCCCCCTTTGGAATCAAGGACCAAAAGGTATCAATCATGTGCAGGAGGATCAAGAGGAGGAGTATTAAGGCGACGACGTCCAAAACGAGCTGGAGTAGATAAAGCCTGCTCGAGGGTGAAAACCTGATCTGTTAGAGCAGCAATCCAATTATTTGTTTATGACTGAGCCCCCTCTAGTCTCTGTTGATTCTGTTCCAGTCTCTGCTGAGAGTCTCTAATTTCCATGACCACTGAGAATAGCTGAGAGAGTGAAACTAGATCTGCTGGAGCTTCTCCTAGAACCTGAGGTGTTACTTGAGCAGGAGGTGGAGGTACTGGAGCTCCTTCCCTGGGCTTGTAGGGCATGTGCACTCGTGGACGCCCTCCTCTGAACTTAGTAAATCTCGATATGAGTGCCATGATGTATGGAGGAAAATAGATTCTTTTGACTCTGTCATTCTTGGATGAGCTAATTTCTCTTATTATCACATCAACTACATCAAACTTCCTGCCATGCATAATATTGTCAGTGATGTTCCATGCATGCCCTCGAATGGCATCAAAATTCCCACTCTCGGGAAGAAAGTATGGTTGATGATTACGTTGATTAGGCTCGGTGGAGGAGAAGGCATCCAATCTTTCCAGCACAAAATTGACATTTTGGTCATAGAATTGACTCCATGCTAGAACTCTGAGAGCTTCTCTGTCATTAAGCTTTTCTTGTGTCCCCATGTAGGTTCTCAAAGCACATTCAAAATCAGCCTTGGAGGCTTGAAACCTTTGAGTTCCAATCATCCAAATCAATTTATCAAAGTTCTTGACACAAGGACTATGGCATAAAATTGTCGGATAATGTCTTCATTATAATCACATTTTAGTGCCACAAGATCATGAAGACCAACTGCCTGAAATAACCTGTAGGCTCCCTCATATTTGTTGAGAGAGTTTGAATCAGTCTAGACAACATACTTATGATTGGTGAACTGTCGATGATGACTGTAGAGCTGACCGAATACTACTTGCTGGAACCTAGTATGGAACCTTGCATCAGTAGAACTGTTGGTCTTTTCATATTGATTGACGTGACACAGCAAAGCAAAGTTGTCACTGGGAATCTGCATAAGGTCCATTACAGGGCTCTTCAGCCTCAGACATCTCCTCATCACTTCCAGTTTCATCTTGAGAGGTTTCCTCATCACCTTCATCCTCTTCACTTTCAGGTTATGCAGCTCCCTTCTTGGAGGATGTCGCTTTATCTTTCTTTCTCATAGCAGGAAGAAATGATGCTGTTTCAGAGTCGCTATCATCTATTGGAGATCTTCTTGATGCTGCCTATTTGGAGGGTGCCTTTCGGTGGGAAGGTGCAGTGCTAGAGGCTGGGGGATCATAACGTTCTTCAGGATCTCCGTCGGGAGAGGTCCCTTTGTGAAGATCTTCTTGCTTTGTCCTTGCCATGGGTGCTAAGATAAGAGAAGCAATTAGGATAGGTTTCATGCAAAAGAGTATGAATTATTAGTTTTTTCATTTTCTGGAGCGGTAGTACCGTTATTGAATATCCGGTATTACCGAAAATTGATAGTACCGGAGACCACGAAGCGGTAGTACCATCGTTCCCGAATTTTTAGGGCAATTGTTTGATTCTTGATTCTAACTAGTGTTTGACATGAATGAATCCATGGAATCAACATGATAGGTCATCAAACTACCAAAATGCCCAAAAGAAATTGATTATATCATCCACATTTTGAACAAACCCTAGAAATGAGATGAGTGCCAAATCTATGAGAAGAGAGATGAGATTAGGACAAGTACCTCAAGGATTGGAAGGGATGTGATCAAGAGAACCAATCCCAATTAAAAGCTTCAATAAAAATTCACAAATCTAACGAATTTGGGTGGTGGTTTTTGGAGATGAAGAGCACTGGAGAGAGGGGGGGTCGGCGGCTTTGGAGAAAAAGATGCGGTTAAACCGCAGGTGAGATGAGGGCCAAGATAAAAAGCTTCGGCCATAACCCGAAACGCCACTCAAAAGCGATGAGTACGCCGTTAGAATGCGATATTACGGATAGCGGCATGCTGACATTAAAGCGCAGTATTACCATTTTTGCCTGAAAAATAGGAGCTGAACTTAAATGCAAATGATCCTTGATTCAAACAGTCAAATAACTATTTTTTAGGATTATTATGCTTGAGATAGATAATAATAACTCCAATTAACATAGATGATATCAAAGTAGGGTTTTTGATAAAATTTTTGAAATAATTTCGTAAATATCTCAATAAAATCCAAATGAGAACGAATTTCATGAGGCATGAGTTTCAAGCAATATTAGAATGGTTTATGATATTTAACTCATTCCTCAATTTGCAAAAGCAGCTCTTATCTAATGGTTTGGTGAAGATATCGCCTAATTGGTCATTGATCTTTATGTGGCTAATATTGATATCTCCTTTTGTTCACATGATCTCTCAAGAAATGGTGTCAGATATCTATATGCTTGGTTCTTGAGTGTTGGATCGGGCTATTTGCAATCTTCATGGTACTATCATTGTCACACAAAAAAGTATATTATCAAATTTAATTCTATAATCCAACAATGTTTGCCTCATCTATAGCAATTGAGCACAACAACTTCCCGAGTAAATATATTCGGCTTCGGTGGTGGAAAGAGCTGCGGAATTTTGTTTCTTCAATGACCATGATACTAAAGATCTTCCTAAGAGTTGATAACTACCCGATGTGCTTTTTCTATCCATTTTACAAAACGCATAATCGGAATCCGAATATCCAATTAAATCGAATTTTACACCTTTAGGATACCATAAGCTAATACTAGAGGAATGCTGTAAGACCCAAAATCTGAAACTTGGGATCCACTGTGTATATTTGTGCCATTCCCTGGATCAGTAGCAGGCACACACAGTCACATTGTTGGTTCAAACAAATATCACAAAATTTTTTAAAAAAACTATTGCATAATATTAAACAAAGCGTAAATATACCTTACGGCTTTTGACTTGCAGAATAGCCGGAAGGCCAAATAACTTTCAGAGAACAGGAGCGGAAGCAGCAACAACGTGCAAGCGTGAAACCCTCACGATATGCCCACCGGCAATCGACTGTGGGCTCGCGACCTAGTTCTTGGCCTTCTTGATAATCAGTCTTGTCCAATGCTCATCATCGTCCCTGTAGTGCTTACTGACTAAACATAATGTAAACTACGAGCATGAGTACACAACCGTACTCGCGAGCCAACACACAATGCAGTTATTTTATATATGCAAGGCTAGTCTAGTGAGTTTTATGTTTCTTTTATTTGCGCAAAGCAATATTTCAATTCAAATACAATGTATTAGATTCAAGAGGCAAGAGAGCAAACATTTTGAATACTTTTAAATAACAATGAGTAATAACATTATACAACAATTAACAATAACAGTGGTGCCCTGCTGACACACCACAATAGCATGAGAAACCCTTCTCAATACCACCCATCAAGTTTTATGTTTTAAATTCCAAAATGTTGAGTCTAACTCTCGAAAGACCTCCCAAGCGTGTCCATAACCAAAGACTTGGCTATTCGAATAGATTTAACCTGCAGGTGTACAACTTACCCACATGTCGACCGCTCCTTTTGCCACGGATAAAGCACACTTAGAAGGTATGCGTGAGCTAAGTCTTACGAGACGTTTCCAATATTATGTATTATCTACGAGCCGCTCATATGGATAGAAACCCATACGCTACATTGTAAAGCCAAAAGTCAACTACCCTATGAGGGTAAAGCTTTTGGACAACTATAATGCTCCCAACACAACACATTTCCTTGTTCAACACAACACACACACACCCTCCTGCGACTCGGAGCTAATACACGCCAAAGTACTAAGCCAAGAGGGGACCCATATGACCCTCATGTGGATGCACGCAATAATGCTTGGTTTAGTGTAACAAGATGTTCGGTCCTTGTTGACTCGGGCACCATTCCAGTTACACCCAAAAATCACACCAACATACCAATGTGCCCAAGTACAAATCATTTTGTTTTCATTTTTAGTTTTCACAATTAAACAGAGCGAAAATGTTGAATCATAAAGTTGTAATAAATTTGTGTGATCAAGGTTATCGACTAAGTCGATAACCGCCCAATCTACCAGAAACTAAGCATTGCTAAGCATGACAACTAATAAACATAATTAGACCACATAACATGCACCGGGCTCTAATTCACCAGTGGGATTATTAACTAAAGCTAGTGGCAGGGGATGAACAATTTTAGGGAGTTCTTTCAGTAGGTTTAGCTACCTCTAATCGCTAAAATACTTGACAAATAAAGCATGCATACATACAGTTGCAAACAAAATAATAGTTTTGAATACAATAGGATCAATATGATCAAAGTGTTGACTCGCCTTGCTCATTATTCTGATGACTTCGGTCAGGCTCTTGCGCAATGTTTTGATAATCACCACGCTCAGAATACGGATAATCATTCTGATCAATGTCCTAATAATCTTGATCTTGACCTGGTCCTTGTTGGGGTTGTCGATCCATTATTTATTCAAATGCTAACTATGCATAATATGATTAAATCCAAGAGCAACTGAAACAACCAAATGAAATCCAATAAATTCAGATACATTCAATAAAAAGGTAGCACTTCAACAAAAGTAGACCTATCTGACAATACATTGAAAGACAGAAGTACTCCATATGATATTAATCATACTCAGAGGACTTAAAGAAGGGACACTGCAGACAAAGTATATCTAGGGAGTTGATAAAGGAAATACTTCAGACCAAAGTATAACCAAGGAGTTGATGAAAGAAATACTGCAGACGAAATCTAACAGGGAGAGAGAATGTCCGTAGGAACATTCCTCGATGGTTACTGATATGGGAGAGATTCTCTGGTTTAGCTATGACTCACCGATCTTCTTTCGGATCACAAAGGGTTCTGCCATTGAGAACGGATGACGACGAACGATACCTAGAGCCTAGGTAATGATGTTTTCCTTAACAAACTACCTAGCACCCACAAGCACTCTCTACAGACATTCTATGAATACATCCACGATGATCATACAGTCAAATTTGGTCCTCGCAATTAATCAATAACTGACTTACTAACCATTTACCTTAAACTGCTATATCAAATTAATCTAAGTGTACTCTGTCCACAGATCAAAAGGCTCACTGACCATTTCTTGATTAACTACATTTAGGCATGTCAATTATTGTTGGGAGTACTCCTTAGCTAATTAACTCACTAACAGATACTATATGGCTAAGTAAATACCAAACTAATTATCGAACTAACAACCCTTAATCACCTTAACTATCTATGCAAAGCTATCTGCGCATACTGATCTACCACTACAAGACTACTACAGACTTGACTTTGAAAAATTAGTTCATAACAGTCCAGTGGGCTAACAACTACCCTTACCATTCTTGCTCAGATGTAACATCCCCATTTTTGGCTTGTGTTTCAAATGTAATAAAATGAGGGTAAATTAAAACTTTTCCTTCATCCTTTTACTCTTGAAACTTTTCTAAAATTCTTGTAAAGGAATTTTGGGAAATTCAAAATCAAAAGCCTCATTTATCAAGTCAACAACCTCCTTGGTGAAATCTTGTGTCAAACCCTTGGAAATAATTTCCCTTGGTTCTAAGGTTGCTTGGTAACACCTCTGAATTATTTCATAATTTTTGGAAATTATTTGAAATATTTTAGAGGCAAGTCAAACCTTGGTCAAGCCTTTGAATTAGCCTTCTGGAAATTCTTGAGAAAATCCCAGTGCACAAAAATTCCTGGAAATTTTATGGGAGGTTAACCCTAAGGTCAGGAACCTCCAGTTAAAATTTCATAAATTTTGGAGTTGATTTGATACCTCAATTAAATCCCCAAAGTTTAAGGTTTAAAATCAAAACCTAAATTGATTCGCACTGTTCCTCGGGCTCGAGTCTTTTGACTCGGCCGAGCCAACTGGTTGCACCGGGTGCGTTCAAAGTGGTGCGCGCAATCGGGCCGTTCAAGTCTAATCCGGCGGCCAACATCTAATGTGGTTGGGCTCAACCCACTAAAACACTTTGGACTCGAACCACTTTGTGTCACTGACCGGCGGGGCCACCCAGGTTGCTGGTCATCTTCCTCCTTCCGCCGCGCGCGTGCGTGCCTGTACGCCATGGCAGTGAGAGAGAGGGTGCCTTGTCACCTCCTTGAGCCCTTTAAACGGCTCCCTCTGCGGCGCATTAAATGCACGCACGTGCACCGCCTTCGAGTCGTCGAGCTTACTCGCTCCCGTCGCTCCAAGCGGCCCATACGCTCTTTGTGGACCGAAGTCCACCCATGGGCATGTGCTTGTTACTCTTTCGTTCCCTCGACTACTTAAGCCCTGTTTTCCTCCACTGGTTGTCTTTACACCCCTTGAGCTCCGGCTTGCACCTCTCTCGCTTGCTTGACCCAAATCACCAAAACCATCTCGGCGCCATTGTTGGTGGGAGCTCCTCGGCGCAACCCGTGCTCAGTGGCTTTTCTCCCCTTCTCTTTGTTTCAGTGTGTGCCTCTGACCTCCTGGAGCAAAACCCCTAACTTAGTTGTAGTTGCTTTTCACAGGAGCAGCTCGATTTTGGGGTTTGTTCTTTTCGGCCGTAAGCACCCTCTTCTTCCCCATCTCCGGTAAGGAGCTTCATTTCCTAATTCTTTGCTCATGAAGCATATATGAGCTATTGTGGAGCTGTTGTGATGACCCGGTCTCACCCTTTTTGCTCAGGTCGTCATCTCCACTTTTTCTTCTTGGTGCCGACGCGCTCTTCGTCGCCGAGCCACCTCGCCACCTCCGAGCTCCACGGTCTCGGTACCCTCCTAGAAGCCCCTAGAAGCTTTGGCACCCACTGGAGTGGTTAGTTCGCGGCTTCGGTCATTCGCATTTCGGCGTTTTTGTCGCCGCGCTCATCGTCGGCTAGCCGCCGTTCGGGGCACTATCGCGGTGTGAGTGGTACCAATGTGTGCGCATTGGTATTGCGGTCCCATTTGGCCTTTAGCTCGCGCGCCATGGCGAAATCGCGGCGTGGCGAGCTTCGGGCTGCGTCGGTTGTTTTGTCGGACGAAAACGGCAGTGCCGTAATGTCGTTCGGACACCGTAATGACGTTCATTAATGCTAATCATTGTTAATCATGGATTAGTAATCATTAGCTGTCCTAAACCCACCTCCTCAGTCACTTACAGGTGGGCCCGCCGTCCTCAAACCCCCCACCTGTGCACGTGCGTTTAAACCCGTCATGTGACTTAGAGTCGCTGACCAGTGGGCCCCCATTGTCAGTAGCCCCTGTTCAAATCGTAAACGGCCCAGTCAACCTCATCCGTTCGATCTTGGATCCGTGGCCGGGATCGTGGGAGCAATTGGACTGTCCGAAGGCTCCCTCAATCCCAGCCCTTCATCGCTTGATCAACGGCCCAGGAGGTGCGAGCATTCGGCAGGTCCGAAGGTCACAATGATCTGGATCGTTGGAATCAAATCCAACGGTGCGGCAGCGTCACGCATCTTTGAATCGGCGTCTTGCGTGGGCGTCGGATATCTAATCAGCGGTCCACGTTGAGCCACGTCTTTTCTTTTCGGTTGAGGGATATAATTTCCTCGGTAAGCTTTATCTTTCCACTGAAAATGTTGTTAAAACTTTAGAAATTCATATCTTTTTCATTGTGGATCCTTTTTAGGTGATTTCAGTAGTATTAATTTTCTTTTAGGCTAGAGATTAATCTAGAAATATTTCCAGGCCCTGTTAAGAACCAGAAATGTTGGGAATCGATTTTAGCCTTTTCAACCTTTATTAAATATTCCAAAAAAATGTTGTAAAACTTAGAAAATCCATAACTTGTTCCCTGTAAGTCCAAATAGAGCGAACTAAATTTTGTTAATTTCCTTTAGGGATGAACTTTAGTGAAGGACCAGTTTGCTAGTGGTCTTTGCTACTAATATAAATGATGTCCTAGTTTTAGAACTTAGAAAAATCATAACTAATTCGTTATAACTCCAAATGACCTGAAAATTTATATGGATTATCGCTATACCAGTAGGTAGCTACCATAAAAGTTTCAGCTTCAAAATCTTTCTAGAAAATATTTTTGCTACAGTACCTAATTATGGCCGAAAATAGGTTTTTAGGGAATATCTTTTGCACCACAAATCCAAATTAAGTTTTTCCAGTTTCTATGACTAGGTATATTAGTATTTTACCTTGTGTATAAATTTCGTCGCATTTGGATAATTTTTGCTTGCTCTTTCGTTTAAGTGTTGCTCGTCTTATTGGTTGTTTTCGCTCTTTCGCTAGGCTTCGACATTTGCGGTAACCCGAGAACGACCCTCATAACAATTTGAGCAACAACAAGCGGACAAGCAGTTTGATCATTTCCCATTGATCCCATTACTTTTAAAGTCTAATATTTTGTTTAAATTCTATGTATGCATTGCTATTTTGTTCTTAAATTGATTAGTTAGACCTCTAGTTGCATAATCTGTAGGTAAATGGTTATCCTCTACTACCGAGCCTAGGTTATTTCTTTGTGGTTAGAGTTCGATGGATGAACTCTTATCACTTAGTAAATTACGAATGAATATTGCTTAGCCATGCCTAGTTATCGGTAGTATTGGGCGATCATCGACTTAGTCGATGATCTTGATCACACAAATACTTATACTACTCCATTATGTCCAACCCTTGTGTTTTATTGATTTACAAATCAAAAAAAACTGAAAACAAAACTATATCTTGACTTGGGCACAATGGTATGTTGATGTGATCATTGGGTGTGTTGGAATGGTGCTTAAGTCCTCAAGGACCGAGTTACTTGTGTCACTAAGCCAAGCGCTTATTGCGTGCTAACCACACGAGGGGGATATGGAACCTCTCTTGACTAAGTACTTTGGGGGGTGTTAATTATGAGCTGGTCGGTGGGTGTGTTCTTGTGTGTGTGTGTGGTGTTGGAGGGGAGCATTAGCAGACCGGTTAGGCTGTCTAATGTGTCCTTCTCCGTGAGTTGCGGCTCTTAATTAGCATCGTCCATGGAAAGCGTCTTGTTAGACTTAGCCATGCCCGCATACCAAAGGAAGTGTGCTAACCGTGGTGGTGGAAAGGCGGTCTATCGTGTGGGTACATTGGTACACCCTGCGAGGTTAAAACTATTCGAATAGCCTCGTCCTAGGTTATGGACATGCTTGGTAGGTCGTGCAAGAACTAGACTACAACCTTTTAAAAACTTAAACTTGACATGGGTGGTATGAAGGGTACTTCATGCTATTGTTGTGGTGACTATGGGTTAGTCACTTCTAGGTTGGTGTTGTTCTCTATCTATTGTTATAATTGTCTCTTTTTATTTGAACAATAAAAGTTAATTGTAAACTGACTTTGAATCTATTACCCTATTGTAAATGAAAACTTGCTTTATCTTGAAAATAAGTCGAGCCTCATCCACTTAAATAAAGCTTGCATGTAGGTAATTATAGTTCTGTTATCTCACACGTCAGTCTTGCAGTACAAAAACAAGTTTTGTACTCATCCGCTTTGCTTAATATTAATTGTTGCGAGAGGAAGAAGGTGAGCCCTAAGGGCGACTTTTGTGAGTGTGTTGCTTGTTATTTGGGACGATTAGCTTGGCGGTCCGGTTGGTTGCCTTGTGGGTAAAGGCACACCGATTGGCTTTGTTTATCGCCATCTTATGGCCATTTTGCTTCATTGTGTATTTACTTATTTGTATGACTTTTGGCGGTCGGCCTCTCTCTTGTAATAACTCTCTTTATATTATCTATGTCTTTCGATTGTTGCTTTTGCTTCGCTCTATGTGTATGAATGGAATTGATGCATGATTTTGTAGCGGGGTGTATATCTGCAGTGCAGGAAGTATACATATCTCGAGGCTTAGTTTATTTGATTTGTCTTGTTAGGACCAAGTGGATGGTTAAGCAGTACAAGCCGAATAAAGGGGTCCTCACAAAGTTGGTATCGAGCCATTCGACCGTAGTAACCAAGCTTGATCGTCTTTAGGATATTTTGGAAAACTTAATTTCAAAGTATCAAATGATTTATGAAAGCTTAAGTAAGTTCTCAGATTTTATTCCTTACCTATCTTAGCTTTCTATCTCATCTTGCTCTAATTTGAGTTTTAAAAGTTGTTCTCCTTTCCTTCTCTCAAAAGATAGTCATTATCGTTTAAATTGGGTTTTGGGAACCAATGAGTTTGGCAAATTGAAGTGTTAGCTGCCCTCTGCAAGGTTTTGAAGCTTCCGAAGTTGAAGATTTCAATTAGGAGGCTTGGATACGAAATCTGGACAGCGAGCATTCGATTTCCGGACAGCAGGCTCAAAGGTTTCTAAATAGGGTAGAAAATGAGAGGATAATCAACTAAAAATTGTGGGAATAAAAGGGTAGGATGTGATACTAGTTAGCTAAGTACCTAACGCTAATTTTGTCGCCTTAACCTTGATCTTTAGTAGTGTTAGACTTGTTGTAGTGTGCTGAAATTTTTATCTTCTCAAACCATTGCTCGTTCATTCAATACGGGGTAATGGCATTGAGAAGTTGAGCTTGGTTTGGAGTTTCCTTGCTGTTTTGGAGCTTCTTTGGAAACATTTCAAGTTTGTTTACTTGCTGTTCTTGGCTTTCGGTTGGGGTGATATCTCATTCCCCTAATCGTTAGCTTTTCGCTTTCATCAACTTCTAGTATTAGTGCTATGGTTTCTAACCTAAATTTCTTGAACCAGGATGGCTGGAGGTACTCGTAGCGGCCGTGGTCGCGACTGGTTTGGATGAGAGCTTAGCCTCCTCCGACCATGGTGAGGTCCTTCTTGGTCAGCGCAACCGTTCGGAGGGCGGAGGTCTGCTGGATGTTATTGCGCGCAAAACCTCCGCCCTTGCCGAGCCTCGGGATCCGGGCGGCGGACATCGATCTCGTGGGGTTTGGTGAGTTTCTTCGCACTCGGCCCCCACGTTCTCCAGTCCGAGGACCCATTGGGCGCGGATGACTGGTGCGTCGGAGTTGGCGTAAGCTTCGGCGTTGCTCGATCTGGACCGGGACGGGCACTCTTTGCCTCCCATCACCGCAGGCAGCACTCTCTGGTGGGAGAACTTCTTGGCCATGCAGCCCGCCCGGCCACACCGTCTCTTGGGAGGAGTTCGGACTGCGTTCCGTCGAGCTCACATCCTGCCCGGCTTGATGAAGGCGAAGAAGAAGGAGTTTCGCACTCAAGCAAGGGCGTAAGTCGGCGATGAAGTACATGCGAGTTCAACCACTTGGCTCGTTATGCTCCATCCGAGGTGGCCAGATGAGGCCAGCGGAGAAGTTCATGGAGGGCTTGTCGAGAGCTGCAAGACAAGCTCTCCATTGTGGACTTTGCCGACTTTCGGGCTTTGGTGGACAAGGCCATTTTTGCTGAGCACAAGGCCAAGGCGCTGGCGAGTCCCATAGCGCAAGTGGGAGGCCCGGTGCCGCACAGGCCGGCCTCTCCGTCCACGTGTCGGGCCTACCCGGGCCCGTTGCGTGGCTTCACTACCACCGAGGCCACGGCACCGGCTCCTCGCCCTCCGCGAGCCGTGCCCCGATCCACGTGCGCTGCGAACCAGCGAGTGGCCCCGCATTCATTGCCGGGTCACTTGTTTCTCATGCAACCGAAGGGCATTATGCCAATAGTTGCCCTAACGGGGGAGGCGGCCCCTCGTCCTAATGGAGGACGCGGGCAGGGAGGTGGTTCCCCTAGGATCAGAAGGTTGTCCTCGCTACCCAAGGCGTGGGTAGTGGCCGCGTCAACCTTATCTCCGCGGAGGAGGCACAGGAGGCACCGGCGTCGTGTTGGGTACCCTTTCGGTTAACTCTTTCCTGCTCTGATTTTGTTTGATTGAGCGCATCTCATTCATTTGTTTGAGTCTTTTCTTTGCTGTGGGGGTCTTCTTTTACTCCATTGATGGTCCCGCTGCTCATTCGCTCTCCCGGTTCGGAGTTGAGGGCTGAGTTTGAGTGTAGGGATGTCCCTGTCGAGATAGAGGGGGTAGGATTCTTGGTAAACCTTATCCTCCTTCGATCGGCGAGCTTAGATGTAATCCTAGGCATGGATTGGTTGTCTCGGCACATGGGACAAATTGATTGCGCCAGAGGCTCATCTACCTCACGATCCTTACGCGGCGAGGTTCGCTTTCGCCGAAGGCTGCAGGATCCGCATCTCTTCGCGCTTGAAGCGAAGCGACTCTAGATATTAGTGAAGTCCCGGTGGTATGTGACTTTGTTGATGTCTTCCCGACGACCTTCGAGGATGCCACGATTCGAGACCTCGAGTTTGTCATTGAGTTGGTTCCGTACCGCCCGATTTCAAAGAGGCCTACGGATGGACCCAATTGAGTTGGTGGAGTTGAAGAAGCGGTGGGTGAGCTTCAAGAGAAGGGTTTCATCCGCCTAGCTCATCTCCTTGGGGATGCTCGGCAATCTTTGTCCCAAAAAGGACAAGGCAGCTGCGCATGTGCGTTGATTACCGTCCACTTAATGAAGTGGCGTAAAGAACAAGTACCCTTTGCCCGTGATCGATGACCTCTTCGATCAATTAACTGGGCTCGAGTCTTCTCCAAGATTGATTTGAGAGTGGGATATCATCGAGTTCGGATTCGACGAGGATATTCCAAAACGGCTTTTTCTACTCGTTATGGCTTATGCGAGTATACCGTCATGTCTTTCGGCTTAACCAATGCTCGGCCTTGTTCATGAACCTCATGAATTCGGTGTTTATGGAGTATTTGGATAGGTTCATTGTGGTCTTCATCGATGATATCCTTATCTACTCCAAGAGCGATGAGGAACACACGAGCATTTGAGGCTTGTGTTGGGCAAGCCATGAGCACCGTTGTATCGAAGTTCGGCAAGTGCGCGTTACGGTTGAAGGAAGTAGCCTTCTTAGGCCATATTCTTTCGGCGGAGGCGTGGCGTGGATCCTAGCAAGATCGCGGCGTGCTTTCTTTGAGTCGACCCACCGGTCACCGAAGTTCGGAGTTTTCTTGGTTTAGCGGGATATTATCGCCGCTTTATCGAGAACTTCTCCAAGATAGCGAAGCCGATGGCGGAGTTGCTCAAGAAGGACCGAAGTTCTCGTGGTCTGGCGATTGCGAGAAAGTTTCAAGCGCTTAAGAAGCGATTGACCACCGCTCCCGTTCTTGTTCTCCCGATGTCCGTCGAAGCTTGATATCTTTTGTGGCGCTTCTCGTCGAGGCCTCGGTTGTGTCCTTATGCAAGAAGGCAAGGTAGTGGCCTATGCATCAAGGCAATTGAGACCTCATGAACTCAACTATCCTACCCATGACTTGGAGTTGGCATTGTGATCCATGCACTTAAGATCGGCGACATTACCTAATCGGTGTCGTTGCGAAGTGTATTCGGATCACAAAAGCTTAAAGTATTTGTTCACCCAACCAGATCTGAACCTCAGGCAAAGGAGATGGTTGGAGTTGATCAAGGACTATGACATGGGTATTCACTACCATCCGGGCAAGGCGAATGTCGTTGCGGATGCGCTTAGTCGCAAAGCGCATTGCAATGCATTGTTGCTCCAAGAGCCTCAACCCCCCCTTCTTGAGGAGTTGTGATACCCTAAAATATATTCGAAAGGATTAGTCGGGAGAAATTAAATAAATCGGGAGAAGGGTTCTTTTAGAAAATCATTAAATCAGGAAATGAGAGGGGGTTTTCCGCGTTTAGGGGGCAACTTGGGCTTGGGCCTAAGCCCATGTGGGGCTGGCCGGCCATAGGGGGGGAGGCGCCATCCCCTCCCCCAAACCCTAGCCGCCCCACCCCTTTTCCCCCTCCTCCCCACTTGTGGCCGCCACCTCCTTGTCCCCTCTCCACCTTGGCCACCTCCCCCTACTCCTTGCACCTTCCCCCTTGGTGCTCTCCCCTGCTGCAGGCCAAGGACACCGTTCCCCGCTGCCGGTCTAGTGGAGGAAGAAGGGAGGACGCCCGGTTTGTGGATCGGCCAAGAAGAAGAAGGATGAGGGGAGAAAGGAGGAGGAAGATAATCTTCTCCAAGGTTCTCCCACCTACGTCCTGGTTGCTACAAGGGTAGAGTGCCGATCCTCATCGTTTGATTAGTGGTAGATGTGTTTTGGTTCAATTTTGATTAGATCGATTTGCTGCGGGTAGAAATTGATTCTGTCCAGATTGTTGCGTGGACTTTTTCGTGATGTTAGAGGCCGAATCTGAGTTTCCCATCTCCTAGAGATATGTAGGTCTTGTTCTTAGCTTTCGGTGGCCGCCAAGATCACCTAATTCCGACTTTGGAGTCAAAAGTTATGATAGATTTAATATCTGCTGTCCAGAATCCTGACGAGAATTAGCAGTCTCTGTTTAGGTTGATATATGGCCTAGTTAGAGGGTGATTCAGAGGTCTTGCCCATAACAAATTTTGAAGGTGATATCACTATCTTTCAGGATTGATAAAAAACACCTCATTTGGATTTATAGATCAAAAGTTATGCACTTTTCTTTGTGACTGTCCAGATTGTAGATCAGTCTGTCCAGATTGTATGTCAGTTTCTATCTTTAGTTTTGACCCGTGTGCCACTTTTTGTTAAAGGCAAAATTTGAATATCGTGCCAACTAGTTTATTGTAGGTAATTTCATAACCTTTTCAGATTGTTAAAGAACGCTCAATTCGGAGTTGTAGATTAAAAGTTATGGTTGTTTTAGTATTGCTGTCCTGTTTGTTCAGACAGAAGCTGTGCTGCTGTTTTGTTTTCTTTATTAGAAGTTTATTGGCCGAATTGGGAAATCTCATCAACTTGAATGTTATAGATATGTTCGTTAAGATGAGGTAGGATCTGGACTCATCTCATTTCGAGTCCCACATCATTAACTACTGTCATTTTCGTGCTGCTGTCCCGACACGTTTTGGGTTGCAGCCTGTTTTTCAGATTAGGTTTTATGGCGATTCCTTGGGAGTTCAAGGGGTATTGTAGACTATTAATTGGGTTGGATTCTATGTTGTTCTTATTTCGGTTATTTAATTGTTTAGGCCACGAGGCTATGGGTTTGGGGCGCCATCGTTGCACCGCTAACGCCGCAACGCGAAGGCAAGTACTTTGTTGCTTTTGAGTCTTTGTGATTGTGAATGTTTTCATGAATATAGTGTGACATATTGTGTTACCCGAGATGCGGAATTGGTTATGTTCTTTCATTATGTGGAGTATATCTTGAGAGATGGTATTATCACTGTTCATGTTCATATCATGCATCCTTTTATTCATGTTATGTCCACGGGAGTGGATTGTAAGTCCCACCATTCCAATGTGGGCAAATTTGGACATTGTCATGTCCGTCCACGGGAGTGGATTGAAAGACCCATCAATTCCAGTATGGGCATGTAAGACCCATCAATTCCGAGTATGGGCAGCTTTGGACACTTATATGAAACGTTCTTCATATAGGACTTGGATCCCGCACTTTTGTTAAGGTGCGGGCTTAAGTGAACACCGACGGGTGTGTCACTCACTATACCGATATATGCATGTGTGCAGTCCATCCTGATTACATTCATGCATTTCATGTTTTCATAAGTGTTCACTCGATGCAAGGTTCGCATTCTTAAATGGTGATGTCCTGTTTGTATATGTGTTCTTTTTCTTTCACTGTACTTGCTGAGTTATGGACTCACTCTTGCGTTGTTCGTTTATTTTAGGTAACCCCTGATGTTGGCTCACTTGGGAGGGAGTAGACACGCACTACTCGTTCACATCATCCTATTCATGTTCAAGATTAAATTTAGTTCTATCTTACATTCGTTAATGATGAACTGTAATAATTAAATTATAATTGGTGAAGGAAGGATACCTTCTCCATATGGATGTTGATTTATTACTGCGTGTGAACCTTCTTTATTGATGATCAGTATTAAATAACTTAGAAGGTGAAGGAAGGATACCTTCACCATGTCCTGTTTAATTTAATGCTGTCTTTAGTTGAAATACTTAGTTCAAATTCTTCTGCATTATGGATGTATGTTAGATGTTTTAGGTGACATCTTGGCTTCTGAATAGCCAGGGTGTTACAGGAGTTCCAGCGTCTCAACTTGGGTTTGGTTGAGCATGGTTCCCTCGCTGCCTTGGTTGTACTGACCAACCTTGGTGGATCGGATCAAGTCCGCTCGTGATCGGATGTTGGAGTGAACCGCATCAAGGAAAATGTCAAGAATGGAACAGCCAAGTGCTTCTCCGTAGATGAGCTTGGTGTCGTGAGGTTCGGGCAACGCCTCGTGGTTCCAAAGGACATGGAGTTGCGGGATTTGATCCTCCGCGAAGCCCACGATTCTCCATTATCCATTCATCCCGGGGCCACGAAGATGTATCATGATCTCCGACAGGGATTTTGGTGGACCCGAATGAAGAGGAGATCGCAGGTTCGTTCTTCGAGTGCGACGTGTGTCGTCGTGTCAAGGCCGAGCATCAGCGTCCGGCAGGACTGCTTCAGCCCTTACCAATTCCGGAGTGGAAGTGGGATTCGGTCGGGATGGACTTTATCACTGGTCTACCCCGGTCTCCAAAGAAGAATGATGCCATCTGGGTCGTCATCGATCGATTGACTAAGGTGGCTCATTTTCTTCCTGTCAAGACTGACCTTCGAGTGGGTCTTCTGGCGGATCTCTACATAGCCCGCATCGTGAGTTTGCATGGTGTGCCAAGGCGATTACGTCGGATCGTGGTTATTTGTTCACTTCGCGATTTTGGCATAGCCTGCAAGAGGCTATGGGAACTCGCCTTTCTTTCAGCTCAGCTTTTCACCCCCAAACTGATGGTCAGACCGAAAGGGTCAACCAAGTTTTGGAGGACATGCTTCGAGCTTGTGTCCTTTTCTATGGAAGCATTGGGAGAAGTGCTTGCCATTCGCCGAGTTTTCTTACAACAACAGTTTCCAAGCCATTCTCGGTATGGCACCATTCGAGGCCTTATACGGGAGAAAGTGTAGGACCCCGTTGAACTGGTGCGAGACCGGTGAGAGACCTTTCTTTGGCGGACTCGATTAATGAGGCCGAGGGTCAAGTCCACTCATTCGTGATCGCTACGCACAGCTCAATCCGAGCAAAAGAGCTATGCGGATCATTGTCGTCGTGAGTTGAGCTTTGAGCCCAATGACCGTTTATCTCAAGGTTTCTCCTCGAAAGGTCACGGCGTTTTGGTGTCAAGGGCAAGTTAGCTCCTCGATATGTCGGTCCATACCGTGTCATCGAGAAGAAGGAGCTGCCGCCTACAAGTTGGAGTTACTGCTGCACTTGCGGGGTACATGATGTGTTCCATGTGTCCCGGCTTAAGAAGTGCCTCCGTGTTCCAACAGAGGAAGCTCGTTGGAAACTCTTGATGTTCGAGGAGGATTTGACCTATCGCGAGCACCTGTTCGCATACTCGAAGAGGTCGAGCGAAGAACAAGGAACAAGACCATCAAGTTCCTTAAAGTTCGATGGTCAAACCATTCGAGGATGAGGCTACTTGGGAGCGAGAAGATCGTCTTCGTACAGACTACCCCGCTTTCTTTTCCGAGTGAACCAAATCTCGGGACGAGATTTTTGTAAGGGGGGGGGAGGTTTGTAACATCCCCATTTTTGGCTTGTGTTTCAAATGTAATAAAATGAGGGTAAATTAAAACTTTTCCTTCATCCTTTTACTCTTGAAACTTTTCTGAAATTCTTGTAAAGGAATTTTGGGAAATTCAAAATCAAAAGCCTCATTTATCAAGTCAACAACCTCCTTAGTGAAATCTTGTGTCAAACCCTTGGAAATAATTTCCCTTGGTTCTAAGGTTGCTTGGTAACACCTCTGAATTATTTCATAATTTTTGGAAATTATTTGAAATATTTTAGAGGCAAGTCAAACCTTGGTCAAGCCTTTGAATTAGCCTTCTGAAATTCTTGAGAAAATCCCAGTGCACAAAAATTCCTGAAATTTTATGGGAGGTTAACCTAAGGTCAGAACCTCCAGTTAAAATTTCATAAATTTTGGAGTTGATTTGATACCTCAATTAAATCCCCAAAGTTTAAGGTTTAAAATCAAAACCTAAATGATTCGCATTGTTCCTCGGGCTCGAGTCTTTCGACTCGGCCGAGCCAACTGGTGCACCGGTGCGTTCAAAGTGCTGCGCGCAATCGGGCCGTTCAATACTAATCCGCGCCAACATCTAATGTGGTTGGGCTCAACCCACTAAAACACTTTGGACTCGAACCACTTTGTGTCAGCGACGGCGGGCCACCAGTTCTTGGTCATCTTCCTCCTTCCGCCGGCGCATGCGTGCACACGCCATGGCGGTGAGAGAGGGTGCCTTGTCACCTCCTTGAGCCCTTTAAGCGGCTCCTCTGCGGCGCATTAAATGCACGTCGGTGCACCGCCTCGAGTCATCGAGCTTACTCGCTCCCGTCGCTCCAAGCGACCGCACGCTGCTGTGGACCGAAGTCCACCCATGGGCATGTGCTTGTTACTCTTTTCGTTCCCTCGACTACTTAAGCCCCTGTTTTCCTCCACTGGTTGTCTTTACACCCCCTTGAGCTCCAACTTGCACCCTCTGCTTGCTTCACCCAAATCACCAAAACCATCTCGCGCCATTGTTGGTAGGAGCTCCTCGGCGCAACCCGTGCTCAGTGGCTTTTCTCCCCTTCTCTTTGTTTGGTGTGTGCCTCGACCTCGGAGCAAAACCCCTAACTTAGTTGTAGTTGCTTTTCACAGGAGCAGCTCGATTTTGGGGTTTGTTCTTTTCGGCCGTAAGCACCCCTTTCTTCCCCATCTCCGGTAAGGAGCTTCATTTCCAAATTCTTTGCTCATGAAGCATATATGAGCTATTGTGGAGCTGTTGTGATGACCCGGTCTCACCCTTTTTGCTCAGGTCGTCATCTCCACTTTTTCTTCTTCGGTGCCGACGCCGCTCTTCGTCGTCGGAGCCACCTCGGCCACCTCCGAGCTCCACCAGTGCTCAGGTACCCTCCTAGAAGCCCCTAGAAGCTTTGGCACCCACTGGAGTGGTTAGTTGCGAAGCTTTCGGTCATTTCGCATTTCGGCCGTTTTTGTCGCCGCCGCTCATCGTCGGCTAGCCGCCGTTCTGGGGCACTATCGCCGGTGTGAGTGGTACCAATGTGTGCGCATTGGTATTGCGGTCCCATTTTGGCCTTTAGCTCGCGCCATGGCCGATCGCCGGCGCAGCTCGGGACTGCGTCGGTTGTTTTGTCGGACGAAAACGGCAGTGCTGTAATGTCGTTCGGACACCGTAATGACGTTCATTAATGCTAATCATTGTTAATCATGGGTTAGTAATCATTAGCTGTCCTAAACCCACCTCCTCGATCACTACGGTGGGCCGCCGTCCTCAAAACCCCACGCACGTGCATTTAAACCCGTCATGTGACTTAGAGTCGGCGACGGTGGGCCCCATTGTCGGTAGCCCTGTTCAAATCGTGAGCGCCCAGTCAACCTCGGTAGTTCGATCTTGGATCGTGGCGGGATCGTGGGAGCAATTGGGTGTCAGAAGGCTCCTCAATCCCGACCCTTCATCGCTTGATCAACGGCCCAGAGGTGCGAGCATTCGCGGTCGAAGGTCACAATGATCCGGATCGTTGGAATCAAATCCAACGGTGCTTGTGGCGCGCGCATCTTTGAATCGGCCGATGCGGCGTGGGCGTCGGATATCTGTCGGCGGTCCACGTTGAGCCACGTCTTTTCTTTCGGTTGAGGATATAATTTCCTCGGTAGCTTTATCTTTCCACCGAAAATGTTGTTAAAACTTTAGAAATTCATATCTTTTCATTGTGGATCCTTTTAGGTGATTTCAGTAGTATTAATTTTCTTTTAGGCTAGAGATTAATCTAGAAATATTTCTAGGCCCTGTTAAGAACCAGAAATGTTGGGAATCGATTTTAGCCTTTTCATTTTTATTAAATATTCCAAAAAAATGTTGTAAAACTTAGAAAATCCATAACTTGTTCCTGTAAGTCCAAATAGAGCGAACTAAATTTTGTTAATTTCCTTTAGGGATGAACTTTAGTGAAGGACCAGTTTGCTAGTGGTCTTTGCTACTGATATAAATGATGTCCTAGTTTTAGAAATTAGAAAAATCATAACTAATTCGTTATAACTCCAAATGACCTGAAAATTTATATGGATTATCGCTATACCAGTAGGTATCTACCATAAAAGTTTCAGCTTCAAAATCTTTCTAGAAAATATTTTTGCTACAGTACCTAATTATAGCCGAAAATAGGTTTTTAGGGAATATCTTTTGCACCACAAATCCAAATTAAGTTTTTCCAGTTTCTATGACTAGGTATATTAGTATTTTACCTTGTGTATAAATTTCGTCGCATTTGGATAATTTTTGCTTGCTCTTTCGTTTAAGTGTTGCTCGTCTTATTGGTTGTTTTCGCTCTTTCGCTTAAGCCGACATTTGCGGTAACCCCAGAACGACCCTCATAAAATTTGAGCAACAGCAACCGAGCAAGCAGTTTGATCATTTCCATTGATCCCATTACTTTTAAAGTCTAATATTTTGTTTAACTTCTATGTATGCATTGCTATTTTGTTGTTAAATTGATTAGTTAGACCTCTAGTTGCATAATCTGTAGGTAAATGGTTATCCTCTACTACCGAGCCTAGGTTATTTCTTTGTGGTTAGAGTTCGATGGATGAACTCTTATCACTTAGTAGATTACGAATGAATATTGCTTAGCCATGCCTAGTTATCGGTAGTATTGGGCGATCATCGACTTAGTCGATGATCTTGATCACACAAATACTTATACTACTCCATTATGTCCAACCCTTGTGTTTTATTGATTTACAAATAAAAAAACTGAAAACAAAACTATATCTTGACTTGGGCACAATGGTATGTTGATGTGATCTGTTGGGTGTGTTGGAATGGTGCCTAAGTCCCCAAGGACCGAGTTACTTGTGTCACTAAGCCATGCGCTTATTGCGTGCTAACCACACGAGGGGGATATGGAACCTCTCTTGACTAAGTACTTTGGGGGGTGTTAATTATGAGCTGGTCGGTGGGTGTGTTCTTGTGTGTGTGTGTGGTGTTGGAGGAGCATTAGCGCCAGGTTAGGTGTCTAATGTGTCCTTCTCTCGGTGGGTTCGGCTCTTAATTAGCATCGTCCATTGGAAAGCGTCTTGTTAGACTTAGCCATGCCTGCATACCAAAGGAAGTGTGCTAACCGTGGTGGTGGAAAGGCGGTCTATCGTGTGGGTACATTGGTACACCCTGAGGGTTAAAACTATTCGAATAGCCTCGCCCTAGGTTATGGACATGCTTGGTAAGGGCGTGCAAGAACTAGACTACAACCTTTTAAAAACTTAAACTTGACATGGGTGGTATGAAGGGGTACTTCATGCTATTGTTGTGGTGACTATGGGTTAGTCACTTCTAGGTTGGTGTTGTTCTCTATCTATTGTTATAATTGTTTCTCTTTTATTTGAACAATAAAAGTTAATTGTAAACTGGCTTTGAATCTATTACCTTATTGTAAATGAAAACTTGCTTTATGCTGAAAATAAGTCCAGAGCCTCATCCACTTAAATAAAGCTTGCATGTAGGTAATTATAGTTCATTTATCTCACACGTCGGTCTTGCAGTACAAAAACAAGTTTTGTACTCATCCGCTTGCTTAATATTAATTGTTGCAGAGGAAGAAGGTGAGCCCCAAGGGCCTCACTTTTGTGAGCTGTGTTCTTGTGTTGTTGGGACGATTAGCTTGGCGGTCGGTTGGTTGCCTTGTGGGTAAAGGCACACCGATTGGCTTTTGTTTATCGCCATCTTATGGCCATTTTGCTTCATTGTGTATTTACTTATTTGTATGACTTTTGACCGGTCGGCCTCTCTCTTGTAATAACTCTCTTTATATTATCTATGTCTTTCAGTTGTTGCTTTTGCTTCAGCTCTATGTGTATGAATGGAATTGATGCATGATTTTGTAACAGGGTGTGTATACTGCAGTGCAGGAAGTATACATATCTCGAGGCTTGGTTTATTTGATTTGTACTGTTAGGACCAAGTGGATGGTTAAACAGTACAAGCCGAATAAACCGGGGTCCTCACATCAGACCTCTTGTAAGAATAGCCCAAAATCCGTTAATCATCCCCTTTTAAGCAATCTACTGACAAACAGTACTACAACCATGCACCAAAGAGACCATTGAACTGAACTAAGCATCTAATACTAACCACCCAACAATCAAAATGCAACTTGATCTGTGAACCTAGACGATAACCCAACTAATCACTAATTGATGTAACACAGTACAAACATGCTAGCATAAAATCTTGTCAATCAGATTCATCCAATCATACAAATTTGCATCATCCACAATTAACCTACTAATCAATCATCGACAAACGAACCTTGCGATCATACATGCACTCACCTAGTCATACATACACACGAGACATTTTGGACACCGAGGGAAGCGGAAACCGAAGCGGCGTCTTTGTCGACGGCGACGGCGGCGGCGGTGAGCCAATGGGGATGCCCAGAATGAGTTGTTGAGGGGTGGGGTCCTCCTGGTGGTAGCTTCGTGGCTTGAGGAGGCCGGTGGCGTGCGGCTGATGTGCGCGGGGAAGACCGAAGGGCGACGACGCTCGGGTGAAATGGTCCGGCCGAGGAGGTGAAGCTGGATGGCGCGGCGACGCTCGGGAGTGGCGGCCGAGGCAGACCTGGGCGTTGGGAGCACAGATCGGCGACGGGAGCTCTGCTCTGGGGTGGATTCGACGACAGGAGGGTCGACGGCGCTCGGGATGTCGAGGTGCGGTGGCGCGGGCCAGGGAGACCCAGGGGATGCGGCGGCCAGATCCAGAGCCAGCGGTGCATCCGAGGAGATAGGAGGAGGAAGAAGCTCGGTGGCGGCTCATCGGATCCATGGGAGTGGTGGAGAAGAACCTGGTGGCGCGGCTTCCTAGTGGATGCATCCTTGAATTGATGAAGGGAAATGCTCCTAGGGTAGAGGCACACCAGCGGAGTTGAGGCGGCGGGGGCAGTGAGCGGCGAGCGACATTGGGGAAGGGGCGGCGGCTTGCACTGGCTTGGTTTGAGCCCTGGAGAAGACAGGAGGATGGAGAGGAGATGCCAAGAAGATAAGGCCAGAGCACCAGGGCAGTCTGCGCTGGCGCGAGGAACATGCGCAATGGAGGCGCTTGCGCGTGTTGCTGCGCTTCGGCGACAGCAAGCAGGTGCGTGGCTCGGGCACCGCTTGGATAAGAAGGTCCTGGTGCGTAGGGCCCGCATGCAAGTGGGGTGGAACCAAAATTTGGTTTCAGATTTTAAAAAAAAGGTGAGACAACTTAAGGATTTAATAGACAAAGTTGTTTAGCTCTACAAATCCTGAAATTTTTATACACGCATTTTTTTGGAAACAAAAAGAAACTTGATTTGAAGACAAAAGCTTGAAATTTAAAGCAAATTTAAGAGTTTTAACAAAAGTTTTTGAAATTCTAACACTTTTATACATTTGAAACACAAACCCTAATATGGGGATGTTACAACTCTCCCCTTAGAAGAATCTCGTCAGAGATTAGGTGTAGAAGTGAAAGACTCGGCTTGGAGAGGGATGCATGAAGGATGCATAAGTGCAATCAGCTTCAGGACAATTTGGGTTTGGTTAATGAGAGTGCAATGGATCACATACATGCTTACCTGATTCTATCAAAAAGCAACCAAACCAATTCATAGATTTGATTTGACTTCCAAAGTTTACCAAATCAAATGTGGGTACCAACAACTATTAATCCTGTCCTATGGTAGAACTCACAGTTTAACTCCAATTTCAATCACATTCTCTAGAACTCTACTTGTGAGGACCCCAATTTATTTGGCTTGTAATGCTTAACCAACCACCTGGTCCTAGCATCACAAATCAAATAAACTGATCCTCGAGATATGTATACTTCCGAAAGCGATACACACCTCGTTACAAAATTAGACATCAACTCCATTCCAAACATAGAGTTCAAACACCACACTACCAAGCGGAAGATAAACAAATAGTAGAGTTATTACGGACCAAAGCCGACGGAGCCACAAGATACACAAATAAACCGAGCAGCGGTGAAGCAAAAGTGCCATAAGATGGCTATAAACAAAGCCAATCGCGTGCCTCCAACCCACAAGGCATCGGCCAGGACCGCCAAGTCTAGTCGTCACGAAAGCGGCAACTGACTCACGTAAGTGAGGCCCTTGGGGCTCACCTTCTTCCTCTGCAACAAAACATTAAGCAAAGCACACAGTACAAAGATTGTCTTTGTACCCGCAAGAGCTGACGTGTGAACTAGCGGACTGTTCATAAACTACATGCAGGCTTATTTGGTGAAGGCCATATGTTTTATTTGCATAAAGCCAACTTTATTTGCAATAATGTAATACAGTTGAAGGCAAGTTTGCAATTCGTTTTTAATGTTGAAATAACAGTAAAGATAATACTGACAACAGAGAAAGATAAACAACCTAGAGGTGACTACCCCAATAGTCACCACAACAATAGCACGAATCCCAGATTCGTACCACCCATCAAGTTTTAATTTAAATGTTGTAGTCTAACTCTTGGAAGACCTTGCAAGCGTGTCCATAACCTAGGGCGAGGCTATTCGAATAGTTTTAAACCTGCAGGGGTGTACCAATGTACCCACACTTGCATCGCCTTTAAGCCAAAGCACACTTCCGAAGGTATGCCGGCACAACTAAGTCCTACGAGACTTTTTCCAATATTGTGTATTAACTACGAGCCGCTCGTATGGATAGAAATCCATACGCTTACATGGTAAAGCCGAAAATACAACTACCCACTCAGGATAAAGCTTTTGGACAACTACCATGCTCCCACCTCCATCCCTCTGCGACCTCCTGCGACCGAGCCAATACACGCCAAAGTACTGGGTCAAGAGAGGTCCCATATACTCTAGTGTGGTTAGTACGCAAAATGCTTAGTTGATGTAACAAGATGTTCGGTCCTTGTTGACTCGGGCACCATTCGATCACACCCAACAGATCACACCAAACATACCGTTGTGCCCAAGTCTAAATCATTTTTGTTTTCATTTTAGTTTTGCAATTAAACATTGCAAAAATGTCAAACATAAAGTTATAGTAGATTTTGTGTGATCAAGGTTACCGACTAAAGTCGATAACCACTTGATTCTACCGATAGCTAAGCATGTCTAAGCTAGTTGACCGGATCTACTAAGTGACAAGAGATCATCCGGCGACCTCTAATCACGACAAATAACCTAGGCTCGAGTAGTAGAGGTCAATATTTTGTCTACAGGATATGCAATTACGGATTTAACTAATCATTTTAACATAAATTAAGCAATGCATACATACATTTGAAACAAAATATTAGAATTTAAAATCTTGGGATTATCATGATCAAAGCTGCTTGCACATTCTTTGTTGCTCAGAATGCTCAACTTGTTGCGGAGGATCGCTCTCGTGGTTACCGCAAATGTCGAAGCCTAACGATTGAACAAATAACAGCGAATAAGAACGAATAACAACGGCAAAACTCAATAATCAAATACAAACACCAATTTATACACAGAGGCTAGACCACCACAAAAGGAAAAACAAAATAAGCACACAGAGATGTTTCAAAAGACACGCTTTCAAGTGATTGATCTACCCACTCACTTATTTATCGGGTTAACCACAAAATCAATCCTCTTATATGCTTTAAACTTTGGATGGACTTTGATGGTGATTGTGTGCACATCTATTATTTAATCATCAAGTTAGTATATCAAAAACAGACTAGCTACTCTAAAACAACCATTATCGGTGAGAGCACGGAACCTACAAGAAGCTATTGAAAACACTAACTAGTCAAGTATCCAACTATGAGATGCTAAACAAAATTCTAATTAAGCTTGGGCTTTAATAAAATTCAGCTACTAACACATCTAAGTATCACACCCAAGGTAGTTAGAATCGCGATTCTACTCTTAGAATCTTACGATTCTCTGAACCCAAGATGACTGTCGATTCAAATCGCACCGTGAATCGAATCGGGTAGAATCGTGGTAGAGTCGCGATCCAAATCGTAGAATCGCGTAGAATCGTGTAGAATCGCGAGTAGAGTCGCGGTGAGTCGTTTGGACAAAAAATTATATTTTTGCAATTTTTGCAATTTTTTAGAATTAGGGGTTTGTGATATTTTGTTTTAGAGCAAAATTTATTGATATTAATTTATGAGAATAAAACTATAAATATCAGTGTGGTAATGCTAGTACAAATATCTATATTATGACATGAGCAATCTTGAGCTTGATAATGATAAGCTATTTTTATTCCTGTATGTCTAGCTGCTTTTAAGGAACATGCAAGTGTTGCAATTAGATATTGATTTACAAAAGTTGTGAACATTTCTCATGTAATTGTAGTAAACTAGTCATGGTCATTGGTCATTTCTCTGTATTTCGTAACTATATCACCTATCATGTCAGTACCATTATGCTTTTCTGTTGTGCAATAAAAAGTGCTTTGTCCCTTTTTGGATTATAAGTAAGTAGTAAACCATATAACAATCATACAAACTTATAGTATAGATGTTAAATATGTGTATTTTTACAATTCCGTAGAATCGCCGATTCTACGATTCGATACTACGATTCGATCCTATCAGAGGCAAATCGATCCAACTTAGGATCTCGACTCTAACTACCTTGATCACACCAACATATAGGAAGGTTATCACAATTCAGATGCTACTACTCCAAATCTTACTGCACTGACAAATCAAAAGTACAGAGACAACAACATGCTCATCTACTATCCTTTTGGTGAATCATGACAACAAGAGCCTTGAAGCTTAATGATACTAACCAACTGACTTAATACTAACCATTACTACTAAGGAAAGTCATCAAACACTAACCAGAGTTGAATAGCATAAGCATGAAACCAAATTCGGTTTACTGACAACAGAAAAACGACAACAGAGAAGAACAAATACAGAGAACCAGAACTAAAATGCTTTCAAACTTCCAACACCAAATTTTGATCATGCAATGAGAGTGAACTAATGGACAATCATAAGCATGATTAGCAACTAACTATAAAGCTCAAGGGAGATGGGCCCCACTGTCAGTCACGGGCAAAACCGAAGAACAGAGGAGCTCGGCGGCGCTGGACACGAAGTAAATCGCCGCGGTGGAAGGCGGCGAGGTGGGAACCAAGGCCAAAATGGGTCGCCGGAGGCTGCGCGAAGCCGTGGGTGGCCTCGAGGCGCCGGAGATGCACCGCGGCGCGCAGCCGAGCTTGGCGGCCGGCGGTGGGGTGACAAGGTGCGATCGCATCGTAGAGGAATACGATGAAAACTAGTGCGCGCATGAGCAACGATGGGTTACCGAGAACTCACCGGATGGCGCGAACTCAAGTGGCTGCGGAGATGGCGGCGGCGAGCTGCGGCGGCGCAAGGCGGTCAGCGGCGGCGAGCACGAGGTGAGCGAGAGGGCGCGTGAGTGAGCGGAGAAGAAAGGTGGAGTCGGTGATGCTCACCGAGCAAAGAATCAAGTTGGAGCTCACCGGAGAAGATGCGGCGGAAGAAGGCGGTTTCGGCGGACTTGAGAAGAAAGCCCGCGCGGCTCCACGCACGATGAAACTTGAAATTCCTTGAGGGTTTACCTCCGAGGATGTGGAACACACGACGCTGATCGGCGTGCTCGGAGATCACCGGGCGGCGGAGAATGCTCGAGGCGTCGCGGCGGCGCTCGGCTCTGGAGCTCGGTGGTGAAGAAAGGCGATGGAGACGAAGCGAGGTAGGAAAGCCCTCGGTGGCTTTTGTAGAGCAAAGCGGAGGCGGCGAGGTGAAAGCGGTGAGGCGGTGAAAAGACCGGTGAGGCGAGGTGGCGCGTGCATGCGCGGCGAAGCCAGCGAGCGCTGCTGGCGAAGCGGTGCGCCGAGGCGCTCGGCGGCGTGGCGAAGAAGACCTGCAGGTGGGACCGCCCATCGGCGAGAGTAAAGGTGCGACTCGAGTCGGGCAGTGCGGTGCGGCGAGTGGGTTTAACTCGATCAATATTGTATCGGCCGTTGGATGCGAGATGGACGGTCGAGATCTTTGTATGCATTCGGACGGTCGATTGCGACGCGAACGTGGACGTGCGATCTCCATCGGACGGTGATAGCCATCGGGCCCGCGGTGCAGCTAGGCGGTGCGACCGAGTCAAGTGGTGCGGTCGGGTTTGAGTCGGGCTCGGGTTCGAGCGACAAACGATGATTTCGGTTTTGAGTTTTAAAAGCTGAGAGAGTTTGGGGAATTTTAGAGGTAGTTCCGAGCTCCAAAATTTTCGAAATTTTTATGGTAGCTACAAGGGACATAGAACAACATTGCATAAATCTTCCAGAACTTTTTATGCACTGCATTGTTCTACAGAAAATTTACAAGCTGCTGACCTAGGGTTTGACCAGAAATTCAAACTAGTTTGACTTGGCCATTTGAAATAGCAAATAAAATCTAAAAATTGTGAAATAATTCAGGGAGGTAGCTAGGATGGTCAAGATGATAAGAAAATTAATTTCAGAGGATGATCATAGGTTTGAAAGCTAAGAATTTGATGACAACAATTTCCAATCACAAGAATTAAATTCTAAAAATTGGAAATTGCTAGGGAAAATTTGGAAAACTTCCAAATGATTTGATGAGACAACTAAAGTTTTTTATTTCTCCTCGAAATTTTACATTTGAAATACAAACCCTAAGTTAGGGCTGTTACAAATCTCCCCCATACAGGAATCTCGCCCAGAGATTACGGTCACTGGGAGAAGAAGGACTGTGTCTGCTCGGAGGCGATCTTCCGCTCCCAAGTGGCTTCATCCTCTGAGTGGTTCGACCACCGAACTTTAAGGAACTTGATCACACGGTTCCTTGTTCGCGTTCGGCTTCTTCGAGGATACTGACAGGGACGCTCACGATAAGGCAGATCTTCCGCACATCGATATTTTCCAATGGCGTTTCCTCAACCGAACACGGAGGCACTTCTTCAATCGTGACACATGGAAAACATCATGCACCCCTTCAAGTGTAGCCGGGCAACTCAAGCGTACGCAACGGCTCCCACTTTCTTGATGGCGATTAGGCGGAGCATGCAGGAGCCAATTTGCCCTTGACACCAAAACGGCGGTGTCCCTTCAAAGGTGAAACTTTGAGATACACAAAGTCATTGGGTGGAAGCTCACCACGGCGACGCCGATCGCATAGCTCTCTTCGCACGGGTGAGCTACGGCGCAAGTGCTCACGAATCAAGCGCACTTGGTTCTCGGCCTCATTGATGGAATGCGGACCAAAGAGCGCCTTTCACGGCTTTCGACCGGTTCAACGGTGTTCTGCGGCGCCGTCCATACAAAGCCTCAAATGGTGCCATACAGAGACTAGCTCGGAAGTGTTGTTGTAAGAGAACTCGGCAAGCGGCGGACTCTTCTCCCAATTCTTCCCATAAGAAAGAACACGAGCACGGAGCATATCTTCAAGCACTGGTTGTGGCGCTCCGTCGACCATCGATTTGAGGATGATAGGCCGTCTTTGAAAGTAAGACGAGTTCCCATGGCCTCCTGCGGACTATGCCAAAACCGAGAGGTAAGCAATACCTACTGGTCGGACACAATCGTCTTGGGTACACCATGCAAGCTCACAATCCTTGATACATAGAGCTCGGCTAGAGGTTCCACACGGGTGACTCTTGGACCGGAAGAAATGCGCCACTTTAGTTAGCTCGTCAATGACCACCCAAATGGCGTCATTTCCCTTGGATGAAGCGGGCAATCGGTGATGAAGTCCATGCCCACGAATCCCACTTCCATTTCGTGCGGCAAAGGCTGAAGGAGACTGTTGGGCGATGCTCGGCCTTGGCGACAACATATGTCACATCGGCCACGAACACGCAACCTCGCGCTTCATGCGAGTCCACCAGAATCTCTGACGCAGATCTTGGTACATTTTAGTGGCCCCGGGATGGATGGACAAAGGCGACTCGTGGGCCTCCTGGAGAATCAATTCCCGCAACTCGGGACCTTTGGGACCACGAGACGCCCAAACCACACAACACGCGCTCATCTTACGTAAAACATTTGGTGGTCCATTCTTGATGTTCTGCTTGATTTTACCCACACCAACATCTGATTGCCGTGCTGACTTGATTTGATCCACCAAGGTTGGTTGCACAACCAAGGCAGCAAGGGAGCCATGCTCAACCAAACCCAAGTTGAGACACTGAAATTCTCGCAAGAAGTGCGAGTTCTTTGCTCTTGGATCATCAGTATTGCAAGACACCTTTCGGCTAAGTGCATCGGCAACCACATTGGCCTTGCCAGATGATATCGAATACCCATGTCATAATCTTTGATCAATTCCAGCCATCTCCTCTACCGAGGTTGGATCATTTGGGTGAATAAATATTTCAAGCTCTTGTGATCGAATACACCTGCAACGATTACCGATCGATAATGCCGCCAAATCTTGAGTGCATGAACCACAGCAAGCTCTAGATCATGGGTGGGATAGTTGAGCTCATGAGGTCTCAAGCGCACGGATGCATAGGCAACGCCTTGCCTTCCCGCATAAGAACACATCAAGTCACGACGAGAGGCACGCAATAAATATCGAAGCTCTTGTGGATATCGGGAAGAGTGAGGACTGGGTGAAGTCAATCGTTGTTGAGCTCACAAAGCTCATCACACAAGCGAGGACCACACAAACCTCTTGTCCTTCTTGAGCAATTCGGTCATCGACTGCGATCTTGGAGAAGTTCTCGATAAAGCGCGGTAATAGCCCGCTAAGCGAGAAAACTCCGCACATCGGTGGTGACTTGGGCTGCCCCAAGATAGAACATCGCTGACCTTCTTTGGGATCCACGCTACGCCTCGGTGAAAGAATATGGCCCAAGAATGCCACTTCCTTCAACCGAACTCACATTTCTTTGAACTTTGCATATAGTGATGCTCCACAATTTGCCCAAAACAATCTTGGATGCTCAAAGATGCTCTGCTTCAGTCTTGGAATAGATAAGAATATCATCAATAAAGACCACCACAAATTTATCCAAAAACTCCATGAATACTGAATTCATTAAGTTCATGAACAAGGCTGGAGCATTGGTTAAACCGAAAGACATGACGGTGTACTCGTACAGCCCATAACGAGTAGTGAAAGCCGTCTTCGGAATATCCTCTGATCTGATCCTGACCTGATGATACCCCATTCTCAAATCAATCTTTGAGAACACCTGGGCTCCAGTCAACTGATCGAACAGATCATCGATGCGGGGCAAAGGGTATTTGTTCTTCACCGTCACCTCATTGAGAGGACGGTAGTCAACACACATGCGCAAAGTCTTGTCCTTCTTCTTCACAAAGATCACCGGACAACCCCAAGGAGATGAACTGGGACGGATGAAACCCTTTGCTTGGAGCTCACCAAGCTGCTTCTTCAATTCTTCTAGCTCATTGGGAGGCATCCGATACGGCGCCTTCGAAATCGGGGCGGTACCGGGCAGCAACTCGATGACAAACTCCAGATCTCGAACCGGAGGCATCCCAGGTAAATCATCAGGAAAAACATCTTCAAAGTCAGATACTATGGGAACATCCACGAATACGCAAGGTCAAGCCGCCTCTAATGCATATAGATGTGGCCCCTGTAGCTGCGGCGAAAATCCGACCTGCTCGCCTGAAGGGCTGGTGAGATAGACAATCTTCCTGGCACAATCGATCTTTCCCAAGTGTTGGGACAACCAATCCATGCCAAGAATCACATCCAGACTCGCTGAACTAAGCAGAATGAGGTTCGCCAAAAACCCCACTCCTTTGACTATGATAGGAACATCCCGACACTGTAGATCAGCTCTCATTTTCGACCCCGGAGAGCGGATGAGCAAAGGAACTCCCAAAGGAACACAGTGAAGGCCACTATCAGCAGCAAATGATCTTGAAATAAAAGAATGCGATGCTCCAGAATCAAATAATACTGCAGCAGGACGAGAATTAACAAGAAGTGTACCCATCACGACATCCGCGCCTCCCGAGCCTCCTCGGTGAAAGGTGGTTGACTCGACCGCCGCCGCACTCGGGCTTCGGATCATCTTACGTCGGTGGATGACCACTCCCTGCGCGTCCTCCATTAGGGCGAGGGGCCGCTGCAACACTCGAGGCGAGCATTCGCATAATGGCCCTTGTTGTGGCGGCGAAAACAAGTAACCTCGGCCGCCGGATTGCGGAGGCCGCTCTGTCTTGGATCGCGGCGCGCGTGGTGAAACACGGCTGCGGTGGGCGAGCTGGTGCGGATGGCCTCGGCGCGGTGGAGCAAAAGAACGGGACAGGTCTTTGCGGCCCACCCGGGACGAGTGAGGTGGTGTGAGTAGACCGATGTGCCTCCCATTTGCGCTTGGACTCGCCCAGCGCCTTTGCCTTATCTTTCGGCAACAATGGCCTTATCTACCAAGGCACGAAAGTCGAGAAGTCCACAATAGATAGCTTGTCCTCGCGGCTCCTCGGACAAGCCATCCATAAACTTCTCTGCTTAGCCTCATCCGAGGCCACCTCTCCGGAGCATAACGAGCGGATGATTGAACTCGTGCAGGTACTCAGTCACGGACTTGCGCCCTTGCTTGCGCGAGGAATTCCTTCTTTTCAGCTTCATCAGGCCATCGGGGATGTGGGCCCGACGAAAGGCGACTGAACTCCTCCCACGACCACATGGCCGCGGGCTGCATGGCGAGATATTTCTCCCACCATGAGTGTGTTGCGCCCTCAAGGCGGTGGGGCGCGAAGAGTGCCTTATCACGTGCACGGCGAGCTATGTTGAGATTTCGCTCAACCATGCGCGACCAATCATCCGCATCGAGAGGTCCTCGGAGCGGGAGAAAGTCGGCGGCTGCGTGCGGAGGAACTCTGCAAGTCCCGCGAGTGCGGTGGCGCCACCACCGCGGAGTGGAGGTATTCCTAGCAATAACCTCCAAGATCGCGTCGGTCCATGCGGTTTCGCTCGATCGGCGAGAACCTCGACCATGGTCGGAGGAGAAGCTCCTCATCATGACCAGCCTCTTGGCGCCACAGCGTTCTCCAGCCATCTGTTTCACCAAGACAAGTTAACAAATGGGAAAACACAAAGTCGACAACCCACTGCAAATAACTTACTAACAACACAAAATAAACACAAGACTTTTAAGTTACAAAACCAATTGACAAAAATCAGACACTTAGCAAACTCATACATATCTTACCCTTATACCCCCACAACTTTTAATTAGACTAATTCTCTATGGTTCTCCCAAAGACTGATTCTACCGGTAGCAACTATCTTTTAATAGGAAAGAGAGAAACCAAGTTTTAAACTCAAATTAGGGTAAGATGAGAGTAGAAGGCTAAGATAGGTAAGGAGTAAAATCTGAGAATCGCCTAGGTTTCATAAAACCCTTTTTATACTTTGAAATTAAGCTTTTTCAAAATATCCTAAGGACGACTATGCTTGGGTTACTACGGTCAGAATGGCTCTGATACCAACTTTGTGAGGACCCCAATTTATTTGGCTTGTAATGCTTAACCAACCACATGGTCCTAGCATCACAAATCAAATAGCTGATCCTCGAATATGTATACTTCCGAAGCGTATACACACCTCGTTACAAAATTAGACATCAACTCCATTCCAAACATAGAGTTCAAACACCACACTACCAAGCGGAAGATAAACAAGCAGTAGAGTTATTACGGACCAAGGCCGGCGGGCCACAAGATACACAAATAAACGAGCAGCGCAGGAAGCAAAAGTGCCATAAGATGGCTATAAACAAAGCCAATCGGCGTGCCTCCAACCCACAAGGCATCGGCCAGGACCGCCAAGTCTAGTCGCCCACGAAAGCGGCAACACGACTCACGAAGTGAGGCCCTTGGGGCTCACCTTCTTCCTCTGCAACAAAACATTAAGCAAAGCACACGAGTACAAAGATTGTCTTTGTACCCGCAAAGCGACGTGTGAACTAGCGGCACTGTTCATAAACTACATGCGAGCTTATTTGGTGGAGGCCATATGTTTTATTTGCATAAAGCCAACTTTATTTGCAATAATGTAATACGATTGAAGGAAAGTTTGCAATTCGTTTTTAATGTTGAAATAACAGTAAAGATAATCCGACAACAGAGAAAGATAAACAACCTAGAGGTGACTACCCCAATAGTCACCACAACAATATACGAATCCAGTTCGTACCACCCATCAAGTTTTAATTTAAATGTTGTAGTCTAACTCTTGGAAGACCTTGCCAAGCGTGTCCATAACCTAGGGCGAGGCTATTCGAATAGTTTTAAACCACGGAGGGTGTACCAATGTACCACACTTCAGACGCCTTTAAGCCAAAGCACACTTAGAAGGTATGCGGCACAACTAAGTCCTACGAGACTTTTTCCAATATTGTGTATTAACTACGAGCGCTCGTATGGATAGAAATCCATACGCTTACATAGTAAAGCCGAAAATACAACTACCCACTCGAGGATAAAGCTTTTGGACAACTACCATGCTCCCACCTCCATCCCTCTGCGACCTCCTGCGACCGGAGCCAATACGCCAAAATCTTGGGTCAGAGAGGTCCCATATACTCTAGTGTGGTTAGTACGCAAAATGCTTAGTTCAGTGTAACAAGATGTTCGGTCCTTGTTGACTCGGGCACCATTCGATCACATGCAGATCACACCAAACATACCGTTGTGCCCAAGTCTAAATCATTTTGTTTCGGTTTTAGTTTTGCAATTAAACATAGCAAAAATCTTTGAAACATAAAGTTATATTAGATTTTGTGTGAACAAGGTTCTTGTAACAACCCCAAAATTAGGGTTGGTATTTTAACTATGTAAAAGTATTAAAATTTAAAAACTTTTGGTTGTGTCTCTTAAATCATGCTCACAGTGTTCCAAAAATTTGTGCACAATTTTAAAATTTTGGAGATTGTATTAAAATTAGTGTTGAAATTTCAAACTTTTAAACTTAAATTCCATTTCTATTTGAATTCCAGAAAAGTGTGTGAATGAAAGTTTCCAAAAATAATTTATTCAAATACTAGATTATTTATCTGAATTATCATTATTTTACCAAATTTTTAGAAGTCATTTTGCCTTCCCAAAATTCAAAACAAATCCCAATTGCTGATTTAAACATAAATTAAATCTAACAAATTCTAATATATAAATTGTGTAAAATTATTTTCCTAAGTACCTTGTGATCCTCAGTACCCACAAAAAGTTTTAGAATTTTAAAATTTTATTTCTATTTCAAGCGCCAGGTCAAACTCGGTTGCTTTCGGTCAAAACTTAAATTAAAACATAACCCAAGTCGCCTTGTTCCTGCAGTGCGGACCCGAGTCCATTGAAACCGCGCCAGGGCTTGGCGAACCAGTTCGCAGAGCCACCTTCTCCCCTCTCACTTACCAGGTGGGCCGTCGTCAGCTCATTCTCTCCACGTGCCTCTTCTTCTCTGCGAGTGAGGCGCATGCGCGCCGGCGCGACCTCACCGCCTCACCGCCGCCGCCTGCCTACTCCGTTCCCTTTCCCGTGGGAGCGGTGCAGTGCATCTTCTTCACCTTGAGCTCTCTGCCTTCCCACGGCTAAGAAGCCTCTGGAGCTTCCAAGCATTCTTTCCCCAGTGAGCTCTCCTCTTCCGAGAAGGTCGGCAAGCCCTCTCGCGCCACCTCGAGCCGCCTCGAGCCGCCGATCCGCCTCCGGCTTTCCCCCACCGCCGCGTAGCCGGTGCGCGCGTCGCCATCCTCCCGGCGTCGCCGCTTCGCTGGCGCCGCACCCGCTCCCGACGTCGCCGCCTTCTTCCCCAAATCCGGCCGCACCGCCTCGAGCCGCCTCCGGTGCACCTCGATCCAATTCGTCGCGCCTGGAGCACCGCGCCGCCACCACAACACTTCCCCAACCGCCGGCCGAGCCTCCCCGGCGCCCTAGGCCGCCACCACCGCGAGCTTCCTGCCGCCCTGTCTCCGTCGCGGCCCACTCTAGTACTCCCCGCTCCACCGGCGCATGGTGAGCTCCTACCACCTCCCTCAAGCCCATGCTCACCTCCCTTCTCCTCTCCTCCCTCCGCGCCGTCGCCCTTTTCTCCTCCACGGCCGTCCGCGCTCGCCTTGGCCGTGCCGCCACGAGAGCCTCTCAGCTGCGCCGCCGCCACCCTCATGATCGCCTCCACTCCCCGGATCCATTTCAGCCCTTCCCGCCACCTCGTCGCCGTCCAACCGCCGGCCACGTTGCCACACTCGAGCTCTGGCTGTTCTGTTCTACTGTTCTGTTCCTGTAGCTCATCGCCCTGAAGATGTTCTCTATAACTGAAAATATAACCTTCTTGCTAAATCAACTCTCTTAAGCTAACTAATTTTGTGTATGTAGATTGATCACTAAATCTAAATTTAACAAACAGATAATTAGTTGACAAATCAGTTTAGTCTTTGGTGGAGAGATTGATCGAGAGAGAAGAAGAAAGTTCAGCATGTCAGTGCAACCCTCCTACAAAAATCCATGGTCTTGATACCAAATTTTGATGATGGTAATTTGTGTCACTCATTTGGGTTAGCAAGTCTAGAAGTTCAAATTGTGGGGAGACTAATTGTAGCACTCCTGTCCTGAGAATTTGGTTCGGTTGTAGGTGTTTGAGCAGTGATATGGGCATGTAAGTTGTCGATGAGGTTGATAGCTTTGGATTGTGGACAATTCTGATTTTTGTGCTTAGAAGTTTCAGTAGTCAGAAAATTGGATCTGCCTAATGCTATTGCAAACAACCTTGTGATTAAAAATGGAACCACTCAAATGCATTAACCTATTTGAGGTTTGATGGTTGAAAAAGTAACCATTAGCTCCATTTTTTTGAAAGTTATCTTATGTCTTATGAATAGAGAAGGTGTAGATGGCAAGTTGTTTTGTCGATAAGCTTTTGGATTTGCTATTGCGTGAGTTATAGATTGTCTTGATTCTTTAGTCTCTTGGCAATCATCTAGCCAATAGCATCCAAGTGCAGGAAGGATCTTTTGAGTGGTGAATGTTGAGAACTAGCAGAGTGCCCCAAATCCGAGAATTATGTGTGGGTTTCATTTTGTAAAACAGAGAACAACCTTGGTGTTTGACAATGAGTGTTACTCAAGTTAGTAATTAGAAATGATTGGTTTTGATTAACCAATTGAACACTTAAGCTTCAGGACAATCTTTTTGAAACCAAATATGGAGATGTTAAGCATGGATGATAGTCCAAAGCTTGTAATATGGCAAAAGAGGCTAATTTTGCTAAGTCTAGTAGTTAGTATTACTTGTGTTCTTTTAGACTTACCTAGTGGTAAAACATTAAGATTAGCAATCTTTGGTATGGTCATAGCATAAAGTATTAAGATTATTGCCCCTAGTTAAATCCAAAATAAATTGTTTACAACTTGAAATTTGGTAAACTCCACAATTACTTAACCAATTCAAATCATCTCCGAGTTCTATAATTTTGTGTCTTTAAGTTTATCTAGAACCATAATCAATGTACGTGTTGTTAAATTTTTGGGTCCTTTTGGCGTTACGGTGTTTATTATTTGTTTTCGCTTTGGCGGTTTTTATCGCTAGATGGCGTTGATTATCGAGAGCGATCCTCTGCGACAAGTCGAATATCTCTAGCAAAGCAAAGGCAAGCGATTTGATCATATCCAGTTCATTCCCATTATTTTCAAGTCTAATATTTTGTTTAACTTGTATGTATGCATGCTTTTGTGTCAAAGTAATTTTGTCGATTAGAGGTAGTTAATCCCATTGCATTGTTGCCACGAAAATTGTTCACCTGCCTCTACCTTAGGAATATTATTCTCTTTGGTGAATTAGAGCCGGTGAATGATTTAGGGCCTTTTATTTGTATTTACGATATGATGCTTAGCCATGCTTAGATACCGTAGAATTGGGCGGTTATCGACTTAGTCGATAACTTTGATCAAAAATTATTATATAACTTTATGTTTGACATTTTGCTATGTTTAATTGAGAAAACTAAAAACTAAAAACAAAATGATTTCGCATGGGCACAATGGTAAGATTGGTGTGATTCTTGGGTGTGATTGAAAGGTGCCCGGTCATTAAGGACCGAACATCTTGTGAGTATCATTATCCAGCATTTAGCGTGCTAACCACACTAGAGGGTATGGGACCTCTCTTGACCTAGTACTTTGGCGTGTATTGGCTCCAGTCGCGGGAGGTCGCGGGAGGATGGAGGTGGGAGCATGGTAGTTGTCGAAAAGCTTTATCTGAGTGGGTAGTTGTCTTTTCGGCTTTACCATGTAAGCGTATGGATTTCTATCCATACGAGCGGCTCGTAGTTGATACACAATATTGGAAAGCGTCATGTTAGACTTAGCCGTGCCCGCATACGAATGGAAGTATGCTAACCGTGTGTGGTGGAAAGGCGATCAAGTGTGGAGTGCGATGGTACACCCTGCGGGTTAAAAACTATTCGAATAGCCTCGTCCTAGGTGATGAACACGCTTGGGTAAGCTTATCAAGAGTTAGACTACAACCTTTTAATTAAAACTTGATGGGTTGGTATGAACGGGTGTTCATACTATTGTTGTGATGGCCATTGGGTTGGTCATCTCGGGGATGTCTTTATGTCACTACTTACTGTATCGTGTTATTTCGCAAATAAAATTGAATTGTTAAACTGCTTTCAAACTATTACATTATTGCAAAAGAAAACTTGCTTTCGCTAAAAGTAAGTCGAGCCCCTCCACTTAAATAAATCCTCGCATGTAGTTAAATTATAGTTCATTACCCTTACACGTCGGTCTTGCGGTACAAAGACAATCTTTGTACTGTGTGCTTTGCTTTATGTTTTTGTTGCAGAGAAGAAGGTGAGCCCCAAGGGCTTCCCTTTTGTGAGATGTCTTTGGTTTGACGACTAGCTTAGCAGCCGGTTGGTTGCCTTGTGGGTAAAGGCACACTAATTGGCTCTTTATTTATCGCCATCTTATGGCTTTTGCTTCCATTGTGTAGTTTGTTATTTACCTTGTAAGTTCATTCATTGTATATTGTGAAGTTTTGGTATTGTACCCTCTCGTGTATGGAATTGATGCATAATTTTGTGAAGAGGTGTGTATCTTTGCGGATTCTGGGAAGTATACATATCTCGAGGCTTGGTTTATTTGATTTGTGATGCTAGGGCCAGGTGGTTGGTTAAGCATTACAAGCCAAATAAACCGGGGTCCTCACAAAGTTGGTATCAGAGCTGTGCTGACCGTAGAAACCCCTAGCTTGGTCGTCATTAGGATATTTTGAAAAACTTATTTTCAAAATGTCAAATGGGTTGTGAAAACTTAAGTAAGTTCTCAGATTTTACTCCTTACCTATCTTAGCTTGCTCATCTCTTCTTATTCTTGTTGAGTTTTCGAAAAGGTTGTTCCCCTCTCTTCTCATTTCAAAGTTAGTTGGTTATCGGTTAAATTCGGTTTGGGGAATAATGAGATTTGAAAATATGAAGTGTTGATCGTTATTTAGTGAAGATTAGAAACACTCGGATTTGAAGCACTCATCTCAAGCTCGGATATAAGATCGGGACAGCAAAGCACAAGTTTTGGACTGTAAGCACTTAGTTCGTCGTTAGGGTTAAAAATGAAATGTTAAATCAACTAAAACTCATGGGATTAAAAGGGGTAGGATGTGATATTAGATGGCTAGTGCCCAATGCACCCTTATATGGTTTTTACCATGCACGTTAGATGCGATAGAACTTGATTTGTGCTCTGAAATTTTTCGTCTCAACCGATTGCTCGTTCATTCAATACGAGTTAGTCGTACCGGGAAGTAAATCTTTTGCTTTGTGATTTTGCACTGGTCTCATGCTTTCATACAAACATTTGGAGTTCATTTCTTGTTATGTGTTTGTAATCGGGTTAGGGTAATGTCAATTTCCCCTAGACGATGCCTTATTGCGATATTAGGATTAAATTAGGGTTATTCTTAGAGTATATACGCCCTAATGATATTACTTAGGATATAGACGCTAGATTTTGTAACCACTTGCTCTCTTTGTTCCAAATAGTTGCACATCGCCTACGGACGGCATGTATAGCAACTATGTCGGAACCTTTTTGAGTAGTTAGTACATGTTAGAATTAAATTGCATACCCATTGCCATTCCCTCACCTTATGTCCATTCTTTCCTCAACTTATCTTTCATGTACCGAAATGTTTAAGGGGGGTAGAAGATACCTCAAAATACTTGTTAGGCGTCCTGATTCCTATACCTTGATCATGCATATAGTTTCTAAATTAAGTCAAGCATGTCATGTTACTCAAGTTGCATAGAACAAGAAGCATGTAACCAAGCATGTAAGCATTTGCACTCTCATTAACCAAAAATTTAAGATTTGCCTTAGAACTAATTTGCACACATGCATCCCCTCGTGCATTCATCCTGTGCATTTCCTGTCCCAGCCAAGCAAATAGAACTAGAGAGGTGAGAATAAGCGAGACCACCTTAAACCTTGCTTTCCTTCTCTTTTCTGCACTGAATCCTGGTATTGATACTAGGTTATCATCTAACTAGTCCTTCCGTCCTATCGATCGATGCCCCTTTTCGGTCGACTGATTGGAGCCGAGTCTTTCATACTACCAGAAGAAGACGTGAAGCGTGATGTCAAATTATCTTCAAATCAAGAAAGGAAAGGTTAAACAAAGCAATGGAAAGGGAAATGTGACAGCAACGTCAGGATACTGCGTCATGATCTTCCAGCACTATCTCTGAAGGAAATCAAGACAACAGATGGTGCATTTCGTTTAGAGTTGAAAAGGACCACCTAGAAACCACTTAACAGAAGGGCATTAGAAATCCTTCCGCAAACTTTCTCGCTTTAGAACCTAAAACTTCTGAAGAACCTCTCCGGATTCGAAATTGAGTTCGGCTCACGTCAAAACCCGAAGTATGACCACATGACCAAACCCACCTAGGTTACCACAGCCTTTCGTTCTGACTTCCGAACTACCGGAATCTCGGGACGAGATTCTGTTTAAGGGGGGTAGATTTGTAACAACCCCAAAATTAGGGTTGGTATTTTAACTATGTAAAAGTATTAAAATTTAAAAACTTTTGGTTGTGTCTCTTAAATCATGCTCCTGGTGTTCCAAAAATTTGTGCACAATTTTAAAATTTTGGAGATTGTATTAAAATTTCTGTTGAAATTTCAAACTTTTAAACTTAAATTCCATTTCTATTTGAATTCCAGAAAAGTGTGTGAATGAAAGTTTCCAAAAATAATTTATTCAAATACTAGATTATTTATCCTGAATTATCATTATTTTTACCAAATTTTTAGAAGTCATTTTGCCTTCCCCAAAATTCAAAACAAATCCCAATTGCAGATTTAAACATAAATTAAATCTAACAAATTCTAATATATAAATTGTGTAAAATTATTTTTCCTAAGTACCTTGTGATCCTTAGAGTACCCACAAAAAGTTTTAGAATTTTTAGAATTTTATTTCTATTTCAAACTGCCCGGTCAAACTCAGTTGCTTTCGGTCAAAACTTAAATTAAAACCTAACCCAAGTCGCACTGTTGTTCCGTCCGACCCGAGTCCGAGTCAAATGGCGCCACCGGGCTTGATCGAACCAGTTCGCCGAGCCACCTTCTCCCCTCTCACTTACGGTGGGCCCGTCGTCGGCTCATTCTCTCCACGTGCCTCTTCTTCTGCTGAGTGAGAGCGCATGCGCGCAGTGCGCACCTCACCACCTCACCGCCTGCCGCTGCCGCCTACTCCGTTCCCTTTTCCCGTGGGAGCAGCGCCGAGTGCATCGTCTTCACCTTGAGCTCTCTGCCTTCCCACAGCTAAGAAGCCTCCTGGAGCTTCCGAAGCATTCTTTCCCCGATGAGCTCTCCTCTTCCCAGAAGGTCGGCGCGCGCCCTCCTCGCGCCACCTCGAGTCGAGAAAGATATCGTCAGATTCTCCTTCTATTGATTCTTTTCCGATCGAGATGTATGGATCCATGTGTCTACATACCTAGATTCTGTTCATGGATTAACGAAAATGTGCAAGAGCTCTATTTGCCTCTGCCATTCTATGAGTCGCTTCCTTTTGCGTATGGCACCCACTCCTTTGGCGCATCTACTAATTCGAACTTAATTTGAAAGCCATATTTCGACCGGACGCTTTTGGGATGCTTCTAATAACCAACGAATGGCAAGTGCTCTTCCTTGTTTAGATCCTATTTCAATCGGAACTTTCGCGTCGATCCTTTTTATTCGTCTTGTTTTTACTCCTATATTGGGAGTTACTCTCGTATTGCTTGACGTAAAACCAATAGTGGATTTGTTTACGTCTTTTGTTGAATCTTTCACGGCTCGATAGAGAATGAGCCGCCGATCCCGCCTCGGCTTTCCCACCGCCGCGAGCGGTGCGCGTCGCCATCCTCCGGCGTCGCCGCGCCCGCGCCGCACCCGCGCCGGCGTCGCCGCCTTGTTCCCCAAACCGGCCGCACCGCCGAGCCGCCTCGGTGCACCTCGATCCAATTCGTCGCGCCTGGAGCACCGCGCCGCCACCACAACACTTCCCCAACCGCGGCCGAGCCTCCCGCCGCCCTAGGCCGCCACCACCGCGAGCTTCCCGCGCGCTCCTCGTCTCTCGTCCGCCCACTCTAGTACTCCCCGCCTCCCCGAGTGCATGGTGAGCTCCCTACCACCTCCCTCAAGCCCATGCTCACCACCCTTCTCCTCTCCTCCTCCGTGCCGCCGCCTTTTCTCCTCCACGGCCGCCGCCGCTGCCATGGCGCCGCCACGAGCCTCTCGAGCTGCGCCGCCGCCGCCCTCATGATCGCCTCCACTCCCCGGATCCATTTCATCCCTTCCCGCCACCTCGTCGCCATCCAACCGCCGGCCACGTTGCCACACTCGAGCTCTGGCTGTTCTGTTCCTATAGCTCATCGCCCTGAAGATGTTCTCTATAACTGAAAATATAACCTTCTTGCTAAATCAACTCTCTTAAGCTAACTAATTTTGTGTATGTAGATTGATCACTAAATCTAAATTTAACAAACAGATAATTAGTTGACAAATCAGTTTAGTCTTTGGCTGGAGAGATTGATCAGAAGAGAGAAGAAGAAAGTTCAGCATGTCAGTGCAACCCTCCTACAAAAATCCATGGTCTTGATACCAAATTTTGATGATGGTAATTTGTGTCACTCATTTGGGTTAGCAAGTCTAGAAGTTCAAATTGTGGGGAGACTAATTGTAGCACTCCTGTCCTGAGAATTTGGTTCGGTTGTAGGTGTTTGAACAGTGATATGGGCATGTAAGAATTGTCAGTAGGTTGATAGCTTTGGATTGTGGACAATTCTGATTTTTGTGCTTAGAAGTTTCAGTAGTCAGAAAATTGGATCTGCCTAATGCTATTGCAAACAACCTTGTGATTAAAAATGGAACCACTCAAATGCATTAACCTATTTGAGGTTTGATGGTTGAAAGAAGTAACCAGTAGCTCCATTTTTTTGAAAGTTGTGCATTATGTCTTATGAATAGAGAAGGTGTAGATGGCAAGTTGTTTTGTCGAGTAAGCTTTTGGATTTGCTATTGCAGTAGTTAGAGATTGTCTTGATTCTTTAGTCTCTTGGCAATCATCTAGCCAATAGCATCCAAGTCTGGGAAGGATCTTTTGAGTGGTGAATGTTCAGAACTAGCGAGTGCCCCAAATCCGAGAATTATGTGTGGGTTTCATTTTGAAACGGGGAGAACAACCTTGATGTTTGGCAAGAGTGTTACTCAAGTTAGTAATTAGAAATGATTGGTTTCGATTAACCAATTGAACACTTAAGCTTCGGAGACAATCTTTTGAAACCAAATATGGAGATGTTAAGCATGGATGATAGTCCAAAGCTTGTAATATGGCGATGAGGCTAATTTTTGCTAAGTCTAGTAGTTAGTATTACTTGTGTTCTTTTAGACTTACCTAGTGGTAAAACATTAAGATTAGCAATCTTTGGTATGGTCATAGCATAAAGTATTAAGATTATTGCCCCTAGTTAAATCCAAAATAAATTGTTTACAACTTGAAATTTGGTAAACTCACAATTACTTAACCAATTCAAATCATCTCCGAGTTCTATAATTTTGTGTCTTTAAGTTTATCTAGAACCATAATCATCTTCGTGTTGTTAAATTTTTGGGTCCTTTTGGCGTTCGTGTTTATTCATTTTTTTCGCTTTGGCGGTTTTATCGCTAGATGGCGTTGATTATCGAGGCGATCCTCTGCGACAAGTCGAATATCTCTAGCAAAGCAAAGGCAAGCGGTTTGATCATATCCAGTTCATTCCCATTATTTTCAAGTCTAATATTTTGTTTAACTTGTATGTATGCATGCTTTTGTGTCAAAGTAATTTTGTCGATTAGAGGTAGTTAATCCCATTGCATTGTTGCCCTGAAAATTGTTCACCCCTGCCTCTACCTTAGGAATATTATTCTCCTTTGGTGAATTAGAGCCGGTGAATGATTTAGGGCCTTTTATTTGTATTTACGATATGATGCTTAGCCATGCTTAGATACCGGTAGAATTGGGCGGTTATCGACTTAGTCGATAACTTTGATCACAAAAATTATTATATAACTTTATGTTTCAGCATTTTGCTATGTTTAATTGAGAAAACTAAAAACTAAAAACAAAATGATTTCGACGCGGGCACAATGGTAAGATTGGTGTGATTCTTGGGTGTATTTGGAAAGGTGCCGGTCAGTAAGGACCGAACATCTTGTGAGTATCTGTTATCCGGGCATTTGGCGTGCTAACCACACTACGAGTATGGGACCTCTCTTGACCTAGTACTTTGGCGTGTATTGGCTCCGGGTCGCGGAGGTCGCGGGAGGGATGGAGGTGGGAGCATGGTAGTTGTCCAAAAGCTTTATCACGAGTGGGTAGTTGTCTTTTCGACTTTACCATGTAAGCGTATGGATTTCTATCCATACGAGCGGCTCGTAGTTGATACACAATATTGGAAAGCGTCATGTTAGACTTAGTGTGCTGCATACGAATGGAAGTATGCTAACAGTGGTGGTGGAAAGGCGGTCTAAAGTGTGGGTGCGATGGTACACCTGCGGGGTTAAAAACTATTCGAATAGCCTCGTCTAGGTGATGAACACGCTTGGGTAAGCTTATCAAGAGTTAGACTACAACCTTTTAATTAAAACTTGATGGGTTGGTATGAGCGGGTGTTCATACTATTGTTGTGATGGCCATTGGGTTGGTCATCTCGAGGATGTCTTTATGTCACTACTTACATCGTATATTTGTTATTTCGCAAATAAAATTGAATTGTTAAACTGCTTTCAAACTATTACATTATTGCAAAAGAAAACTTGCTTTGCTAAAAGTAAGTCGAGCCCCCTCCACTTAAATAAAGCACATGTAGTTAAATTATAGTTCATTGCCCTTACACGTCGGTCTTGCGGGTACAAAGACAATCTTTGTACTCGGTGCTTTGCTTTATGTTTTTGTTGCGGAGGAAGAAGGTGAGCCCCAAGGGCTTCCCTTTGTGAGATGTCTTTGTGGGTTTGGCGACTAGCTTGGCGGCCGGTTGGTTGCCTTGTGGGTAAAGGCACACTAATTGGCTCTTTTATTTATCGCCATCTTATGGCTTTGCTTCATTTGTGTAGTTTGTTATTTATCTTGTAAGTTCATTACATTTGTATATTGTGAAGTTTTGGTATTGTACCCTCTCGTGTATGGAATTGATGCATAATTTTGTGAAGAGGTGTGTATCTGCGATTAGGAAGTATACATATCTCGAGGCTTAGTTTATTTGATTTGTGATGCTAGGGCCAGGTGGTTGGTTAAGCATTACAAGCCAAATAAACCGGGGTCCTCACAGTTACCGACTAAAGTCGATAACCGCCCAATTCTACCGATAGCTAAGCATGTCTAAGCTAGTTGACCCGGATCTACTAAGTGACAAGAGATCATTCAGCGACCTCTAATCACAGCAAATAACCTAGGCTCAGGTAGTAGAGGTCAATATTTTGTCTACAGGATATGCAACTACGGATTTAACTAATCATTTTAACATAAATTAAGCAATGCATACATACAGCTGAAACAAAATATTAGAATTTAAAATACTGGGATTATCATGATCAAACTGCTTGCCTGGCTGCTGTTGCTCAGAATGCTCAACCTGTTGCAGAGGATCGCTCTCAGGGTTACTGCAAATGTCGAAGCCTAACGATTGAACAAATAACAGCGAATAAGAACGAATAACAACGGTAAAACTCAATAATCAAATACAAACACCAATTTATACACAAAGGCTAGACCACCACAAAAGGAAAAACAAAATAACTGCTACAGAGATGTTTCAAAAAGACACGCTTTCAAGTGATTGATCTACCCACTCACTTATTTATCAGGTTAACCACAAAATCAATCCTCTTATATGCTTTAAACTTTGGACAGACTTTGATGGTGATTGTGTGCACATCTATTATTTAATTATCAAGTTAGTATATCAAAACAGCTAGCTACTCTAAAACAACCATTATCGGTGAGAGCCACGGAACCTACAAGAAGCTATTGAAAACACTAACTAGTCAAGTATCCAACTATGAGATGCTAAACAAAATTCTAATTAAGCTTGGGCTTTAATAAAATTCAGCTACTAACACATCTAAGTATCACACCAACATATAGGAAGGTTATCACAATTCAGATGCTACTACTCCAAATCTTACTTTGACAAATCAAAGTGCTGAGACAACAACATGCTCATCTACTATCCTTTTGGTGAATCATGACAACAAGAGCCTTGAAGCAATGATACTAACCAACTGACTTCATACTAACCATTACTACTAAGGAAAGTCATCAAACACTAACGAGTTGAATAGCATAAGCATGAAACCAAATTCGGTTTCATGACAACGTAAAAGCGACAACGAGAGAAGAACAAATACAGAGAACCGAACTAAAATGCTTTCAAACCAACACCAAATTTTGATCATGCATTGAGAGTGAACTAATGGACAATCATAAGCATGATTAGCAACTAACTATAAAGCTCAAGGAGATGGGCCCCACTGCCGATCACGGGCAAAACCGAAGAAACGAGAGGAGCTCGGCGCTGGCTGGACACCGGAAGTCGTCGCCGTGGTGGAGCGCGGCGAGTGGGAACCAAGGCCAAAATGGGTCGCCGGAGGCTGAAGGCGTGGGTGGCCTCGAGGCCGGAGATGCACCTGGCGCATGGCGCCGGAGCTTAGCGGCCGGCGATGGGGTGACAAGGTGCGGCGCATCGAGAGGAATCGATGAAAACTAGTGCGCGCATGAGCAACGATGGGTTACCAGAACTCACCGGGATGACGCGGAACTCAAGTGGTTGCGGAGATGGCCGGCGGCGGCGAGCTGCTTGGCGGCGCAAGGCGGTCAGCGGCAGCGAGAGCACGAGGTGAGCGAGAGGGCGCGTGAGTGAGCGGAGAAGAAAGGTGGAGTCGGTGATGCTCACCGTGCAAAGAATCGAGTTGGAGCTCACCGGAGAAGATGCGGCGCGGAAGAGGCGGTTTCGGCCGACTTGGAGAAGAAAGCCCCGCGCAGCTCCACGAGCGATGAAACCGAAATTCCTTGAGGGTTTACCTCCCAGGGATGTGGAACACACCGTAGCGATCGGCGTGCTCGAGATCACGGGCGGCGGCAGAACGCCGAGGCGCGTGGCGGCGGCGCTCGGCTCTGGGCTCGGTGGTGAAGAAAGGCGATGGAGCGAAACGAGGTAGGAAAGCCCTCGGTGGCTTTTGTAGGAGCGGCGGAGGGCGAGGTGAAAGCAGTGGGCGGTGAAAAGACCGGTGGCGAGGTGGCGATGTGCATGCGTGGCGGCGCGAGCGCTGCCATGGCGGCGGTCTGTGGAGGCTGGCTCGGCGTGGCGAAGAAGACCTGCAGTGGGACCGCTGTCGGCGAGTAAAGTGCGACTCGAGTCGGGCCAGTGCGGTGCGGCGAGTGGGTTTAACTCGATCAATATTGTATCGGCGTTGGATCCGAGATGGGCGGTCGAGATCTCTGTATGCATTCGGACGGTCGATTGCGCGCGAACGTGGACCGTGGCGATCTCCATCGGACGGTGATAGCCATCGGGCCCGCGTGGTGCAGCTGAGGCGGTGCGACCGAGTCAAGTGGTGCGGTCGGATTTGAGTCGGGCTCGGGTTCGAGCCCGACAAGCGATGATTCTGGTTTTGAGTTTTAAAAGTGAGAGAGTTTGGGAATTTTAGAGTAGTTCCCGAGCTCCAAAATTTCCGAAATTTTTATGGTAGCTACAAGGGACATAGAACAACATTGCATAAATCTTCCAGAACTTTTTATGCACTGCATTGTTCTACAGAAAATTTACAAGCTGCTGACCTAGGGTTTGACCAGAAATTCAAACTAGTTTGACTTGGCCATTTGAAATAGCAAATAAAATCTAAAAATTGTGAAATAATTCAGGGAGGTAGCTAGGATGGTCAAGATGATAAGAAAATTAATTTCAGAGGATGATCATAGGTTTGAAAGCTAAGAATTTGATGACAACAATTTCCAATCACAAGAATTAAATTCTAAAATTGAAATTGCTAGGAAAATTTGGAAAACTTCCAAATGATTTGATGAGACAACTAAAGTTTTTTATTTCTCCTCGAAATTTTACATTTGAAATACAAACCCTAAGTTAGGGCTGTTACACTTGCTTACATATCCCATTACACTTGCTTCATAAATTTCTATCATAGGGTATGTCCAATACAACCCTCAAATAGTGAACACTAAGGATCCGTATTGCCATGCCTACAATTCACCAATTAATACATAATATCAAAATCAACATAACCATTCTAGGTTAAAGATATACCTCATTTATCCATAGTTAATTCCGACCTAAGTAAATCAATTCGCCAAAAGGTCATCCATCCAAGGTGAGGTTGTAATCCAACTATAATCCAATTAGTCAGAATCACTAACTTTATCCAGATCAAGTTATCTGCAATAGTTATCTTAATTTGATTCAACACTATCATATCGATACCTTCTAAAATCTACTTATCCTCAAGTATCATCTGAATCCAACTATCACATTTAATCACTCCTAAATAATCTAATTATATCATCCTTGGGACAACATAAAGATAAAACTCCTATTCAATCCTCATGGTGAGTCACTATCGACCCATTAATCATCTAATCATTCCTTATCTCGGAGTACTACTGATCAGGTTATATACCCAAATACAACCTCCACAAATCTTTATTTATCAACATAAGTATTCACCAAAGTTTATAATATCATCATAGTTTCAAATTTTAACTTTATCAGATTAGACCAAAATCCAACTAACAATCTTATTGACAAATCAACTGAGACATACCAAAATATAAATCCACAAGTGAACTTGTCAAATTATTTATTCAATTCTATACATGTATTCCATGAGTCCCACCTGCATGCCCTCCAACATAATTTCAACATCACCCACAAGCAAGCTTACACCGCACTACAATAGTTCTATTTATACTCATATCACAACCTCTTATGGTAGCACCTTTCAAAATCCATGAATGATCCCACAAAGGTTAATATCTCAGGATACAAAAAGCAAATTAATCCTTCTAAAATCATATTCGAGGACAATGAATAATAATCCCATTCCTCGGTTATCAAGTATCACTTTGAGCACGTTAATTCCTCCGACAACTAATCACTAGGAACTGCTACCAATCCTTGTATTGATCACATTTCATTTACAAATTCAATTATTCCTGATAATTCAATCCAAATATGGTTCTGCGGTGATGTCTTACAAACACTTATCCAAATGATTTCTAGAACTCCACCAACATGCCACCCGTTTGATTCATTCTAAATATCACAAGATATCCTCGATACATTCTCATTAATTATTTATCGTGCAAGTCTCCTATAACATCACCTAGACCTAAGGATATAGCATGCATCCATCCATTGCTCAGGTTGCCTTCAATCATCAGGATTTGTTTTCTTGGTCAGGACTAATTCCATTTGGGCTTTTGTGGTGGTGATGCTTATTTAGTCTTGACATCTCGTGGTGTTCTCAGCAAGGGATGAAAAGAGAATAGCAAGATGTAGGGAGAAGACCACGGGGATAAGGTCACTAAACCCATTTTTCTTTTAAAATTTTCAAATTTTAACAAACGGAAAGTCGAGAGAACATAAAACAATCACACAAATCATTTTAAAACAAGCTTTTCCCTGTGATTGCGAAATACGACGCCCATGGGCAAAATAAGCAGTACATAGGTTCCAAATAAAAGCTCACGACAGTACATCGTCTACTCGTGAAGATACACACATAGGAATACACAGGGGTTACTCAAAATGAGATTGTCCTATCCTAACAGGTTATCATGTTCCTGAACTTAAGTATTTGAAATTCGGATAAGAGGAGAGAAAACCAATCACTTTTCGAATTCAAAAGAAGATTCAATAGATAAGAGAATAATCTTTAGGAGGGATAAGAATGAGCAATAATACTTATGTTTTTCACAAAGCTTTTGTAGGTGAAGATAGGTTTTGAAAACTTCCACTAATGAAACTAACGACCATGCAAACTAAGGTCACGACCTAGAGTCGATATGCTCTGATACCAAACTTGTAAGACCCCAAATCTGAAACTTGGGACCCACTGTGTATATTTGTGTTATTCCCTAGATCAGTAGCTGGCACACACAGTTACATTGTTGGTTCAAACACATATCATGAAATTTTAAAAAAACTATTGCATAATATTAAACAAAGCGTAAATATACCTTACGGCTTTTGACTTGCAGAATAGCCGGAAGGCCAAATAACTTTCAGAGAACAGGAGCGGAAGCAGCAACAACGTGCAAGCGTGGAACCCTCACGATATGCCCACCGGCAATCGACTGTGGGCTTGCGACCTAGTTCTTGGCCTTCTTGATAATCAGTCTTGTCCAATGCTCATCATCGTCCCTGTAGTGCTTACTGACTAAAAAGAATGTAAACTGCGAGCATGAGTACACAACCGTACTCGTGAGCCAACACACAATGCAGTTATTTTATATATGCAAGGCTAGTCTAGTGAGTTTTATGTTTCTTTTATTTGCGCAAAGCAATATTTCAATTCAAATACAATGTATTAGATTCAAGAGGCAAGAGAGCAAACATTTTGAATACTTTTAAATAACAGCGAGTAATAACATTATACAACAATTAACAATAACAGGTGGCTGCCCCTGCAGCACACCACAATAGCATGAGAAACCCTTCTCGATACCACCCATCAAGTTTTATGTTTTAAATTCCAAAATGTTGAGTCTAACTCTCGAAAGACCTCCCCAAGTGTGTCCATAACTAAGGACTTGGCTATTCGAATAGATTTAACCCTGTAGGGGTGTACAACTTTACCCACATGTCAGACCGCTCCTTTTGCCACCGGATAAAGCACACTTCCGAAGGTATGCCGACAGAGCTAAGTCTTACGATACGTTTCCAATATTATGTATTATCTACGAGCCACTCGTATGGATAGAAACCCATACGCTACATTGTAAAGCCAAAAGTCAACTACCCTATGAGGGTAAAACTTTCGGACAACTACAATACTCCCAACACAATACATTTCCTTGTTCAACACAACACACACACACACCCTCCTGCGACTCAGAGCTAATATCGCCAAAGTACTAAGCCAAGAGGACCCATATGACCCTCATGTGGATGCATAATAATGCTTGGTTTAGTGTAGCAAGATGTTCGGTTCTTGTTGACTCGGGCACCATTCCAGTCACACCCAAAAATCACACAAACATACCAATGTGCCCAAGTCCAAATCATTTTGTTTTCATTTTTAGTTTTCACAATTAAACATAGCAAAAATGCTGAATCATAAAGTTGTAATAAATTTGTGTGATCAAGGTTATCGACTAAGTCGATAACCGCCCAATCTACCGGAAACTAAGCATTGCTAAGCATGACAACGAATAAACATAATTAGACCACAAAACATCCACCGGACTCTAATTCACCAGTGGGATTATTAACTAAAGCTAGTGGCAGGGGATGAACAATTTTAGGGAATTCATTCAGTAGGTTTAGCAACCTCTAATCGCTAAAATACTTGACAAATAAAGCATGCATACATACAGTTGCAAACAAAATAATAGTTTTGAATACAATAGGATCAATATGATCAAAGTGTTGACTCGACTTGCTCATTATTCTGATGACCTCGGTCAGGCTCTTGCGCAATGTTTTGATAATCACCACGCTCAGAATACGGATAATCATTCTGATCAATGTCCTAATAATCTTGATCTTGACCTGGTCCTTGTTGGGGTTGTCGATCCATTATTTCTTCAAATGCTAACTATGCATAATATGATTAAATCCAAGAGCAACTGAAACAACCAAATGAAATCCAATAAATTCAGATATATTCAATAAAAAGGTAGCACTTCAACAAAAGTAGACCTATCTGACGATACATTGAAAGACAGAAGTACTCCATATGATATTAATCATACTCAGAGGAGTTAAAGAAGGGACACTGCAGACAAAGTATATCTAGGGAGTTGATAAAGGAAATACTTCAGACCAAAGTATAACCAAGGAGTTGATGAAAGAAATACTGCAGACGAAATCTAACAGGGAGAGAGAATGTCCGCAGGAACATTCCTCGATGGTTATTGATATGGGAGAGATTCTCTGGTTTAGCTATGACTCACCGATCTGCTTTCGGATCACAAAGGGTTCTGCCATTGAGAACGGATGACGACGAACGATACCTAGAGCCTAGGTAATGATGTTTTTCTTAACAAACTACCTAGCACTCACAAGCACTCTCTACAGACATTCTATGAATACATCCATGATGATCATACAGTCAAATTTGGTCCTCGCAATTAATCAATAACTGACTTACTAACCATTTACCTTAAACTGCTATATCAAATTAATCTAAGTGTACTCTGTGCACAGATCAAAAGGCCCACTGACCATTTCTTGATTAACTACATTTAGGCATGTCAATTATTGTTGGGAGTACTCCTTAGCTAATTAACTCACTAACAGATACTATATGGCTAACTAAATACCAAACTAATTATCGAACTAATAGCCCTTAATCACCTTAACTATCTATGCAAAGCTATCTGCGCATACTGATCTACCACTACAAGACTACTACAGACTTGACTTTGAAAAATTAGTTCATAACAGTCCAGTGGGCTAACAACTACCCTTACCATTCTTGCTCAGACCTCTTGTAAGAATAGCCCAAAATCCGTTAATCATCCCCTTTTAAGCAATCTACTGACAAACAGTACTACAACCATGCACCAAAGAGACCATTGAACTGAACTAAGCATCTAATACTAACCACCCAACAATCAAAATGCAACTTGATCTGTGAACCTAGACGATAACCCAACTAATCACTAATTGATGTAACACAGTACAAACATGCTAGCAGAAAATCTTGTCAATCAGATTCATCCATTCATACAAATTTGCATCATCCACAATTAACCTACTAATCAATCATCCTGACAAACGAACCTTGCTGATCATACATGCACTCACCTAGTCATACATACACACAGAGACATTTTAAGACATACCGAGGGGAAACGGGAAGCCGAATGCGTCTTTGTCTGCCGCGGTGAGGCGATGAGCCAGTGAGGATGCCAGAATGAGTTCTTTGAGGGTGGGGTCCTCCTGGTGGTAGCTTCGTGGCTTGAGGAGGCCGGTGGCGTGCGGCTGCTGTGCGCGGGGAAGACCGAAGGGCGACGATGCTCGGGTGCAATGGTCCAGCCGAGGAGGTGAAGCTGGACGGCGCGGCGACGCTCAGGAGTGGCGGCCGAGGCGGACCTGGGCGTTGGGAGCACAGGTCGGCGATGGGAGCTCTGCTCCGGGGCGGATTCGACAGCAGGAGGGTCGACGGCGCTCGGGATGTCGAGGTGCGGCGGCGCGGGCCAGGGAGACCCAGGGGATGCGGCGGCCAGATCCAAAGCCAGCGGTGCATCCGAGGAGATAGGAGGAGGAAGAAGCTCGGTGGCGGCTCACCGGATCCATGGGAGTGGTGGAGAAGAACCTGGTGGCGCGGCTTCCTAGTGGATGCATCCTTGAATTAATGAAGGGGAAATGCTCCTAGGGTAGAGGGCACACCAACGGGGTTGGGGGCGGTCGGGGACAGCTGGAGCGGACAGGGCGACATTGGGGGGAAGGGTGTGGCGGCTTGCACTGGCTTGGTTTGAGCCCTAGAGAAGAAAGGAGGATGGAGAGGAGATGCCAAGAAGATAAGGCCAGAGCACCAGGGCAGTCTGCGCTGGCGCAAGGAACAGGCGCAATGGAGAGGCGCTTGGCGCGTGTCCCTGCGCTCGGCAGCAAGCAGGTGCGTGGCTCGGGCACCGCTTGGATAAGAAGGTCCTGGTGCGTAGGGCCCGCATGCAAGTGGGGGTGGAACCAAAATTTGGTTTCCAGATTTTAAAAACAAAAGGCTGAGACAACTTAAGGATTTAATAGACAAAGTTGTTTAGCTCTACAAATCCTGAAATTTTTATACACGCATTTTTCTGGAAACAAAAAGAAACTTGATTTGAAGACAAAAGCTTGAAATTTAAAGCAAATTTAAGAGTTTTAACAAAAGTTTTTGAAATTCTAACACTTTTATACATTTGAAACACAAACCCTAATATGAGGATGTTACAAATGCTTTAAATATCTTAGAATTCTTTTCATGGCCACCAAATGACATTCTTTTGGTGATGCTTGAAATCGTGCACACGTGCAAACACTAAATATTATATTAGGCCTAGATGCGGTAAGATAAAGCAAACTACCAATCATGGATCTATAAATCTTTAAATCTACCGATTTACCTCCCTCATTAAGGTCGAGATGGCCGTTGGTTACCATGAGAGTCTTGATAAAATATTTTGCATACTTGGTTTGGCTCACAAATGTTCCATCCTTGGTTTGGCTCACAAATGTTCCATCCTTGAGTTGATTGATTTGAAGTCTAAGAAAATAACTAAGTTCTTTGATCGTGGATATTTTGAATTCCCTAGACATCATATTGCCAAACTCTTTGCAAAAATCTTGATTAGTAGACCCGAAGATAATATCATCAACATAAATTTGACATAAAAACAAGTCATCATCTAAAACGTTAGTAAACATAGTTGAATCAATCTTCTTAATTTTGAATCCTTTTGAAACTAGAAAATCTCTAAAGCGTTCATACTCTAGAAGCTTGTTTAAGACCGTAGAGCATCTTAGAGAGTTTATAGACATGATTATGATTCTTAGGATCTTCAAAACCGGGTGGTTGTTTAACAAATAAAAATTTGGATATTTTTCTATTTAGAAAAGCACTTTTAACATCTATTTGAAATAATTTAATATCAAAACATGATGCAAAAGCAAGTAATATCCTTATTGATTCAAGTCTAGTTATGGGAGCGAAAGTTTCACCGAAATTTAAACTTTTGACTTGAGAAAAACCTTGAGCGACCAATCTTGTTTTGTTTCTCACAACCATTCCACTTTCGTCTTGCTTGTTCCTAAAGACCCATTTTGTACCGATTACATTGTGTTTTTTGGGTCTCTCAACCAATGTCCAAACTTCATTCTGGGTGAAGTTATTGAGTTCTTCGTACATAGCATTCACCAAATTCGGATCATCGAGTGTTTCTTCTATATGTTTTGGCTCAAGAGAAGGGACAAACGAGTAATGCTCACAAAAAGAACCTACACGAGATTGAGTTTGTATACCGTTACTTACATCACCCAATATTTGATCTATTGGATGATCTTTTACAATTGCATTATGAATTCTAAGTGGTAGATTGGATGCTTGATCATCTTTCTTGTTGTCTTCTTCTTCAATTTGAATTTGTCTTGACATTGCAGATCGACCTTAGGCTTGATGTCACCTATTTGCACGTTCTCTATGGCTTTTCTTAAGGTTTTATCACCTACATCATCCAAATTCTCATACTTTTCTTGAGAGCCATTAGTCTCATCAAATTGAACATCATGTCTTTTTTCAACTAAACCGGAATTTTTCTTGATGACACGATAAGCCTTGCTATTTGATGAATATCCAAGAAGAAATCTAACATTGCATCGACTTGCTAATTTTGAGAGACGAACATCTTTTTTCAAAATATAACATTTGTAACCAAAAACATAAAAGTATGAGATGTTCGGTTTTCTTCCAACAAGAAGTTCATAAGAAGTCTTTTTCAAAAGACGTTGTAAATAAAGACGATTTATGGCATGACATGCAGTATTGATTGCTTCCGCCCAAAAACTATCTGAAGTATTATATTCATCAAGCATTATCCTAGCCATTTCAATTAATGTTCGATTTTTTCCTTTCTACAACTCCATTTTGCTCCGGAGTGTAGGTTGTGAAAAGTTTATACTTTATTCCAAGTTCATCATAAAAATCTTCAATTTTGGTATTGTTGAACTCGGAACCATTATCACTACGAATTTTCTTAATTTTGAAATCAAATTCATTTTGAGTCCTTTTTGCAAAACTTTTGAAAATACTGGAGGCTTCGACTTTGTCATCTAGGAAGAATACCCATATATATCTATAGTAGTCATCCACAATGACTGAACAAAAGCTATTACCTCCGATACTCTTATAGGTTGTTGGCCTAAATAAATCTATTTGTAAGAGTTTCAATGGTCTAAAAGTTGATATGATACTTTTGAAAAGATGAGAATTAGCGGCTTATTTACTGGTTTAACAAGCACTACAAAGTCTATTTTGCTCAAACTTCACATCCTTCAAGCCAACAACTAAATCATATTTGAAAAACCTTTTAAGTTGAATCATACCAACATGATCTAACTTCCTATGCCAAAGCCAACCTAAAGAGATTTTTGCAATCAAACAAGTTTTTAAGCATAAGTAATTTGAGGAAAAATCAACCAAATAAATATTTCCAAATCTAAATCCTTTGAAAACTAAAGAGTTATCTCTTTCATTTGAAATTGAAACACCTTCATTAGAGAATGAGCAAATTAAGCCAATATCACATATTTGAGCAATGGATAGCAAATTAAAATTTAGTGATTCAACTAAAGATACATTAGAAATAGAAAGGTCATTTGAGATAGCAATTTTACCCAATTCTATTACCTTTTCTTTGCTATTATCACCAAATGTGATCTTATCTATCCCTTTTCCATTCTCGAATATGGTGAACATCTTTCTATCGTCAGTCATATGTTGAGTGCATCCACTATCAAGCACTCAATGTTTTACACCGGTCTTGTAGTTCACCTGCAAAACAAGAATCAAGTTCTTTTACGTACCTAAATTTGTTTAGATCCTTGGAAGTTAGTGACCAAGGTTTTGGGCACCTAAATAGCATTCCTTTTGGGGCCTAAAATTGAAGTGCCAATAAATTTTGCTACTATCTTGCCATCTTCACACTTTCTAAGCATGTAGCAAGAATTGTAAATGCCATAAGACTTAGTTTTAGCAACCGAGCATGCATTTGACAAATGTCCTATATTACGACATTTGTCGTAATATTTACCATTTTCTTTTACAAACCTTGCGGACTTGTAAATTGGCTTCTTACCTTTTTTGGGAATAAACCCAAGTCCTTCCTTGTTGAATGAGAACTTTTGCTCATTCAATAGCTTGTCAAGAGTTGCTTTACCCTTGAATCATCTTTCCAAGCACTTACTTAACTTGGTGACTTGCTCTTTTAATTCATGATTTTCAACAACGAGCAACGGATCACAAGTATTAGCCATACTATCTTTTGAATTAATTTTGGAGCAACATAGCATAGATAACAAATCATTACATAATGTAGAAGTGCTATACATTGATATAATTTTTGAAGCAACTTCTACTCTAGGCAACTCATTTATTAAATTGCACGTAATTCCAATAATTGAATGAGATTTTTCAATATTTTATAAGACAAGAGAGTCATGAGTTTCCTTTAGCTCATTATAAGAGTCTTTTAGAGAGATATACTCTTTTTTCAAGACTTTAAATTTTGACTTCTCTTTTTCACGGTATTCATTTAATTCTTCAAGTATATCCATTACTTCGTCATATGAAGGTTCATTATCATTAAAGGATTTTACGTTATCTCTTTTGCCATAAGGCAAGTAGGAGTGGAGAATAGTGACGGTGTCTCCTTGATGGCAATGTCGACAAGTCCTCTTTTCTCGGAGGATTCTTCATTGTCGGAGTCGGAATCCGAATATTCTTCATCGGAGTCCTATTCTCCAATGTGAGCTTCATTTTTACCATCTTTATAAAGCTTCTTGAAAAGCTTATTCTTGTCGTTGTATTCCTTCTTCTTTAATGACTTACTCTTGTCATCCTTCTTGTTAGGACAATGAGAGGCAATATGTCCCTACTCATCACACTCATAGGAACAAATATTGTTATAGCACTTGTTATCATTTGAAAATTGTCCCTTTTAGCTCTTGTCAAAGTTAAAGCTTTGATACGGGCGTTTTCTTATGAATTTCTTCATTCTCCTCACAAGGAGAGCAAATTCTTCTTCATAGTCCTCTTCTTCATTTTTCGATTCTTCACTTGATTCCGCTTTCGCCTTGAAAGCGGTAATTTTCTTCTTTGAGCAATTGGTTTCCAAGAGCTCCTCCTTGTCCTTCTTGTATAGCTCATTCGTGATGAGATTGCCCAAGAGACCGGTTGGCGTCATTTTTGGTAACTCAGGAGAGTTAAGAAATAGCATCACCAACATCTCGTAATTATCTGGTAGAGCCCTAAGCACCTTACACACAATATCAACATCAAGAAGGTGTGAGGACCCTGGTTTATTCGGCTTGTAATGCTTAGTCTTCCATTGACTCTAGCATCACAAATCAAATAATCCGAACCTCGAGATATGTATACTTCCCAGAAATGCAGTATACACACCCCGTTACAAAATTATGCATCAATTTCATCCAATCGCATAGAACCGAAACACAACAATAAAAGACATACATAATAGAGACTTATTACAACAAGGGCCAACCGGCCAAATAACAACTAAATAACCATTAAACAGCGGAAGCAAAAGTGTCATAAGATGGCGATAAACAAAAGAGCCAATTAGTATGCCTTTACCCACAAGGCAACCAACCGGGCCGCTAAGCTAGTCGTCAAACCCGCAGCACATCTCACAAAAAGGGAAGCCCTTGGGGCTCACCTTCTTCCTCTGCACAAAAATATTAAGCAAAGCAGATGAGTACAAAAATTGTTTTTGTACTCGCAAGACTGACGTGTAAGATAACAGAACTATAAATAACTACATGCAAGCTTTATTTAAGTGGAGGAGGCTCTGGACTCATTTTCAGCATAAAGCAAGTTTTATTTGCAATAATGTAATACGTTTGAAAACAAGTTTGCAATTTATTTTTATTGTTCGAAAACCAGGAGACAAATATAACAATAGGTAGATGACAACAACAATTCTGGAAGTGACTAACCCAATAGTCACCACAACAATAGCATGAAGTACCCCTTCATACCATCCATGTCAAATTTTAAGTTTTAAAAAGGTTGTAGTCTAGTTCTCACGGGGCGTATCCGAGTGTGTCCATAACCTAGGACGAGGCTATTCGAATAATTTTAACCCTGCAGGGGTGTACCAATGTACCCACACTTCAGACCGCGTTTAGGCCACAAAGCACACTTCTGAAGGTATGCTGGCACGGCTAAGTCCTACGAGACACTTCCCAATATTGTGCATTGACTACGAGCCGCTCGTATGGATAGAAACCCATACGCTTACATTGCAAGCCGAAAGACAACCAGCCATTACGGGGGAAGCCTTTCGGACACTACAATGCTCCCAGCACCATCCCTCCTGCGACTCCCTACGACCCGAAGCCAATACACGCCAAAGTACTAAGTCAAGAGAGGTCCCATACCCTCTAGTGTGGTTAGCACGCAAAATGCTCGAGACGGTGGCGCAAGTAACTCGGTCTTAATGACCGGGCACCATTCGACCACACCGAAGCACACCAACATACCATTGTGCCCAAGTCTAAATCATTTTGTTTTCAGTTTGTAATTTTCACAAGTAAACATGGCACAAGGCTGAAATCATAAGTGATAATAAGTTTTATGTGATCAAGGTTATCGATAAGTCGATAACCGCCCAATTCTACCGGTACTAAGCATTGCTAAGCATCATATTGTAAAGACAAATAAAAGGCCTAAATCATTCACCGGCTCTAATTCACGGTGAGGATATTATTCTAAGGTAGTGGCGGTGAATAATTTAAGGGAAACAATGCAATAGGATTAGCTACCTCTATTCGGCAAAATTAAATATTGACACAGAAGCATGCATACATACAAGTAAAACAAAGTATTAGATTTTAAAAGTAATGGGATGGAGTGGATATGATCAAACTGCTTGCCTTGCTGTAGATCACTTTCTTCTGCGGAGGATTCACTCACGTAAACAATAATTCCTTCGAACCCTACTTGAAAAGGCGATAATCAAATAAGAACAATGATGAGGCATCCCTAACACTTATACATCTTTCCCTATTGGTGGTCATACACATATCCGAGGTGGGCGCCATACGTGGCGCTACAAATAATTCAAGCTGAAGTGCATATTGGTCCACCGACGAGCAAGAGCTAAACTTCTAAATCAACAGTGCTTTTGTTTCTTAATGAATCTTCTATTGTCATTGATGAGAATTGGGTATTACCTCATGCAAATGTTTTGTGCATTCTCGAGTTTGAACATTGTGAAGCCTTTGGAACCAAGAGGAGGCCGAGTCAAAGCAATGGAGGAGAAGCTCACGTGGGTCAACCAAGGAGAAAAGCCCAAGAATTCAAGCCCAATTCGGATCTTCCACAAGTGCAACCGAAATCCATCTCGCAATCAACTCAGAATTCAATTCGGATTCGGTTCGGGACAGCCCAACAGGGCTGTAATAAAAGGCCATAACTTTTGCATACGGAGTCCGATTGGGGTGTTCTTGGACTTGTTTGAAAGCTTATTCAAGGCCCACACAATGGTTTTGGCCCCAGCTTCAGAAGACTTACGGTCGCGCCGCTATGGCCGAAACAATGTGATGGACTTAAGTTAGGTTTTCCTTTTTGTGTGTTTTTAGGTCTTAGCCGAGTTAGAGTTTGATTCAGCATGTGTGGCGGCCCTAGGCGTGCGTGAGTCATGGAGGGTGCCTTAAATACCCTTGCCCTCCCTTGTATCCATTAGACCAGTTTATTCATAAGATTGAAACATAGCTATTGCTTGTTCTTTCGACCCCAGAGTTCATGCGAGGACTTTGAGAGAGGACTAGGCGATCCAATTGTTCGTTCTGCAATTCAAGGTCAAGCCGTCGTTCCATTGGGAATCGGGGACTTGGCGTTAAATGCGTTCGTGGTCTCGCGACGAACAACTACAGTGTGTTGTGGGCGTATTCAGAAGAGTTGAGGGTTCGTGCATTGGCGCGAGTGTTCAGCTAGCGACATCGTCTACTTCGCATCAACTATCCACGGTTTCTCACTGAGAAGATCGGGCCTCCCCCGTATCATGTGGTATCAGATTCTAGGTTTACTCGGTGAGAACTTCTTTACCCGTAGTTAGATTCGTTTTCTTTCCTATCGTACAATAAACCAAAATTGCGATACCAAAACCGTAGTTTAATCTGTTATTTCTTGTGCGTTTAGTTAAGTTTTCATCCATTAGAGTTTTGTTTTAGTCTTGATCCTTGTGTTTCCATTGCGTAGCTTAATCTTTATCAAAAAAATTGATGATTGAACTCCTCAATTAGCACCCAAAACCATCATCCGATCCGTCATCATGCGCTGTCTTGCCAAGACAATCCGAGACGGTGTTGTTTCCTTATCCGAACTCCTTGGTGGGACTAGAGTCCTAATCAACCTCTAGCGTTTTGCATACGACCTCCGATTGGAGCGTTTCTTGATCCGTTGGAAAGGAAACGGGAAAATAGAGCCAAAAAAGAAGAAGTCTGGGAAATCTGGGGGTTTTACATCCGCGTAAGCCACCAAGCACACGTGTGCGGAAAACTTCGACCCCAAAAAAGGTCGTTTAGGGCCTCAAAATGGGCCCGCAAACCGAGAAAAATTCTAGTTTCTCAGATTTCGCTCAAAATTGATAGAGCCCCTCTGCAGGTTATTCTAAGGTACCCCGTGAAGACGGCATCCCTTTTCGAGTTGATCCGCGCATACTTTTAGCTACTACAGTACCGGGTCATCTTTTTAGCTTGTGTTTTTCAATTTTGATTGAGCAATCTTGTGCCCTAGTATATTCCTTTGCAATTGGCTAGCGTCTATCCTCTGACTTGGTGCAAAACGAGCTGGTTTCATCTCTTTTTCCCGCTCGCTAGCCCATCCTTTGTTTGCATTAAGTCTCATTTATCTTTGCGTGTGCGTTCATACACTTCGCTTAAACTTGTTGGATCAAGCACATAGGCAAAATACTCTAGCTTGGATCATTACTTAGCTTTACAATACCTTGAATATCAGATTGCATAGGATATACACATACTGTCCAAGCTCCACCTACACCGCTTGTGTACTCCTTGCTCTTGGTTACGCTCCTACATTACCGGATTAAGGTCATTATTTGTCACAATCGCTGCTTTGCCGTCCTTGATTCACTTTGGAACGGTAAGTTTGTCTTGTTTCGGGACGAGTGAGTTGCAGCGTAGAAGCGAGAGCTTTTGTTTTACTAACCGGATATAACCTCGTTTATTGTTTGTGAGTTGTTGCTATGTCGGTCACGAGGAGGATCCACCTAATCCGAGGCGCCGATTACGTGGGACGAGTACACTCGGTTGCGCGAGATGCTACAAAAACAACTTCAAGATGGTGACAATGGCGTGCGCGATGAACTCGGGAAGTTCGGGTGGATCAACACCCTCGGGAGGAGGTCACACAATTGCGTACGACCATCAACAATAACTTCCTGGAGCTACGCGCCATGTTCGCTCAACACAATCTACGTGGGGGTGCGCAAGCTGATGACACGAGTGTGCACGGCCCTCCGGCCGTTTTGCACAATGAGACCGAGGATGAGCGTGCTATTCGTGTGGATGAGGAGCGACGACAGCGGCAGGCGCGTCGCATGGCGGTGCCGCCAAACGTCGGGATGGCAGCCGCGGCACGCCCTCAGGCACATGGGCGTGGCCGAGGCAACGGCGGCCAGGGTGGAGGCGCACCACAGGGTGTCCACGGAGGAGGTGTGCATCGTAGCATGGCTGATGAGGCCGAGCAATGGGATGACGATTTCCCCGTCGACGACTACGATGACCGACAGCGCCACCATCGCAACAATGTGCAGCGTCGACACGACGACGCCGACGATTTTGTCGCTAAGCCCAAATTTACTCTTCCTATATTTTCAGGTGGTACAGATGTGGAGCAATACCTCACTTGGGAGCTGAAGGTGGATAAGTTGTTTCGAATGAACAACTATTCCAATGAGAAGAAGTCATTGCTTGCTTCCAATGGCTTGGATGATTATGCTACACATTGGTGGAGCAGTTCATTCGTAGCGCATGGAGCGCCATGAGTTGCCGATTATCACCGGGAGCAGATGAAGCGACATTTGCGAGCACGCTTTGTACCTCACCACTACAAGCGCTCACTATTTGAGAAGTTGACAGGTGCGACAAGGTATGAGGTCAATTGATGAATATCATAAGGAGATGGAAACTATCATGATACATGCGGATGTCGCGAGAATGAAGAACGAGACCATGGCGAGATTTCTAGTGGCATGAATCATCTTTATCAGCGCATTGTCAATCACCATCCCTATAATGATATGATTGAGTTGCTGCACCAAGCACGCGGCCGGCGACAAGTGATCGAAGATGCACGGTTCACGCCCGCTCACGCCCTTCACCACCCAGACAGCCATATAACAACAACCGACCAAACAAGAGCACTCCGTGGAAGCAATTCGGCAATGCGCGATTCCGCAAGTAAGAAGTGGAGAGTACACCAAGCACGGTGCGTCGACTGCGGCGCGCCACGCTAGTGCGACCTCGCCTATGGGGTCAACGGGACGTTCACGTGACATCATTTGCCACAAGTGCAAGGGTGTTGGCCATTTTGAGGGATCGCCCAAATGTCGAACTATGCTTATCACCGAGGATGGCGGTTATGTTTGACTAGTGATGATGAGTCGCTGATGCGCAACCGATCTTGCACTGCCGTGACATAGAACAATGTGAGTGCGATCCGAGTTTCCTAACACCGAGCAAGATTCCATTGTTTGCACGCCTAAGGTGCTTAGTGTGATGCCATCACCGCCATCGGAGCAGCGTGCAATTTGTTTCGGACTTGGCTAAGCTTGATAAGGGTAAGGTCCGCAAAGTGATCATTGATGGCGAAGTTGTCACAATTTGGCTAGCAAGGATATGTGTCATAAGTTGGGTTTGAAGTACTTGCCGCATCCACGTCCTTATCATGTGCAATGGTTGAGCGACAAAGAGGAAGTGAAGGTGAACTATATGGTGCGAGTGACGTTTTTATTGGGAAGTACACCGATATCGTGGACTGCGATGTTGTGCCTATGACGGTGTGTCACTTGCTCTTGGGACGGCCATGGCAATATGACCGTTCATTGCATTCACGATGGGCGTACAAATCGCTACACATTTCGATGGAATAATATGGATATCATCTTGAAGCCCCTAACACCGCAATGCATTGTGAATTCTTCAATGCGAGAAAATTGAGATGCACGTTGAGACCGCCAAAGAGCGAGAGAAGAATTTAGTGATGTTAGCCACCAAATCGAAATGAGAGAATTCAGCGAAGATCCCAATTTGGTGCACTTTGTACTATTGTACAAAGACGCCTTGCTTTCGACTAACGACTTGTCTTCTCTTCCTAGTGGTGTTGCTTGTGTTTTGCAGGACTTCAGCGACGTCTTTCCAAACGAGGTACCAGCTGGGCTACCACCAATTCGTGGGATAGAACATAAGATCGACTTGATTCCGGGGCGTCCGCCGAACCGACCACCGTACCGCACCAATCCCGAGGAAACAAAGGAAATTCAGAAACAAGTACAAGAGCTTCTCTCCAAAGGGTATGTACGTGAAAGCTTAAGCCCTTGTGCTGTTCCTGTTATTTTAGTTCCTAAGAAAGATGGTTCATGGCGTATGTGCATAGATTGTCGGCGATTAATAATATCACAATCGATATCGCCATCCTATACCTCGCTTAGATGATATGCTAGACGAATTGAGTGGTGCTGTTATTTTTCTAAGATAGATTTGCGTGATGGTTACCATCAAATTAGGATGCATGAAGGGGATGAGTGGAAAACAGCATTTAAAACAAAATTTGGGTTGTATGAGTGGTTAGTCATGCCTTTTGGTTTAACTAATGCACCTAGTACATTCATGCGCTTAATGAATCATGTTTTAAGGCATTTGATTGGTAAATTTGTGGTTGTGTACTTTGATGATATTCTGATTTACAACAGATGAATCTGAACACATAGACCATCTTAGACAAGTTCTACAAGTTTTGCGTGAGGCTAGGTTATTCGGTAACTTAGAGAAGTGTACCTTTGCAAAGATCGTGTCATCTTTTGGGCTATGTTGTTTCGCACACAGGAGTTGAAGTAGATGAGTCTAAAATTGAAGCGATTAAAATTGGCCAACTCGTGAATGTAAGTCGATTAGGAGCTTTCATGGTCTCACTGGTTTTTATCGGCGCTTTGTGAAGGATTTTAGCACCATAGCTGCCTTTGAATGAACTTACTAAAAGGGTGTTGAATTTGTGTGGGGTAGCGCAAGACAATGCTTTTCTGAACTTAAGAAACGCTTGATCAAGCACCATTGCTTGTTTTACTGATTTCACTAAAAATTTTGAAATTGAGTGTGATGCTAGTGGATTGGGTATTGGCGGTGTTTTAATGCAAGAGGGTAGACCGGTAGCTTATTTTAGTGAGAAACCGAATGATGCTCAATTGAATTATCCGGTCTATGACAAAGAGCTTTATGCTTTAGTGTGTGCGTTAGAAACTTGGCAACACTATTTATGGCCTAAAGAGTTTATTATTCATTCGATCATGAGGCATTAAAGTATTTAAAGGGCCAAGCAAACTGAACAGTAGACATGCCAAATGGGTGAATTCATTGAGTCGTTTCCTTACATTGTAAAATATAAGAAGGAAAGGAAAATGTGGTAGCCGATGCTCTCTCTAGGAAAAGTGTGCTTTTAACTCAAATAGGAGTGCAAGTTCTGGTTTAGAGAGTTTGCGTGATTTATATGCTCATGATCATGATTTTTCCGTTCCTTATGCACATTGCAAAGGGGAAAGGCTGGGATAAATTTCACATCCATGATGGTTTTTTTCGCACTAACAAATTATGCGTTCGAGACTCCTCCGTCGTTTGCTATTCTGCGCAGGAATCACATGCGGTGGGTTGATGGGACATTTTGGACGTGAGAAGACGTTATCTATGCTGAGCGATCACTTTTATTGGCCTAAGATGAGGCGAGATGTAGAGAGGTATGTGCAACGATGCATTACTTGCCACAAAGCGAAATCAAAATTGAATCCACACGGTTTGTATACCCCTCTACCTGTTCCCAATGCACCATGGGAGGATATTAGTATGGATTTTGCTTTAGGATTGCCTAGAACTAAAAGGGGGAGTGATTCTGTTTTTGTCGTTGTGGATCATTTTTCAAATATGGCACACTTTATTCGTGCCACAAGAGCGACGATGCGTCGATATTGCTAACTTGTTTTTCGGGAGATCGTGAGGCTACATGGCGTGCCACGCACTATTGTGTCAGTTCGTGACGTGAAGTTCATGAGCTACTTTTGGAAGACACTTTGCGGTAAACTAGGGACGAAGTTGTTATTCAGCACGACTTGTCATCCCCAAACTGATGGTCAAACGGAGGTGGTGAACCGCACACTTTCGATGCTACTTCGGACCATGATCAAGAAGAATCTGCGCGAGTGGGAGGATTGTTTGCCGCACGTGGAATTCGCTTATAATCGGGCCGTGCACTCCACTACGCAGTTGTGTCCTTTTGAGGTGGTGTATGGTTTCAAACCCTTTACGCCGCTTGATTTGCCGCCACTTCCAAGTCAACACCGTGTTCATATGGAGGCATCCAAGCGAGTGAGTATGTGAAGAAATTGCATCTCAAAACAAAAGAGGAGATAGAGCGCAAGGTCAAGTCCTATGCTGAGAAGGCGAATAAGAAACGGAAGAAGATGATTTTTCAACCAGGTGATTTGGTTTGGGTGCACTACCGCAAGGATCGTTTTCCAGAACGCCGCAAGTCTAAATTGCTGCCACGGTGATGGACCTTTCAGTGGTGCTGCGAAGATCAACGACAATGCCTACAAGATAGAGCTTTCGACGATGACTATGGCGTGAGCTCTACTTTCAATGTCGCTGATTTATCACCTTTCTTTGGTGGTGATGATCCAGTGTCGAGACGCACGCCTTTTCAAGAGGGGAGGATGATGAGGGCATCCCTAACACTTATGCATCTTTCCTATTGGTGGTCATACACATACTAAGGTGGACGCCATACGTGACGCTACAAATAATTCAAGTACGTATGCATATTGGTCCACTGACGAGAGCAAGAGCTAAACTTCTAAATCAACAGTGCTTTTGTTTCTTAATGAATCTTCTATTGTCATTGATGAGAATTGGGTATTACCTCATGCAAATGTTTGTGCATTCTCAGTTTGAACATTGTGAAGCCTTTGGAACCAAGAGGAGGCGAGTCAAAGCAATGGAGGAGAAGCTCACGTGGGTCAACCAAGGGGAGAAAAGCCCAAGAATTCAAGCCCAATTCGGATCTTCCACAAGTGCAACCGAAATTCATCTCGGAATCAACTCGAATTCAATTTGATTCGGTTCGGGACAGCCCAACAGGGCTGTAATAAAAGGCCATAACTTTTGCATACGAGTCCGATTGGGGTGTTCTTGGACTTGTTTGAAAGCTTATTCCAAGGCCCACACAATGGTTTTGGCCCCATCTTCAGAAGACTTACGGTCGCGCCGCTATGGCCGAAACAATGTGACGGACTTAAGTTAGGTTTTCCTTTTGTGTGTTTTTAGGTCTTAGCCGAGTTAGAGTTTGATTCGGCATGTGTGGCCGGCCCTAGGCGTGCGTGAGTCGTGGAGGGTGCCATAAATACCCTTGCCCTCCCTTGTATCCATTAGACCAGTTTATTCATAAGATTGAAACATAGCTATTGCTTGTTCTTTCGACCCGAGTTCATGCGAGGACTTTGAGAGAGGACTAGGCGATCCAATTGTTCGCTCTCGCAATTCAAGGTCAAGCCGTCGTTCCATTGGGAATCGGGGACTTGGTGTTCGCTGCTCGTGGTCTCGCGACGAACAACTACCCGTGTGTTGTGGGCGATTCGAAGAGTTGAGGGTTCGTGCATTGGCGCGAGTGTTCAGCTAGCGACATCGTCTACTTCGCATCAACTATCCACGGTTTCTCACTGAGAAGATCGGGCCTCCCCCGTATCAATCTCGTCCCGAGATTCCGTTTACTCAGAGAAGAAAGACGGGTAGTCTGCACGAAGGCGATCTTCCCGCTCCCAAGTTGCTTCATCTTCATAATGATTCGACCACTGAACCTTAAGGAACTTGATGACACGGTTCCTCGTTCTCCGTTCAGATTCTTCGAGAATACGAACAGGATGCTTACGGTAGATCAAATTCTCTTGCACACCGAGATTTTCCAACGGAGTTTCCTCAATTGGAACACGGAGGCATTTCTTCAAGTGTGACACATGGAACACATCATGCACCCCGTCAAGTGTAGCTGGTAACTCCAATCTGTATGCAACAGCTCCCACTCTCTTAATGATACGATAAGGCCCAACATAACGAGGAGCCAACTTGCCCTTGATGCCAAAACGCTGATGGCCCTTCAATGGTGAGACTTTGAGATAAACAAAGTCATTGGGCTCAAGGCTCAACTCACGGCGACGACGATCCGCATAACTCTTTTGCCGGGACTGGGCCACACGCAAATGCTCACAAATCAACTGAACCTGGCTTTCGGCCTCATTGATTGAGTTCGGTCAAGAACCGACGTTCACCGCCGACGGTTCAATGGGGTTCTCCTCAAAAGGTGTCATGCCAAGACTGGCCTGAAAACTGTTGTTGTAGGAAAACTCAGCAAGTGGCAGGCACTTCTCCCAATTCTTCCCATAGGAAAGAACACAAGCACGGAGCATATCTTTCAACACTTGGTTGACTCTCTCCGTCTGACCATCAGTTTGAGGATGATAAGCTGAACTGAAAGAGAGACGAGTCCCCATAGCCTCTTGCAACTTGTGCCAAAACCGAGAGATGAAAAGTGAACCACGATCTGACACAATCGTTCATGGGACACCATGCAAGCACACAATGCGAGATATATAGAGATCCGCCAACTGACTGACACTGAGGTTGGTACGCACTGGCAGAAAGTGCGCTACCTTTGTCAATCGGTCAATGACAACCCAGATAGCATCCTTCCCAGAAGAAGTACGGGGCAGACTGGTGATGAAGTCCATGCCAACGGAATCCCACTTCCACTCAGGTACTGGCAAATGCTGAAGAAGACCTGCTGGACGCTGATGTTCAGCCTTGACACGACAGCACACATCGCACTCAGCAACGAACTTGGTAATCTCGCGCTTCATACGGGTCCACCAGAATCTCTAACGAAGGTCCTGATACATCTTGGTAGCCCGGGGTGAATGGACAAGGGGGAGTCATGGGCTTCGCGGAGAATCAATTCCCGCAATTCCACGACCTTTGGAATCACAAGGCACTGTCCAAACCACACAACACCATGCTCATCCTCTGAGAAACACTTGGCTATCCCATCCTTGATATTCTGCTTGATTTAACTCACACCAACATCTGTCTTCTGACCAGCCCTGATTTGATCCACCAAGGTTGGTTGCACAACCAAGGAAGTAAGAGAACCGTGCTCAATCAAACCCAAATTGAGCCGCTAAAACTCTTCAAGAAGGGCAGGCTGTTGCTCTTGGAGCACTAAAGTATTGCAATACACCTTTCGACTAAGCGCATCCGCAACAATATTGGCCTTGCCCGGATGATACTGAATACCCATATCATAATCCTTGATAAACTCCAACAATCTCCTTTGCCTGAGGTTCAGATCTGGCTGGGTGAACAAATATTTCAAACTCTTGTGATCAGAATACACCCCACAACGGTTACCAATCAGGTAATGCCGCCAAATCTTGAGTGCATGGACCACAACAGCTAGCTCCAAGTCATGGGTAGGATAATTGAGTTCATGAGGCCTCAACTGCCTTGATGCATAGGCTACCACCTTGCCTTCTTGCATAAGAACACAGCCGAGTCCCTGACGAGAGGCATCACAAAAAATATCAAAGCTCTTGTAGACATCGGGAAGCACAAGCACTGGAGCTGAAGTCAAGCGCTTCTTGAGTTCCTGAAAACTCTCATCGAAAGCAGAGGACCACAGAAACTTCTTGTCTTTCTTGAGAAACTCAGTCATCGGCTTCGCGATCTTGGAGAAGTTCTCGATAAAGCTGCGGTAGTAGCCCGCTAAACCAAGAAAACTCCGCATATCGGTGACTGACTTGGGCTGACCCCAAGATAGAACATCGCTGACTTTGCTAGGGTCCACAGCTACACCACCTGCTGAAAGAACATGGCCCAAGAATGCCACTTCCTTCAACCAGAACTCGCACTTGCTGAACTTGGCATACAGCTGGTGCTCACGTAGCTTTCCCAATACTATCCGAAGATGCTCAGCATGCCCCTCTTCACTCTTGAAGTAGATAAGAATGTCATCAATGAAAACCACAACAAACTTATCCAAATACTCCATGAACACCGAGTTCATAAGATTCATGAATAAAGCGGGAGCATTAGTTAAGCCAAATGACACGACGGTGTACTCGTAGAGGCCATAATGAGTAGTGAAGGCCGTCTTTGGAATATCTTCAGCCTTGATTCGGACTTGATGATGCCCCAACCGCAAGTCAATCTTGGAGAACACACGGGCTCCGGTCAACTGGTCAAAGAGATCATCAATACGAGGCGAAGGATACTTGTTTTTCACCGTCACTTCATTAAGCGGGCGGTAATCAACACACATACGCAGGGTCTTGTCCTTCTTCTTCACAAAAATAACTGGACAACCCCAAGGAGATGAGCTAGGACGGATAAAGCCATTTGCTTGAAACTCACCTAATTGCTTCTTCAGCTCCTCCAACTCATTAGGAGGCATTCGGTACGGCGCCTTGGAAATAGGGGCGATCGGCAAAGAACTCAATAACAAACTCTGTGTCGCGAACCGAGGCATCCGTGCAAATCTTCAGGAAAGACATACACAAAATCACATACTGTGGGCACCTCCTGAATCTCCAAGGCTGGCTTAGCTTCAAGGGCACAAAGGTGTGACCCTTGCAGCTGCGGTGAAATCCCAACTTGCTCTCCTGAGGGACTGGTGAGGTAGACCCTCTTCCTGGCACAATCGATTTGTCCCAAGTGTTGGGACAACCAATCCATACCAAGAATCACATCCAGGCGCGCTGAGTCAAGTAGGATGAGATTTGCCAAGAATCCCACTCCTTCAATATCAATGGGAACGCCCCAAAGATTCCCGATCGACTCTCATTTTCGCACTCGGAGAGCGAATAAGCAAAGGAATCTCCAAAGGAACAAAGTGAAGGTCACAAGCAGAGCAAAAGATCTCGAAATAAAAAATGCGATGCTCCTGAATCAAATAATACCGCAGCAGAACGATAATCGACAAGAAGCGTATCCAACACAACGTGGGCGCCTCTCGAGCCTCTTCAAGAGATGTGGTTGACTCGACCACCCCGACACCCCGAGTCTTCGACCACCTTCCGTCGGTGGGTGACCATTCCTTGCCCGCGTCCTCCATTAGGACGCAGGGTGCGCCGATCCTCCGAGGGCAAATGGCGTAGTGGCCCTTCTTGTTGCAGAAGCGAGTAACCTCGCAATGGATTGCGGAGGCCACCGCCGCTGGATCGCAGTGCACGTGGTCAAACACACACCGGGGACGAGTAATCGCGCCGATGGCCTCGGCGGTGGGAAGCCAAAGCACGGGCCCTCGGTTGTAATGTACCAATTTTCAAATTCAATATAAATTAAAATTTATTTAAAGTTTTGTGGAATTTTCAAATTTTAAAAGCTTTTATAAATATTTTAAAGCCAAAACAAATTTATTTACAAAATTAAAAGCCAACATAAAGTTGGAAATAATTTTATTAAGTCCAGAATGAGTTTTGAAATTTCTATGAATTTTTCCATAATTTTAGAAAGTATTTTGCTATTTTCTAAAACTTATATGAATTAATGAATTTAAACAAATAGAAAATCAAAGAAAATCTAAATCGTCTTTGGGCCGAAACTTAAAGCTCCGCCCAAAACCCCTCAAGCGTCGCGCCCACTCCGACCTACACGCCGCGCGCGCTCTCCTCTCCCACCGTCCGATTAAAATCGGACGGCTGCCAATCATCCACGTCTCTCTCTCGTTCTTTCCCTTCTCCGCCATTGGATTAGCATCCAACAGCCGCCCGCGCCGCTTTCCTCCACGTCACCCCGCCTGATTTCGGCCGTTGGATCAAAATCCAAAGGCCCGCATTCTTTCTTCCTCCTCCCCTTCTTCTCCGCGGCGTCTCGCGAAACCGCCGCCATGACCAGGTCAATGAAGCTCCGAGTTCCCCGCACTCTGCTCACCCACTCCTCTCGTGGTCGTGCGCAACGGCTCCGCCACCTCCCGCCGCCTCCACTCCTCCCTCGTTCCCCTCTTCTCACGCACGTTCTAGCCGAAACCGTCGCCGTGCCCGCAACTGCTGCCGCACGCCCACGCCGCCCGCCGCCGGACCTCCTCTCGCCTATAAAGGGAGCCCGGCGCCTCCTTCACTCAACCCGACGCCCCCACTCACTCTCCCTCTCTCGCCGCGAGCTCGTCGCAATCCCGGTTTTCGTCGCCGCCAAGTCGCAAGCTGTCGCCGCCGATTTCGCCGCCGTTGTTGAAGCTTCGTCCCCGCCGACGCCTCCATCGTCATCACCGCCTCCCCGCGATCCCGGTGCGCGCACCCACTCCAACGGAGAATCGCCGAACCTGTTGCCGACGATCGCACTCGCGCCGCCGCCTTCTCCACGCCGCCGGCCGCCTCCGACCTCCTCTCGACGTGTGGGTGAGCGCATCATGTTCACCATCTTCCCCTCTCTCTGTTGGTATCTTCGTTGGACACCGCCGTGCACCACAACGCCGGCGACCTTCGGTCCCCGCGCCGGCGCCGTCCTCGCCGACGTGGCGCACGAGTGGCGCCCAGTCACCGCCACGTGCGCGCCCACGTGGGTGATCCACCACACCCAGGTCCACCACACCCAGTCTACCGTGAGCCGAGTCACTGACACGAGGGGCCCACCTGTCAGAATTAGTTTTAATTCTTTTAAATTCTGAAATTCTGTTGCTGGCGTCAGCATTGCGCAATAAATAGATTTTTCAGTAGAAGAATAATTCGGGAAATTCAATTAAATTTCAGAATTAGGTTTAAAACTTCTAAAATTCATAACTTTTGCATATGAACTCTAAATTGAGTGATTCAAATTACAAAATTTATATAAAATTATAATCTAGCTAACTAAACTAAAATATTTCAATTTGGAGTTAATTTGAACTATGTTTTTGAATTTATTTGAATTTGAATATTGAATTTGTCGTATTTTACAGATAGAATTCGACGACTCCGGAGAGTTCGATCAAACTGAAGATTTAGAATTCCAAGACATCGACCAAGGCAAGTTACACCATTGACCATATTGCCCCCAGTATTTTAAGTTATTTTCAGTTTTTAAATTCTTTATCGCATGCATATGTTGTTATAAATATTTTAATATCCTGTTTTACATATAGTTAATTCCATGTGTTATTGTATGGCCAATTTGAATGTTGTATCTGACTACCTTGATACCATAGGCAAGATATTACCAAAATTAAATATATGCTTAGCCAAGCTTAGTTCACACTTACAGAATTTGGGAGGGTTTATACCAAATTTCTATAAATTTATTTCAAACTTGATATCGTGGTATTGTCTTACCACATGGGTATATAAATGGAGTTTTATTCAAAATAAAATCCAAAAATGGATTTGGACTTGGGCGAAATGGTCGGAATGGTGGGTGCAGGTTTATGCACGGGATTGATCTTGTTAAGATTAAGGCCCATAGTTTGTAGGGATGACGCCCAAGTCAATTGAGGACCGGTCTTTGAGCCGCTTATTGCTAAGGCATATCGTACTACCACATGTCCTGTATGGGCAGGATTTGGCTAATTAATTTGTGATGTTCTAGTGTATTTATGTCATGTGATTATGTGGGTGTCGGTTAGGCGTTTTATTCCCACTTGGCGCAAGAGGGGCTTAGGAGGACGGTTAGTCAAAGGGCGAAACCTTAGCGCATGAATATATTAGGACGAGAACATTGTAAAGGCCTCATGGTAATTGCTCGATCCTGCGCCTACGGAAGCGTGAATTGGCCGACATACCGAGCATGTCACCTCGTGTGGGTAAAGTTGTACCAACTCTGCGAGTAGAAACTATTCGAATAGCGCGTCATGGTCATGGACATGCTAGCAGGGCCACTTAAAGTTAGAATTGTTTTTGGTTTTTAAATGTTTTATTAAATGTTGAGGATGGATAATCCTTATGAAAAATTGGGCGGGAAGCCAAGTGTTAGGAGGGGATCCTTCACTAAATCATTGGAGGTTATCCACATTGTAATATTGTCATTTTAAATTATGGTTTTAGTATTAATATAAACTACCTTAGAAATTACTATGGTTATTTACACTGAAAATGCTAATTATGCAAAACAACCCCTGCCATACTCACTTGTTACCTTATGCATGCATTTAAATTCAATATTGGGTGTAACTTGCGAGCACGGAAGTTGTGCTCATCCTTGCTGAATAAATCTTATTCAGGAGAAGATTTCTTCCCCGACGGTGAGGATCCGGACGAGTAGGCCTTGACCCAGACGATTGCCTGTGGCGCATCGTGTGGCTCACCTCTATTATATGTTTCCGCTGTGTTTATCATTTGTTATTTGATATTGTTATTCAGACTCAGTTGTATTAAACAATTATTTATTTAATGTCATTTACGCTTTCGTGATATGAATGTGATACCCCTTTTGTGAGACTGTGTATGCTGGAAATCCTGGACCGGTGTTTGAACACAGAGAATTCGGGATCCTTCGTTCCCGGATTCGACACTGGTGTAGGCCCAACACGGGGACGGGAAAGACTGGTCTGAGCAGATCGGTGGGCCTCCCACTTGCGCTTGCGGGACTCTCCCAGCGCCTTCGCCTTGTGCTCGGCGACGATGGCCTTGTTCACCAAGGTCTCGAAGTCAGCAAAGTCCACAATAGAGAGCTTGTCCTGCAGCTCCTCAGACAAGCCCTCCATGAACTTCTCCTGCTTGGCCTCATCAGTGGCCACCTCACCCGGAGCATAACGAGCCAAGTGATTAAACTCGTATAAGTACTCCGACACAGACTTGCGCCCCTGTTTGAGCGCAAGAAATTCCTTCTTCTTGAGCTTCATCAGGCCATCGGGGATGTGGGCCCGACGGAAAGCAGACCTGAACTCCTCCCACGAGACCACATGGCCTGTGGGCTGCATGGCGAGAAAGTTCTCCCACCAGGAGAGCTTTGCACCCTCAAGCTGATGGGATGCAAAGAGTGCCCGCTCCTGCTCCTGGCACTAAGCGATATTGAGCTTTCGCTCAACTAGACGTAGCCAATCATCCGCGTCTAGAGGGTCCCCAGATCGGGAGAAGGTAGGTGGCTGAGTACGGAGAAACTCCGAAAGCCCACCACGAGGCTGGTGGCCACCACCTCCAGATCCGGAAGCACTAGAGGGAGTGGAGGTGTTCCTCGCAATGACCTCCAGAATCCGAGTCTGATCCATGCGGTTCCGCTCGATCTGAGCAAGAACCTCGGCCACCATGGTCGAGGAGGGGAAGCTCCTCATCGGAACGGTAAATTTATTGTTGTGGGTGGTTCTTGCCATCCTATTCCACAAAGATAAGTCAGCGACAATTCCGGAACAGGAGACAAAGAAAGACAATCAAACATTCTACAAAATAAACTCCACCGTTTAAGGCTCAGCATAAAATCGCAGCAATAACCCAAAAATAAAACTCCAACTTCTCAATATGACTAACTCGTATGGAAGAACGAGCAATCAGTTTTTAGGAAGATAATTTTCAGCACGTTAATCTTGATTCGAAACAGCTAGGAAACAAGGTGAAAACTACCCAAAGAAAGGTTAGACACTTATCTAACTCATATCACTTCTTACCCTTTTTATTCCCATAAGTTTTAGTTAAATTAACCTCTCATTTTCAGCACCCTATACTCATTAGAAACTAGCTATCCAGAAATTCTTGCTTGCTGTCCAGATTTTGCTCTTCATTCTGTTGGCCGAAACCCTGACTTCCAGGAGCTCCTAATCTTCTCCAAAAAGGCAGCCGACACTTCAATTTAAAGCTCTCATGGTTTTCCCAAAACCACATTAACCGACTAAACAGCTATCTTTGGAAAGAAGATGAGAGGGAAAACGACTTTTCAATTCCAGCCAAGAATAAGGTGAGATGAGCAAGCTAAGATAGATAAGAAGTAAAATCTGAAAACTTACTTAAGATTTTCATGAAACCTTTGATATTTAGAAAGTAAGCTTTCAAAATATACTAGGGACGACCAAGCTAGGGGTTTCTACGGTTAGTATGGCTCTGATACCAATTCTGTGAGACCCCGGTTTATTAAGCTTGTAATACTTAACCTTCCACTGGCTCTAGTATCACAAACAGAATAACCCGTGCCTCGATGGACATGTGCTTCCCAGAAATTGCAGCACACATACATCATACAAAAGCATGCATCATTTCCATACAACATAATATAACAAGTCTACCAAAAGACATACATAATAATAAGTTATTACAAAACAGCCGACCGGCCAAATGACATAAGTATTAAGAAGTAACAGCGGAAGCAAAAGATGCCATAAGATGGCTTAAACCAAAAGACGACCGGTTAGCCACATAACACCACAGGGCAACCGACCGGGCCGCCAAGCTAATCGCCCCACACAATGCCACAGCACAACTCACAAAAGTGAGGCCCATCGGGCTCACCTTCTTCATCTGCACACAACCAGCAATGCAGGTGAGTACAATAATGTACTCGCAAGACTTACGAGTAACAAACCTATACATAGCTACATGAAAGCTGTATCAAAGGATGTTGGTTATATGGTTGTTTGGACGCATAAAGCAAGTTTCATTTGCAATAATGTAATAGATTGAAAGCAATTTTACAAATCAGTTTTTAAGCCTTGAAATAACAGCGAGTAACAATAATTACCAAGTAACTACCTAGAAGTGACTAACCCAATAGCCACCACACATAGCATGAATCCCTGATTCATACCACCCATCAAGTTTTAATTAAAAATATTGTAGTCTAACTCTTGAAAAGCTTACCCAAGCGTGTCTATAACCTAGGACGAGGCTATTTGAATAGATCAAAAAACCCTGCAGTGGTGTACCAATGTACCCACACTTCAGACCGCCTTTAAGCCACATGATTTAGCACACTTCCAAAGGTATACCGACACGGCTAAGTCCTACGAGACATTTTCAATATTGTGAATCAACTACGAGCCGCTCGTAGGGATAGAAATCCATACGCTTACATTGTAAAGCCAAAAAGACAACTACCCCTCGGGGTAAAGCTTTTCGGGCAACTACAATTCTCCCACACATAACCACCTCATTTTACCACAACGAAACACACACACGCCCTCCTACGACTCGTAGCCAACACACGCCAAAGTACTAAGTCAAGAGAGGTCCCATTCCCTCTAGTATGGTTAGCACGCATAAATTGCCTGGATAACAGATACTCACAAGATGTTCTGTCCTTAATTGACTCGGGCACCATTCCAATCACACCCAAAAGACCACACCATCTTACCATTGTGCCCAAGTCCAAATTGTTTTCATTTTCAGTTTTAGTTTTGCAATTTGAACATAGCACAGAGCTGAAATATAGAGATTATAATAAGTTTGTGTGATCAAGGTTATCGACAAGTCGATAACCGCCTATTTCTACCGATAGCTAAGCATGGCTAAGCAACAAACTCGTAAACTACTAAGTGACAATGATTAATCCAACGAACCCAAAATCACAGCAAGATAAACCTAGGCTCAGTAGTAGAGGATAAACATTTGCCTACTGATAATGCATCTACTGTGTCAACTATCGACAATAGTTTAAAACAACATAGCAATGCATACATAGAATTTGCAAACAATATATTAGAATTTGAAAATAGTAGGAGCAACATGATCAAATGATGCTACATCTGCTTGCCTTGCTGGAGTGCAGGATCTGATGGCTGTGGCTCAGATTCAATGTCAATATTATCTTCGAAACCTAACGCGAAAAGACGATAAACCAATAAGAACGAAGAACACCAAATAACTCCAACAGCAAAAGACATCCAAATCTAATGAAATTTATACAGCAGCTAGGGGATGATTTTAGACAATTTTAGAAACAAGAATCATGGAATTTGGATTTAGTATACAAAAGTTATAGCTAAAATACACTCTCTCAGCCTATTAATTCATTAAATTAATTACTGGTACTGTTCATGGCGAAAATTTCTAAAAATGATCTAAGGTCTGAAATTTTTATAGCAGGTAGATTATGACATCCTAATGACAGCAAAGTTGAGTTTACAAAATTTGGAGTTACAATGATTTACTTATGATTTTTCTAACTTATAAATCTAATGCGAGTCACTTTACAGAAGTATGACCATGCTCAAAACCTATTTTATATTAAAGTATACTAACAGAAGAATTTAACAAAATTAATTTTGCACAAATTGGAATTATACAGAAAAAGATATGTATTTTACAAGTTTTAATGCTATTTCTGGAATAATCAAAATTGGCAGTAATCAACTTATTTTGGTTACATAATTTTCTGCTACTGAAAAATGCCTAAATGCATTTTTATATTAAACTTAAGGGGCATAAGAATTTATTACAGTTGGAAACACCTAAAAAGGAGTTAACAAGAATTAGTTATGAGTTTTATAGTTTAAAAATAATTTTTAGTTGACAAATAAAGACTTACAGAAATAAAATCAAACTCAACGGAAATAAAATGACATGGACGCTCGTGGGCCTTTGATCTAAAATCCTACGGCCCACGCTCACGAAGAACAGCGCACGCGCGCGATCACTAGAAGGAGCCCACCGATGGATCAAGATCCAACGGCCTACGAGAAAGGAAACATTTGGACGGTGCGGTTGCCTCGGCCAACCACAGCCGCAGATCTGAAGATGGACGGCTCCGAGCGCACCTCCCTTTGGAGAGTCCGAATGCACTCGCGATCACAGCCGCAGATCGAGCGATGGACGGTCCAGAACGATTAGGGAACCGGACGGTCCGAATGCACTCCAGATCTGGGCCGTTGATCACGAGATCGACGGTCCACAATCAACAAAGTGCTACGCACGGGGGTTTAGTGCGCGAGGAGGATTTTAATGAGTGGGCCCACATGTCAGTGAGACATGAGGCAAAATCGAACATATTAATGTTAAGACAGTGATTAATGACAATCATAAACATTAATGATGTCCTAAAGGTGTTGATTTAAGCCGACGAGGGTTTTAAAGAGGCTGGGCCCACTGGTCAGTGGCACAATGGGCCCGATTAATACATAATTAATACTTCCCAATGATTGATAATGATTAGGCATTAATTATGTCCTAACGACTGCCGAAAACGGGTGATTGCGATCGACAACATCCGAGTGGATTCCACGGCTCATCGCCGGTGACTCCGGCCGCGGCGGCGTCTACCAAGAATCAAAATGGATTCGCAATAGGCTTGCGGACCCAATGGTGGTGACCTCACCGGCGGCGATGGAAGACAAAGTTTTAATTTATACTCATTTTCTTACATTTGTAACACAAGTCCAAAATTGGGATGTTACACATTCGAATACCCTTCTTTATTTCGAACCCCACTAGTTACTAACGGCAATCTTCTCTTGCAAGTCCTAAGTTCCACCTGTACACGGGGCAGGAGTACGCAGAGCCGTCGTCTACCTTCGTGCGACCAGGTATGACTACCTTACTTGCTTGCGTAATGTACTATTTCTCAGTTTTCTCCATGTTTACATGCACAGCGTAATGTTTTACAGGTCGTACACCACTTTGGGACGAGTCGGATGTGTCGCACGAGGAGTCACGCTCTGTGGACTACTACTTCGACCAGTGTGATAACCGTGTCTCTGTGGGGCTTCACGGCTACGGTGCGCCTAGACCGAAGCTAACCAATGCAGGACACCTCGTGACACCCCTCAGTTACTCAGACGGCGGGTACCTCGGCCGCTCGAGCCTTTGACATACTTGCACCGGTGCGTTCGCAATACGGGACGAGGATAGTGGCGACACGTGGGATACGCCCCTAGAGGAGCTGCGAGTAGATATTTGTTCTTGTAAATATCAGTCATTCCATGTAAATATTAATTTCTGTACAATTATTATTATGCTAGTCTCGTGTTTCGGTATTTCCCTTTTGCCTACAACTGTGACCATGCAAGGGAGTCAGCATCAGGACACCTCTCATCACCCTCTTTCTAGCCTTGACTCCCCCACGCAGTCCACCACACGACTTTTTCAGACCGAAAAGACCGGCCCTTATCAAGCCACAAGCGGCCACTTTTGCACATCGATATGACAACACACTACAATGCTGCGACACTTACTTTTTAGAATGACAAGACCACACTCCGAGAGGACATCACACTGCCACCCCCCGCTTTTAGGCCGAAAAATCCCTATATAAAAGGAGGGAGAAGAGAAGTGAAGGAGAACAGAGCTACAGGATAGCACTACTAAGAGAAAGGAGATGAAGGACTCAGCGAGCTTCTACAAGAGGATAGCGCAGAAGCAGAAGTGGCTAGCTGATAGGGCTAGATGGTACCCAGATAAATCTATGAAGGATGCGTCGGTACCACCGGAGTTCCCACGCCCACAATGTGTGTGCAAACTACTAGCAAAGATCATCCAGTCTACACACCCGACGACGTCCGCTCGGGCGTACTACACGTACGGTCACCACCTCGTAAGCGTATCTTGTGCACACAAATATTTTTCACATCATATGTTCTATTGCACAAATCCCTAATTACACATGCACATGATGGCAGTTGGAGATGCAGTGCAACTTCTTTCAATGGATCGATAGCCCGGAGATGTACGATAGGGCATTCATCCAGTAGAAGTATATGTTGAACTATCCGATGCGAGCTGAGACCTTGGAGCACTGGACACCTTACGTACTGAAACCCGATCCAACTGAAAAGGCATCGGACGAGCCCAAGAAAGCAGATGAGTACGACAAGGCCAAGGCTGCGACGGACAAGAGGAATGCTCCTACAAGTGAGACCGTGGGCCATACTATCGCTCCCCGTCGCCCGGGCGCTCTCTGAATCCAAGAGGTATGTAATGTTCATTATGCATCAAAATTATTAATTTGGCCCGACGTTGCGTTATGCTAACGTCATTCAACCGTGTCCAGTCCGTCTCGTAGGACATGGATGACTTCGAGATTGGCCGCCGCCGCCATGGGCAGCAAGGGGACAAGGGGAAGGCTCCTGTAAGTGAGACTGTTGGCCATACTACCACTCCCTGTCGATCCGGCGCACTCCGGATCAAAGAGGTAAGTTATGTTCAGTATGCATCATAATTATTAATTTGGCCCGACGTTGTGTTATCCTAACATCATTCAACCGTTCAGCCCGTCTCGTAGGATATGGATGACTTCAAGACTGGCCGCTGCCGCCGCCGCAGGTAGCAAGGAGACCAGGGAAAGGGAGCCATGGGCCGCCGAAATTAATGATCTTTGTTCCAATCGACTTTATTTCTATTCCAAAAAGGCGCATATGTATCGTAGGTGTATTTCGGTTTGTTGCATCGTGCATATGGTCGTTCCTTATACACATAACCAAACCCTGCACGTCGTGTACTTTGCAACTTTATTACAAAGTCTATTTCTATTCGTATTGTGTTGTAAAGGCGCCCACTTCAAATATCGTTCTCTTTTGGAATTCAATTCTTGTTGTAGCAAGGCAGGGAATAATATAAAAATAAAGGTCCAAAAGACATGTTGTGGAAGTAAACACTAAAAATAATATTACATTGTCTTCTCGGGACAACATCGCGCATGGCAACCCTAAACCTAATTATTTTGTCCATTCTCTACTTCACATTGTCTTCTCCAATTTTACACTCCTAATTACGCGGACACTTCAACGTATTACTAAATAAAAAAACAAAATTACAAAAATTAAAAAATTCCACTACACACAAATTAAAAAAAAAAGACAGAGGTTCCTGTCGCCAGTTCAATTGGCAATAGGACTCATCTCGTCATTTCAATTAGTGACAGGAACCTCCCCCACTGTTCCCTTTGGCGACAGGGTTCCTATTGCCAATTGAAATGGTGACTGGACCTTGTTTTGAAAAAAAATTGACTATTTAATTTTGTAATTATTTTTTAAAATAATATTATTTTAACAAAAATATGTTGTTGAACACAAAGACCAGACACCAAGAATAGAATCTGGAGTAAACGTGAGAAAACATATATAGCTGAAACTACCCAATAGCAATTGAAGATCGGAATAATTCAGAATCTGCCCCCTGAATAGATGAATTTTAGATTTTGCCCCCTATGTGTCTATGACATGTGGGCCATGGATCCACATGTCATAGACATATAGGGGGCAAAATCTGAAATCCATCTATCTCATGAGGGACAATCCTGAAATCCCTCTTGACAAAACAATCATAAGACCATATTTTTAAGCGAGAGTTCTACGTAATGTTTTACAAAACCATATATGCTTCAAACTTTAACGACAAAGTGAACGATTTACATGATTTAAAATAAACAAGTTAACCAAGATATATAATTAATTAAAATTTTATTGTCATAATATTATATACTTAAAATAAAAAGCGCGAAAACTTGAAAGATACAAAGCCTAGCCATGCAAATTGCACAGGGCACCCTACTATTTACTTAAAATTTCATAGTAAAAAATTGTGCATTGCAGATAATATTAATATCGAAAGTGATATACTTTTACTCGTTAGAAAAAGGAGTATACAGAAAAAATTTGTGTCCCTACTTTAAGTAAGAATGGAACCTTGTGACTTCAACCACAATAACTTTGTCTTCCATGTACTTTATTTTTGTTCACTGCTTAAAAGTAGAATCCTTGTTCTTCTATTTATATTTTGATGTAGTGTAACTTATGCTAAATATACTCCCTAGACAACGATGTAGACTTTGTCTGTTCGAGAATACTTTGTCACTTTTTGCCACTTTATTTGTCCACAGATACTCCCGTTCTCAAATACCCTTCAGTCCCGCAATATAAGTCCATATTTATGGGAAACAATCGTCCACAATACACGGAGATCAAATGTGTAACTATCGTAATATTTCCATCGTATACCCTTTTTTAATGCTCACAAAGTGGGTGAATAAGTGTAGTATACCATTTAATAGGAGTATGCATGGTCCACTAACAATACTCTCTTTGTTCAATAGTATATGATGTTTTGGACATCGATATAGTCTTTAACATGTAACTTTGATCATTACTTTTTATATAAATATGTTCATAAATAATATAAAATTATTATATTATGAAAATATTTTTCATAACTAATCTAATGATTTTATTTTCACATGACCAATATAAATAGTTTTTATATATTAGTGATAAAGTTAAAAAGTTCGAAAGCATGTTTTCTAAAACGTCATATATATTTCTGAATGGATGAAGTAACTTTTTATTAAACTTAGTGTCTCCTTGATATGTGCCTAAGATGAACTTTGGATTCTCCTTGGACTGTGCGTAAGATTAACTTTGGACTTATATCGCTGAGCGGATAGAAGTAGTAGATAATGTTTTAGAAAACATATAGTCAAAATTTAAAATTTCGATGATTACTAACAAATAATTTTGATCACATCGGATAAAAATAAATAATTACCTAAGTAATCGTGTCTCGATCAAGAAGTGACCGGCGTTGGCAAGGTTGTCCTAGAAAACGGTCGTGACTCGTGAATTGGCAGGAGTATTAAACAATTGACACGCAGGATCCGGGTACAAGTCCCCAGAAAGCTAGCTCAGAGATAGCTAGAAGCATGTGTACCTCGGATTGGCCAGCCTGAACGGTGCGTCACCGCACGCGTGCCCGGGAACAATCGAGAGCGCCAGCCCGGCCGGCACGTGTCCAGCGCGCACCGCCTGCACGCCGCTTGGAGTCGCTAAGCTGGCGAGACCCCCCCACACGTCGCTCCCTCCCGTGCATGCGTGCAGAGACCGCCTAGCTAGCTTCCCGGCCGTTGCTTGCTCCTCTTTGACGCATGCGAACAAACGGATCAGACCAGAACGAGACCTTGCCTGACCCCCCCCCCCCCCCCCAAACGGTTTTATTTATTGAGCAGCGCGTCGTGTTGGAAGGAGCTCAGTTCGCTCTAGCTTTAGGCACAAACACGATACAGGTGAAAAGGGTCTCTTGAGTTGTTGCGTCGGTGAGCAAGCAGACGAAGCTAGGCTCCAATGGCGGGAGTTGGGAGGAACATGATCGCGCCGCTCATGGTGGTCAACCTCATCATGTACCTCGTCGTCGTCGGCCTCGCGAGCTGGAACCTCAACCACTTCATTAACGGCCAGACAAACTACCCGGGTAGCTACTTATACTTCGTAGTTAATCTGCTACATGCATGCATTCGTGCGTGCATGTAGGGCTCTTGATTGGATCTCATGTGTACGTATGGGCATGGCAGGTGTGGCCGGCAACGGCGCGACCTTCTACTTCCTGGTGTTCGCCATCCTGGCTGGCGTGGTCGGCGCGGCCTCCAAGTTCGCCGGCGTCCACCACGTCCGCGCGTGGCGCCACGAAAGCCTCGCCACCAACGCTGCCTCCTCGCTCATCGCCTGGGCCATCACAGCGCTCGCCTTCGGGTCCGTTTGCTCGATGACTTAAAGACTCCAGCAGCCTGCAGCTCGAATCATTAGTTTTCGTCGGTTTGTCGCGCTAATTTAACTTCATGGTCTGCAGGCTGGCGTGCAAGGAGATCCACATCGGCGGGCACCGCGGGTGGAGGCTGAGGGCGCTGGAAGCGTTCGTCATCATCCTCGCCTTCACGCAGCTCCTCTACGTGCTCATGCTCCACGCGGGCCTCTTCGGTGGCAGCGGCGGCTACCGGGACCACGACTACGGCGCCGGTGCCGCCGCCGCCGGCGAGCCCAAGGGCCCGAGGGTCTGATCTGATCCGAGTTCGCACTTGTCAGTTCCCTGCCTCGAGGCGTTTCACGAAATGAAGAATAATAGATATGGTTGCGTTGTTAATTGCGTCCATGAATGTAGCTAGAGTCGTCTGCTCATCTTAAGCGAAATAGTTCGCCTGGTTTGTACATGTGTACGCCTGTGTGTTGTGTTGTATGTGATGTTATGCATGGTCTGTATTTTGCATGCAGTCGGGCTCAGGGCAGTGAGGTCTTCAATGTGGTGTTACTTGCTAGTTCAATCCATTTTCTTGATTTCGTGTAACTGCTATTTCGTAGCATTTGAGATGTTCTCTTGTCTTTGTAGAGTATAATATACTCTCCGCGTCTATTGCGCTATTCTTTGATAGTGCTATAATATACTCCGCGTCTGTTGTGCTATTCTTTGATAGGGCTTTCCTATCTTATCTATTAAACAGGTGGAGAATCGACATATATAGTTGATACAACCCCTCTTCAAGTTAGAATTTTGGACATTATCTACCATTGTAGACTACTGTAATTTATTATCTACCTTGTAGAGTACTGTAATTTTAAATTTAGCCTGTTGCCTCTGAAATTTTATTTTTGACCCTCTAGCTGTGCCACCGCAATAAGTGACGTGCCGTTACCTCTGAAATTTTATTTTTGGCCCTCTAGCCGTGCCATCGCAACAAGCCGTGCCATCGCAACAAGTGACCTGCTGTACCGCAGGGCCATCCAAATTGCTTGGGACGTTGGGACCGTTTTGAATGTGAAATCAATCGTCCATCGCAACAAGTGACCTGCTGCACCGCAGGGCCATCCAAATTGCTTGGGACGTTGGGACCGTTTTGAATGTGAAATCACGATTGAGTTGTTCAATTTCAATCGGACGGTCTACATTCACTACTACAAAATAAGCAATAGTAGACGTCCCATCATAAACGGTTAAAATGGAACCATCTATGTTGGGTCTGTCGGGGACGTTGGGTCTGTCGGGGACGGTTTGTAATACAAACCGTCTGTGATACGTTCTATTCAAAAACCGTCTGTGATACTAGAGATTATCATAGACGGTTCGTATCACGAACCGTCTGTGATAAGTACCTCATCACAGACGGTTGGTGATACGAGCCGTCTGTGATATGTGATTCACAACGCGGGAGGTCGAAAATTTTGAATGCATGTGCGGGAATTTTGAATGTGCGCGGGACTAGCAGAAGTTTTTATATATTAATAAGGACTCCCCCAAATCCAGCGTGACCTCTGGGCTCCTTCTCCGCCGCCACCGGTGCTCCCTCTGCCGAGCCTCCTCCTCCCGCCGCTCGTCCTCCTCGACGGCGGTGGCCGCCGTCTCCCACCGGCTCCTCCCACGCCGCCCCATCCAGCGCGGCCCTCCTCCTCCGGCGCCTTTGTCCTTCCCGTCGGCTTCTCCTAGATCAAGGTATACATGTGTGCTTGAATATAGTTTTGTGATTGATGTGTGCTTGAATATAGTTTTGTGATTGAATGGATGGGAAATAATGTGGCTTGATGATCTGAAAATGCTTCAATTTGCAGCCCTTGTAGTGACTAATCTAATCGACGCTGGGATATAGGGAGGGACAGACCAACGACTTCCTCTGCGACATCCAGAGAGCGGGCCAAGCGGCGGAGGCAATGCGAAGCAAGCCGCGACGCGGCGGAGGAAAGAGGGCGGGATGAGGATAAGGATGTGCCTTTCGAGGAGCTCCGCGATGAGGACAAGATCATAGCCTTCTTCGAAGGCTCATGAGCGAGTGGAGCGAGAAGGGGCGAGGTGCGAGGCGAGAGGCGACGGCCAAGGGAATACATTTAGTTTTTTTGCGGTTGAAAAACTATCACGAATCCTGACGGTTCTTGTTCGTAACCGCTCAGAAAATATACTATAACAGACAGTTCTACTTTCGAACCGTCTGTGATAACGCCTGTTATCACAGACGAACTTTTTTAGACGGTTTGGAAAATCGTCTGTGATGACGGTTCCGAACCGTCTGTGATGAGGTTGTGTGTAATAGCGATTGCTTGGAAACGTTCGGACCGTCTAAACGCGCCATCTAGATCGGACCGTCCGTTTTTGATCCAACGGCTGAAACGCGTTAGAGTGAGAATGCGCGGGAGGAGCGGGCCGAGTGGGCCACGTGCATGTGGGAGATGGGTTGGGCTTGGTTGGGCTGAGAAGTTTCGATCCAACACGGTTTTCTGATTGAAATTGATTTAGAAATTGATTTAAATCTGATAAATCAAAATAGCTTTTGAAAATAGCAAATAAAATCCAAAAATTATGAGAAAATTTATAAAATTCTCTAGGGCATTTTGGATTTCAATAAAATATTTTCAACTTATAATTGGTAATAAATTTTGTAAATAATTTTGTTTTGGCTTTAACTTAAAGAGAAAAAGCTTTTAATAATCCAAAAAATTCTAGAAATTAATTAAAATTTCCTTTTTCCACTTTAAGGCCAATGAAAAGCCATAAACTCAATAAATTTTATTTTTGACTTCTTAAATCTAGAAAATTCAAGAAATGCAATAAAACTCTTTTAAATTTCAGAAAATTTAATAAAATAATTAATTTATTAATTTTTATTTTGGTAACATAACTTGGGATGTTACATTACCTTATTTGTTAAGTTGTACGGAGTAGTTGTGAAGAAATGTTTTCTTTTTACATGATTGATATGAATTACTACTCAATATGTGAGTTTAGAATCCACTGTGGAAATTCTACTGCAGTGAGGTCGAGCACTGGAAGATTTATTGCCCTATGCTACGTGACAACAGAGGGTTTTAGGAAGCATATGATGGTCTCCTCCTGGCTGTGTGCTACGGACAATAAGAATCTAGCACTCGGGCTAACGATCAACTTCTACTTACTATAATAAGCTTTTCTAGGTTTGGCTTGGCGGTTTAGGGTTTAGCTATAGTCTTTGTGACACTGCTAAAACTTGTGCGTGATCATAAAAAAGGGTTTCTAATATGTTTGGTCCAATTGTCTGCTTGGTTAATAACTTATAATTTGCAGGAGGGGGTCGTAAGTAATTCGTATCTTTTGTATATGTAGTAAGTACGTATTTATATGCACTTGAAGTATGTATTTAAATGGACCAGACATGTTTGCAGGAAGGGTTTCTAATATGTTCAGTTTAACACCAGTGTAGCACCGCGAAGCGTCACACAACACCCTTGCCGGTGGAGGCGCGCGAGCGAATCAATCGGGAGTCGGGTCTAGAGATTCGGCACTCCATAAAAGATCGCGTTCTATCCAGTAGTTTGCGCGACTGTTTTCGTGATCTTAGAAGCCGAATCAGAGGATCCCATCTCCTAGAGTTATGTGGGGTTCGTTCTTAGCTTTCAGTGGGCGTAAAGATCACTTAATTCCGAGTTACGGTTCAAAAGTTATGTATATTTCAATGTGGCTGTCCAGATTGTATGTAAGTTTCTATCATTAGTTTTGACCCGTGTGCCACTTTTGTTAAAGGCAAAATTTGAATGTCATGACAACTAGGTTATTGTAGAGAATTTTATAAGCTTTCGAGATTGATAAAAAACGTCCAATTTGGAGTTGTAGAACAAAAGTTATGGATATTTTATTTCAGTCAATATTTCTGTTTGTTAATTCTGCCAACAGATTTGAGCCGTCGGCCAAATTTTGTTAGAGGCAAAATCTGAAATTTTTCCCAACTAGACTTTGGTAGGTTTTGTTCTTAGCTTTTCAGATTGTTAAAGAACACTAATTTTGGTTCAGCCAATCAAAAGTTATGTCCGTTACCGTGCTGCTGTCCAGACGTGTTAGACAGATCTGGACAGATGTTGTTCATTGATCTATTAGAGTCATTTACAAACAGAATTTGAGATGTCCACCAACTAGGTTTAGTTAGGGAAATTGATAACCTTTCAATGAAGTCTAAGAACACCTCATTTGGACTCATGTGCTAAAAGATAAGAATTTTAGAAGTTGGCTGTCCACAGAGGGGACATATCGATCTATAGGAGTTGGAATTGGGAAATACGCTTGAGAGTATAGCGAGTTCGGTTATGCTATTATTTATGCTTTTGGTCTAGTATGATTGTCTTAGTGCGCCTTATAAATATATTCAGGTGATGGATTGATCCCGGGCAGTACTTACGCACATCCCTCGTCTCTCGCGGTTAAGGCAAGTATAATGATGGATAAAATTGGAATTATTGAATGACATTCTTTGATAAATACTTATAGAATTTGTGTTGTCATGATTTTTATGGTGGTATGACTGGTAATGTTCATGGTTTCTAGTGATATGAGTTACGTGTTATTCATGGATGTTTGAAAGTTATGAAGTCTATGATTAATTGTTATTCATGAGTGATTGTTCATGTTTGCTAGTATTATGAATATATGTGCTATTCATGGATGCTAAAATGCTATGAATGTCAACGATGATGAATGCTAGAAGTATGAATAAGTTTACTCATGTATGACGTTGTGAATACAAATTTATGATGATTTAAATATTTGTTCATGTGCATCATGCTATCATATGACTATGCATATTCGAGGTCCCCGTCATGTGGATGACGGGCTTGAGGTCCCCACATTCGTGGAATGTGGGCATTGAAAAGAGGTCCCCATCATGAAAACGATGGGCTTATGGTCCCCACACTTGTGGAGTGTGGGCTTGAGGTCCCTTTACTTATGAGTATCGGGCACTGGTCTCTGCGCTTGTGAGCACGTGCATGGGTATGCAATGACGGTTGCATACTTTGCATTACCGGTAAAATGCAAAAGATAAAGAGAAAGAGAAAGTGCACTTGAGCTTCTTGCATAGCATGAGCATGACATGTTTATAATAGAGATTGTAGATGGATGTTGATTATTACAATTGTTTATGTTATTATTGCCATTTATTGCACTTGCGAGTCTTTGGGCTCACTCTTCTTCGTTGTTGTGTTTTTAGGTACCACTTTACAAGAACGGCATGCATGGGAGGAGTAAGACTTAGAGTGGTTGCACAATGGCACGAATCGCACACATTTGAATTGATAGAATGATAATTTAGTAGATGAGAAACTTGCTTAAAGAATTCTTTATGATTACTCCTCGCTTGGAATAACTTGTAATAGAGTTGATTAGAGGATCATGGATGTCCTTTTATTTATGCTTGTAGTTGTTTAGCATGCTATGGATGATATAGTGTTGATTAGCATAGTTTTGGTGGTCTCTTGATTATTTGGATGTTGGATTATTTAACTATGTTACATTTAAAAGTTGGGATCTCGGTTTAGTAACTAAACAAAGGAGATTCATCGGATTTAGAGAATAGTATCAATGTTAAAATGGTTATAGTGTTAGTTTAGTAGCATTCCAGGCCCTTGTCAGGCTGGTGTGTTACAAGTGGTTAGCTCACACAGTAAACAAATGTGACAACACAACCATAAACGCCAACACTTATTAATAAACAACAGAGTTGATTACAAGATAGCCTTACAGGGCAATATTAAATAAACACAGCGGGAGACGATGAAGAATTAGTGGAGTCCAGCTGATCTGCCACAGGCAATCGACTGGGGTAGCGGCCTAGTCGTCGTGATCAAACCTGAAGCGAAGTCCTTCTCCTCTGAAATTTTGTTTGCATAAAGCAAGTATGAGCACAACTTCCGTGCTCGCAAGTTACACCCGTCAAGTAACAGAATGACATGCATATATGGATGTAACAAAGGATGGCTTATTGGTTTATTTGCGTAAAGTAGCATTTTCTTTAAATACTTGTACTAAGTTCCAAAGCAGATATTTTATACTACAAATCATTTTATAAATTCTCAGTTTTATAGTCAGATAACATCCACACGTGAATGGTGAAGGATACCCTCCTATCACATGGCTTCCTGCCCAAATCCTATTTGGATAACCAGTTTGAAAGAAGTCTTTTTCAAACAAAACCTAAGTCTAACTTTGAGTAGTTCTGCTAGCATGTCCGTAACCTTGGACACGGCTATTCGAATAGTTTTACACTCTGCAGAGGTTGTACAACTTTACCCACAAGAGATAATAACTTGTATCATTCGCATCACACACTTCCGTAGGTGTGCGACTAAGTGATTATCATGAGGCCTTTACAATGTTCTATCTTAATGTATTTATGTCCGCTAAGGTTTCGCTGCCATTGGACTAACCATCCTCCGGGAGCCCCCTCTTGCACCAGGTGGGACTACTGTCAGTTTGACACCCACACCAACAATATAGCACAAATGACACCAAGACATCATAAATTATTTAGCCAAATCTGTCCCTCACCAGACTTGTGGTAGTACGGTAAGCGTAGCATCATGCGCTCGAAGACCGGTCCTTAACTGACTTGGGCAACTTTCCAAAATAACCCTGAGCCTTAACCCTAACCAGATTAAGCCCGTGCATGAACATGCACCCACCAAACATCCATTATGCCCAAGTCCAAACCCGTTTTCATTTTATTTCCCAAGTAAAAGCATTTTATAAACTTTCTATGGTAAAACAATACCATAGACCCAATTTAAATCAAATTTGAAAGATTTGGTTAAAATTTCCCAAATACAAGATTTGATCTAAGCATTGGCTAAGCATATGATTAATTTTAATACCATTTTGCCTAATAGTGACAAGGTATTCACGTTCAATATTCAAATTGGCTATACAAGGAAGATTGGAATAACTAGGCAATTAAAACAGGGAATTAAAATAATTGTATAAACATATGCATACAGTAATAATTTAAAATAGAATATAAATAATTTGAAATAATGGGATCAATATTATCAAGGGTATAACTTGCCTTGCTTGATTGAACGCTGCACTCAAACGGTGTCGAAATCTGACTCTCCGAAGTCGTCGAAATCAAACGTGAAAATAAGCCAAATTCAAACTAAATTCAAATAACAATTCAAATGAACTCCAAATTAAACAATTTTTGCTTAGTTAGCTATATCTTGAATTTAGACAAATTTAGAAATTTGAATGGCTCAATCGGAGTTCGGATGCAAAAGATATTGGCTTTGGAAGATTTAAACCTAATTAAAACCCTAAAAAGGATTTTCCTGATTTATTTTTCCTCCGGAAAAACCATTTATTGCGCAAGCTGACATCAGCCCTGAGATTTTCGGAATTAAAGGAATTAAAATATTTCCTGACGAGTGGACCCCACATGCCATAGACATGGCTCACATGGACTGGTTTTACGTGTGAATGGGTCTGAGGGGGGGTGGACCGTACCACGTGGCATTGACGTGGACGCTACATGGGCAAACAGTGGCGACGTGGTGCTTATGTGGCACCGAGGTGGCACTGCCACGCTGGCACAAGGCCGGCGAGCTCTCGGCCCTAGGGTCGCCGGCGCTGTGCGCCACAGCGACGGCCGGCGAGGACACCAAAATGACGAGGGGACTCCACTGAACCTGATGCTCACCTTAGATACCCAGTGGCAAGGTTGGTTGGCTGGCGGCGAAGGTTTTAGCGGTGGCGGAGTCAGGCTCGCGGTGGTGCGGCGTTCCGGTGGCTGCCGATTCCGGCAAGGTGGGAGCGAGGGAGGAGGAGTGGGTGGTGGGAGCCGGTCGAGTGGGAGAGGCGCCCCGATGCTCCTATTTATAGGGCGGGAGTGATCGGGAGGAGATTGGTGGTGGCGGGATCACGGCGGCTAATTCCAAATTCGGTGATGACGGGCATTAAAACAAATGATTTTGGCTGCAATGGGGCGAAGATCTGGGGATTGAACGCGATTGTACCGTAGCGAAAGGGCGAGATTCGCGGTGTTGACGAAGCCGGGTGGCGCCGATGGCGACGGTGCGCCGTGTCCACGCGAAGAAGAAGGAGGTGGGAAGAAGGCTCGCGGATCGTTGGATGTTGATCCAATGGCGCGGATGAGAAGAAGAGAGAGAGAGAGCGCGATGATGCCGCCGTCCGATTCAAATCGACGCTCGGGTTGGTGGAAAGGTTCGGCCTCCAAAGTAACGCGAGATCCGCCGCCTATTTTAGATCCAATGGTGGTGAGATAAGGCGCGTGAGATGAGCGGAGAGAGGAGGTGTGCGGTCGTTGGATTTAGATCCAATGGTGCGGAGGAGCGGGTGGCGTGGAGCGAGTATTAGCCGTCCGATTCAAATCTGACGGTGGGGAGACAGAGTGTGGGTTTCGGTTATTGGAAATGTACTTAATTAAATTCATACAAGAACATGATTATTAATGAAGGAACAGATCGTCCCTCAATTAAAGATCATGCTAAAAGTATAAATTCAACAAGTAACAATTCCAATAAACAGATCCTGATATATATATATATCTCACAATGGTTCCTGTGATCAATGACCATTGCATATATATATCCTCTAACAACATTGCATCATACACATACAAGTCGCACTTTGCATTATTAAACATAAGTTTACAAAGATTCGGTTTAGTACTACAATATAGAGTGACTTGGTCACTACAACATATTCAACAATGGAAGCAAAATAAACTGAAAAAGTCCACCAATGGCCTCATCCACCCACAGCAATTGCGTGGAGGGAAGAAGTAGCGTTACTCGTTAGCGCCACCCGATCGGCGCTAACGGTACTTCATAAAGGAAACCGTCTCACCTGCAACATTAGGTGATAGCACCTTGAGTACGGAAGGTACTCAAGAAGTCTTACACAAACTAACAAAGGAAGTGGTTATCGAGCCTATTCAAAGGAGTAGAATTTGTACATGCATAAGGTTTCAACAGAAGGTATAAAGGTTCAAATTTGCATAAAGCGATACATCTTAACCTACAAAGGCTAACTTTGATAAAGCAATTTAATAAATCAAAGTTTGCTTAAAAAAGTAAGTAAAGGACATAAAAGTAATGCAAGATGCGAGGCATGATTCCCTCATGCAAACCGAAAATAAACCAAAACCACATTTTTGAAAATCAAAACTTCTATACAGTGACATCAATTCAAGTTATCGCCCATGACCGTGGACACGGCTATTCGAACAGCTTATACCCCTCGGGTGTACATCTTTACCACATGACTTGGCTAGCTCGTTGCCTTGGATGCCTCCAATGATGACATACTTCCTTTGGTATGCCGACCGGGAAACTAAGATTTGGTATTTTTCAACAAGCCAACACTATTGAGTTGGACCCCATGTGTGAACCGATCCCGCTTAAACAACGATCGATAGCATCCGCCTAACCGGGCACACATGTTGCGTCGAATGCCGATCCAAACAATTTAATGCGAATTGGGTTCCCTACCCATAGTAGAATGCTATCGGCACTATTAAGGTATCGATATGCGACGAGGCACATATACGCCTCACCCTCCTAAGAACATCCGACATCGACATACAAGCTCACATGGCATAAAACGCGCTCCTCGGACGAGCATCTATGCCATACAAGGTCAATACACATATCCTTACTCTGCTGTTTCCAACTCAATAGTCTCAACATTTTACTTAACCAAACAGCGCCCATACACGCATGTGGAAGTACGTGGGGACTTGAACCTGAATAGTCGAGTTCGGTCCTTAATTAACCGGACAAGTCCACCACAAAACCCAATCTCGTGCACAAAAGCACCATCACTAGCTTCCTCTTGTCCGCATCAATTTGAATTTCAAATACAAGACTGATTTAAAGAAACTGGACAAAGAGTTTGAAATAACAATAGTTCGATTAGATTCCCATGTTTGACAAGATATGCTTGTCAAACTCTAAAATCTCTAGACGCATGTCTAAGCTAAAACTGAAAATATAGCTTATGATATACAAGACTATGCTAGGTTAAGTGTATGGTGACAATTGAGGTAATCCATCATGTTTGGTCATAGCTAACTACTAACAGATCACATTTTGTACTTGCAAAAAAATAGCATGCACAGATATCATCGGATTTGTAAAAGCTATTGTACAAAATTTGGGATCAATATGGTGCAAAGAGGATGCTTGCCTTGGTAGTAGTATACTGCATTTGGTGTCTGCATCTGCTCGAGGTAGATTCAAAAACTTCAAATGAACCAGATTCTATAGAAAGCAAATAAATCCAATAAATGCCAAATCTGACAATAAGCTCAAAATGAAGGAAAATGCATGATCAATTTGGAAATGCATGATTACAGTATGCTTAAGCCATAACTACCCATAATAATGATAATAACCCATTATATAGCTTACTGTTTTCAAAAGACAGAAACTAGAGTTTTAGTGTAAAGTTCCAGTTTTCAGATTTTAAAAGAGCTGAAAACAGGACAGGTTGCAATTTTTGGAAAAAGTAATATAGAACATGCAAAAGTTCATAAATGAAACTTAGCATGATCTTTTAGGGTAATTAATATCCCAAACCAACCTTAGTCTAACCCTAACTAGTTAGATTACATTAACTAAGAAGAAGTTCATTTTTGTCGGTTAAACCGACAAAAAGAAACAGAGACAGATCTCAACTAGAAGTTAGAATAGATGATGGCAAGAATTGAAAGATTAACTTGTCATGCTGCTAGGGTTTAGTCAAAACCTAAATAAGATGGTAGGTTGACAGGAAGAACCCTAGGTTTTGAAAATGATAAGGAAAACCGAAAAGGTATAATATCAATTTTTCAGTTTAGAGCAAGTTGAAGCTACTGATGTTCAAAAGAATGATTCACAGGAGCATCTAAAGTCCTTAAGATGCTCAAGATATCATAACTAGGGTTTTTGGCTTACCAGTATAGGAAAGATACCCAGATTCTGAAAAACTCGAAATTGATCGACAGAGAAACAAATTCTGATTTAACCTGCAAAAGATATCAAATCCTTAATGCAAGGTAAAACCAGTGCTTAAGGATGGATAAGCAAAGGATAGGAGCAAGAACTCCACTGGACAGCAAGGAAGAAAATGAGCTTCAGTGGTCAACAATGGTCGCTGACTCAAAAAGGCTAGGGTTTATATATGGATGTTGAGCTACAGAGCAAGAGGGAAAGATCTAGAGTTGATGAGGTGTCCATTTAGGGCTAATTATCCCAAAAATTAGTTACAAAAACTTTGGGATAAATCCTCTCCTCTGTTTACAGAGAGATTTGCGCGCTGAGAGAGAGGGAAGAAGATAAGAGTCAGCTGACATGTGGGTCCCATTGTCATTCTCAGCCGCGCGTGCTTCACAAAAGCTCAAAAGAATATCAGCCGTCCGATTGGAAATGGGCGGCTGTGATAAATAGATAGATTAAATGATTTGAATCGGTACCAGTTAATATGGACCGCACGATCTAGATCTACCGATCGGGATTAAAACGGAGCTCAAAGGAATCTTGAGATCCACTTTCAAATCTAGACGTTGGATTGGAATCCAACGATCAGCTGAAAGAATACACGTCACCTCCTTTAGATGCGATGGCGCAACACCGTTGGATTTGATTTCTACGGTCAGGATGGAAAGTTGAACCGGATGGTCCGATTGCATACACTCATATGGACCGTACGATTGAAATCCAACGATCCACCGATTTGGGCTTTAAAGGCCCACGGTCAAAAGGAGAGTCGAGGATTGAAATCAAGCGCCCGCATAAACGCGCGCTCGATTTCAAATTGGAATAAGCGACACCGTTAGATCAAGAATGAACGGCTGCGATCGTGAGGGGATCCGAGTCGTCAGAATGCATACACCAATCTGGACCACACGATGAAGATCCAACGCCCGCAGGAGCGCGGCTTTATAACACGCGGTAAAAAGGAAAAGCCGTAGGATTGAATCTAACGGCTCAGATAAAAGCGCGCCTTTATGTTTAAAACGAAAAGGGGTGCGCTGTTGGATCGAGAACGAACGGTGGAGATTGAATAGGGATCCGGAGTTGTCCGAATGCATACACCGATCTCGCTCGTTAGATGAAGATCCAACGGCGGAGATTTAGATGCACACGTGGACACCATGGTGTTATAGCCGCTCGCTCGATTGAAGATCAACGCTCATATCAAGCGTGGAGTTCGGGCGCGCCGAACGTGATGAGCCGGACCAAGTCGATTGGGTTGGACCGAGACACATGGTTCGAGTCGCTACAGTGATTAGGTTTGGATTTAGACCGGTTTAGTTGACCAAACCTTATTCAAAAGCTTTAAGGTTTGACTGGGCTCTTAAAAATAGCAAATAAATTTGTAAATTCATGAAATTTTTACTGTAAGCTACCGATGATACATTTCCCAGATAAATTTTATAAACCACATTTTCACTTTGTAAAATACATAAATATTTATTTCAGCCGAAAATATTTATTTAAAGACAATAAATTTTTCTTTAAGCCCAAATAATTTCTAAAATGCAACAAAATATTTTTAGCCAAGATAATTTATCTAGGCTTTAATAAAAATATTTCCAGTCATAATACAAGTTTTATCTTGTATTCCTTTAAGACTTCAAATGGTTCTTTGGGGTTTTGGCTACAAAGGAAGGTTTTAACTTGTAACATGCCCAAAGTGTAAGCATGAACAAGAATGCTATGAAGAGTACCTCATTACTGTTCATAAAGCATTTTATTACTGTTTATAAACTTGGGGTGTTACAAACCTACCCCTTAAGAAAATCTCGTCCCTAGATTTGGAACAAGTTAGAGATTAGGAAGAAGTGAAGTGAAAATGATTTATGAGGAAATTCAACATCTGTTGTCTTGATTTCCTTCAAGGATAACAAAGAAGAACTTTACATAACAACATAGTGTTATTATTACATCTTTGTTTACATTGCTTTGTTTAGACTTTCCTTTCTTGATCCAAAGGAAAGTACTAAACAACAAAAGATGGGGTGCTCAATGTGATCGATCTTCGCTCCCAAGTGGCTTCATCTTCGAATGATTAGCCCATCGAATTTTCAAGAACTTGACAAAGACGATTTCTTGTCCTGCGTTCCATTGTGTCGAGGATACGCACTAGTTGTTCTTGATATGAAAGATCGTGTTGGAGATCAAGATGCTCATAGCGATTGCCTCAATAGGAACACGAAGGCATTTCTTCAATTGAGACACATGAAAAGTATCATGCACTGCTGAGAGTGATTCAGGTAGTTCCAATTGGTAAGCTACAGCTCCTCGCTTGGCCATTATTCGGAAGGGTCTGATATAACGAGGTGCGAGCTTTCCTTTACACAAAACGATGAGTACCCTTCATGGTGACACTTTAAGATAGACATGGTCATCTACCTCAAAGCTTAATTCACGACGGCGATGATCAAGATAGCTCTTACGTCGAGACTGCGGTTTTCAAACAATCTCGAATCGAGCGAACTTGCTCCTCTCGCTTCTCTTCACCAAGTCGGACCAAAGAACGACCTTTCACTGACTGCAGACAGTTCAATGGAGTCCTACAAGCTTTCCCATACAAGGCTTCAAAAGGTGACATTTGAATACTTGCTTGGTAGCTATTATTGTAGGAAAATTCCACATATGGCAAAGATTTCTCCAGTCTTTGCTATAAGATAGAACATAGGCTCGAAGAAGATCTTCCATCACTTGATTCACTCTTTCAGCTTGACCACCGGTTTGAGGATGATAAGCGAAGATCAAAGAGAGTTCATCCCCATAGCTTCGATGAAGGCTACTCCAAAAATGGGAAGTAACCGAGGACTACGGTCGAAACAATGACCTTAGGAACACCATGAAGAAAAACAATTTAGCCATATAAAGCTCTCGCTAGCTGCTTGCCATCAAATTGGTCCCGACAGGAATAAAATGAGCCACTTTAGTTAAACGGTCAATGATTACCCAAATGGCATCTGACCCATTGGAGGTTTTGGAAGACCAGAACAAAATCCATACCGATCTCTTCCCACTTCCATCGTGGAATAGGCAAAGGTCGAAGGGTACCAAATTGCTTCGATGTTCACTTTAACCCTTTGACAAATATCACACTCAAGCAACATACTTGAGCAATTTGCCTTTTCATTTGGCTCCACCAAAAGGTTCTTCAAATTCGATACATCTTGGTACTTCGGGATGTAGAGAAAACTTGAATTATGAGCCTCTCTAAGAATTAGACTTTAGATGGGGATCGCAGAGTACTACCAAACGATTGCGATATCGAATCATACCGCGATCATCTTCAGAAAACTCGTTGGCTTTTGCTTTCATGTTTTCCTTAATTTCGGCTACCTCGGCATCAGTTTTCTGGGGCCTCCAGAATCTGAGATTCTAATGTCGGCTCCACATGCAATGCAATGAGGAAACCTGCTCCCACCAATTCAAGACTTAGCGCCAAAGTCAGACACAAGTCTTTTTGCAGGTAGAGAAGATATGCGGCTGCATTGTGACTTTTCGCTAAAGCGCCCGCCACAACATTGGCTTTACCAGATGATAATGAACACCCATGTCGTAGTCCTTGATCGAGTTCAAGCCATCTTCTTTGTCTCATATTCAAGTCGATTGAGTGAATATGTACTTGAACTTTATGATCGGTGTAGATCTCACAACGATTACCTAGAAGGTAATGTCGCCAAATCTTCAATGCATGGACCACGGCACCAATTCCAAATCATGAGTAAGATAATTAACTTCATGAGGGCGCAATCGTCGGGATGCATATGCCACAACCTCGCCTTTCTTGCATAAGCACACACCAAGTCCATGGCGAGATGCATCGCAATAAATATCGAAGCTCTTAAGAACATCCTAAGAGTAAGAACTGGAGCTTTAGTCAAGAGGGTTCTCGGCGTAAAACTCTCTTCACATTTAGCCGACTATTCAAATTTCTTCTCTTTCTCGCAAGAGCCGAGTCGAGGTCTAGCAATTTTGGAGAAATTTTCAATGAACTCAGTAATAACCCGCAAGCCCAAGAAAACTTCGGATCTCTGGGACACTTTTGGGAGGCTTCCAATTTAGCACATCTTGCACCTTGCTTGGATCAACAGCAATGTCTCCTTCAGATAACACATGCCCCAAAAATGCAACCTCTCTGAGCCAGAAAGCACACTTGCTGAACTTAGCATATAATCGATGCCGACGAAGTGTTTCCAGCACAAATCGCAAATGTTGTTCATGATCCTTATTAGACTTGAATAAATAAGTATGTCGCCAATGAACACGACAACGAACTTATCCAAGAATTCCATGAACACCGAATTCATAAGGTTCATGAAATAGGTGGCGCATTGGTCGGACGAAGGATATAACAAGATACTCGCATAAACCGTAACGAGTAGAAAAAGCTGTTTTAGGAATGTCCTCGGCTCTAACCTTGATTTGATGATAGCCCGACTCAAATCAATCTTTGAAAAGACACGGGCACCAACCAACCGATCAAAAGATCATCAATTCGAGGTAGAGGATATTTGTTTTTGATGGTGACCTCATTTAACTGGACGGTAATCCACACACATCCGTAAAGTGTTGTCTTTCTTTTGACAAAGATTGCGAGCATCCCCAAGGTGAGGAGCTCGGTCGAATAAATCCTTTGTCGAGCAATTCTCCGAGTTGCTTCTTCATTTCAACCAACTCATTGACAGCATTCGTCGGACGACTCGATATTGGAGCATTCAGAACGAGTTCGATAACAAACTCCACTTCCGACCGTGGTAAACCGAAGGTCTTCGTGAAAACATCAACATACTTATCGACAATTGGTAATCGACTCCAAAGAAGGAGTGGTATCAACTCGGTGAGCACAAAGATGAGAGCCAATTGTTTTGGAATGATAAACAACTCGAATAAATGCTCGCATTGGTCATGGAAATAGACCGCTAGGAACAATTGATTTGACCTCGGTTCTTGGACAACCAATCCATACCCAAAATGACGCCCAACCCTTTAGAGTCAATCACAATTAGATTTGCTAAAAACTTACCCCAAGGATTGTTATGTTGACTTATTACAGATCGATCGGTTTTAAAGACCGACCAGTGTGATTGAATAATAAAAGATGGCTGGAGGGTATGTATATCTAATCGATGTTGAGCAACAAAATGATTGCTAACAAAAGAATGAGATGCTCGAGTCAAATAAAGCGAATGAAATTGGACTGAAATTAACTAGGAGCATACCCATAACAACTTCAGTGTATCACCGCTTTCTTCAGCAGTTGATCGGTTCACATGTCCACTGATCGAGCCGATCGCTTTGATAGGGGCCTCTCATAAGGCTGGCGCGCAGCACCGGATATGGTCAACAGGGGCAATCCTTGCTTTGCTTTGCCACACACTTGTTGGCATAATGCCCGGACGACCACAATGAAAACAGATAACCCCTGGGTTAACATTGTTGACAGGACGGGGCTGATTTCCACTTGGTCCTGACTGACTGGTGGGAGGAGATGGACGAGGGGCAAACACCGCTGGCCTTGGTGAAAATGGAGCTGGTGCTCGTGGTGGTCTAGACAACCACATACGAGGCCTTGGTGAGCTGCCACCAGGAATAAACTGAGAAGTCCGCTGTCGCTTGCGTGACTCCTCCAACGCCTTGCTCTTACTCTCGGCCACAATGGCTTTATTGACCAAATGAGAGAAATTTAAGTCATGCAAAGCCACCGCCATCCGCGCTTCTTGAGATAGCCCATTCAAGAACGGTTTCGACGACGAAGGTCGGTCGAAACGCCATCGAGCATATCCGCAGAGCAAGAACTCCATTGGGCTGACAAGGAAGAAAATGAGCTTGTGGTCAACAATGGTTCTGACTCCAAAAGGCTAGGGTTTATATATGGATGTTGAGCTCAGAGCAAGAGGAAAGATCTAGAGTTGATGAGGTGTCCATTTAGGGCTAATTATCCCAAAATTAGTTACAAAACTTTGGGATAAATCCTCTCCTCTGTTTCTGAGAGATTTCTTGTGAGAGAGAGGAAGAAGATAAGAGTCGGTGACATGTGGGTCCCATTGTCATTCTCGGTAGCGCGTGCTTCACAAAAGCTCAAAGAATATCAGTAGTCCGATTGGAAATGGCGGTGTGATAATAGATAGATTAAATGATTTGAATCGGTACCGATTAATATGGACCCACGATCTAGATCTCCGATCGGGTTAAAGCGGAGCTCAAAGGAATCTTGAGATCCACTTTCAAATCTAGGCGTTGGATTGGAATCAACGATCACGAAAGAATACCGTCACCTCCTTTAGATGCGATGGCGCAACAGATTGGATTTGATTTCTACGGTCGGGATGGAAAGTTGAGCCGGATGGTCGATTGCATACACTCATATGGACCGTGCGATTGAAATCAACGATCCGATTTTGGGCTTTAAGGCCCACGGTCAAAAAAAGTGCGTAAGTTGAAATCAAGGCCGCATGCGCGCCTCGATTTCAAATTGGAATAAGCGGCAGTTAGATCAAGAATGAGCAGTGCGATCGTGAGGATCGGAGTCGTCCGAATGCATACACAATCTGGACCACGATGAAGATCCAACGGCCCAGTGCGGGCTTTATAACAGCGGTAAAAGAAAAGCGTGGATTGAATCTAACGGCTCGAGATAAAGCGCCTTTATGTTTAAAGCGAAAGGTGCGTTGTTGGATCGAACGAGCGGTGGAGATTGAATAGGGATCGGAGTTGTCGAATGCATACGCCACACCGATCTCGCTCGTTAGATGAAGATCCAACGGCGGAGATTTAGATGCACCGCGTGGGCGGCTCGCGGGTGTTATAACCGCGTTCGATTGAAGATCAACGGCTCATATCAGCGTGGAGTTCGGGCTCGCTCGAGCGTGACCAGGACCAAGTCGATTAGGTTGGACCGAGACACATGGTTCGTCGCTCACGTTGATTAGGTTTGGATTTAGGCAGGTTTAGTTGACCAAACCTTATTCAAAAGCTTTAAGGTTTGTTGGGCTCTTAAAAATAGCAAATAAATTTGTAAATTCATGAAATTTTCTGTAAGCTACTGGGATGATACATTTCCCAGATAAATTTTATAAACCACATTTTCACTTTGTAAAATACATAAATATTTATTTCAGGCCGAAAATATTTATTTAAAGACAATAAATTTTCTTTAAGCCCAAATAATTTCTAAAATGCAACAAAAATATTTTTAGCCAAGATAATTTATCTAGGCTTTAATAAAATACTTCAGTCATAATACAAGTTTTATCTTGTATTCCTTTAAGACTTCAAATGGTTCTTTGGGGTTTTGGCTACAAAGGAAGGTTTTAACTTGTAACATCTTTTAAAGTGTAAGCATGAGCGATAATGCTATGAAACGAGTACCTCATTCTGTTCATAAAGCATTATTACTGTTTATAAACTTGGGGTTTTATTCTGAGAGGAAGCGTTGAGAGCGGCGAGATGGGCCAAGTGGGCGCGGCGGAGAATAAGCGGTAGTGGGGTTTGACCCAAAGCGAATTAGGGTTTTAAATTGCTTTATTAATTGATTTAATTCTTGATAATTCATTTAGGCTTTAGAAAATAGCAAAATACATCAAAAAATTAGGAGAAAATTCAGAAATTTCCTTATTTATTTTGGACTTAAATAAAATAGTCCCAACTCATAATTGGCTTTTAATTTTGCAGAATAAATTATTTTGGCTCTAAAATATTTAGGAAAAAGCTTTAACATACTCAGAAAATTCTAGAAATTATTTAAAATTTTATTTTTAGATCAAACCAGAAACTTTAAGAACTTAAAATAAATTTTAAATTTTGGCTTTTACAAGAGAAATTCAAATAAGGCAATCAAACTCTTTCAAATTTGGAAAACCAATGAAACAATAATTTTATTTTATTTTATTTTAGTAACAACACTTTGGGATGTTACGGTCGACTAAGCTTCACCACTTCACCATAAATGCGGTCCCACGGCCACAAGGTAGTCATGGGGTCTTCATCAAGCGGCTCAAGAAAGTTATATTGGGCCTGAGTACACAAGCCGTACTCACGAGCCAACACACAATGCAATTGTTATAAATGGAGGCTAAACCAAGGCATGGTTGTGGTTCTTTTGTTTGCATAAAGCCACTAGTTTGGAATATGTAAGTAGTAACAAAACACGAGACTTAGCAATTTACTAACACAAGTTTTATAAAGCGAGTTTTGTTGTAAAGTACTAGTGGAGGGCCAACTTTCTTTATACCATTGGCGGCATCGACCACTCAATGCCAGCTATCCGTGTTACCGGTCCCGACTAGGCTTTTCCAAATCCCTAGGGCTCCAACCCCATCTTTCCATTTCACCCACAAATCGGTTTTTAGAAAAAGCTATATCCGGCAAGTTCTCATCACCGCTCTTGGCCGTGAGCATGGCTATCTAGATAGTTTTCTTACTCTGCGAGTTTGTGCACTTTCCCACAAGAGATGAATCAACTTATCTTGCCACGACACACTTCGAAGGTGTGCGGCTAATGTTGATCATCACAAGGCCTTACAATGCTCAGCAGGTTGCAACCGTACGCTGGTATCACCTCCCGGTCTCTCGGCTTGTCCTCGGAGGTCTCCCTTTAGCCTGATGCGGCTCTTTGGCCGTTTCCACGGCTATCCACGGCATCCACCAACGTCGAGAGCCACGAAAGAACAAATTAGTCACCAGTCGTAGGTGTTACCGACTTGTGGTTGCACTATTTTACTTGAGGTCATCACGATTCGGTCCTTAATTGACTCGGCGGTATATCCACATACCATCCTCTGTGCTCGGACACGGCCACTCTTTCCAGCCACCCAAGTCAACAGTTTTGAGTTTTATTTGTGTTGAAAATAACCATTTAGTCAACATACCGGCGGGCTCCTAGCCTCATTGCCCAAATCTAGTTTTATGTTTTGAATGAGTATTGTCGGGCAATGTAATGCTCGAATGATAATATATCTAAGCAAGGCTAAGCATGACACTTAGATACAAACTTATTAACTAGTATGTAATCCATTAAGTCTAGGGTGGCAAAGGATAGTATCCAAGTTCAAGGATTGGCGGTTCATACACAATTATCATTAAGGCATTAGCTACGACTAGACCAAATATTCTTGCATAAATCATAGTAATGCAATTTCATAATTTAAAGAAACATAATTTGCAAAAGAGTAGGTGCAATATGATCAAAGTGTTGGCTCGCCTTGGTGAAATCTTCTTGTTCTTGCTCTGTGTCTACTCGGGGATCCTCGAGGCTTTGGATTCAATACATAAAGGCAGACCAAAGTTCAAATAAGCACATGTGACTTCAAATTGCATTCAAAAATAAAATGAACTCCAAGCGGGGTGGTCGATGAAGCTGAGTGGTGGAGCGAGTAATCAAGACTTAGTGGTGAGGCGAGTGGCGAAACAAGGTAGTCGAGCGAGTGGTGAGCTCGATGGTCGGGCGAGTGGTGGCTGTAGTGGTCGAATCCAAGTGGTGAAATTGTGTGGTCGAAACACAAGGTGGCTCTGATGGTTGAACAAAGTGGTCGAGACAATGGTGAAACACAATGGTCAATCAAAGTGGTGAAATTGTGTGGTGAAACAAAGTGGTCAAGATAGTGTGGTCGAATCAAAGTGGTCTACGATGTGAGTGACTCTCGTGGTCAAAATACAATGGTCGAACAAAGTGATCGAGACGATGGTCGAAATAAAGTAGTCAAAGCGTGGTGAAACACAATGGTTGAACAAAGTGGTGAACACGATGGTGAAACTATGTGGTGAAGCACAATGGTTGAAACACAATGGGTCGAATCAAACTGGTCGAAGCTAAGTGGTTGAGACACGATGGTTGAGCGTGGTGGCGAGCTATGGTCGTAGTGATCGATCCTCGTAAATGCTACGATCTCGTAGCGGTGTGCATTATACCCGGTGGTCGTAGCGATATAGTACTCGTGGTGCTAGAGCGTCATAGCACTATAGTGGGCATACTATGTGGTCGGAATTAGTGGTCAAGGCGAGTGCTGAAACTCGGTGGTCGAAAGGAAGTTCGACTACCCACTCGGAAGGGGTATCGAGTCTTGTGTATCATTTCTAGTACCTAGTCAGAAGGGTTTAGGCTACGGAGGTCCGGTATGCGTGGTCGAAGGAAATTCGACTAAGTGTAGTCGACAAGGATATGACCAACTAGTCGAAAGTGGACTACGGTCTGGAGACGGATACGCACTCGACTTGGTCGGAGGGGATATGACAAGGCGTAGTCGGGTGACCTTGTTGATGTTAGTCTATTCATAGGATCTGTCTATATAAATTCGCATGTTTTCTCATTAAAAACTGTCACATTTTCAAAGTTGATTACAACTCTATTATACATAAATTACTGATGAATTATTGTAATTTTAGTTCTTAGTCACTTTAATTATTCTTAAAATCTTCATAACTCATATTTCCATCACATGATTCAAAATCTCACATGTACTTTGAGAGGTTGAGCAAAAACAAAGATAAAAAAATTATATATTAACAAAATCACGGCAATGTGATGAATCCGTTATATTATTCACATGTACTTTGAGAGGTTGAGCAAAAACAAAGACAAAAAATTATATAGTAACAAAATACAGCAATGTGATGAACCCATTGTATTCTTCACACGTATTTTGAGAGATTGAGCAAAAGCAAAGACAAAAATTATATAGTAACAAAATACGGCAATGTAATGAACCCGTTGTGTTCTTCACACGTACTTTGAGAGCAATGCTAAGTGCAAAAACAACTTTAAACGCACAAAATCTTGACCTGAAGTCCCGAAAGACAGAGTCACTCACTCATCATTGGAAGGGAACTGCACTTCAACTGCTGAGACATTCATACCGGAAGAAGCAACAAGTTCTGAAAGTGCCTAAGTAACCACAAGTTACAGAAATACAGAACAACTGATGAGTTTGAAAGGAAGCATGTGTGTTTCAGACGAACAACAGGTTCAGTACATAAATATCAGTGTCTCCAGAGAGATGGATTCTATAGGTTGAATAAACATTATACGAAGGACATGAAAAGAAGAAAAAAGAGAGACAAAAAGTGACAGTTTTTCATGCAAAAACTGTCACAAGTTAATTAATTCCCTTTTCAAAAATGGTTTTCAAATTTTCTTTTCAAATCACCTCTTTAGTGCAACACACCCACACCATCATGTTAGTAGCTTCCAAGAGCCGCATTAGTGAGAGTTCTCGCTGAGCCTTGAGTACTTTTTGTGTATCGCTTTTGAATCACTCTAAGTTACGTCACAGAGTTGCTCAGATTAGGCGTGGTGCCTAGGCTATGTAACAGAGAGAAAAAATTGATGCTCAGTTTGTATCTCTATTTTGCTTCATGATCGGTTAAGGAAGTAATTACTCCTCCACTTAGTAATTCAAAGTAAGTGCGGTGCTTAAATTGATTAACAGAACCATAGAGATAAATTGTTTTAACCTGTGTTCTTGTATGATTTTTGCTTTGAGCTAACATGTCAATAGAGGCTTCTTGCCAGGTTGGTATATTTTTGTTGTACAGGTTCATCTCCAGAAGCTTTGAAGATGCACCAATGCAACTACGGAATTACCCATGTGGCCGGAGGAACAAGAGACGAGGAGAGATGATCACCGACGCTAGAGATGACAAGCAGTCGTGCCACGTATGCATCAACTTTAACCAACACTAGTACTAGAAGACCACCCGCACGCCTCGCGCGGGCGTCTGGAGAATCGCTGGCGTGTGGAGGCCCACCAGACGTGTGTCCCAGCAGGAGCACAAGCAACGCACCAGGCGCCGGTCTGCTCACACGCGATCCTGGCCGTCCGGCGAGCATCCGACGGGAGAATGTTTTCCAGGCGACGTGGTCTCGCGGGTGGGGCCGCAATCCAAGGTTAAATGTAGGTAATGATCAGTTCAACACACTACGGAATGCACTGTGAGCTTTCCACTCCCATCCCTTTTCCTGGAGGATTTACTGTTTCATGTTTGATATTGTTTGCTGCTAGTTCTTGTCTCGTGGTCTGTGTTAGCCGTTGCGGTTAGTGGTGATTTGCTAAGGCCCTGTTTGTGCGGCTTCCTCTCGGTTCTGTCGATTCTTGTGAAGTCATACCAAACACCTCGATTCTCAAAACCCAGATTCTTCTTCGCAGGATGCCGAAAATGAACTTAGCGGCGGCCTTCCAGCGATTCTCGTGAGAATCCAACCTTCGAAACAAAAATACCTAGAAGTTTGATTTATTGCCAAATGCCATTGAACTACCTCAGGAAATCCCATACGCAACCCACGCGTGAGCGGCTCGGCGGCGCTCCTCGAGCCCTCAAAAGTCCCTCCTCGACTTGCTCGCGGCGCTCAAGCTGGCGCCTCCTCACGGTCTTGCTGCCATTGCTGGGCCTCCACCGCTGCTGCGCTCAGCGGCCGCATCGGTGATCCGCCTCCTCGCGGTCGTCGCGCCGTCATCACAGATACCGCGCCGGGCCAGAAGTACTCGGCCGCCGTTCTGCGCCCTCCCGCCGTTCGTGTCCGTCGGCATCGGGAAGTCGGGGTTCTCATGATCGATGGGGTTCACGGCGTTCCTTTACCTACGGGTTCCTCTCCGACTCGTGCGGGGTGGCGGCGTGCTCACGAATCACGAAAGACCACCGTCCTCAAGCTGCGAGTTCATGCCGTCTCTTTTGTTCATTTCCTCGTGTGCGGGCACTTTTTTGCGACATTTACATACCATGGATCGATTGCGTAATCACTGCATATGTTAGCGGGGAAATATGCAAACAGATCGCTGTTAGATTGGTTGTTATTAAATGTAACCTACTTCTTGATTTGGCACACCATTTTTAAGTACATATATATTAAAAATGTTGGAAAAATTGCAGTAGATCCATCTTAATGGCCGTCTGTATAGTGCATTTTGTGGTCCTGATGTGTATCAGCAGCTTTACTGCAATATAACAGAGGATGTAATTATCAAAATGAGATCATGTCAAATTATTTAGATCATACATAATATATCGTTAGCAGTATTTGATTTTATTTGTTGCCCATTTGTTGCCCATTTTCTTAAGATTTTCACCACTACTACAAAGCAGGCAATAGCGGACACCTCATCGAGCGGTTCCAAAGCGTGCATTGTTGAGCATCCTCTGACGGTTCCCTTTGGAACGTTTGGGCTTCGTCGTGATATGTCCTCATCCGAGCGGTTCTTCTTCCAACGTTTGTGATAATTCCTGAGCGGTTGGTAAAGCTCATCTGTATGAGGACATATCATAAACGAGTGCATATCGAACCGTCACATGAAGTATCACGAGCGGTTATTAACCTCAGGCTTTCGTCTTGATGAGACAACTTATCACGAGCGGTTTTAAATAAACCGTCGTGGTATCACGAGATGGTTTTAATTTTGACCGTCTATGATAAGCTACTATCACGAGCGGCTCTATTAAAACCGTCTGTGATATTATTATCGCAGGCGGTTCCCTGCGATGTGTCTGTGATATCAACCTCTTCGTCTCGCCACGATGTGTCTCTTCACCATCGCATAACCGTCTTGCCGTCTACGCCTGGCGAACGATACATCGTCTCTTCGTCTCACGTGCGATTACTCCTAATTCTTTATATAAGGCGGAATAATTCACGAAGATTAAACTCCTCTCGCCGCTCTTCGTCTCACGGTTTGAGTAAATCAATCGCCAAAGTGAGCATGCGAGCGATCGAGCGACACCAAAGCGAGGAGGTCGGTGATCGCCGCTCTTTCTCCGCGATGTCGTCGTCGACATGTCGTCCGGCGTGACCGAGCTCTCCTCGGCCCATGGAGGACCTATCGCCCTCACGATTAACGTACATACATCTTTATATCTACAATATCGTGCGTACATACTATTTATTCTAACATCTTGAATGTATATGCATATAGTTGCAAGGCCTTGTACAAGGTGTCCAAGGAGCAGCGAGTGGGGGCGCGTGGCGGCTGAGTGAAGGAGGCGATGAAGTGGCGAGACACGGCGCTACCTCGCCGTCGTCAACCACACAAACGCCGTCGACGGCAGGGGCTTGTTTCATCGTCGGCCTCGAGCTTGTCTTGCGCCCCAAGACATGCGGCGGCGGCCTCATGTTCCTGAGCGAGCGGCGTGGCGGCGCCCACAGGCGCGGCCTCGTGCTCGGTCTCCTCCTCGGCGGCGAGGCAGCGGCGTTGGGAAGCACTACATCGGCCAGTCGGGCGAGCGGCCGTGGCGGAGTGCGAGGCGGCCAAGACCAACCGGTGCGGGCGGTGCGAGGCTCGCGCGGACATGGTCGAGGCGGCGTGGGGAAGAAGGCGGGCCTTGGGCGGGTGTGGCCTTGTCGGAAAGATGGCCGATTACGAGCATTGGCTGCGGTGTGGAAGGTGGGGCGACTCGTCGTCTTCTGATGGCAATGCGAGGATTAGGCATGAGTATACGAGTTTCTTTGCAAAGGTGTTAGACTATTTGCCATAAAATTTTAGTTTTTAGGTTTCTAGAAAGGTGGTGCGGTTGGACTATTTTCCAAATTAAATGAATTTTAATGCACCAAAATATCACGTCCACACAGACGGGAGCGATTACAATTCCGTTGATATCAAAATATCGTATGACATATTACAAGTTCATAACACATGATGTTATGGAATAAATTAATTACAATGGAGTAATTTCTTAATTAAAATATAGTCCTTCATGATGATCGTGCATATAGCTAGCTTCCTCGGCTGGAGTTCTTCCTCGAGCGATCTTAGTCTCTCTCGAAAGGAGGCAACTCGTCAAATTGATTGTATTCTTCCTCGTCCACATTCTCATCCGACACCAATAAACACACAACAAAACCAACTTTTCAAAATAATTCTTTTATTCATTTATTTTATTAATGGATTATGGCTATCACAAGGGTAAATGATAGCTCATAATTCGCAACTAACGTACGGACTAATGAAGCATCTATAGAATGCTGGGGTATAGTCTATCTCATTGGAGCTACCCTCATGACCTTGTAGCTAGCCAGTTCGCATCCAATGCCTTGATCCTTATCTGCGTATTCCAAGCCGTCTTGAGCGATGCGCGAGTCCTCGAGGTATTCCGTGAGGCGTAGTCCGGGCGCTAAATCCACAGTGCGTCGGCTCGAATCTTCTTCCTTGGCGGTGCGGAAAGCGGCGTCGAATGCAGTGGATGCATCGGGTAATAGTGAAACCGGTCGTTGAAATGCGATGCGTAGCGCTGTGGCGAGTCGTGACGCTTCTCTTGCTGCATCTTGAATACCATCGCGAGAGGTGTCGCGTCGATTGGTGCGTGGAAGGGTGGAAGACCGTGTTCGCGACAAAGGTCCGAGTAAATCGCATTTCCACCTCCGCAGGTGTCGCTTCTCCACCTTATACCGATAGCCCCGAACGTTGGCCTCTTCTTGTAGTCCAAGTCGCATCACTTCCCGCAGAATTCACCTCAAGATCCGCAATGACTCGTGAGAGATAGCGCCTGCACTCTGCCATCTACAATTTTGAGGGATAGATAAGTCAAGAACCGCTTTGAAGAGAAGGGCTGAGAAATGACTCGATAGACTCAAAATAGTTTTAGTTTTTGAAAATAAGTCCTTAGGACCTAGGCCACGACTACAATGAGGCATGGCTCGATACTACTTTTTTCGAACCGGGAGCGAAGGATCCGAATTCTCTGTGTTTATACACTAGTCGAGGATTTCCGGTGTACCTGACCATCAAAAGTGACAACAAAATCATATCACGCTCTTTATTATTATTATCCCGAGTTTTATTACAGCGGGCACGAGGCCAAATGGAAAGAAATATACCTGTGGAAAAAAAGGTAGTAGTAGGCCACACGACTTGCCACGAGGCAATCGTGCAGGGACGTAACCTATTCGATCCAGTCCTCACCGTCTGATAGAGGTCTTCTCTGAATAAAGATTATTCAGCAGAGTAAGCACAACTACTGTGCTTGCAAGTTACACCAATATTGAAGATTAATGCATGCATAGGGTAAACAAAGGATAATGGCGAGGTTGTTTTGCATAAACAGCATTTCAGATTAAATACCATTAATAGTTTTCTTAAGGCCAATTTTAATAACATCTGGAAATCAGTGATTAAGATGACAATGAATCGTGGATAACCTCCAATAAATGAATAGTGAAGGATACCCTCGACAATTTGGCTAACCGCTTAATTTTTACCATAGGATTATCCATCCTAAAAACATCTGTGGAAATCATTTTATAAACCAAAAACAAGTCTAACTTAGAGTGGCTTTGCTAGCATGTCCATGGCCATGACGCGACTATTCGAATAGTTTCTACTCTGCGAGTTTGTACGACTTTACCCCCACGAGATAATATGCTTTTAATGTCGCCAATGCGCTTCCAAGCGTGTGACTAAGCAATTATCATGAGGCCGTTTACAAAGCAGTATCTTAATGTATTTATGCGCTAAGGTTTCACTACCATTGGATTAACCATCCTCAAGTGACCCCTCTTGCGCTTGGTGGGACTAATGTCTAACCAACACCACACATACAACATAGCATAAATATCACTAAGATACCACAGTTATTTAGCCAAATCGTCCATTCGGACATGTGGTGGTGCGGTAGGCGTGAAAAATACGCTCAAAGACCGGTCCTTAAGCGACTTGGCGACTTTCCATTTAAATAAACCCATGGGCGTAATCCTAACAGATTAGGCCGTGCATGAACTGCACCCACCATACTTCCATCACGCCCAAGTCCAAACCCATTTTATTTTATTTAGGTGAAAAACTCAAAACAACCTTCCGTAGTGGTAAAACAATACCACGAAACAATTTAAAATCAAATTGTAAAGGATTTAGCTAAACCTTCCCAAATAAAAGTGGTCTCACATGGCTAAGCATATGTCAAATTTTAATATAACTTTGCCTAAGGGTGTCTTGGTATTCATATTCAAAAATCAAATTGGCCATACAATGGAGATTGGAGTAACTATATATAAACAGGACATTTTAACCATTATATAAACATATGCATGCGATAGTAATTTAAAACATGAATTAAATAATTTAAAATACTGGGAGCAATATGATCAATAGTGTAACTTGCCTTCGTTGAAGTCTTGAAATTCTAAATCGTCGGAAGGATTTAACTCTCCGGAGTCGTCGAGGTCTATACGTGAAATTACGACAAAATCAACTCAAATTCAAATAAATTCAAAAAGACAAATCAAATTAACTCCAAATTGAAATATTTTGGTTTAGTTAGCTAGATTATGAATTTACACAAATTTTGCAATTTGAACCACCCAATTTGGAGTTCTTATGCAAAAGTTATGAATTTTAGAAGTTTAATACAAAATCTGGAATTTAATTGAATTCTCGAATTATTTTCTAAAGGAAATTCTATTTATTATGGTAGCATGTGATAATTTCCGGAATTTAAAAGAATTAAAATAATTTTCGTGACGGGGCCACATGTCATAGACTCGGCTCATGGTGAGCCGATCTCACCAGAGCCACGTGTGGTCGGCGCGGTGGACTAACCCGCGGCGTGCGACCGGCGTGACACGCGAGCGGCAGCGATGATGTGGCGCCGGTGGCACCGAGGTGGTCGCCACGCACGCCCGGCTGCGACGGTGGCGCCACGGTGGCCGATGGTCGCCGGCGCTACGATATGGCGCGCCGGTGATAGGTGCAACAGAGAGGAGGTTAATGCGATCTCGGGGTTACCAAAGCGGCGGCGAGCGTGGCGGAAGGTCGTCGGCGGCGGCTTTGCGGCGGCGGCGTCGCGATGCGTCGGCGAGGAAGACGATCGAGGTTCTCGGTGAAGTGAATGAGCGGCGGCCGCGCAGGTGAGGCGATGGCGTTGGTGCCGCGAGCGGGGGCGAAGGCGGTGGCACCGAAGCGGGAAGAACGCGAGGGCTTCACGCGAAGATCCGAATTGGGCGCTCTGGCGGCGGAGGAGCTATGTGGATGGCGGCGTTGAGGTGTGGAGGTTAATGCGGTCGGAGCACCTATTTATAGGCGCGGCGTGGCGAGTTGCCGTGGAGCTCAAGAAGGTCCGTGCGGCGCCTGGCGGGCAGCGAGGGATTCAGCGAGAAGAAGGAAGGAAAGGGCCGTGTCGGGGGTGGAGAAGATCAGGGATTTTAATGCGCACGATATTACGGACTTTAGATCGGGATTGCGCCGAGTATGGAAGGTCTCCAATTCGGCATCAATGGCGGGATCGCGGCAAAGAAGGAAAGGGGAAGGAGGAAGAAAGGAAAGGAAGACGATGGCGGTGGGTCGTCCGATTTTGATCGGACGGAGGAGATAGAAGGTGCGAAACGGTAAGTGGGGTTCGTGGTAGCGTTGGATCCGATCGGCGGCAGAGATTAGAAGAAGCGAAGCGGTAAGTGGAAGTGAAGCTAAGCCGTTGGATCGAATCCAACGGTGGATGGGGTGAGCGGCGCGGTGGGCGGTGGGCGGCGTCTTGCGTGCGAGAAGTGGATTTGGGCGAGTGGGTTTCGCCCAAACACTATTGGGGATTTTCTTTTGATTTTGAATTAAGTAATTGCGATAATTCAATTAAGGTTTAGAATATAGCAACTTAAGTCCAAAAATTGAGAAAATTCACGAAATTCTCTGGAATATTTGGGACTTAAGAAAAATATTTCGGCTATTTGTGGTAATATATTTTGCACATAAATTTGTTTAGCTTTAAATTAATTAAGGAAAGCTTTTGAAAATTCGGAAAATCCACAAAATACATAAGTTTTAATTCTTCAAAATTTGGGGTATTACAGATCGATTAAAGTTCACGGAAACTCATTCAAAAGATGAGCTCGGGGAACGGTATCAACGAGATCAACGGGCTAATGAGTCGCCTCGGGAACCCAACGGTGGTGATGACCTCGGAGGTGCGATCCGCGCAGTCGAGAAAGCTCGCGATCATCCGGGCTAGCGCACTTGTCCATAAGCAGTGCGCGCGGCCACTACGGAAGTCGGTAAAGAGGTGGTGCGGCGGCGAGGAGGTCTCGTTGTCACCATAAAGCACGTTGCGAGGCAGCGGTTCATGTTGACTCAAGAAGCGGTACTCTGGGCCTCATTAAGCGATGCCTAGTTTCCCATAGCTCCCTCACAAAGCGATGGATTTGGTCCATGATGCGGACCATCCTCGCCAATAGCGTCGCACTGAGGGTCTTCACTATCTGTATCTCGTGAACATGTTCACTTGAGGTAGGGCCTTGATTCGGGAAATGGTCGTAGGGTGGTTGAGACAATTCCGTCAAATCATGACGAAGAAGGCTCATCATCCTACTCGCGATTCTGAACGCCATAGCCTCGGAGGTGGCAAGTGCTTGGACACGATGAGAACACTGCGGAACTCGTGCCTAGCGATGACATTGATGAAGACACGGTACTCCTCCATCCCACGGTCCTCGATCTCGTCGATAAATGGCATACTCGGTGATAAAGTGAAGTTGGAGCGCCACATCATGTCCCAAAGTAATCTTTGGAACCCATCAACATCTTGATTTCGAGTCTCCTTGACCAAATACCAACCGCTCATCTATAGGCAAAGCAGACAAGATAAGAAACAATTCACTTTTAATTAAGCCAACAGAAAGTTGGGCAAGAAGTGACATTAAGGAAGATAAGGAATAAAAGATGTCATACTTAAGCTTTCAAAATTATACTCTTTGCTTGAAAATAGTTTTATTAGAAGACTCTCTAACAACTCGGCCATGCTACTTCTAACCTACAGCAACGTATGCTCGATACCTGTATTGTGGGCTCCGGGTTATTGGAAATGTACTTAATTAAATTCATACAGTAACATGATTATTAATGAAGGAACAGTACTGTCCCTCAATTAAAGATCATACTAAAAGTATAAATTCAACAAGTAACAATTCCAATAAACAGGATCCCCGGATATATATATATCTCACAATGGTTCCGGGATCAATGACCATTGCATATATATATCCTCTAACAACATTGCATCATACACATACAAGTCGTACCTTTGCATTATTAAACATAAGTTCTGACATTCGGGTTTAGTACTACAATATAGAGTGACTTGGTCACTACAACATATTCAACAAATGGAAGCAAAATAAAGTGAAAAAGTCCACCAATGGCCTCATCCACCCGAGCAATTGCGTGGAGGAAGAAATAGCGTTACTCGTTAGCGTCACCTGCTCGCGCTAACGGGTACTTCATAAAAACCGTCCTCACCAACATTAGGTGATAGCACCTTAGTACGGAAGGTACTCGGCAAGTCTTACACAAACTAACAAAAGGAAGTGGTTATCAGAGCCTATTCAAAGGAGTAGAATTTTTACATGCATAAGGTTTCAACAGGAAGGTATAAAGGTTCAAATTTGCATAAAGCGATACATCTTAACCTACAAAGGCTAACTTTTGATAAAGCAATTTAATAAATCAAAGTTTGCTTAAAACAGTAAGTAAAGGACATAAAAGTAAACAGTACAGTGCATGATTCCCTCATGCAAACCGAAAATAAACCAAAACCACATTTTTGAAAATCAAAACTTCTATACAGGTGACATCAATTCAAGTTATCGTCCATGACCGTGGACACGGCTATTCGAACAGTTTATACCCTGCAGGGGTGTACATCTTTACCCACATGACTTAGCTAGCTCGTTGCCTTCGGATGCCTCTGAATGATGACATACTTCCTTTGGTATGCCGACCGGGGAAAATAAGATTTGGTATTTTTCAACAAGCCAACACTATTGAGTTGGACCCCCATGTGTGGCCGATCCCGCTTAAACAACGGATGATAGCATCGCTAACCGGGGCACACATGTTGCGTCGATGTCTGATCCAAACAATTTAATGCGAATTGGGTTCCCTACCCATAGTAGAATGCTATCGGCACCATTAAGGTATCGTGTATGCGACGAGACACATATCGCCCTCACCCTCCTAAGAACATCGATCTTGACATACAAGCTCACATGGCATAAAACGCATCCTCGGACTGAGCATCTATGCCATACAAGATCAATACACATATCCTTACTCTCTGTTTCCAACTCAATAGTCTCAACATTTTACTTAACCAAACAGCGCCCATACACTGCATGTGGAAGTGCGTGGGGAACTTGAGCTGAATAGTCGAGTTCGGTCCTTAATTAACCGGACAAGTCCACCACAAACCCAATCTCGTGCACAAAAGCACCATCACTAGCTTCCTCTTGTCCAGATCAATTTGAATTTCAAATACAAGTGATTTAAAAAGCTGGACAAAGAGTTTGAAATAACAATAGTTCGATTGTGATTCCCATGTTTGACAAGATATGCTTGTCAAACTCTAAAATCTCTAGAATGCATGTCTAAGCTAAAACTGAAAATATAGCTTATGATATACGAGTACTATGCTAGAGTTAAGTGTATGGTGACAATTGAGGTAATCCATCATGTTTGGTCATAGCTAACTACTAACAGATCACATTTTGTACTTGCAAAAAAATAGCATGCACAGATATCTTGGATTTGTAAAAGCTATTGTAGAAAATTTGGGATCAATATGGTGCAAGAGGATGCTTGCCTTGGTAGTAGTATACTTACATTGCGAGTTCTGATGATTCGAGGTAGATTCAAAACTTCAAATGAACGATTCTATAGAAAGCAAATAAATCCAATAAATGCCAAATCGACAATAAGCTCAAAATGAAGGAAAATGCATGATCAATTTGGAAATGCATGATTACGATATGCTTAAGCCATAACTACCCATAATAATGATAATAACCCATTATATAGCTTATTTGTTTTCAAAAATGAAACTAGAGTTTTAGTGTAAAGTTCGGTTTTGATTTTAAAGAGTGAAAACAGACAAGTTGCAATTTTGGAAAAGTAATATAGAACATGCAAAAGTTCATAAATGAAACTTAGCATGATCTTTTAGGTAATTAATATCCCAAACCAACCTTAGTCTAACCTAACTAGTTAGATTACATTAACTAAGAAGAAGTTCATTTTGTCGGTTAAGCGAGGCAAAAAGAAACAGAGACAAATCTCAACTAGAAGTTAGAATAGATGATGACGAGAATTGAAAGATTAACTTGTCATGCTGCTAGGGTTTAGTCAAAACCTAAATAAGATGGTAGGTTGACGGAAGAACCTAGGTTTTGAAAATGATAAGAAATCCGAAAGGTATAATATCAACTTTTCGATTTAGAGCAAGTTGAAGCTACGATGTTCAAAAGAATGATTCACATGAGCATCTAAAGTCCTTAAGATGCTCAAGATATCATATCTAGGGTTTTGGCTTACCAGTATAGGAAAGATACCAGTTACGAAAAACTCAAATTGATCGCCAGAGAAACAAATTACGATTTAACTTTGCAAAAGATATCAAATCTTTAATGCAAGGTAAAACCGATGCTTAAGGATGGATAAGCAAAGGATAGGAGCAAGAACTCCACTGGGACAAAGAAGGAAGAAAATGAGCTTGATGGTCAACAATGAGCTGACTCCAAAAGGCTAGGGTTTATATATGGATGTTGAGCTACAGAGCAAGAGGAAAGATCTAGAGTTGATGAGGTGTCCATTTAGGGCTAATTATCCCAAAAATTAGTTACAAAACTTTGGGATAAATCCTCTCCTCTGTTCTGAGAGAGATTTGTTTTGAGAGAGAGGAAGAAGATAAGAGTCGGTGACATGTGGGTCCCATTGTCATTCTCGCAGCGTGCTTCACAAAAGCTCAAAGAATATCAGTGTCCGATTGGAAATGGGCGGTGTGATAAATAGATAGATTAAATGATTTGAATGGTACCGATTAATATGGACCGCTACGATCTAGATCTACCGATCGGGATTAAGCGGAGCTCAAAGGAATCTTGAGATCCACTTTCAAATCTAGGCGTTGGATTGGAATCCAACGATCATTTGAAAGAATACACGTCACCTCCTTTAGATGCGATGGCGCAACAGTTGGATTTGATTTCTACGGTCGGGATGGAAAGTTGAACCGGATGGTCGATTGCATACACTCATATGGACCGTGCGATTGAAATCTAACGATCCACCGATTTTGGGCTTTAAAGGCCCACGGTCAAAAAGTGCTGGTAGGATTGAAATCAAGGCGCATAAGCGCGCCTCGATTTCAAATTGGAATAAGCGGCAGTTAGATCAAGAATGAGCGGCTGCGATCGTGAGGATCGGAGTCGTCCGAATGCATACACAATCTGGACCACACGATGAAGATCCAGCGGCCCCGGAGGAGTGCGGGCTTTATAACAGCGCGGTAAAAAGGAAAAGCGTAGGATTGAATCTAACGGCTCGAGATAAGCGCGCTTTATGTTTAAAGCGAAAAGGGTGCGCTGTTGGATCGAGAACGAACGGTGGAGATTGAATAGGGATCGGAGTTGTCGAATGCATACACCGATCTCGCTCGTTAGATGAAGATCCAACGGCGGAGATTTAGATGCACTGCGTGGGCGGCTCGCGGTGTTATAACCGCGGTTCGATTGAAGATCAACGGCTCATATCAAGCGTGGAGTTCGGGCTCGCGCTCGAGCGTGTGAGCGGACCAAGTCGATTAGGTTGGACCGAGACACATGGTTCGAAGTCGCTCACGGTGATTAGGTTTGGATTTAGAGCAGGTTTAGTTGACCAAACCTTATTCAAAAGCTTTAAGGTTTGACTGGGCTCTTAAAAATAGCAAATAAATTTGTAAATTCATGAAATTTTTACTGTAAGCTACTGGGATGATACATTTCCCAGATAAATTTTATAAACCACATTTTCACTTTGTAAAATACATAAATATTTATTTCAGGCCGAAAATATTTATTTAAAGACAATAAATTTTTCTTTAAGCCCAAATAATTTCTAAAAATGCAACAAAAATATTTTTAGCCAAGATAATTTATCTAGGCTTTAATAAAAATACTTCCCAGTCATAATACAAGTTTTATCTTGTATTCCTTTAAGACTTCAAATGGTTCTTTGGGGTTTTGGCTACAAAGGAAGGTTTTTAACTTGTAACATGCTGCCCAAAGTGTAAGCATGAACAGTAATGCTATGAACAGTACCTCATTACTGTTCATAAAGCATTTTATTACTGTTTATAAACTTGGGGCTGTTACAGAGAGGGAGCGGCGTTGAGAGCGGCCGAGATGGGCCAAGTGGGCCGGCGCGCGGGAGGAATAGAAGCGGGCCGCGGGGGTTTCGGCCCAAAACGAATTAGGGTTTTTAAATTGCTTTATTAATTGATTTAATTCTTGATAATTCATTTAGGCTTTAGAAAATAGCAAAATACATCAAAAAATTAGGAGAAAATTCACAGAAATTTCCTTATTTATTTTGGACTTAAATAAAATAGTCCCAACTCATAATTGGCTGTTAATTTTGCAGAATAAATTATTTTGGCTCTAAAATATTTAGGAAAAAGCTTTAACATACTCAGAAAATTCTAGAAATTATTTAAAATTTTATTTTTCAGATCAAACCAACTGAAACTTTAAGAACTTAAAATAAATTTTAAATTTTGGCTTTTACAACTTCAGAAATTCAAATAAGGCAATCAAACTCTTTCAAATTTCAGGAAAACCAATGAAACAATAATTTTATTTTATTTTATTTTAGTAACAACACTTTGGGATGTTACAGTCCCAGCCTAAGCTTCACCACCTTCACCATCGTCTGGTCCCACGGCCACAAGGTAGTCATAGGGGTCTTCATCAAGCGGCTCTGAAAGTTATATTGGACGAGTCTGAGTACACAACCGTACTCACGAGCCAACACACAATGCAATTGTTATAAATGCAGGGCTAAACCAAGGCATGGTTGTGGTTCTTTTGTTTGCATAAAGCCACTAGTTTGGAATATGTAAGTAGTAACAAAACCTGAGACTTAGCAATTTACTAACACAAGTTTTATAAACTGAGTTTTGTTGTAAAGTACTAGTGGAGGGCCAACCTGCTGTACCATTGAGCGGCATCGACCACTCAATGCCCAGGCTATCCCGTATTTACCACTGGTCCCAGACTAGGCTTTTCCAAATCCCTAGGGCTCCAACCCCATCTTTCCATTTCACCCACAAATCGGTTTTTAGAAAAAGGAAAGCTATATCCAGCAAGTTCTCATCACCGCTCTTGACCGTGAGCATGGCTATCTAGATAGTTTTCTTACTCTGCAGAGTTTGTGCACTTTCCCCACAAGAGATGAATCAACTTATACTGCCCCGACACACTTCCGAAGGTGTGCAGCTAATGTTGATCATCACAAGGCCTTTACAATGCTCAACCAGTTTGCAACTTCGTACCGCTAGGTATCACCTCCTTCGGTCTCTCCAGCTTGTCCTCAGGAGGTCTCCCTTTAGCGCAGTGCGGCTCTTTGGCTTCGTTTTCCCTGGCTATCCACCAGCATCCACCAACGTCGAAGCCACACTGAGGCGAACAAATTAGTCAGCCAGGTCGTAGGTGTTACCGACTTGTGGTTGCACTATTTTACTTGAGAGGTCATCACGAGTTCGGTCCTTAATTGACTCAGGCGGTATATCCACATACCACATCCTCGTGCTCCGGACACCACCACTCTTTCCACCACCCAAGTCAAAGCAGTTTTGAGTTTTATTTGTGTTGAAAATAACCATTTAGTCCAACATACCAGCCAGGCTCCTAGCCTCGACTGCCCAAATCTAGTTTTTATGTTTTGAATGAGTATTGTCAGGCAATGTAATGCTCGAATGATAATATATCTAAGCAAGGCTAAGCATGACACTTAGATACAAACTTATTAACTAGTATGTAATCCATTAAGTCTAGGGTGGCAAAGGATAGTATCCAAGTTCAAGGATTGGCAGTTCATACACAATTATCATTAAGGCATTAGCTACGACTAGACCAAATATTCTTGCATAAATCATAGTAATGCAATTTCATAATTTAAAGAAACATAATTTGCAAAAGAGTAGGTGCAATATGATCAAAGTGTTGGCTCGCCTTGGTCGAAGTACTGCTGTTCTTGCTCTGTGTCTACTCGGGGATCCTCGAGAGCTTTGGATTCAATACACGCAAAGACGAACCAAAGTTCAAATAAGCACATGTGACTTCAAATTGCATTCAAAAAATAAATGAACTCCAAGCGGGGTGGTCGATGGCGAGTGGTGGAGAGAGTAATCAAGACTTAGTGGTGAGACCGAGTGGCGAAACAAGGTAGTCGAGTGAGTGGTGAAACTCGGTGGTCGAGCAGTGGTGAAACTGGTGGTCGAATCAAGTGGTGAAATTGTGTGGTCGAAACACAAGGGTCGAAACACAGTGGTTGAACAAAGTGGTCGAGACACAATGGTCGAAACACAATGGTCGAATCAAAGTGGTCGAAATTGTGTGGTCGAAACAAAGTGGTCAAGATAGTGTGGTCGAATCAAAGTGGTCTACACAGTGGTCGAAACTCTGTGGTCAAAATACAATGGTCGAACAAAGTGATCGAGACGCAGTGGTCGAAATAAAGTAGTCGAAACTGTGTGGTCGAAACACAATGGTTGAACAAAGTGGTCGAGACACAGTGGTCGAAACTATGTGGTCGAAGCACAATGGTTGAAACACAGTGGTCGAATCAAACTGGTCGAAGCTAAGTGGTTGAGACACAGTGGTTGAACTGTGGTCGAAAGCGAGCTATGGTCGTAGTGATACAGTCCTCGTAAATGCTACAGTACTCGTAGCGGCTGTCTGACTGTAATACCCAGGTGGTCGTAGCGATATAGTACTCGTGGTGCTAGAGCAGTCATAGCACTATAGTGGGCATACTATGTGGTCGGGAATTAGTGGTCAAAGACGAGTGCTCGAAACTCAGTGGTCGAAAGGAAGTTCGACTACCCACTCGGAAGGGGTATCGAGTGCTGTGTATCATTTCTAGTACCTAGTCTGAAGGGTTTTCCGGCTACCTGGAGGTCCAGTTATGCGTAGTCGAAGGAAATTCGACTAAGTGTAGTCGACAAGGGATATGACCAACTAGTCGAAAAGTGGACTACCAGGTCTAAGGACGGATACGCCTGCTCGACTTGGTCGGAGGGGATATGACAAGGCGTAGTCGGGGTGACCTTGTTGATGTTAGTCTATTCATAGGATCTGTCTATATAGAATTCGCATGTTTTCTCATTAAAAAACTGTCACATTTTCAAAGTTCAGTTACAACTCTATTATACATAAATTACAGTAAATTATTTATGTAATTTTAGTTCTTGGTCACTGTAATTATTCTTAAAAATCTTCATAACTCATATTTCCATCACATGATTCAAAATCTCACATGTACTTTGAGAGGTTGAGCAAAAAACAAAGATAAAAAAAATTATATATTAACAAAATACGGCAATGTGATGAATCCGTTATATTATTCACATGTACTTTGAGAGGTTGAGCAAAAACAAAGACAAAAAAATTATATAGTAACAAAATACAGCAATGTGATGAACCCATTGTATTCTTCACACGTATTTTGAGAGATTGAGCAAAAGCAAAGACAAAAAAAATTATATAGTAACAAAATACGGCAATGTAATGAACCCGTTGTGTTCTTCACACGTACTTTGAGAGCAATGCTAAGTGCAAAAACAACTTTAAACGCACGCAAAATCTTGACCTGAAGTCCCGAAAGACAGAGTCACTCACTCATCATTGGAAGGGGAACTGCTGCACTTCAACTGCTGAGACATTCATACCGGAAGAAGCAACAAGTTCTGAAAGTGCCTAAGTAACCACAAGTTACAGAAATACAGAACAACTGATGAGTTTGAAAGGAAGCATGTGTGTTTCAGACGAACAACAGGTTCAGTACATAAATATCAGTGTCTCCAGAGAGAATGGATTCTATAGGTTGAATAAACATTATACGAAGGACATGAAAAGAAGAAAAAAGAGACAAAAAAAGTGACAGTTTTTCATGCAAAAACTGTCACAAGTTAATTAACAATTCCTTTTCAAAAATGGTTTTCAAATTTTCTTTCAAATCACCTCTTTAGTGCAACACACCCACACCATCATGTTAGTAGCTTCCAAGAGCCGCATTAGTGAGAGTTCTCGCTGAGCCTTGAGTACTTTTGTGTATCGCTTTGAATCACTCTAAGTTACGTCACAGAGTTGCTCAGATTAGGCGTGGTGCCTAGGCTATGTAACAGAGAGAAAAATTGATGCTCAGTTTGTATCTCTATTTTGCTTCATGATCGGTTAAGGAAGTAATTACTCCTCCACTTAGTAATTCAAAGTAAGTGCGGTGCTTAAATTGATTAACAGAACCATAGAGATAAATTGTTTTAACCTGTGTTCTTGTATGATTTTGCTTTGAGCTAACATGTCAATAGAGGCTTCTTGCCAGGTTGGTATATTTTTGTTGTACAGGTTCATCTCCAGAAGCTTTGAAGATGCACCAATGCAACTACGGAATTACCCATGTGGCCGGAGGAACAAGAGACGAGGAGAGATGATCACCGACGCTAGAGATGACAAGCAGTCGTGCCACGTATGCATCAACTTTAACCAACACTAGTACTAGAAGACCACCCGCACGCCTCGCGCGGGCGTCTGGAAGATCGCTGGCGTGTGGAGGCCCACCAGACGTGTGTCCCAGCAGGAGCACAAGCAACGCACCAGGCGCCGGTCTGCTCACACGCGATCCTGGCCGTCCGGCGAGCATCCGACGGGAGAATGTTTTCCAGGCGACGTGGTCTCGCGGGTGGGCCGCAATCCACCAAGGTTAAATGTAGGTAATGATCAGTTCAACACACTACGGAATGCACTGTGAGCTTTCCACTCCCATCCCTTTTCCTGGAGGATTTACTGTTTCATGTTTGATATTGTTTGCTGCTAGTTCTTGTCTCGTGGTCTGTGTGCTTCGTTGCGGTTAGTGTTGATTTGCTAAGGCCTGTTTAGTACGGCTTCACTCGGTTCTTAATCGATTCTTGTGAAGTCGTACCAAACACCTCGATTCTCAAAACCATCGATTCTTCTTCTCGCGGAGCTGTCTCGAAAATGAACTAGCAACGAAGCGGCCTTCCCGATATTCGTGAGAATCCAACCTTCAAACAAAAATACCCCTAGAAGTTTGATTTATTTGCCGCAAATGCCATTGAACTACCTCACGGAAATCCCATACGCAACCCACCGCAGAGCGGCTCGTGGCCGCTCCTCGAGCCCTCAAGAAGTCCCTCCTCGACTTGCTCGCGGCGCTCAAGAAGCCACATTGGCACTCCTCACGTGCGCGCTCGCTTGCTGTCGGGCCCCACTCCGCTGGCGCCGCGGCGGCGCGCATCGGCTGGTCCGTCTTCTCCTCGCGGTCGCCGCGCGCCGTCATCTGAGTACACCGCCCGGCAGGGGAGGTACTCGGCCGCACCGTTCTACGCGCCCGCCGTGTCGTGTCCGTCGGCATCGGGTTGAAGTCGGGGTTCCTCATGATCTGATGGGGTTCACGGCGTTCCTTTACCTCGGCGGGTTCCTCTCCGACTCAAATGCGGGGGTGGCGGCGTGCTCACCGAGATCACGAAGACCACCGTCCTCAAGCTGCGAGTTCATGCCGTCTCTTTTGTTCATTTCCTCACGTGTGCAGGCATACATTTGCGACATTTACATTGCCATGGATCGATTGCGTAATCACTTTGCATATGTTAGCGGGGAAATATGCAAACAGATCATTGTTAGATTGGTTGTTATTAAATGTAACCTACTTCTTGATTTGGCACACCATTTTAAGTACATATATATTAAAAATGTTGGAAAAATTGCGACATGAATCCATCTTAATGGCGTCTGTATAGTGCATTTTGTGGTCTGATGTGTCATCGACTTTCTTGCAATATAACAGAGGATGTAATTATCAAAATGAGATCATGTCAAATTATTTAGATCATACATAATATATCGTTAGCAGTATTTGATTTTATTTGTTGCCCATTTGTTGCCCATTTTCTTAAGATTTTCGACCACTACTACAAGCAGGCAATAGCAGACACCTCATCACGCAGCGGTTCCAAAGGCGTCGTGTTGAATCTCTGAGCGGTTCCCTTTGGAACGTTTGGGAATCGTCGTGATATGTCCTCATCCTGAGCGGTTCTTATTACCAACCGCTTGTGATAATTCCTGACGGTTGGTAAAAGAACCGTCCTCGTGATGAGGACATATCATAAACGGTGCATATATGAACCGTCGTGAAGTATCACGCAGCGGTTCAGTAATATGAACTGCCGTCGTGATGAGACAACTTATCACGAGCGGTTTATAATAAAACCGCCTGTGAAGTATCACGAGATGGTTTTAATTACAACCGTCTATGATAAGCTACTATCACGACGGCTCTATTAAATAACCGTCAGTGATATTATTATCGCGAGCGGTTCCCTGCTGATGTGTCCGTGATATCCAACCTCTTCGTCTCGCACGATGTGTCTCTTCACCATCGCATAACCGTCTCTGCGTCTCGCACGGCGATACGATACATCGTCTCTTCGTCTCACGTGCGATTACTCCTAATTCTTTATATAAGACGGAATAATTCACGAAGATTAAACTCCTCTCGCCGCTCTTGTCTCACGGTTTTGAGTACGTCAATCGCCAAGGTGAGCATGCGAGCGATCGAGCCCGACACCAAGGCGAGGAGGTCGGTGATCGCCGCTCTTTCTCACGATGTCGTCGTCGACATCGTCTGCGCCGTCATGACGCGAGCTCTCCTCACCCCATGGAGGACCTATACGACCTACGATTAACGTACATACATCTTTATATCTACAATATACGTGCGTACATACTACTATTTATTCTAACATCTTGAATGTATATGCGTATAGTTGCAAGGCCTTGTACAAGGTGTCCAAGGAACGCGCAGTGGGGAGGCGTGGCGGAGAGTGAGAGGAGGCGATGAAGTGGCGGGACAACGAGCGCTACCTCGCCGTCGTCAACCACGGCGCCGCCGGCAACGGGGCTTGTTTCATCGTCGGCCTCAGCTTGTCTTGGCGCCCCAAGACATGCGGCGGCCTCATGTTCCTTGAGCAGGCGGCGTGGCGGCGCACAAGGCGCGGCCTCGTGCTCGGTCTCCTCCTCACGCCGGCGAGGCAGCGCGGCGTTGGGAAGCACTACATCAGCAGGTCGAGGGCGAGCCGGCCGTGGCGGAGTGCGAGGCGGCCAAGACCAACCGAGTGCGGCGGTGGGAGGCTCGCCCGCGGACATGGTCGAGCGGCGTGGGAAGAAGGCGGGCCATCGGGCGGGTGTGGGCGCTTGTCGGAAGATGGCCACCGGTACACGAGCATTGGTGCGGTGTGGAAGGTGGGGCGACTCGTCGTCTTCTCGCAGTGACGATTGCGAGGATTAGGCATGAGTATACCGTTTCTTTGCAAAGGTGTTAGACTATTTGCCATAAAATTTTAGTTTTTAGGTTTCTAGAAAGGTGGTGCAGTGGACTATTTTCCAAATTAAATGAATTTTAATGCACCAAAATATCACGGTCCACAAGGACGGGAGCGATTACAATTCCACGTTGATATCAAAATATCGTATGACATATTACAAGTTCATAACACATGATGTTATGGAATAAATTAATTACAATGGAGTAATTTCTTAATTAAAATATAGTCCTTCATGATGATCGACGCAGCATATATAGCTAGCTTCCTCATTCGGGTTCTTCCTCGAGCACGATGCTAGTCTCCGAAAGGAGGCAACTCGTCAAATTGATTGTATTCTTCCTCGTCCACTACATTCTCAACTCCGACAATCCTTCTTTTCCATGAAGAACTACGTGGCGCTTCTTATTTGCGGGTCGGTTACATAGAAGACTTGAACAACAGTTGCTTGACGAATGGTTGATCTTTGTATCCGACACGATCGAGGTCCACGGTAGTGACGCGTGCTTGTCGACCTTCACATGTGGGAGATGGACCCAACGGCACCGAAATAGGGGATCTTGAAAAGCACGTAGTCGAGCTCCCATATCTCCTCTATTTGCCCATAGTCACGAGCTCCTCAGCCCATCCGATCTGAATGCATCTATGTGGACACCGCTGTTACGATTGTGCTCTTCCTATCTGAAATGCCGTATAAAATGTGTGCCCATTTATGTCGTATCATTGCCATGTGACAATTGTAAATTGTGGCCCTTTTGCCAACCATAGCGTATCATCACTTGATGACCTCCGGTCATGATTCGCACATTTACCCATTCGTTGAACCGGCGGTTGTGCTTCTCGTGATCCAAACCTCCGATCGGTGCGGATTACATGGCGTACCATGTCTTTGTACTGCGTCGATGCACGGGGACAGTTGGGTCATGTGTTGCAAGACCGTGAAATGGAAGCTTGAGCGTCGTATCCGATCGGAGTGATTGATTTCCTTCCGATGGTCCGATACCATCCGGCCTTCCCTCATGGCGAGATAGAGGCACACCTCCGGTTCCACGAGCCATGTAGTCGACGCGAACTTAATGACCTCTTCGGTTGCATAACCTTCGATGATGCGCCCTCGGTCGAGATCGATTCCGCACGTAGGACTTGAGAATTCCCATATACCTCTCGAACGGGTACATATGACGTAGGAACACGGGACCGCATATCTTTATCTCTTTCACAAGATGAACAATGAGATGGACCATAATATCGAAAAATGACGGAGGAAATACATCTCAAGTTGACATAGAGTCGCCACCACCTCGGCTGTAGAGCATCTAGTCCCGGGATCGATGACCTTACGAGCAATTAAGTTGAAGAAATAACATGACCTCAAGATTGCCACTCGGACTTTGTTCGGACAAGATACCCCTAATTGCAACAGAAACATTTGTGTCATCATTGACATGACAATCATGAGACTTCATACCAATTAATTTCAAATCTTGCATAGAAACAAGTTTCTTAATGTTAGCGGAGTAACCAGACGGACTTTGACACCATGCAAGCTTTGGCACAATTCATTTCTCTCGCCTTGGACATAGTGTAGCAAGTCGGTGGAAGGTATGTTCGTCCTTTATCGGTCTCTTTAGGTGCTAACTCGGTCCTTATGTTCATATCAACCAAGTCGCGTCGTGCGTTAACACCATCCTTTGTTTTGCCACTAATGTTGATGAAGAGACCAATCAAGCTTTCACATACATTCTTCTCCACGTGCATGACGTCGATGCTGATGTGAACTTCTAAGTGCTCCCAATAAGGCAAGTCCCAAAAATTGACCGCTTCTTCGGATGTTCTTCGATGGGTTTTAATTTTCGTCGATATCCCAAGCACAACATCGATATCCTTAACCATATCATAGACCTCTTTCCTCTAAAAGCCCTTGGAGCCGAACTGTCCTCCTTATTTCCGTCGAATTGTTTTTCATCTTGCGGTATGGGTGACTCACTGGAAGGAACCTACGGTGACGCATATACACAGCTTATGCGAGTTGTTCAGCCATACACTCTCGTAGCATCTAGCGGTGTGGGCGAGCTTTGGCTCCTTTCGCATCAAGCCCGACGAGTTACCAAGGCGGAAAATCATTGATAGTGCGGAACAACATGACGCGTAAGAGAAGTTCTCGCTTGTACGCATCCCATACTTGTACCCGCCGTTCCACGATGTCACAAGATCATCCGAGAATGGTGCTAGGTACACCTCAATATCGTTCCCAGTTGCTTCGCCCTTGGATAAGTAGTGACATCAAAATGTACTTCCGCTTCATACGACCAAGGAGGAAGGTTGTACATACATAGGTTCACGGGCCATGTGCTATGTCGGGCGCTCATGTTACCTAAAGGATTCATTCCATGCGCACTCAACCCTAACCTTATGTTCCTCGGCCGCTTTTGAACTCTTTGAAGGTCCGATCGAAGTTTCTCCATCGCGTAATCGCAGGTGTCTTAGTTTTCCATCTTTCTTACGCTCCTCAGAGTGCCAACGCAGCAATCTTGCCTCCTTTCGTTCGCAAATAAACGCTTCAAACGTGGGATCACAGGCGATACCACAACACCTTAGCAGGAGGTCCTTGCTTCACCTTAGCGATGATTTTTACGCTTGTATCGGGATGCTTTGCACACGGAACATACATGCAAGTCCGCATACTCTTACGATACAGATACAATCGTTCGGACATGCATGTATTCTTTCTACTTCCATTCCCAATGGACAAAGAACCTTCTTGGCTTGGTAGGTGGTGCCGGGCAACACGCTTCCTCCGGAAGAATGTCGCTAGGAGACTTAACAACGCCGTGAAACTCTTGTCGGACCAACCATTGCTCGCCTTCAATTTCAGCGGTTCAATACGGTTGACAACCTTGTGTATTCGGCTTGCGGCTGAGGAACAAAGGTTTCCCAGTCCTCCATTAAGCGCTTGAATTTACAAAACTCTCTCTCACCGTAGTTTCCTACGCATCGCGTAGCATCCGATCCGATTGTCATCGCACGACCTATCGCCATCAAAAACACATCCACATCCGGCATATCGCTGACTTCCTCGTCGATGTCATCATTATTAACTTCTGTATAATTTGCTCTTCACCGCGGATCGTCCAACATGTATACCCTTTTTGAAACCCCGAATCAAGTGCCCTACGATCTGCGCCGTGTTGTTAAAAATCTTGATTACGCAATCAATGCATGGGCGGTACATAAATTCTATCCCTTATTCAGCATATCCGCTCCGCGGCTCTTTTAAAAGCAATCACGCCATTAATGTACTCTTCACTCACACGGTTCGCACTGTACATCCGCTTTTGGTCCATCTATGTGAGGACCGGAATATTTAACTAGTAACACTTAACCTCCAAATGGTTCTAGCATTACTAATTAAACATTCTAAGCCTCGATGGACATATGTTTCCTGAGTGCAACATATGCACATCATCACAAAATTACACATCATTTCCATACAACATATATCACTAAGTTCAACAACGACATAAAGTAAAGTTATTACAAAAGAGAGCCGACCGCCAAATAGAGCAATATACAAGAATGACAGTGAAGCAAAAGCGCCATAAGATGGCTAGAACAAAAGTCGGCCAGGTTAGCCACACACCCACAAGGCAACCGCCAAGGCATCAAGCTAGTCGCCCATAAACTACCACAACACAGCCGCAAAAGTGAGGCCCCTCAGCTCACCTTCTTCCTCTGCAACAAAACAATTAAGCATAACATCCGAGTACAAAGATTGTCTTTGTACCCTAAAATCGACGTGTGGAATAGCAGGCCTATTCATAACTACATGCAAGCTTATTTAGGTGGAGGTTGTATGTCTCATTTTGCATGAAGCCAATTTTATTTGCAATAATGTAATACATTTAAAAAGCAAGTTTGCAAATCTGTTTAGTTATCAAAGTAGTTGATGAAGTACAGATACATACAAGTAACCACCTGGAAGTGACTAACCCAATAGTCACCACAACATAGCACGAATCCCGATTCGTGCCACCCATCAAGTTTTAATTTAAAGGTTGTAGTCTAACTCTTGAAAGACCTTGCCAAGCGTGTCCATAACCTAGGGCGAGGCTATTCGAATAGTTTTAACTCCCGCGGGGTGTACCAATGTACCCACACTTCAAACCGCCTTCAAGCCACAAGCACACTACGAAGGTATGCACATCAGCTAAGTCCTCGAGCGTTTCCAATCTTGTGTATTAACTACGAGCCGCTCGTATGGGTAGAAACACCATACGCTTACATTGCAAGTCGAAGACAACCACGTTACGGGGAAACCTTCGGACACTACAATGCTCCCACCTCCATCCCTCCTGCGACTCCTGCGACCGGAGCCAATACACGCCAAAGTACTAAGTCAGAGAGGTCCCATACCCTCTAATGTGGTTAGCACGCTAAAATGCTTGGTTTAGTGTAACAAGATGTTCGGTCCTTGTTGACCGGGCACCATTCCGCCACACCCAAAATCACACCATCATACCATTGTGCCCAAGTCTAAATCATTTTGTTTTCAGTTTTAGTTTTCATAAGTAGACATAGCACAAGGTGGAAATCATAATCATAATAAGTTTGATGTGATCAAGGTTATCGACAAGTCGATAACCGCCCATTTCTAAGCTAAGCATGGCTAAGCAATTAGTCGCAACTACTAAGTGACAAGAGCCCATCCACGAACTCTAAATCACAGCAAGTAACCTAGGCTCATGGTAGTAGAGGATAATCATTTGCTAAGGAAATGCATCTACTAGGCCAACTATTAAAACAAAGTAGCAATGCATACATAGAATTTGTAATCAACATAAATACTTAAAATACTGGGATTAACATGATCAAACTGCTTGCCTGCTTGCTGTTGCTCAATTTGTTGCGGAGGGTCGTTCTCGGGGTTACCGCAAATGTCGAATCCTAAGCGAAAGGGCAAAAAGAACCAAGAACAACCAATAAGACGAGCAACACTTAAACAAAAGAGCAAGCAAAAAACATCCAAATCTGATTTAAATTTATACACAAGGTAGAATACAAATATACCTAGTCATAGAAACTGGAAAAACCTAATTTGGATTTGTGGTGCAAAAGATATTACCTAAAAACTCATTTTCGGCCATAAATAGCACTGTAGCAAAAATATTTTCTAGAAAGGTTTTGAAGCTGAAATTTTTATGGTAGCTACCTACTGGTATTGTGGTAACCCATATAAAATTTTAGGTCATTTGGAGTTAAGATGATTTAGTTATGATTTTTCTAAGTTCTACAACTAGCACATATCATTCCTTAGGAACATGAATAAAGACAAAGCCTAGATCAATTTAAAGCATGCCTATAGGCCAAATTTACCAGGTTGAGTTTGCTCACTTTGCAACTACAGAGTGGGAGTTATGGGGTTTACAAATTTTCCATGAATTTCTAGACATCATTTTGCATTAAATAAGATCATGTTATTTAAATCATTTTCTGCTACAACACAGGGCCTAAATTCATTCTCAGATTAAAGTTTATACTATAACAAAGCTACAGCAACTGGAATTATTCAAAAAGGAGTTAAAATGACAAAGTTATGCACTTTTGAAATTTGAAACAGCAAAAGACTTAGGAAACTTTGAGCTCTCGGGAGGTCCAAACGAACTGGAAGACAAGGAGAGGTCGTGGGCCGTTAGATCAAGGTCCGACGGCTCATGAGCCCCGACGCCACAGCAGCACAAGACCTCTTCCCGCTCGGGAGGTGCGGATCGTTGAGATCGATCCAACGATCACGACCAGCTCGTGCAGCGCCGACGCAAGGAGGTCTATGCGCCTAACGGAGGTCGTGGCCGTCGGATCGAGATCTGGCGGTCCGAGCACTAGGGAGATCCTAAGGCTTTAAATCCAAGGAAAGAGGTCGGGTGGTCGGATTCTCACAGAGGAGGTCCAACGGTCTAGATCTCGGAGAGAGGTCCTACTCCTACGGCTAAATCCACAGAAGGAGGTCTAACCCGTTAGATCTAAATCTAACGGTTTAGACGCAGGAGGAGGTCCTAATGCTCTTGATCCAAAGGAGGAGGTCCTAGGCGGTCAAGATCTTCCGAGAGGAGGTCTTGATGGTACGGGATTGACACGAGGAGGTCTTGATGACCAAGATCTTCTCGGGAGGTCCTAAGCTATAGTGTTTTATCGAGGAGATCCGGGCGGTTGAGATTAGACCTAGGGAGGTCTTGAGCAGTCCGAGAACAGCGCGAGAGGAGGTGCAGCGCTAGAGGTCTTTACAAATAAAACCTAACGCTCAGATCTAAAGCACAGGAGGTCATGGGCGGCTAGGATGGAGCTAAAGAGGTCCGAGCGGGGTTTTCCTTGTAAAAGGCCGTGGGTGGCTTTTGACAAAGAGGACCGATGGTAGCCTAGGTGGTTTTTGCGAAATGACCAAGGGGAGGTCTTTTGCAAAGAGGACCTCGGTGGAGGTCGAGAAGGTGGCTTTACAAAAATGACCTCGAGGAGGTCTTTTTGCAGGAGTGGTCCTATCGGCTCGGATGGAGTTCCACGAGGTCTTAAGCGGTTAGGATCTAACCGGGGAGGTCCTAGTGCGTGAGATTTTACACGAGCGCATCTAACGGCTAGAGCTAATCCCGGGAGGTCTTTAAAGGCGAGGTGGAACTAGGAGGTCTGGGACTTAGAAATTTCCGCGAAACCCATCACGATGCAGCATCCCACCGAGGGTGGTCTTAACGGCCGAGATTAAGCGAGGGAGGTCTTACACTACGGGTTTTCCTGGGGAGGATCTAAAGGTCCGATCTAAACGTGGGGAGGTCTTAGGCGGCTACGAAGAGCTCGAGGAGGTCCAAGGTGCTTTTAATGGCGCGGAACCTACGGACGGCGACAACGGGTGGCGGCTAAGACAACCCGACTCATCGATGATTGGCAATAAATGGGCATTTAAGATGTCCTAACAAGATGACGCAGCGGAGTTTTGAACTGCAAAATCCCGGCGGGCTCAACGGCTTGCCGCGGCGATGGGGACTCGCGGCGCCCGACCAGGCACCGATATACTCGCAATAGTGTCGCGGATCTAGCGGAGGCACTCGGCGGCGGCGGCCTTAACCGCGCGCGGCCGAGAATGGCGGAGGACAAGTGTTTGGCAAACCGAAACGGTGAAACCGAAGCGCCGCGAGCTAAGCTAGCTAGACCTTAGCTCTAAGGGACCAAAATGAACTCACCGAGTGTAGGAAGGTCCAGAGGACGGACGGAGGACTTGGAGAAGGTCGACGAAGTCCGCGATGAAGAGCTTGGGAGAGGAAGAAGAAGATGGCCTCGACCCGCAGCTACTCCCCAACTTGACCACCTGCGATGGATAACCACGGCCAAGTTAGAGAATGCTCAAGGTGCTCGAGATGACAAGAAAAGCAGCAAGAACGTTGATGGAACCACTGGAGCTCGAGCTTCGGGCAGGAGCTCCAAAGGTGGCAATGGAGGTTTCGGGTGGTGGTGTTCTTGGGGTTTGAGTTTGAGGACCACTCAAGCGAGGAGCTCAAGCACTGCCAAGAAGCGAAGAAGGAAGAAGGAGAGGAAGTTTTCAGCTATGTATAGCACGGGAGTTTGGCAAGGGCTAGGGCAACCCATCAGTGAGCAAGAACCATGCCCCCGCTAGCGGCACGCACGACAGACAAGTGGCGAGCGGTGAAGACTTTGGAGGTTAAAGGCGACTAGCAATAAATGCATGTCGCCAGAAGAGTCGTTGACAAGGGCAAGGTGACATCTCATCGCCCCAAGCGCTCGACCACGACACACGCCTGCAGGTGCGAAATTTCATGGAGGCGGACCTCGTGGAGGTCGTGAGGAAGCACGCAGCGCTAAGGAGGTCTGGGCGTCCCAGTTTGCTTGGGAGGTCTGGACATCCCGCAGGTGCTCGGAGAGGTCCTGGACGTCTCGATCACCCGAGGTAGGGAAGTCTTGCGCGGGCGAGGAGGTCACGGGAGGTCGTGACACCGGATGGAGATCGGTGGCTTGGACCACCCAAGCGCGAGGCGCTCAAGAGGTCCTCGTCGGTGGGAGGTCGTGAGCGGCCGGATATAGATCCAACGACTAGAACGAGCGCGCGCGAGATCGAGCTCAGTGCGGCGCTGCGCACATGGCTCGGCCAAGTCGATCGTGCAGGTCGACTGGGTCGACTCGAGCCAGTTTGACTCGCACCTAAATTGAGTTTCAAACAGATTTGGAGTTTGAGGATTTGTTTGAGATAGCAAACTCACTCCAAAAAATTATGGAATTTTTACAGGAGCTTGCTAGCTGAGTTGATGACCTTGTATAAAATTTTCAGAGGTTTTTGTGCTATGCTTTTTCCTCCAAAAATTTAACAAGGTGCTGGTCCAAGGTTTGACTAGATTTTGAATTGGGTTGACTTTCCTCCAACAGCATCCAAACAATTTCTAAAAATTGTGGAACTTTCCAGAGGAGTCACACACCATCTCAAGAACTTAGGAAAATTGTTTCCAGGAGATGATCAAGAGGTTCGACAAGATTGTTTTTTGAAAGTTCAAGATTTGGATCAAAAGACTTGTGACTTCGTATTTCCATAACTTCTTGTACAATGCTTGCTTGGTACAATAGGAAATACAGGATGTAAGAAAAAGTTTTAATTTCTACTCATTTTCTTACATTTGAAACACAAGCCTAAAATTGGGATGTTACAACTCTCCCCTTACAAGAATCTCGACAGAGATTCCGTTTACTCGGAGAAGAAAGAAGGAAAATCGCACGAAGGCGATCTTCTTCGCTCCCAAGTTGCCTCATCTTGAGAATGGTTTGACCATGAACCTTAAGGAACTTGATGACACGGTTCCTTGTTCTCCGCTCAGATTCCTCAAGAATGCTGAGCAGGATGCTCGCGGTAGGTCAAATTCTCACGCACATCGAGAACCTCCAACGAGCTTCCTCGGTCGGGACACGGAGGCACTTCTTGGTGTGAAACATGTAACACATCATGCACACCTCAAGTGCGGTGGTAGCTCCAATCAGATGCAAGCTGCTCCAACTCTCTCGATGATGCGATAAGGCCCAACATACCGAGAGCCAACGCCCTTGATGCCAAAGCGATGGCCCTTCAAGGGTGAGACTTTGAGATACACAAAGTCATTGGGCTCAAAGCTCAACTCACGGCGACGGCGATCCGCATAGCTCTTTTGTCCGGGTGGGCGTGCGCGGATGCTCGCGGATCAGCGAACTTGACTCTCGGCCTCATTGATCAATCGGGCGGAAAAGCTGCCGCTCACGGTCTCGACCAGTTCAACGGGGTTCGCACCTTCTCCCATACAAAGCCTCAAATGGTGCCATGCCAAGGCGGCACGAAAGGCGTTGTTGTGGAGAACTCGGCAAATGGTAGGCATTTCTCCCACTTCTTCCCATAGGAAAGAACACAAGCACGGAGCATATCTTCCAACACTTGGTTGACTCGCTCCGTCTGGCCATCAGTCTGAGGATGAAAGGCTGTACTGAAATGAAGGCGGGTCCCCATAGCCTCCTGCAGACTATGCCAAAACCGCGAGGTGAAAAGCGCACCACGATCAGAAATAATCGTCCTTGGTACACCGTGAAGACTCACAATCCTCGAGACATAAAGTTCGGCCAAAGGCCCCACACGAAGCTGAGTCTTGACGGGAAGGAAATGTGCCACTTTAGTCAACCGGTCAATGACGACCCAAATAGCATCATTCCTTGGACGGCGGGGCAATCCGGTGATGAAGTCCATGCCAGCGAATCCCACTTCCACTCGCGGCGGCAAAGGTCAAGAAGACCTGCGGACGCCGATGTTCGCCTTCACACGACGAAAGACACGCCGCACTCGACGCGAACTTGGCAATCTCGCGCTTCATTCGGGTCCACGAGAATCTCTCGAAGGTCGATACATCTTGGTAGCCCGGGATGGATAGACAAAGGAGAATCATGGGCCGCGGAGAATCAATTCCGCAATTCCATGACCTTAGGAACCACAAGGCGCCCAAACCACACAACGCCATGCTCATCCTCCGAAAAGCACTTGGCTATCCCATCCTTGATGTTGCACGCTTGATCCGCTCACACGGTATCACATCTGCTGTGTCGCCTTGATTTGGTCCACCAAGGTGGGTCGCACAACCAATGTAGCAAGAGAACCGTGCTCGATCAAACCCAAATTGAGGCGTGGAATTACGAAATGAGGGTAGGTGCTTTGCTCTTGGAGCATCAACATGTTGCAATACACCTTCCGATCGAGTGCATCCGCAACGACATTGGCCTTGCCGGATGGTGCGAATACCCATGTCATAGTCCTTGATCAATTCCAACCATCTTCTTTGTCCGAGGTTCGATCTGGTGGGTGAACAAGTACTTCAAGCTCTTGTGGTCGAATACACCTCAGCGGTTGCCAATCGATAATGCCGCGGATCTTGAGTGCATGGACCCAAGCAGCTAACTCCAAGTCATGAGTAGGATAGTTGAGTTCATGAGGCCTTGCGCCGCGATGCATAGGCCACAACCTTGCCTTCCTGCATAAGAACACAACCTGGACCACGACGAGAAGCATCACAATAGATATCAAAGCTCTTGTGAATATCGGGGAGAACAAGCATTGGGTGAGGTCAACCGCTTCTTGAGCTCCCGAAAACTCACATCACAAGCGTGGACCCTCAAACTTCTTGTCTTTCTTGAGCAACTTCGGTCATGAAGCCGCAATCTTGGAGAAATTCTCGATAAAGCGGCGGTAGTAGCCCACCAAACCAAGAAAACTCCGCACATCGGTGGTGACTTGGTGACCCAAGATAGCACATCACCGACCTTGCTAGGATCCACCACACCTCCATGAAAGAACATGGCCCAAAAATGCCACTTCCTTCAACAGAACTCGTGACTTGCTGATTTGGCATACGGTGGTGCTCACGCACTTGCCCAATACAAGGCGAAGATGATCGACATGCTCTTCTTCGCTCTTGGAGTAGATAAGGATATCATCGATGAATACCACCACAAACCTATCCAAATACTCCATGAATACCGAGTTCATAAGATTCATGAATAAAGCGGGAGCATTAGTCAAACCAAAAGACATGACGGTGTACTCGTAAAGGCCATAACGGTAGCAAAAGCCGTCTTAGGAATATCCTCGGTCTGATCCTGACTTGATGATAGCCCAATCTCAAGTCAATCTTGGAGAAGACTCATGCTCGGTCAAGCTGATCGAAAAGATCATCAATACGGGCAAAGGATGCTGTTCTTTACCGTCACCTCATTAAGCGGACAGTAATCAACACACATGCGCAAGGTCTTGTCCTTCTTCTTCACAAAGATAATGGACAACCCCAAGGAGATGAGCTAGGACGGATAAAACCCTTCTCTTGCAGCTCACCCGGTTTGCTTCTTGACTCCTCCAACTCATTAGGAGGCATGCGACACGGCCTCCTAGAAATAGGCGATGCCGGGCAGCAACTCGATCACAAACTCAGATCTCGAGCAGTGGCATGCCCGGCAAGTCTTGGGAAAGACATCCACGAACTCACATCTTTGTGGGAACATCACGGATCTCCAATGCGGCTTTGCTTCAAGGACATAAAGATGGGGCTCGCAAGCTGGCGAAAAACCTGTTCACTGAAGGGTGGTAAGGTAGACAATCTTTGGCACAATCGATTTGCCCCAAGTGTTGGGACAACCAATCCATGCCAAGAATCACATCCAAGCGTGCTGAGTCGAGTAGGATAAGATTCGCCAAGAATCCCACTCCTTCGATGTGGATAGGAACATCCCGACATACTTGGTGGTTCTCATTTCCGAACGGAGAGAGCGAATAAGTAGTGGAATCCCCAAAGGAATACTGATGAAGTCCACAATCAACGACAAAAGACCTCGAAATAAAAGAATGCGAAGCTCAGAGTCAAATAAAGCGTAGCAGGGGCGCAAATTAACAAGGAGCGCATCAACACCACGTCGAGGCGCCTCTGTGCCTCCTCACCGAGATGTGGTTGACTCGGCCACTCCCAAGCCGGGGTCTTCGGTCGTGTGGTGACCACTCCCGCCGCGTCCTCCATTAGGACGAGGGCCGCTCGATCTTCTTAGGACAACTACTCGCGTAGTGGCCCTTGTTGTGCGGAGAAAGCAGTGGCGTCGGCCGCGGGTTGCGGGAACACCTGCTGGCTGGTCGCAGCGCACGTGATCGAAGTCACAACTGCGGAGGGCGTGGAGTCGTGCTGAAGGCCTCGGCGGTGGTGAAGCCAAAGAGCGGGCCACGGTGCAGGTCAACACGGGGACGAACGAGGCGGCTGCGTGATCGTGGGCCTCCCCCACTTGCGCTATGACTCGCCGCGCTCTCGCCTTGTGCTCGGCGATGATGGCCTTGTCCACCAAGGTGCGGAAGTCGGGAAGTCCACAATAGAGAGCTTGTCCCAAGCTCTCAGACAAACCTCCATGAACTTCTCTGCTTGGCCTCATCGGTGGCCACTCGCAGGAGCGCACCTCGCGAGATGGTTGAACTTCGTGGAGGTACTCGATCCGAATCTGCGCCTGCTTGAGCGCAAGGAACTCCTTCTTCTTGACTTCATCGGTAGGCGGGGACATGGGCCCGACGAAAGTCGATCGAACTCCTCCCACGAGACCACGTGTCCGCGGGCTGCATGGCGAGGAAATTCTCCCACCATGAGAGTGCCGCACCCTCCAACCGATGGGATGCGAAAGTGCCCGCTCTGTTCACTCGCATCGAGCAACGCCGAGCTTCCGCTCAATCGACGCACTGGGCGGTCGTCGCCCCGAGGATCCTCGACCGGGAGAAGGTAGGAGGCTGCGTGCGGAGGAACTCGCAAGCCCCACGCGCGTCGTGCCCACCTCCGCATCCAGAGGCACCGAGAGGAGTGGAGGTGTTCTGGCGATAACCTCCAACACCTGCGATCCTCCGAACGATTGCGTTCGATTTGCATGAGGACTTCCGCCATGGTCGGAGGAGGAAGCTCCTCATCGGGACTACGGTGATTCCGGCCGCTCGTGTCCCACCGACCATCCCGATTTACTAAGACAAGTTAGATACGGTTCAAGACCCAAGAACGCAATCCAAACTTAGTTAAAACGACCAAAGAATAGTCACAAAAGAACATGAGACCATAAGTCACGAATCGACTTCCCAAACGACTAACCCGTATGGAAGAACGAGTAATCGTTTGAGAAGACCCAAAATTTCAGCACTAATCTCCCGCTCAAACCAGTCCAAAATTCAAGGTATACCCACCTAATAGAGTATAGGCATTAGCTAATTTCATATCACTTCTTACCCCTTTCATTCCCACAAGTTTTAGTTGAACTTACCTCTCATTTCCTACCTTAATTACTAACCACTAGCTAGCTGTCCAAATTTCTTCCTCCAAGCTCTCATGTTTCTCCCAAAACCAAGCTAATCGATAAAGGCTAACTTTTGAAAGGAAGAGAGGAACAACTTTTTCAAACTTAAGTGAGAGTAAGGTGAGATGAGCAAGCTAAGATAGGTAAGGAATAAAATTAGAGAACTTACTTAAGTTTTCATAAACTATTTGAAAGTAAGTTTTCAAAATATCCTAAAGCGACCAAGCTAGGGGTTTCTCTGGTCAAGATGGCTCGATACCAACTTTGTGAGGACCGGAATATTTAACTAGTAACACTTAACCTCCAAATGGTTCTAGCATTACTAATTAAACATTCTAAGCCTCGATGGACATATGTTTCCCAGAATTGCAACATATGCACATCATCACAAAATTACACATCATTTCCATACAACATATATCACTAAGTTCAACAACGACATAAAGTAAAGTTATTACAAAAGAGAGCCGACCGGCCAAATAGAACAATATACAAGAATGACAAAAAGCAAAAGCGCCATAAGATGGCTAGAACAAAAGTCGACCGGTTAGCCACACACCCACAAGGCAACCGACCGGGCCGCCAAGCTAGTCGCCCCGCAAACTACCACAACACAGCTCGCAAAAGTGAGGCCCCTCAGGCTCACCTTCTTCCTCTGCAACAAAACAATTAAGCATAGCATCTGAGTACAAAGATTGTCTTTGTACCCGCAAGACTGACGTGTGGAATAGCAGGCCTATTCATAACTACATGCAAGCTTATTTAGGTGGAGGTTGTATGTCTCATTTTGCATGAAGCCAATTTTATTTGCAATAATGTAATACATTTAAAAAGCAAGTTTGCAAATCTGTTTAGTTATCAAAGTAACAGTGAAGTCTGAGATACATACAAGTAACCACCGAAGTGACTAACCCAATAGTCACCACAACATAGCACGAATCCCGATTCGTACCACCCATCAAGTTTTAATTTAAAAGGTTGTAGTCTAACTCTTGAAAGACCTTGCAAGCGTGTCCATAACCTAGGACGAGGCTATTCGAATAGTTTTAACCTCTGCGGGGTGTACCAATGTACCCACACTTGAGATCGCCTTCAAGCCACAAGCACACTATCAAGGTATGCAGCACGCTAAGTCCTACGAGACGTTTCCAATCTTGTGTATTAACTACTGCCGCTCGTATGGGTAGAAACACCATACGCTACATTGCAAGCCGAAAGACAACCACCCGCACGGGGAAACCTTCGGACACTACAATGCTCCCACCTCCATCCTCCTGCGACTCCACTGCGACCGGAGCCAATACACGCCAAAGTACTAAGTCAAGAGAGGTCCCATACCCTCTAATGTGGTTAGCACGCTAAAATGCTTGGTTTAGTGTAACAAGATGTTCGGTCCTTGTTGACCCGGGCACCATTCCAGTCACACCCAAAAATCACACCATCATACCATTGTGCCCAAGTCTAAATCATTTTGTTTTCAGTTTTAGTTTTCATAAGTAGACATAGCACAAGGTGGAAATCATAATCATAATAAGTTTGATGTGATCAAGGTTATCGACAAGTCGATAACCGCCCATTTCTACCGAAGCTAAGCATGGCTAAGCAATTAATTCGCAACTACTAAGTGACAAGAGCCCATCCACGAACTCTAAATCACAGCAAGTAACCTAGGCTCATGGTAGTAGAGGATAATCATTTGCTAAGGAAATGCATCTACTAGGCCAACTATTAAAACAAAGTAGCAATGCATACATAGAATTTGTAATCAACATAAATACTTAAAATACTGGGATTAACATGATCAAACCGCTTGCTCGCTTGTCGTTGCTCAATTTGTTGCGGAGGGTCGTTCTCGGGGTTACCGCAAATGTCGAATCCTAAGCGAAAGGGCAAAAAGAACCAAGAACAACCAATAAGACGAGCAACACTTAAACAAAAGAGCAAGCAAAAAACATCCAAATACGACGAAATTTATACACAAGGTAGAATACAAATATACCTAGTCATAGAAACTGGAAAAACCTAATTTGGATTTGTGGTGCAAAAGATATTACCTAAAAACTCATTTTCGGCCATAAATAGCACTGTAGCAAAAATATTTTCTAGAAAGGTTTTGAAGCTGAAATTTTTATGGTAGCTACCTACTGGTATTGTGGTAACCCATATAAAATTTTAGGTCATTTGGAGTTAAGATGATTTAGTTATGATTTTTCTAAGTTCTACAACTAGCACATATCATTCCTTAGGAACATGAATAAAGACAAAGCCTAGATCAATTTAAAGCATGCCTATAGGCCAAATTTACCAGGTTGAGTTTGCTCACTTTGCAACTACAGAGTGGGAGTTATGGGGTTTACAAATTTTCCATGAATTTCTAGACATCATTTTGCATTAAATAAGATCATGTTATTTAAATCATTTTTCACAACACGGGGCCTAAATTCATTCTCAGATTAAAGTTTATACTATAACAAAGCTACAAAGAATCGAATTATTCAAAAGGAGTTAAAATGACAAAGTTATGCACTTTTGAAATTTGAAACAAGAAAAGACTTAGGAAACTTTGAGCTCTCGGGAGGTCCAAACGGCGGAAGACAAGGAGAGGTCGTGGGCGTTAGTTCAAGGTCCGACGACTCTGAGCCCGACGACAAAGACGCACAAGACCTCTTCCCGCTCGGGAGGTCGGATCGTTGAGATCTGATCCAACGATCACGACCAGCTCGTGCCTGCCGCACGCAAGGAGGTCTATGCGCCTATCAGAGGTCGTGACCGTCGGATCGAGATCCGCGGTCCCGAGCACTAGGGAGATCCTAAGGCTTTAAATCCAAGGAAAGAGGTCGGCTGGTCGGATTCTCACAGAGAGGAGGTCCAACGGTCTAGATCTCCGGAGAGAGGTCCTACCCTACGGCTAAATCCAGAAGGAGGTCTAACCCGTTAGATCTAAATCTAACCGTTTAGACCCGCAGGAGGAGGTCCTAATGCTACCGATCCAAAGGAGGAGGTCCTAGGCGGTCAAGATCTTCGAGAGGAGGTCTTGATCGTGCCGATTGACTGAGGAGGTCTTGGATGACCAAGATCTTCTGGGAGGTCCTAAGCTATAGTGTTTTATCGGGAGGAGATCGGACGGTTGAGTTAGACCTAGGGAGGTCTTGAACGGTCCGAACAACGGAGGAGGTTGCAGCGCTAGAGGTCTTTACAAATAAAACCTAACGCTCAGATCTAAAGCCCGGGAGGTCATGGGCGGCTAGGATGGAGCTAAAGAGGTGCTGAGCGGGTTTTCCTTGTAAAAGGCCAGGGTGGCTTTTGACAAAGAGGACCCGATGGTAGCCTAGGGTGGTTTTTGTGAAATGACCAAGGGGAGGTCTTTTGCAAAGAGGACCTCGGTGGAGGTCCAGAAGGTGGCTTTTACAAAAATGACCTCGAGGAGGTCTTTTTGCGCAGGAGTGGTCCTATCGGCTCAGATGGAGTTCCACGAGGTCTTAAACGGTTAGGATCTAACCAGGGGAGGTCCTAGTGCGTGAGATTTTACACAGAGCCAGATCTAACGGCTAAGAGCTAATCCCAGGAGGTCTTTAAAGGCCGAGGTGGAACTAGGGAGGTCCTGGGACTTAGAAATTTCCGCGGAAACCCATCTACGGTACAGATCCCACCGAGGGTGGTCTTAACGGCCGAGATTAAGCGAGGGGGAGGTCTTACACTTACGGGTTTTCACGGGGAGGATCTAAAGGTCCAGATCTAAACGTGGGGAGGTCTTAGACGGCTACGAAGAGCTCGAGGAGGTCCAAGGTGCTTTTAATGGCGCGGAACCTACGGACAGCGACAACGGGTGGCGGCTAAGACAACCCACGACTACTGATGATTGGCAATAAATGGGCATTTAAGATGTCCTAACAAGATGACAAAACGGAGTTTTGAACTGCAAAATCGGCGGGCTCAACGCTTGCCCGGCGATGGGGACCTCGCCGGCGACCACAAGGGCACCGATATACTCGCAATAGTGTCGCGGATCTAGCGGAGGCACTCTCGACGGCGGCGGCGTTTTAACCGCCCGCGAGCCGAGAATGGCGGAGGACAAGTGTTTCGGCAAACCGAAACGGTGAACCGAGCGCTGCGAGCTAAGCTAGCTAGACCTTAAGCTCTAAGGGACCAAAATGAACTCACCCGAGTGTAGGGAAGGTCCAGAGGACGACGGAGGACTTGGAGAAGGTCGGCGAAGTCCGCGATGAAGAGCTTCTTGGAGAGGAAGAAGAAGATGGCCTCGACCCGCAGCTACTCCCCAACTTGACCACCTGCGATGGATAACCACGGCAAGTTAGAGAATGCTCAAGGTGCTCGAGATGACAAGAAAACAGCAAGAACGTTGATGGAACCACTGGAGCTCGAGCTTGGCAGGAGCTCAAAGGTGGCAATGGAGGTTTCGGGGTGGTGGTGTTCTTGGGGTTTGAGTTTGAGGACCACTCAACCGAGGGAACTCAAGCACGACCAAGAACGAAGAAGGAAGAAGGAGAGGAAGTTTTGGGCTATGTATAGCACGGGAGTTTGGCAAGGGCTAGGGCAACCCATCGTGAGCAAGAACCATGCCCTCGCCAACGCACGCACGACAGGACAAGTGGCAGAGCAGGTGAAGACTTTGGAGGTTAAAGCTGACTAGCAATAAATGCATGTCAGCAGAAAGAGTCGTTGACAAGGGCAAAAGGTGACATCTCACCGCTTCAACCGCTCGACCGACACACGCACGAGGTGCGAGAATTTCATGGCGCGGACCTCGGGGAGGTCGTGAGGAAGAAGCACGGCGCTAAGGAGGTCCTGGACGTCCCAGATTTGCTTGGGGAGGTCTGGACATCCTGAGGTGCTCGGAGAGGTCTGGACGTCTCGATCACCCGAGGTAGAAGTCTTCTTGCGCGCGAGGAGGTCCTGGGAGGTCGTGACCGCTGGATGGAGATCCGGTGGCTTGACCACCCCCCGCGCGAGGGCGCCAAGAGGTCCTCGGTCGGTGGGAGGTCGTGGCGGTGGATATAGATCCAACGACCAGAACGAGCGCACGAGATCGAGCTCGGCGCGGCGTGCGCACATGGCTCGACCGAGTCGATCGTCTGGGTCGGACTCGGTCTCGACTCGAGCCCAGTTTGACTCGGACCTAAATTGAGTTTCAAACAGATTTGGAGTTTGAGGATTTGTTTGAGATAGCAAACTCACTCCAAAAAATTATGGAATTTTTACAGAGCTTGCTAGTGAGTTGATGACCTTGTATAAAATTTTCGAGAGGTTTTGTGCTATGCTTTTTCCTCCAAAAATTTAACAAGGTCTTTGGTCCAAGGTTTGACTAGATTTTGAATTGGGTTGACTTTCCTCCAACAGCATCCAAACAATTTCTAAAAATTGTGGAACTTTCCAGAGGAGTCACACACCATCTCAAGAACTTAGGAAAATTGTTTCCAGGAGATGATCAAGAGGTTCGACAAGATTGTTTTTTGAAAGTTCAAGATTTGGATCAAAAGACTTGTGACTTCAGATTTCCATAACTTCTTGTACAATGCTTGCTTGGTACAATAGGAAATACAGGATGTAAGAAAAGTTTTAATTTCTACTCATTTTCTTACATTTGAAACACAAGCCTAAAATTGGGATGTTACATCTACGCTACACATGTAACAATTAGTAGTGTTAAATTATATTAATAAACTGCAAATACGTTACTCCTCCTATTAACTGCAAATACGTTACTCCTCCTATTAAGCAAATATAAAGAGTTAAAGATCGTTACCCCTGAGCTCACACTTTAAAATTCCTAATATCATGAGATTCCTCACTTGTCCTTCTCCTTCAGGACAATGAATAGGGCAAGAGAAGAGCCACAGTCGAAATGCACCAGCTCCCACATAAGCTTATCCCACTCACAAAAACACTCATTCACAACACCCAAACCGAGAGCTACCACCAAAGCCAAGCCTCACAAAGCAAGCATGCATGCAAGCCAAATGGCCATAAGTTGCTAGGGCAACCCACAACCAAGAACAAGGCAAGCAAAATAAACAAGCCTCCTACACCAACATAGAGCAAAGCTTCTCAAGCCTCTATTCCAAAGAAGAGATCGAGCGCTAGAGCAGGGGCCTCTGCCGGTCTTTATATTTATAGGGGTGGCATATCATGGGCGGTTCTTATTTCCAACCGTCAGCGATATGAGAGTATATCACAGACGGTTCTCCACAAATCGTCGTGTTGAACTTAGACAGATGGCTCCATGTGGAACTCGTCATGATATACTCAATATCACGACGGTTAATAAGTATAACTGCATGATATACTCACATCACGACGGTTCTATTAACAAACCAAATCGTGATGTGAGTATATCACGCACGGTTTTACTTATTAACCGCTCGTGATATTGAGTATATCGCGCGATTCCACATGGAGCCGTCTGCAAGTTCAACACGACGATTAGTAATAGGAACCGTCGTGATGAGGATATTAGCAGATGGTTCTTCATTCAACCGTGCGTGATAGCGTTTGAGCATGTATATGCGCAAATAATTAACAAAATGAATTTTGCCCAAGAATAAATAGATGATAAAAGAGACCATATCATCACGCATTTATAAAAGACCATATCATCACGCATTTATAAAAATTAAAGACCATATTTACATCACGGACAATAGTAGCCTTATCGTTTTACATCACGCATTTACAAAAAAGGATGAGCGATCCTATCTTAGTCTTCAAATCTTCGTGCGCATTCTCGCGTCGGCTTGATGGGAGCGGATCGGTGATCGTCTCACCAAACGCTCCACCTATGACCTTGTACGCTCAATTTCCTCTTGTAGATGTTCGGACTCGTAATCAAGTCCCATATAACCCTGAGGCCATCAACACCGGTCTCCACAGTCTCGCTAGGGTGACCGCTCTCCCGCAATGTCGAGGTCGTCCTCGACTCTGGCTGCATCCTCGTGCGGACCAAAGAGTTCCATAGGACAATCTCCACGACGAGGTTTACTCGCCGGATCTTTGGAGAGCCTCGCACTGTACGTTGGAGGAGGAGCTCCAATCGACCGATGATCGCCGTTATGGTCTCGGTAGATCGAGGGTCTACAACGGATTGCATTGCGAACGGACGTCTTGTTCGCAGCTTGGGCCGAGTTGCGATCGAGAGGTGCGAGTACACAACCATAATGTAGGCCATGCAGTAGGGGACGAGAGAAGCCATTTGGAATTTGTGGAGAGAGAGGATGATCAAGGATCGAGGTTCGTGAGAAATCCTCCGATAAGGGTTGTCTATTTATATAAAAGAAGTAGTAAAGCCGAGCAGAGACGAAGAGACACTCGCGTGGGAGATGAAGGAATGAGATCCATAGCACAGCACGGCTCTATGATGGATCCGTTGCAGATAAGATATCACAGCACGGCTTTATCTAAGCACCGCCGTGATATCATCAATATCCTGACGGCTCTATTGAAGCACCGTCGCGATATACTATCGCTGACGGTTCTTTAATAGAGCCGTCAGCGATATTTAGGATATCACGCATGGCTCTATTAAAGATCCGCTGCGTGATAGTATATCACGCACGGTGCTTCAATAGAGCCGCCTGTGATATCATTTTTATAAAAGCGCACCCTAGGGTTTTGCTCTTTACTCGTCACTTCGCCTCCCGCGCCCTTAGGCTCTCGCGCGCTCTCTCGGCTCCTCTAGGGTTCGCCGCTCACCTCCCCCGCCGTAGACCCGCCGCCGCCGCCTTTGTCGACGACGCAGCTTCTCGCCTCGACGCGGCCTCCTCCCGTGTCGGCCTCCTCCTCTCGCGGCCGCCTCCCCTGCGCGGCCTCCTCCCCTCGCGCCGGCCTCCTCCGCGCCGTCCTCCTCCCTGCAGACCGCCTCCTCCGCGTCGTCCTCCTCCCGTGTCGGCCTCCTCCGGCGCCTCCCTCCTCCGCGTCGGCCTCCTCCCCGCACCGGCCTCCTCCTTGCACCGTGAGTTGTTGTGCGGCATCCTCTCGTGAGTATTCCTAAAGATAATATGTGAACTGAATCTAGTACTAAAGATATGGCAAATTGTTCGGTGGGCTTTGTTGACATGCTCTGTGATGAACTTTGTCTTATCACGAGATTGAATGTGATAGTTAGTTGATTCTTGAGCTCTATTGTACAAATTGCTTACTCTTGTCAATTTCATATCATCGTTAATTTGTTACTTTCGATTGAATGCTAGTTATCACGAGACGGTTGAATGCCATCACAATTTGATATACCGTTAGTTCATTCTTGAGCTCTATTGTATTGACGAACCGTCTGTGATGTGACTTTGATAGTCTTTGGTAATGTGAACTGAAATTGATCGATGGGCTTTGTTCGTTCGCTCTGTGATGAACTTTTCTCTATATCTGAGATTGAATGTGATAGTTAAGATCATTTTCGGTAACAGTTGAGATCATTTGACAGTTAAGCAAAGTATTGTTTAGAGCTCATAGTTTGAATTTATACTATCATATTCATTTAATGAAGAGTATAGACAATAGGATTGAGATGGCAAAGACTTGTTCTTTTGCAACTCTCTTTCTGAGAGCACAAACTACCATCAATCCTTCTTTATATATTATACGTTTGTGCATCATTTTCGGTTAAGTTGAGTAAATCTGCTTGAATCTGGTCAGTTAGAGCTTACGCATATTGCTTCGTGCATATATAGATAGCAAGTAAGCGACATGGCGTCCGCACCATCTTCGCCGCCGTCTGGATCTCCGAGGAAAGTGGTACGTACGCGAGATGGCAGAGGAACATCGAGAATTCCTCCAGGCCTAATGACCTCAAATAGAACCGTCTGTGATATGCACATATCCCAGACGGTTAAATAATTAGAACCGTCTGAGATATGTGCATATCACAGACGGTTTGTAAATAGAACCGTCTGTGATAATTAGATAGCACAGACGGTTCTTTAATAGAGCCGTCTGTGATAATTAGATAGCACAGACGGTTATATAATTAGAACCGTCTGTGTTGTGACTTATCACAGACGGATTTTTAACCGTCTGTGATAACCGCCTGTTTATCACAGACGATAAAATATCTGACGTTCGAACCGCTCTGTGATGACCGCTCCAACCGCTCGTGATGAGGCGTGTGTAGTAGTGACCATTTTGCTATTGGCTTGAAATTATGCTAACTATTTGGTCCTTGATATGCTGTTCTCCGAGACAACATTGGCATTACTTCGACATCCAAAGTTGTCAGTATCTCGGTTTATTCATCATTAAGTACACTATGTCCTTCAATTTATATTTGTCGGTTTATGCAACAGATTGTAGTTTATCTTTTGCTTCCTTCCAAATATATTATTACTGAAATAATGTAATTATGTTATTTATCCTGCAATAGAATGTTATGTGTATTTACTGTTCCCCTAAAAGGAAAAACAAAATTTTAAATTGTATTTTGTTTCACCAATTGATGACACAATTATAAGCTCACTAGTTTGAATGGGATATCAGATATTTTCATAGTTCATACTTACTCCTTAAGGTTGTAAGCCATGTAAACATCCCATACATGAGCACTATATCATGTAACAATCTTTAGTAGCAAGGTTCTGTATATTTCGAATTCGGTATGTTTCTTTTTTGATATGTTTTTTTAATCCATCTTTGTTGTTCTCAAGGTGGATGTGAAACGAAGCATAGATGATGGGGAAAAACGTTTCAATCAACTATCAATTGAGGAACGAGGCAAGTTTGATGAAGAGACGATTGTGAATGTGAATAGCATCAAGAGGCGTAAAGCAGGCAGCCAAATATCAAGTGGTTTTAGCAACGAGTACATTGTGGTATGGCACTTTTGCGCTGGCAACCAATTGTGAGTCGCTAGTCAAAGAAAGTTTCGAGAATAGAATCAGAATTTTTGCGGTTGTAGCGTAACCTTTTCACGCGATTATGGCTCACCGACCAAACTAGTACAACTTGCATCGGAACACCATCAGGTAATCGTGAAGCGTTGTCGGTGATTTAGTGCTAACTTTATTCGTTTGGGAAATTTTTGCAGCGGCCTATAGTAATATGCAGCAATGTATGCTTGGTTTGGAGAAAAGCATATCTTGTTGGTATTCCAAGGTTACTAAGGTGCTCTTTTACATGGAAAACTCGTGGTGATTGTTCATAAGCTTTTCCTTCCGGTCTTGTTGATGTTTTTTTTGGAGAATGAGAGATATTGTGCTCAGAGGCTCTTCTGCTTGAGTGCAAAACTATTCCATTTGACGATTGTTCTTCTCTGTCAGAGGGTAAGCGCATTGCAGAACGCAAGCAGCTTGTTGTTTACGAGCACACGTAATACTTGTTGAATTTGATTTCAGCGATTCCACCTAATTCGTAAATGCGAAATTTGGAGCGAAGATGCATGCGAGAACTGAGCAGTTTCACTCTCTACGATAACGTATTTGGAAGAAAATTCTATAATTTGTGCATAAAAACATAGGAGAAAGACACAAATACAATTGGAGTATTACAACCAGTGGTAACATGATCTATTTGCCACTAATCCTTCTCATATAGTTTTTGGAGCCAACCTACCAACCCAACGCTTTTAACAGACAGCTTCAGATTCTCAGAGAAGTGGATTCTCAGAGAATCAAGAGCAGAATCTGAAAAATAAGAATCTGGAGCTCTACCAAACATGGCCTAACTTAGATGTAGTAATAATTGTAATTTAGGCTAACTTAAAAATGGAAAAAAACCTAAAAACATGCATGTACATTTTTCTTTCTTCTTTTTTAATAATTTTGCCATGCATCCTTCTTGCCAACCCTGCATTTGCATATAGGCATTTCCCCCCTAGGCTTCATCTTTGCATTCTAATGCCACCCTTGATTTTTGCTTATGAGAAAGGTTTAGTTCCAGAGATTAGCTTTGTTGTTTGAGCCACCTGACTGTAGTGTGAAAAAGGAATGCCGGCCCTCCAATAGCTACCTTGGAGGTATTTCTGTGTGAAATAGCAATAATCCTAACCTAACCCTAATCCATAGCTCTGATACCATGTGACTTACTTTAGGGATTTAAGAAGACAATGACTCCAATAGTAGAGATGCCAATATATAGATAACCACATGGGCCCACATGGGCTGGGCCTTGATATACTTAACATGCATAACATTGTTACTTTGCAAAAATGTTTAATATGAATAGGTCATAACACCGATCTTAGGCCACTAGTGGTTCGAGTACTGATAAATGAAATCGATACCCATAGCTGTTATTGGTTGGTTTAGCACCACGATTGATCTTATATTGGTGACCTTTGATTAGTTTAGGAACCTTGTTGATGTCTAGAGATAGGAGAAAACCGTCGTTATTCAGTGATCTTGATAGTAAGAACCTTTTTAATGACCCTTCCTACCACAACCAGAAATTAGATGTAGGGCATTTGAAACATCCACCTAAAGCCATATGTTGATTTAGTGAGCGTTGTCAAGTTTGAATCCACCTGAAAGTAAGAAGATGCGGGTAAACAAACATTAGGCTTTGAATATTACTAGCTAACTGCCCATGAATTGCAACGGATAAAAATATATCATATTACCATTGCAAGTTAAACCACCATTCCGGGCTCAGCTTGAGCCAAGCCCTAGGCTGACTAGCACTACACCCTCGGCTCCACTGCTACATTTGATCGAGCTACGCTACGTCACACATTACGCCTAACGCCTTTGCCGCTATGATCGGCTTTTCCCGCACCTTGGCCCGCATGATATTGAAATACCGCATAAAAATATTCCAACTGTATAGCAGCAGAAGCATGAAATTACCGATTGATATATTAGTGCTTCAAAACACATGTCGAATGCGCTAATATCTTGGTCGAATGCTGGCGTTGTCACTTACCTTTGCCATTGAGCTGTTCGTCATAGCCTTCGGTCACCTCGGTGGCGCACAGGAGGAAGAAAGGGAGAGCGCAGGGAGGAGGAAAACCAAACCTTCACTACCGGCGTCGTTGGTCTCAACCACGGTGGCACAGTCGCCCACAAGGCCCGAGAGCGCAACCAAATCGGGAGAGAGAGGAGAGGAAGAACCAAAAACTAAGAGAGGCTCGTTGTACCATGTGTGGAGAAGAAGGAAGAAGAAGGGGTCTTAAGAAGAGGAGAAGCCCACGACGCAGCCAACGGCCGGCGCGAGAATCGCACCGAGCCGCCCACGCCAATGCCCTTGCTGCCGCCATCGAGGGGATGGAATCCCCTCCCATGCGCAGCTCGTTGGAGATAAGGTCTCCAACCTTATCCTCTTCTCCCTCAATGACAGGTGGGCCCCACCTTCCTTTTCCTTTTCTATTTCCTTCTTTCTCTAATTGAGAAATTACAAGAAGGCCCCTGCATACAACAGTCTCCACCAATTTATCGATTTGATAATAGATGCTCAAAATCTTGTTTGATATACAGTTGCTCGACGATGGGTACCTTGTAGATTTGAACCCAGAGCCTAGCACCAAGGACTACGACTCTATATAGACAAAGGAGGACTTCGCCTTGATCCAATGGCTTGGTGTGAGAGTTTTCGCGTAAGTTACATTTTGTACTGGGTGGCTTGTCCTTTTCCCTCCTGGGTTGGGATGTTAGGGTCATATCCTCATATCTAACTCATAAGTACTTAAGAAAATATACTCTTACCTTCCTTTGATCGTGACCTCACGATCATACTTACGTAAGTGAATTCTTTAGGGTATGATGCCTAATGACTAATAAATGAAATATGAAGTCACGGTCACAAACATAAGAGGCAATCTAAATGTACTATGTGCTCATGATGCCGTTATGGCGTTATGAACAAATCCACAGAAAATGTGGCTATGAGGCTTTGCAGGTTACGATGGCATTAAATAATGATAAGGCAATAGTATGAGAACATCTTTGATGCATATCTTGAGTTTTTTTTCAAAGAAAGACAGAACCAGCAGATTGCATATTGTAATAGTAAGCGCAACCTTCAAATCAGAAGGAATAAATGAATTTAAAATGTATGACAGCAATAATACATTAGAGAATCAGAATAGCAAGGTAAGGGAATAAATCAGAAATGTCTATTAGGAAACTTCAAAAATAGGTGCATACATTTAACGAATTTCCCAAATCAGAAAACACTGATAACACCTATGAATGTTTCATGAAACATAGTAAAACCTTACCTGTTCATCGAGTAAAACAAAATTCAAGTGTAGGATTTTATTCTCGGAGGTGGCATCTGTATACTCATTCATCCTTGTTACTCTGACACGAATACGCCAGCGGTGTGACTCCTGTGTGACATCCTTGAGTAAATAGTACTCCATCTGTTATGACCCATAAGATGTGATTATTAATAATGTGCTGAAATCATGCATGTGACATTGCTAAAAGTATTAGGTAAATAAAGAACACTGTAAGGAAGCAAATATACATTGTGGAAACGAAGTCCTCACTATTTTATTGCTTTTTTCATTTTATTTTATTGCAGTTTCTGTTAGAAAAGGTTGCCTCTCTGAATGCAACGATGTATAGGTTTGGGCTGGACATTGACATGTACACAAATGCTCCACAAGTAAGAACATTAGTGAAGGTAAATCTGACTCAATCTAAAACCAAGCATCTTTGAAGAATTGTCTGCTCTTAGTTTGCCTCTGCTCTGCATGTTAATCAAATCAATGAATGTATATACTACCCAGTCACGTACAGTAACTATAGTTTCGTCTGTGTGTGTGCTTTAGGTGCAAGAATGGCACAGATGCCATATGAGCTAGTACAGCTCATGGCCCAAGCCAATCAATTACCCACTGGTGCAGCACATATTTCACTTGAGGGGGGTGAAGGACTCTCAGGCTTTGCTACAAAAGACTTCAGACATATCGAATTCAGTAAGGTTATCACATTAATCATCACGCTAGCGCGTGCCACAACATGGGACCGGCCATACAACACAAAATAAACCCTCATGGCTGCATGACTGACATATCTGAGGTAATCTGGTGAACAATTGGCTTAATATCTAGCAAGTTGGGAGGTTCAGTCACACTGATCTTAACAGCATTATGATAGAGAGAAACAACGTTGTATAATTACAGAACCATATATAAAGAGAACTTTCAAAAATCGGACCACAATACGGAACCGACATTGCAAAAGAGACTAAGCCGTCGTGGTTGTACGACTGACATATCTGATATACTAAAACTGCAAACATGAGTACAGAAACAACTACATTGCCTTTCATTTCGAACAATTTGATATGAAAATAGGTACCAAACAAGTGTGAACTCTTTAAGACCCATATCATGACAGAAAGATGAACCTACGAACCAATCAGAAATACACGGCATAGCACACGCGTGAGCACACGAAGAAAGGGCAACGCACGCCGGGAAGGGAGGACCGACGCGTTGGATGAGCTGAACGGTCGGCCGGCAGGAAAGCAAGCGGCGCACAGAACCGTACGGACCAAGAAGCGCGGCCATGGCCCAAAAAGGGAAAGCACGGAGGCACACCTCGGGGCAGCACCGCGGCGGATCGAGAGGAGCTAAGACGAAATCGTGGCGAGATGGCGGCAGAAGAAAAGGCGAGGACTCGGGGATGACGAACCGGAGCACAGAGCCGCAGAGCCCACCGGCGCAACAAAAAAAAAGCAAACCCCCAGGCAAAGCGGCAGACACACGGAGGCAAAGTGCCGGATCGAGCGGCGCCGCACCATACGGACCGGCCTTGCAGGCAAGAGCTAGGCAAGCTGGCCGGTCCGAGAAACCGCGGCGGAGCAGGAGGACCGACGAAAAAGACACACCCACAACGCGAAAAAGAGGGCCGGACACATACCAAGCGAGCGCAGCGCACGACCGGAGGAGGTCGATGCGGTCGAGAAAGACAAGGCGGAGCGCAGCCGCGTCGGGGCGACGCACTCGAGGAGGACTGAACACCCTCCACACCGACACCGCCCCCTCCCGGTCTCCTCCCTCCACGTTGACGCTACTCCCTCCTCCCGGCTCTCTCTTTCCCGAGTTGGCCCCACCGCTTTCTCCTCCCTCCACGCCGGCACCGCCCTCTCGTCCTCCTCGTCCTCCACCTCCTCTCCTCTCCTCCTCCTCCCAGCTCCCTCCTCCTTGAACCGGCCCACCGCCTTCTCCTTCCTCCACGCTAGTGCCGCCTCCTCCTGGCTCCCTCCCTCCCTCGCTGGCTCACTGCTCCTCCTCTCTCCCTCCCGACGCTGCTGCGGCTTGGGCCGCCTGGTAGCCTACCTCCTTCGGTCTCTCTGCAGACGGGCTACATAGATGGGTCAGCTCAAGCACAGTACAGACCTTCGTGTCATGCCGATCCGACCCATAAACAGTATAGACAGGATCAATAGTATGGTGCTTTAGGCCAGCCCGACGGACACGGCCTATCAAGCCACCTCTAGCTGCGTTGCGCAGGGCAGATGACACGTGGACCGGACGGGTTGAATAGTGACACCAAGGCACGGAGGCAGCAGAGCGTAACGACTTAGAGGTGGGCAAACACACGTGGATAGGCGTCGGTACGGATCGCACGGGAAGGCTGCATTTCTTGCAGCTATAGATCAGGCGGGATTCCAGCTAGTCCCCTCTAATTCTTCCATGGCTGGCAAGACTTACTGTGTACACAAGATGTCATCTTACACCATAGAAACTCCTTTGGTTAGTAGCTATATGTCAAAATATCAGCAATAATCGGGGCAAGGATCGTAAATGTACCTGCATCACTATTTTCTGGCTGTATGTTTGGTTTCTTAAGTTCTTCTTTTTTTTTTCTTCTTAATACAATGACGTGCTTTTGCACCTTCTCGAAAAACAACATATATATCAAATGTTAATTGGGGGAATATATAGCTACAGCACCTATCTTGGTGTAAACTGCTGTGATCTCTGCGTAGAAGCTTCCATGTATTCTCAGAAAATTAGTAGGTGCATAGGAAAGGATAATTACATAAAGCTACAGAACTTTTAGATCAAATTCTATCTCATCTGCAAGAAACAAACAACACAATGTTCGATATGACATAAATTATGTTGTTCAGCACAAATCTTTTTCGTTGCTCGGAAATTTCATTTTTCTGAAGTTCGATTCTGAATGTTGCGGAGATTCACATGAACTGAATGTGTGTTTTGTTCTTGTCCATTGTAAACCATCCCAATTTGTGCAAAAGTTTACAGATACAAAAATTTGGTCACGTTTTTTGGCCGCTCATGTATTAGACAAATTTTTGGAAGAAACTGAAAAGCAAAAGAAAACGGAACCCTTTGAAAAGTTTCACATCAAACCAAATGGATGTCAAATTTGGTCAACACTGCCACTTTTTGCTAACCTGGGTTCCCAAACAAGCACATCTTGGGTTTTGTTATTTTTTATGTGTATTCCACTCATACGCTTACTAGATCAGGGTAAATAACAAATGCTAGCTACATACGACACAAGAACAATCCTAAACCTTTGCAAACCCTCTTAATTGCATTGTTGATCTTCATGTGTAAATCTGTAGAAAATTAAGGAAATGACGCAACTAAAATATGCTCACGTTGTAATTGATTCTGCACTACTACAAAACATGCAATAGTAGACACCTCATCACAGACGGTTAAAATAAAACCGTCTGTGTTGGGTCTGTCGGACCTATCACAGACGGTTTGTAATACAAACCATCTGTGATACTCAGTATCATAGATGGTTCTATTAAAGAACCGCTTCGATAGTATCATAGACGGTTCTATTAAAACCGCTCGTAATAATCGCAGATCACGCACGGTTTTTAATAGAACCGCTTATGATACTATCGAGACGGTTCTTTAATAGAACCGTTTATGATATGCAGATTATCACGCATAGTTTTTTAATAGAACTGCGGTGATACTATCACGCACGGTTCGTATCACGAACCGCCTATGATAAGTACCTCATCACGAGCGGTTGGTGATACGTAAACGCTCGTGATATGTGATTCACAACGCGGAGTTCGAAAATTTTGAATACGCATGCAGAATTTTGAATGCGTGAGCGGAGTAGCGTAAGTCCTTATATATTAATAAGGAGTCCCCAAATCCAGCGTGGCCTCTGGGCTCCCTTCTCCCGCGCTCGCCCTCCCGCTCGCCCCGCCGCCGCCGAGTGCTCCCTCCACCGGCCTCCTCCTCCCGCCGCTCGTCCTCCCGACGGCCGGCCGGCGTCTCCCCACCACACCGCCCCATCCAAGCGCCGGCCCTCCTCCCTCCGGTGCCGTCCTCCCCCCTCCCCGCCTTCTCCAGATCGAGGTATACATGTGTGCTTGGATACGGTTTTGTGATTGAATGTGTGCTTGAATATAGTTTTGTGATTGAATAGACGGGGAACAATGTGGCTTGATGATTTGACAGCGAAGCCCAAGCTGGCGATGCGGCCGTGAGGAAGGAGGGCAGGGATGAAGATAAGGATGTGCCTTTCGAGGAGCTCCGCGACGAGGACAAGATCATGGCCTTCTTCAGAAGGCTCATGAGCGAGTGGAACCAGGAGGTGGACGAGGTGCCGGAGGCGGACGACCAAGGGGAATACATTTAGTATTTTTTTGCAGTTGAAAAAATTATCACAGACGGTTCTTCACAAGAACCGCTCATGAAAATATACTATCGCGCACGGTTCTAGTTTCAATCGTCGTGATATTCGTATCACGACGGTTTTTGAACTGCTCGTGATAATGTCTCATATCACAGACGAACTTTTTCGACGGTTCGGAAAACCGTCGTGATGACGGTTCCGAATCGCTCGTGATGACGTCAGAGTAGTAGTCTTTGCACCATCGAACCAAACAACAACAATTTCATCACCACGCGAACGCCTTGTCATAATTCATACTAAGTCGTCGAATCACAATGGTTCCTCAAAAAAATAATCACAATGATCTTTCGCATTGAGTGCTCGCACAATGCAGCAGCTCCTCAGACAGAGCAAAGCAAACAAACCAAACCATGGAAAATTATCCTACAAGAACGGGTCCTATGTACAATGGCGGATTTGAATGAAATCGATAGGATGTAACCATACATGCTATCACATATAAGTGAAGTAAATGGACATAAACTACAGCAGATACGCTTATGCATATGTGAGTTTGATAAAGCAAACGATATTATCCTGTGTCTGGCACATCTAAAGTTTCACTTGATCCGCCGCCTATGCATATGAGTTGGACCCTTGTCAGAATATGACACGTGCCATTTAACTTTGATTCACACTATGCATAGTAAGATTGTTATCCATAGGTATTTTGTTGCTAACAAGTACTCAAATTTTGAACTCTTATATCTAGATTTAATACATGAGATCACTTTGGTTCTTCCCCTAGTGAGATATCACCTAGCATAGTATAGATAAAAAAAATTTAGGTACTCACAAACCCAAAAAATACTCAAGTACTCCCTAGTAAACCCCGTAAAGTAGTATCCTCGCGCAAAAATAAATAAATAAATCTATATAAAGCAGTCGCTCACTTCTACTTGGCGCCGCTGGCCTTGTGATCTCTCGCCGGCAACTTGAGCAGGGCCTTCATCTGGTCGTATGTCACCAGCCCGATGGCCGCCGATGGCACCGCCGACGACGTCGTGAGCCCAGCACCGCGCAGGTGCCGCAAGGCCTCGCGCCGGGCCGCGATGGCGCGGATACCGCAACGTGCTCGTGACGACCGCCGCGCGCCGGGCCGCCACGTGATCGCCGCTTACCACGCTGCCGGTACGTCGCCGTGTTCCTACAAGACCGCGACGCCATCTTGGCTCCGCGCGCCTCGTAGACTCGGGACTGGCGCCGCCGACTCGCACACGTGACTCGAGCCTCGCGGGTCGGGAGCACCCGCGGCCGACGGGCATACGCCGCGGATAACCCGCGACGCCACCTCCGAGTACGCTGGCCCGAAGACGCCGAACATGCCAGCGCCGAGACGCGCCGAAGTCGGGCTACCCGGCAGCGAGCTCGTGCGGCGAGGTCGAAGCGGTACGTATAGCAGCCAGCGTTACCAGCCGCCGAGCCGCGAGTAGGTTCACGACCGCCCGGCTGAGCGGGGGTGGCGCCAAGAGCGCCCGCCCGCACCGCCAGACGCCATGAAGTGGAGCGCCTTGGACGGGAACACGCGCAGCGCGTTGGCGCCGTTGCCGCGGAATAGTCCGGCAAGGCCCTCGTGGCGGTGGATATCGAGCAGCGTTCGGACGGCGCCGGTGCCGGAGGGTGTCGCGCCGCCCTGCCGGAGGAGCTTCACGCGGTCCAGCGGGGCCACGGTCGTCTTGGCCACCATGCCTGAGACGCTGCCAACAACCATCGCGCATGATTCAAAATCGCTACCACGACGCCGAACCGTCTGTGTTGTTACGTCTGTGATACGCTGTTATCATAAACGGTTCAAAAACCGTCTATGATATCCTAATATCACAGACGGTTCTAATTAATAACCGTCTGTGATATATATAATATCACGCATAGCTCGTTAACAACCGCTCTCGATATCCTAATATCACGCATGATTCGTTAACAACCGTCTCTGATATCATTAATAGCACAACGGTGCCGTTACCAACCGCTCTCGATATTAGGATATCGTAGACGGTTGGCACCAGAACCGCTCGTGATATTATATGTACCAGGTATGCAAAGAGTGACAACCTAGTCCAGCGTAGACTAATACTGTGTTGCTCACCAACGGACTTCCAAGGGAGTATTTCTTGGGAGGCGGAGGCGCCTTAATGTTCTGCGATTTCAACTTGGACTTAACGACTTGCCCGCTACGTGTCTTCCTGTGAGACGACTCAGGAACCGATACGGTGGCACGCTTTTCTGGTTCCTTCAGCGTCTTATCCACGGGAACCGATACGACGGCACGCTTTTCTGGTTCCTTCAGCGTCTTATCCACGGGAACTGATACGGCAGCACGCTTTTCTGGTTCCTTTAGCGTCTTCTCCACGGGAACCGATGAGGCGGGCTTCTGAACCGAAGGTTGAGGCGGCACTGCAGGGTTGTGTCCAGATGGTTGAGGTGGAGTCATCTAGGGTCCTGTTGAAGAGGCATGGTCGTGTCGAGATGGTTGAAGTGGAGTCATCGAGAGTGCTGTTGGAGAGGCCTTCTGAATCGAAGGTTGAGGCGGCACTGCAGGGGTCCAGGGTGATGTCCTTCTTGGGTCACTGGGTAAAAGTGTACAAGGCATCCCCTAGTGTTCTAATTTCTTCGTTCGGGCAAATCTCCAGTGGGACGGCCCTTAAATTTTCATGTACCATGTCCACTTGGACCTTGGCGTAACTCCGCGCCACTGGCACCGTGTCGCTTGTCCCTTCCTAGCATGGATACGCCATCCCCCGCCCAGCCTCAATAGACAACCCAACCATCCTCACTTGGAGCATGCAGGGCGTCGCCTCCTACAAAACGATACTCAATTAGCTAAGGTGTGCTATAGGTCTATCTTTGGAGCATTCTAGAGATGTACATTACCTTGATGGCGTCGATAGGTAATTGGATGTCATTATGCTCAGAATATTGCGTGGACCTGTAGAGCATCTAGTCCTTGGGGATCGATGACCTTCTGAGCAATTGAGTTGAAGAAATAACACAACCTCAAAATTGCTACTCGGACCTTGTTCGGCAAGATACTCCTAATTGTAATAGAAAGCATTTGTGTCATCAGCACATGACAATCATGAGACTTCATACCAATTAATTTCAAATCTTACATAGAAACAAGTTTCTTAATGTTAGCGGAGTAACTGAGACGGGCTTTGACACCATACAAGCTCGCACAGCTTCATTTCTCTCAACCTTGGACATAGTGTAGCAAGTGGTGGAAGGTATGTTCGCCCTTATCGGTCTCTTTCGGTGCTAACTCGTCCTATGTTCATATCAACCAAGTCACGCCGCATGCGTTAACACCATCCTTTGTTTTGCCACTAATATTCAGTAAGAGACCAATCAAGCTATCACATACATTTTTCTCCACATGCATGACATCGATGCAGTGACGAACTTCTAAGTGCTCCCAATAAGGCAAGTCCCAAAAAATTGACCGCTTCTTCCAAATGTTCTTCTAACAAATTTTTAATTTACGTCCCTTCCCAAGCACAACATCGATATCCTTAACCATATCATAGACCTCTTTCCCTCTAAAATCCCTTGAGCCGAATCGTCCTCCTTATTTCCGTCGAATTGTTTCTTCATCTTGTGGTATGGGTGACTCCTGGGAAGGAACCTACGGTGACGCATATACACAGTTTTGCGCGAGTTGTTCAGCCATACACTCTCCGTAGCAACTAAGCAGAGCGGACAGGCTTTGGCTCCTTTCTACTAAAGCCTGACAGGTTACCAAGGGCAGAAAAATCATTGATAGTGCAGAACAACATGGCGTGTAAAGAGAAGTTCTCTCGTTTGTACGCATCCCATACTTGTACCCCTTCGTTCCATAGTGTCACAAGATCATCCAGTAATGGTGCTAGGTACACATCAATATCGTTCCCAAGTTGCTTTGGTCCTTTTATAAGTAGTGACATCAAAATGTACTTCCGCTTCATACATAGCCAAGGAGGAAAGTTGTACATACATAGATTCACGGGCCAAGTGCTATGTCGGCTGCTCATGTTACCAAAAGGATTCATTCCATCTGTACTCAACTCTAACCTTATGTTCCTCGGTTCCGCACCGACCTCTTTGAAGGTCCGATCGAAGTTTCTCCACCGCGTAATCAGCAGGTGTCTTAGCTTTCCATCTTTCTTACGCTCCGAAAGTGCCAACGCAGCAATCTTGCCTCCTTTCGGTTCACGAATAAACGCTTCAAACATGGGATCATAGGCAGATACCACAACATCTTAGCAGGAGGTCCTTGCTTCACCTTAGCAGTATTCTTACGCTTGTATTGGGATGCTTTGTACACGGGACATGCATGCAAGTCTGCATACTCTTTACGGTAGAGAATACAATCGTTCGGACATGCATGTATTCTGTCTACTTCCATTCCCAATGGACAAAGAACCTTCTTGTCTTGGTAGGTCGTGGTCTTTGGCAACACGTTTCTCCGAAAGATGTCCGCTAGGAGACCTAACAACGCCATGAAACTCTTATCGGACCAACCATGGCTTGCCTTCAATTTCAGCAGTTCAAATACGCTTGACAACCTTGTGTATTCCGCTTGCGCCGTGGAACAAAGGTTTCTCCGAGTCCTCCATTAAGCGCTCGAATTTATAAAACCCTCTCTCACTGTAGTTCTCTTCTGCATCGCGTAGCATCTGATCTAGATTGTCATCGTGCGACCTATCCTCATCAAAAGCACAGTCCACATCCGGCATATCGTTGACTTCCTCGGCGATGTCGTCATTATTAGTTTCCTGTATAATCTGCTCTTCACCGTGACTGGTCCAACATGTATACCCTTTTTTGAAACCCCTTCGAATCAAGTGCCCTACGATCTGCGCCGGGTTGTTAAACATCTTCAGATTACCGCAATCAATGCATGGACAGTACATAAATTCTATCCCCTTATTCAACATATCCTGCTCGGCGGCTCTTTTAAAAGCAAACACGCCATTAATGTACTCTTCACTCACACGGTTCGCACCGTACATCCAGTTTCGATCCATCTACGCTACGCACATAATAAATTAGTAGTGTTAAATTATATTAATAAACTGCAAATACGTTACTCCTCCTATGAACCAAACACACTAAAATTGATTAAAGATTAACCTAGAGCAAATATAAAGAGTTACCGATCGTTACCCTGAGCTCACGATTTAAAATTCCAAATATCCTGCGAGATTCCTCACCGCCTTCTCCTTCACCACAAAGGCAATGTGAGAGCTAAGTGGATGTGGCAAGAGAAGAGCCACAACCAAATGTACCTCCCCATAAGCTTCTCCTCTCACAAAACACCCACGCCAAAACAAAACACTCATTCACAACACCCAAACCGAGAGCTACCACCAAAACTAAGCCTCACAAAGCAAGCATGCAAATCAAATAGCGATAAGTTGCCGTGGCAACCCACAACCAAGAACAAGGCAAGCAAACAAGCAAGCCTCCTACGGCCAACACAGAGCAAAGCTTCTCAAGCCCCTCTATTCCAAAGAACAGATGAGACGCGCTAGGGAAGGGGGTCTGTTGGGTCCTGATATATATAGGGGTAGCATATCACAGATGGTTCTTATTACCAACCGTCTGTGATGTGAATATATCACAGACGGTTCCTTGCTACCGTCTGTGATATGTTATTATCACAGACGGTTCGTAAATAGAACCGTCTGTGATATACTCACATCACAGACAGTTCTTATTACAAACCGTCTGTGATATGGTGGATATCACAGACGGTTCAAAAGGGAACCGTCTGTATAAGTTCAACACAGACGGCTCTTCATGGAACCGTCTGTGATGAGGATATTATCACAGATGGTTCTTCATGGAACCGCTCGTAATAGCGCATTTGAGCCCGTGATATGCGCAAATAATTACTAAAATGAATTGCCCAAGAATAAATGCATTTATAAAAAGACCATATCCTATTTACATCACGCAGCGATAAAAAGACCATATTGTTTTTACATCATGCATTTATAGATAAAAAGATCATATCGCTTTTACATCATAGACGATAAAAAGATCAGCGATCCTATCTTAGTCTTCACATCTTTGTAAGCCGTCTCATCCGCTTCAGTGGGGTGGATCGATCGTCTCACCAAACGCATCCACCGTGACCTTGCACACTCAATTTCCTCTTGTAGATGTTCGACTCGTAATCAAGTCCCATATAGCCAGAGGCCATCAACCCGGTCTCCGAGTCTCGGCTAGGCGGACCCGCTCTCCCGCACTCGATGTCGCCTCGACTCTCCGGGCTGCATCCTCGGTGCGGACCAAATAGTTCCATAGGACAATCTCCACGATAAGGTTTACTCATCGGATGCTGGAGGTCCTCGCACTGGTCTGTTGAAGGAGGAGCTCCAATCGACAGAGGATGGCCGTTATGGTCTCGGGTAGATGGGAGGGCCTACAACGGATGACATTGCGAATGGACGGCTTGTCCGCAGCTTGGGCCAGGTTGCGACCAGAGAGGTGCGAGTACACAACCACAATGTAGGCCAGTACAGCCGGGACGAGAGAGGAAGAAGCCATTTGGAGTTTGTGGAGAAAGGGGATCAAGGAGGTTCGTGAGAAATCCCTTTCATAAGGGGATGTCTATTTATAAAACAAGTACTAAAGCTGGAGCAGGAAACGAAGAGACATGTTGCGCGGGAGACGAAGGGATTGGAAGGCATATCACAGACGGTTCTATCATGGAACCGTCTGTGTTGACGCCCCGGAATATTGGAAATGTACCTAATTAAAGTTACACTGTAGCACAACGCTTAATCAAGGAACAGTATTGCTCCTTCATTAAAGATCATGCTAGAAGCATAAATTTAATAAGTGACAGATCCAATATTCAGGTATCCCGGATATATGTCTCACAATGGTTCCCAGGATTAGTGACCATTGCACATATATCCTAAAACAACATTGCATCATACACATACAAGTCTTACATTTACATAATTAAACATAAGTTTACAATTCGGCTGGAGTACTACAATATTAAGTGACTTGGTCACTACAAAAGAGTAACAGCGGAAGCAAAATAAAGCGCAAAATCCACCAATGGCCCCATCCACCCGCAGGCGATTGCGTGGAGGAAAGAAGTAGCTTTACTCGTTAGCGCCACCTCGATCGGCGCTAACTGAACTTCATACAAATAACCATCCTCACCGCAACAATAGGTTATAGCACCTTGAGTACGGAAGGTACTCAAGAAGACTTACACAAACTAATAAAAGAAAGTGTTTATTAGAACCTATGCAAAGGAGTAGAATTTATACATGCATAAGGTTGCAACAGAAGGTATAATGGTTAAATTTTGCATAAAGCGATACTTCTTAACCTACAATAACTAGGTTTTGATAAAGCAATTTAATAAATCAAAGTTGGACTAAAACAGTAAGTAAATGAAGTAATTGTGTGATGCAAAGGCATGAATCCTCTCATGCTAAAACAAAACCCAAAAAAGATTTGAAAAAACTTCTATACAGTGACATCAACTCAAGTTATCGCCCATGACCGTGGACACGGCTATTCAAACAGCTTTGATACCTGCAGGTGTACATCTTTACCCACACGACTTAGTCACCCGCTGCCTTCTGGACGCCCGAATGATGACATACTTCCTTTGGTATGCCGACCGGGAAACTAAGATTTGGTATTTTTCAACAAGCTAACACTATTGAGTTGGATACCCATGTATGAACCGATCTCGCTAAACAACGCCCGATAGCATCTGTCTAACCGGGGCACACATGTTGCGTCAGGAATGCCGATCCAACCATAAGAAGTAATGCGCTGGGTTCGCTACCCATAGTAGATTGCAATCGGCATCTTTAAGGTACGTACATGCGACGGAGCACATATACACCCTCACCCTTCTAAGAACATCTGATATTGACATACAAGCTCACATGGCATAAAACGCAGTCCATAGACCAAAGCATCTATGCCATACAAGATCAATACACATATCCTTACTCCCCTGTTTCCAACCCAATAGTCTTAACCCTTTACTTAACCAAACAGCGCCCATACATCGCATGTGGAAGTGCGTGGGGACTTGAATTGAATAGTCGAGTTCGGTCCTAATTGGTCGCATAAGTCCACCACAATTCCCAATCTCGTGCACAAAAGCACCATCACTAGCATCCTCTTGTCCAGATCAATTTAAATTTAAAATGCAATTGACAAAGAAATTGGACTAAGAATTGAAGTAACTGAAATTTATTTGTTGCTCCTGTTTGACAAGTTAATCTTGTCAAACACTAAATCTTATCTAGACGCATGTCTAAGCAAATTTGAAAATATGTATTATAGTATACAAGACTACTCTAGGTGAGTGTATGGTCATAATTAAGGTAATCCACAACGTTACTGTGTCATAACTAACTAATACATCCATATTTGTATTTCGAGAAAAATAGCATGCAAATGTATGTCATGTATTTAGAAAAGCTATTGTAGAAAATTTGGGATCAACATGGTGCAAAGAGGATGCTTGCCTTGATAATAATAAACTTCTTGTGCAGCTCAAAGTTGTTCGAAATAGTGTCAAAAGCCTCGAAGAACCGATTCTATAAGAGACAATAAACTCCAATAAATACCAAAGTCGACAACCAAGATAGAATAAAAGAAAATGTATGATCAATAAAGAAATGCATGATTAACAACATGCTTAAGTCATAACTACCCTAATAGTGATAATAACCCATATTATCATATACAATTTTTTTTATAACTGAAACTAGAGTTTAGATCAAAGTTGCGATTTTGATTTTGAAAAGAACCAAAACAGACAGAACAGTTTTGGGTTAGTTATGAATAGACTAAGTAAAAGATGTTAAATTGAAACTTAGTCTGATTTTTAGAGTAGATAATACCTAGGCAAACCCTAATCTAACCCTATTCGCCAAAGTTACAAAACTACCAAGATTTCAAAAGTTGTCGGCTGAGCCGACAACAAATTTAACAGAGGTAACATTTTACTACAAGTTTAAATAGATGACAACAAGAATTAAAAGAGCAAAGGTTTATGCTACTAGGGTTTGGTTGAGACCTAAATAGAACGATAAGTTGACAGGAGAAACCCTAGAACCTTGAAAATGATATGAAAGACCGAAAAGTTATAAAACTAACTTTTCAGTTTAAAGCAAGTTGGAGCTATTGACATTCACGTGAATGATTCATGTGAGTTGCTAAGGCCCCTAAGATGCTTAAGATAGCAAAACTCACAGTTTTAACTCACCAGGCTAAGGAAAGCAATGAAGGTTCCTAAAACCGAGTTGGATCAATAGAGAAATAAGCTCGGGTTTAACCTACAAAAGATGTCAAATCTTTATTACAAGATGGAACCAGCGTTTAAAATGGATGAACAAATTGAGAAGCAAGGAACTCCACCGACAAGAATGGAAGATGATAAGCTCCAGTGGTCAACAATGGCAAAGACTCAAAAGCTAGGGTTATATATAGAGGTTGAGCTACAGGCAAAGGAGAAGGGTCTAGAGGCGATGAGGTGTCCATTTAGGGCTAAATATCCAAAAATTAGTTGCATAATCTTTGGATAATTCCTCTCCTCTGTTTACGTAAAATGGCGGCGCACAGAGGCAAGGAAGAAGATAAGAACTCTCTGACATGCGGGTCCCGCTGGCAGCCGCAGTCGTGCACACCTCCTAAATCGCGAAAGAACAACAACCGTCCAATTAGAAATGGGCGGTTGCGATAAATAGAAGGGTTAAAAGGTTTTAATCGGTATCGTTTAATATGGGCCGTGCGATCTGAAACGAATGGTGGAGATTTAAAAGAGCTCTACGGGATTTCGGGAGTCCACGTTCAAAGAGGGGCGTTGGATTGAAATCCAACGGTCAATCAAAAAGGATACACGTCACCCTTTAGATGAGATGACGCGGCACCGTTAGATGGACTTTCTACGGTCAGGATCAACGGAGGAACCGGATGGTCCGAATGCATACACGATATGGACCCTACGATTAACATCCGATGGCCCAAAGAAAAGCAGGTCCTAACGGCACGCGGTAAAAAGGGGTGCCGTAGGATTTGAATCCGACGGTTAAGGAAAGCGCTTTAATTTCAAAAATGAAAAGGGCGGCGCGGTTGGATTGGGGATGGACGGTGGGGATCGAGAGGGGATCCGGAGTCGTCCGAATGCATACACCTCCTTTGACCGTCTGATTTAGATCCAACGGTGGGGATTAGGGCGCATACGTGGACAGCTCACGCCGCATCGCAACCATGCCCGTTCGATAGGAGATCAACGGCTCACAGCACGCGAAGAGTTCGGGCTCGCGCCCGAGCGGGACTGAGCCGGACCAAGATGAACTGGTTGGACCCAAACTCTTGGGCCCGAGTCGCCTGATGCTAGGGTTTGGGTTTAGACCGGATTAGTTGACCAAGCCCTATTCAAATACTCAAGAGTTTGACTGGGCTTTTAAAAATAGTAAATAGATTTGTAAAATCATGAAACTTTTCCAGGAAGCTACTGGGATGATATATTTCCCAAATAAATTTCAAAAACCACTATTCACTTTGTAAAATACATAAATAATTACCTTAGCCCGAATAGGTTTATTTAAAAACAAATATTTTTCTTCAAGGCAAAATAATTTCTAAAAATTCAACAAAATTATTTTTGGCCAAGATAATTTATCTAGGCTTTAATAAAAATACTTTCCAGTCACAATACAAGTATTAGCTTGCATTCCCTTTAAATTTTTGAAAAGGCTTTGGATGTTTGGCTAGAAAAGGAAGGTTTTCATTTGTAACATACTTGCCCAAATCGTAAAATGAATGTGATGCTATGAACAACACCTCATTACTGTTCATAAAGCATTTTGTTACTATCCATAAAATTGGGGCATACGATGCAGGAAATATCACGACGGCCAGATAAGAACCGCTCGTGATAATTAAAATATCACGACGGTTCTATCATGGAACTGTCATGATATGTAATTATCACGACGGTTTGTAAATAGAACCGTATGTGAAATACGCCTCGTATCACGACGGCTCTATTAAAGAACCGCGGTGATAATAGTATATTACAGACGGTTCAATGATAGAACCGTTTGTGAAGTATCACAGACGGTTTTATTTACAAACCGTCTGTGATAATGACATATCATAGACGGTTGCAAAGACGGTTCCTAACCGTCTGTATAAGTTCAACACGACGGTTCCTTTAGAACCGCTCGTGATGAGGCGCCCGAGATAGCCTTTTGTAGTAGTGCATCTTCCTGGCGTAGGCCGGCGTGGAGCCGAGCATGGCATCGATTGCCACCTCCATCTTGGAGAACTCCGCGGATGAGATCACGCCGGAGACCATATCCTTGATGCACGCGAGCGTCGGCTCGGGCATTGCTTCCTGCTTGGCACACGTAGCTTGGGAGAGGACGACAACGTTAACAGGGTCCGTTGATATTTAAATGGCGCTGGGAGGCGGCGTTAGTTTCCCGCGTCCGAATCGGAATTGGATTAGGGCGAAGTGAGGGATTTAATTAGCTGTCATCCGTATTTGAATCGAATTGGGTGTATTGTATCATCGATGGCAGGGTTTTAGCTAGCAAATGTATCATGTTAAGTAGGCTGATAACGTCTTGGAAAGAACATTAGCTTGTATACTCTCTCCATTGCAAAATTCATAACGTTTTTAATTCTGACAGTCTTCGAGGTACAACATTGATATTCTAATGTTTCGAAGAGGCCAAAGAGTTTGGACAGTAAATTGTTGGGTTGCTGTCCTAAGGTGCCGACCATTGTGGATGCCAATGGTTTAACAACTGGTTTGGATCTATAGGTAGGCCACCGTCAACATCTCGTGTTAGGAGGAGAGGAGTCGGAGCTACCGTCTTTTTTGCGTACTATTCACCATCATCGTCGAGTGGAGGGGTTGTTTTCCTGTAGTTACTACATTATGAAGGCTTGATAGTTGTCTTGTTAGGGTAGAGTGCTTGCCTCGGTTCTTTAGCAATGGCGGAGCTTGGGTTCTATAGGGTTTTGCTTTTGCTCTTCTCTCTCAAGCACTGTGTGATGGTTAACCCCTGCATCGCTAACATGGCTGCCAGAAGCTTCAGCATGTTTAGGTGGTGAAGGTGTCGTCCTTTCCTTTTGGCTACGGTCTGTAGCATGAGTGCGTAAGAGCCGTTCGACGTCTGTTGTGGCTAGTTGGTGTTTGCCCTAGCCTATGTGTTAGGTTACTTAATTAGTCAAGTGTTCAGAGGGGTTCCTTCCCTATCTGTGGTGTTTTCCCCGTTGGGATTGGTGACTATACCGTTTCTGTGTTTTCTCCTTCTTTATTAATATAATGGGTAACTCTCCTGCCTGTTCGTTTAAAAAAAACATTGACATTCTAAAGAAAAGGTCCATTCTACAACTCTCGACTATGGTCTTAGTCCGATTTTCAACCCACAACTCTAAAACTGTCTGAAACACCACCCCCAACTAACAAAACCAGTTCACTTCGCCCCACTCACACACTGCGACCCGATTTTGCCCTTACATGGCCGCCATGTGGATCTGAGGTGCCAAGTTTAGCTGACATAGATGCCACTTGGATGCCATGTAGCCAAAATCCCCCAAATCCACCTCACCTTCTTCCCCATCCTTCCCTTCGTATCTCTACTTCTTTTTTTGATAGAAGGGTGACACCCCTGTTTCTATTAACAAAAACATATTTACAAAAGTTCAGTTGACAAACTTTAAGCGGAAAAACAAGGAAGTAACTAGCAGATACTGTTGGGTCAAAACGGCGACTAGAGGTGGGGTGAATAGGAGCACTATCTCTTTTTCACCTTGATCGGATTTAACACGATTTTCACTCCAATAGCTATGAGAGCTATAAAGATCAATATACAAGCATAGCGGAAGATTTGTATTGAATCCAATCAACTCCCCGAAGAAAACATACCAAAATCACTAAAAACTCAAGACAAAATGAGTTGGGCAGTCGGACCTCTCAGATGAGCAATAAAAATAGCCAGAACGCAAGATCACAAATTGGTCTAAGATTTGATCCACAACTCCAAACTACATGAAACTTGAAACACACCTTCTTTGGGATGTTAGGAACCTATTCCAGTCAAGGATCGTGACGATCACTACCAAAGTTCTGACCTTTTTCGGTTTGAGTAAAGATTGTTTTAGAACCGAGTTAAAACCAAAATATGATCCAAAAACTTGCTCGTAGTTAAGAGATTATCAAGATGATGTTAGAAGCATTCCCACATATCACAGCAAGCAAGATCCAGGTCAGAAACCATAGGAAAACCAAAGGATCATAGAAAACCCCAAAATCACAAAAGAGAGAGCAAGAACAATAAGAGACTCATCTTGAAGAAACTTGCTTGGATTGATTTTAGATTGAAGTTAGTTTACAGCCACTCCATCCTGGAGGACAAAAGCTCAACACTTGAGCACACAGTCAATCCAACTCTCTAGAATCCTACCTCTTCACTTTCCTCTGTTCTTCCTAGAACAAAACTAGGGTTTCTCATGCTAGGGTTGGAGAGTGCACAGCCAGGACCCACCCCTATTTATAGTGGAGGCTAGCTTCTAGAGGAAGACATCTAAACAGCACCGTTAAGCCCACACACAACAAAGTTTCACTTGTATTGATCTGTGCGCTTGATGCAACCTGTCGTGATCGAACTATCGCTACGCTTGATGTGACTTGTCGCACGTAAGCTGTCATACGCTTGATGTGACCCGTCACACCAAACTGTCCCACTCGGTCATCATTGTCCATTTTGCGCCATGCTTGAGTCCAACCATCTCTCCCGATATTCACGATCATTCTAGACCTTGGTTCTCCTAACCAAGTCCTGATCCTCCTTACCGCTGACCATAGTTGACCATCAAGCCACCTGCACACAAATAGACCAAGAAATCGATTCTGGGAATAAGTTCTTCGTAACTTGACCCACGTTAGTCAAAACACACATCAGAAACACATGCATCACATATGTATCCATGACCACTGTCCACGATCACTGTCTACGACCAGTGTCCACGACTACTGTCTTCGATCAATGTCTAGGACCACTGTCTACGACCAGTGTCCAGGGCTACTGTCTGCGACCAGTGTCCAGGACCACTGTCTTCGACCAGTCGGTACTTGTAGCTACAAAGATTTGGAGCTTTCACCACTCGAAGACTGGAGCTACGGTGCTCGCATCCTTCGACCACTCGACTGTAGCTATAGTACTGAGCCTTCGACCAACCGGTACTCGTAGCTAAAGTACTCAGATCCTTCGACCACCCAGTACTCAATTGCGGTCAAACCGATGTTTCTGAACTCTGTAGAAAACGAGTGATTCGACAAACCCACAACACCATTGCCAATTGTATCATCATCCTAAGATCATGAGCATATCCCCATAATATCCACAATCTCCTCCTTGAGGAACACATTAGTAATCTTCTCAAAAATGCAAATTTGAGGTTGTTTTGAAAAACTCTCACTTGTTTTCGCACAAAGACACATTTTGGTGCACAAGGAAGAAAAAGCTATAGAAATGATCAAGATGGCTTGAGGAATGTAGAAGTACAATAAATAAGGTAGTAGCGTTCATGAAAGCTTCAGATCCAGAGAGAGTCAAAAATCTCACTTTAGATCTATATGAAAAAACAATTGTTTAATTTGACCTTTGATCATTGTGAGGTTCCAAGGATTGCAATTCAAGTTCAGAAATGATAATAAGATCGTAAGAATGCAAATTAGATACTCCCCCTCACTATGATCATGATTTTTTTTTTAAAAATATTTTCTTCCTTTTTCTCCACATAGCTCCCCCTTTTATCATCATTTTTGCTATATCTTCTCCCTATTTGATAATGGAGTTATCAAGGAATCACACTTTCCTCTCATCTAGAGATGACAAATGCAGAAATAAGGACGAAGCATAAGAAAGAGCATGCATGAAATGCAATGGAGTAGCTTCATTTTTGTATTTTTCAAATTTTAGTACAAGAAGCTTTAGAGATCACCCAAAAGAACAAGCTAACATTTCTACTATTACTCAAAACATATCAAGCATGAATGTACTAGCAAGATCATGTTAAGACATATATATATATCAAAGCTAAGCTAGAAGGCTCAAGATAAATCAATGAATTGTAACAATTTAAACAAAACTTCAAAATTAGCAAGTTCATCAACAGGGATCCTAAAATGATAATGGCTATGTCACAATGTCAATGTAAGATCAAGAAGCTAACAATGACCATCCTAGAGACAAAAAGTCCTCAATTTGAATCATTTTGATTTTGCTCAAAGTACCTCAATCACCTAATTTTTACAATAGTTTTTATTTGCAATGAGTATTGATGTTGATTAAAGATCTATCTTAGTGAAGAACATCTTGGACTAGGAGCTATCCACAAACTCTTCCTAAGTTTCAACTAGGGCGGCAAATCTTGAGATTCATATCGATTTTTGACAAGCAGTCCCCATGAGATTGTCTGGATCATCAAACTATCTCCAAGTTCATGTCTTTGACATGCAATCTCGTAAGAATAGTTTGGCACAATTTCACCACATGAGAAACTTGAAATCTGATTTTTTTTTTTGCACAAGAGCAGTTTTAGATTCACAAATGAACAAGAAGCTCAAGAGATATTCAATTCCTAGATTCAAGAGCTAACAAGGTAATTTTGACAGGGCCAATGTCACAAAAAGATCACTAATTATACAACTAGCTAAAAGATCCATAAATTGTAATTTTTAGTTCAAGATGTCTTAAAGTTCTAGCTCATTTAGCAAAGATTTAGCTACGTATGTAAAAGCATGATAATTCTAGAAAGTCAAAGAACTAGAGATGGAATTGAGTAAAAATTAAAATACTAAAGCTCAAAAGGGTAATAAGCAAAGCTTTATCAATTTAAATGACAAACAGTAAAGTCTATATTACAATGCGTCTTTTTGAGATTTTCATATGAATGCAATATGATACAATGAGATGCAAGCAAAACTCAGAGGCCTAAAAAGATCAGCAAGTTCAAAAAAAGATCAAGAAAAGATTAAATGAACAAGGAAAGCTCAGAAGAGAACCAACTCCCCCTCAAACCAACCCATAGGAGTAAATTACCCCTAACACACTCCTCAAGGTGGCAAACCTAGTCGGGTCTAAAGACTTAGTGAGGATATCAGCTAACTGATCCACGGACTCCATAAATTCTAGCACAATATCATCCTTCTCTACATGGTCTCTAAGGAAGTGATAGCGAATGTCAATGTGCTTAGTCCTAGAATGTTGCACAGGGTTCTTAGTAATATTAATGGTAGTAGTGTTATCATAGAAAAGAGAAACACTATTAAAAGCTAACACATAGTCCTTAAGACTAGACACCATCCACAATATCTGACTACAACAACTAGCGGCAGCTACATATTCAGCTTCTGTAGTGGATTGTGCAACAAATGACTGCTTCCTAGAAGACCAAGAGACAAGAGAAATGCCTAAGAAGTGATAAGTGTCTGAGGTACTCTTCCTATCTAGTCTACAGCCCACAAAATCAGAATAAAAAAACCCCTCGAATGGACAAGGAAGATGAGCAGAAATACCAAATGTCATACTAGAGGGTAGAGTGAAGGTACCTAAAAATGCGCTTGACGGCTTGGTGATGGGAAGTCCTCGGAGATGCTTGAAACCTCGCACAAAGACAGACCGCAAAGTGGATGTCCGGTCTTGAGGCCGTCAGGTAAAGGAGGGGGCTGATCATGCTGCGGTACTCACATTGATCCACGATTTCTCCTTCCTCGTCTGGATCCAAAGCAGTCGAAGTCGCCATAGGAGTGACGATTGGCTTGTAGTCACCCATGTCGAAACGCTTGAGCAGATCCTTGATGTACTTCGTTTGATGGATAAAGATCCCTTCCTTGCATGGCTTGATTTGAAGCCCTAGAAAGTAGTTGAGCTCTCCCATCATACTCATCTCAAATTCCCTAGACATGGTCTCAGAAAAACTAGAAACAAGTGTATAAGAAGAGCCACCAAAGATAATATCATCTACGTAAATCTGAACAAGCAAGAAATTATTGCCATGCCAAAAAATGAATTGAATCCTATCAACCTTATCTATCTCAAAGTTATTCTTAAGGAAGAAAGTCTTAAGCCTATCATACTAGGCTCTATGGGCTTGTTTAAGACCATACAAGGCTTTGGATAACTTGAAAACAAGATGTGGATGCTTGGGATTCTCAAAGCCTGGGGGTTGTCTAACATACACTTTCTCCTCTATATAACCATTCAGAAATGCACGCTTAACATCTATCTGATACAACCCAAAGCCCTTAGATGCAGCAAATGCAAGCAAAATACGAATGGCTTCTAGTCTAGCAACAGAATCAAAGGCCTCATCAAAGTCTAACCCCTCAATTTGGCTAAAACCCTGAACTACCAATCTAGCCTTATTTCTAACCACAGAACCATCCTTATTTTGTTTATTTTTGAACACCCAACATGTTCCTATCACATTATGACCACTAGGAGGCTCTATCTGGTTCCAGACCTTATTCCTTTTAAAGTTCTCTAACTCCTTATGCATGGCATTGACCCAACTCAAATCAGATAATGCATGTGATATATCGCGGGGTTCGAAAGAAGCAACAAATGTAGAATGAGAGTAGAGACTCGGATCGTGATGCCTGAAGCGAGTGACTCGCTCATGAAGATGACCAATTATCTAATCTGGAGGATGACGCCTTTGAATGTGAAGTGGAGGGCCTAGGGGAGATAACTCCTCTTCGACCTCAGAGTCTCATTGATGACGAATATGCAGCAGGAGCCTTAACTGGAGGTGAAGTAGTGGCTGCAGATTCTTCAATTAAAACAGGAGGTGTAGCAGCAGCAGGCGGGAGACACACATCAGCTTCGTCCTCATCTTCCTCCACAAATATGCTCTCTATCACCTGTGTGTCACCTGAAATATCTGATCTAGCTCTAGGGCTAGTCTCATCAAAAGTGACATTGTATGTCTCCAGAATAACGTTAGTCTCAACATTAAGAACACGAAAACCCCTCGAATGTGCATGATAACCCAGAAATAAACCATCAGAAGTCCTTGACTCAAATTTATCTAGGTTTCCTATCTTGAGAATAAAACACTTGGCTCCAAAAACATGAAAATGAGAAACAGAGGGGTTTCTATCAAACTGAAGCTCATATGATGTCTTGCCCAAAGATGGTTTCAAGAAGACACGATTTGCAATATGGCAAGCTATAGCAATAGCTTCGGCCCAAAACCTCCTCGGAGTGATTGTAACACCCTGGCTATTCGGAAGCCAAGATGTCACCTAAAAACATCTAACATACATCCATAATGCGGAAGAATTTGAATAAAATCAACTAATGATAGTATCAAAACAACCAAGACTTGATGAAGGTATTCTTCCTTCACCATCTAATCTATTTATTTCAGTTCATTGATAATGAAAGTTCACACGCAGTAATAATTCGACATCAATGTGGAGAAGGTATCCTTCCTTCACCACTTATAAATTTATTATTACAGTTCATCATTTACGAATGTGAGATAGAACTAAATTTAATCTTGAACATGAATTGATGATGTGAACAAGTAGTGCGTGTCTACTCCCTCCCAAGTGAGCCAACATCAGGTTACCTAAAATAAACAAACAACGCAAGAGTGAGTCCACGACTCAGCAAGTACTGATAAAGGGACATAACACACATATGAACAATTCATCATCATAAGAGAATATGAGCATACATCGAATGAAAACTTAGGAATGCATGGCATGAATGAATGTACTCAAGGATGGACTGCACACATGCTTATACCTGGGTATAGCGAGTGACACACCCGTCGGTGTTCACTTAAGCCCGCACTTAACAAAAGTGCGGGATCCAAGTCCTATATGAAGAACGTTTCATATAGGTGTCCAAAGCTGCCCATACCGGAATTGATGGGTCTTACGTGCCCATACTGGAATTGATGGGTCTTTCAATCCACTCCCGTGGACGCGACATGACAATGTCCAAACTCGCCCACATTGGAATGGTGGGACTTACGATCCACTCCCGTGGACATAGCATGAATAAAAGGATGCATGATATGAACATGAACAATGCTAATATCATCTTTCGCATTTACTACACATATTGATAGAACATAACCAATTCAGCATTTCGGTATCACAAGATGTCACATCATATTCATGTAAACATTCACAATCACAAAGATTTAAAACCAACAAAGTACTTGCCTTCGCGCATATGCACGCGCGTTAGCAGCAACGATGGCGCTCCCAAACCCGTGAGGCTCGCAGCCTAAACAATTAAATAACCGAAATAAGAACAACATAGAGCCCATCATGAATTAATATTCTACACTACCCTCTTGCACACCCAAAACATAGTCATAACCCAAATCTAAAATTCCAGCAGCAACATGGAATCCCATCTGGGCAGCAGCACGGTAAAGACCAAAACTAATGATCTGGGACTCCAAAAGAGATGAGCCCAGATCCTACACAAGCTTAACAAATATATCTACAACTTTGTAGTTGACGAGATAACCCAATTCGGCCAAACTAAGTTGCTAACTGTCAAACGAAACAGCAGAACAGAAACTGTCTGAACATAAAAAAACAGTAGTACTGAAACGTCCGTAACTTTTAAACTACAACTCCGAATTGAGTGTTCTTTAACAATCTGAAAAGGTTATGAAATTACCTACAATAACCTAGTTGGAACGACATTCAAATTTTGCGTTTAACAAAAAGTGGCACACGGGTCAAAACTAAAGATAGAAACTGACATACAATCTAGACAGACTGACCTACAATCTGGACAGTCACAAAGAAAAGTGCATAACTTTTGATCTATAAATCCAAATGAGGTGTTCTTTATCAATCCTGAAAGCTAGTGATATCACCTTCAAAATTTGTTATGGGCAAGACCTCTGAATCACCCTCCAACTAGGCCATATATCAACCTATACAGAGACTGCTAATTCTCGTCAGGATTCTGGACAGCAGATAATAAATCTATCATAACTTTTGACTCGTTCGTCGGATTTTAGTGTTCTTGGCGGCCACCGAAAGCTAAGAACAAGACCTACAATACTCCAGGAGATGAATATCTCTAATTCGGCTTCTAAAATACCGAAACAGACCGCGCAACAAAGAACAACAATCTGATTCTACACGCAGCACTAACAACAAATCAAAATACGGCATCGACCAAGAACGGAATGAGCAAAATAGCAGGGAAAACGATTTTACTCTCGAAGATCAGTGAGGTGCTGAACCTTGTGTGGATCCCCAAAGGAAGACGGCAACCCGGCTCTTCCTCCCAAGATTTGGCGCGGCACCAATGGAGGAGGAGGAGGTGGCTGCCCAAAACCCATGGATGCGCAGGTGAGGGAGGGAGAGGCGGCTGCCGGAGGGAGGAGGCGCAAGGTGTGGGAGGGGCTAGGTTAGAGCCGCCCCCTTTTGCCATAAGGCTGGCCCCTTTGGGCCCCCAATCGGCTGCCCCATGGGCCTTCAAGCGCCCCTAGGGCCATTCGGCTGCCCTTGGGGCGGATGGTTGGCTCCTCTTGGGCTGTTGGCGAAGGCCCGTGCCCAAGACTGGAAGAACACTGAAAACCCCTTTTATACTTTTGAATTCAAATTCGAACATGTTTCTTCCCGATCAAAACAGGTATTACATTCTACCCCCTTAGCGGCATTCGACCCCGAATCTAAACGCCGATCTACAAGAAAGTAAACTGCAACTGGAACTAACGACGGTAACCACGTACCCGTCGCTAACCACACCGGCAAATGCTCAACACAACTTCCCAAGTAGCCTCTCCTTCGGACTGAAAATACCACAACACAACGACGTAACACGACGTCTGAACTAACACTCAACCCGGTACTTCCAGGTACACCCATCGGACAAGACTCGAAGGTAAAATCTCACTCGTTGGTCAACGGCGCAAACGAAATCTCAAACTCTGGATCTCCCAGGTACTCACTCAACATGAGAACATACAAGACGTTACGTACTCCGCGCATGGACTTGAGACAGTCCTGGCGATATGCCAACTTGCGAAAACAACCCAATGACACCGAACCACACGACAAGCACAAAGAACACGGAACTCTTATTCCACCTCTCAATTGAACTCTTCACTGAAAACAAGGATCACCTCCTTTAACCGGAAACATACAATCGAATTCTTTTTAAGGAAACTCTTTTACCGGCAAAACACTTCTGAATAAGAAAGATTCACATCACAACTATACGTTACCAACTGAGTACTGAAGAGTAAAATCCAGAAATCAGAATTTCATCAAGAAAACCTTTCCACTTTCCAAGTGGCAAATTGCGAATAAATGTCACGAAAACTAAAGGAGAAACAATTTTAAATGCCCAAATCAAAACTTCCTTTATTCTTCCTGAACCGATAAGAACCACACATACCAAAATCGAGTCAAACTCAACTTACGAAAGACATTGGTCAACAGCATAAGCTCAAGCAAGAATAAAGAAAATGCTTTACTAATCAAGAAGACATCTTTTTCCTTAGTTTCACTTTTTGGAATAAAATATCTCTCCAACCTTGGAAATTCGAATTCATCGCATACCACACGGTCTCAAACCTCTTAATTTAACATCATCAAATTTAGGCTTAAACCGAAACACATCATCCACACCTTTGTGGAGAGACTCTATTGATTCCACTGAACACTCTAGACAAACTGATGACATTACTTTGATAGAGGGCACCAAAGCACCTCAAAGACCCACGTAATCTCATCACCTCCAACTTTCAAGAATAACACGTCAGAATCCTCAGTACACCCGCTCATGAACTACATCAGAAGGGTTCTATCGACAATCATTCCACTACTCAGAATACTCCGCTTTTCTATCTCCTCTACACACAAATCTTTGGGCGACCAAAAGTCTAGCATGAAAATGGAAAGCCCAAATTTAACCTCCAAGACCCTACCACGAATTCCTCTTATAACACATGGTGAAATCATCGGATTAAATCTCTAACATCCCCACAATTCCGACATACTCACTCATTGACATCATCAGAATCACTCACTCAACATCGCAATTCTTTCCAATTGTGTTACGCTATAAAATTGATTAAGGTTTCATACATTTGATAATCCATAACATTTCAACATGAACCAAAGTTCTAGAACTACACTATATCATAGGTTCTACTTAGTTGAACACTATACGGTTTTACTTCGAAGCCATACATTCCATCTGAATCAACTTCCCTCCAAGAGGTTTAGGTCAAAACCAACTCATCTTCTATTACTCCTCCAATAGCTTGGTAGCAAAATCTCACCCCTACAATCACTTAACCACCACCAAACAATTGACAGCTTACGCTTTGTAAAACTTTGCAACACCGAACTGTTGATCTTTTCTCAAAAGAAAGAGGCGAATAAGGACAAATTTCACCACACAGGAAAACGTTACTGCTCACAGTGAGCACGAAACCAAAAGAAATAATCTGGTAATGAAGATCTGGGAAAACGAAAATTGAGTTCACAGCGGAGGGCACGCATCCCTCGAAAAGGGAATAGCAAATAACCACCATTAAGGGAAATGACATTGCGATTGAAACTCGACACTCTTGAGTGAAAAGAGCAAAAAGTTTATGAACAATTCAAATAACTACCAGTTACAAAACTTGACTCAAATTCTCAAATATTCCTACTGCACTCTTTCCTTTAACACTGAAATTAATTCTTTGACTAACATCGCTTTGCCACAACGAACAACATAAGGTCTTTAGTCCAAACCACACGGACTAATTAAGAACCAATGAAATTCCTCAATACGTCATATTTGTTCAGAACAATTCAACTACACACGAAACACGAGATCCAAATAATCTCAGCCACCAAACTCGAAACATTTCCAATTACAGGATTTCATGAAAAACAAGCAGATTATTCTTCTCTTAAGGGAACCAACATAATTTTTTTCTTTAATTGCCGCTTCACGTTGCCAACTCAAACCAAAAATCCTTTAAGATTAAATCACTTGAATCTCTTAAGAAGCAACAAGACAATTCAATACCTCAATTTATTTAAAATAATTTCAGCTACCAGATGATTCAATAGCTCAAAGAAAATATCACGAAAGCTAAACTTGAAATATTCTCATCTGAACGATATCACCAAAGGCGATCAAATTTACTATGGGTATTAACATCAATTTCACAGCAACAATTAGAAAACACTTCGAAAGACCCACGTGTAAAGAATGGGTTGATTCTTTCTCAAAAGAAGAGACAAATGGAAACGACTTTCACTAACTAGAAAAACTCATCTACCACTCGCACTGAACACGGGACCAATGAAGAAACCAATTAAGCAATGAACTCATAGAACATAAGTGGAGTCCACAGTTGAACGCATAAGCCTCACAAGAAGAGAGTATCGAACCTTAACAGATAAGAACAAATAAGTATTCAAAATCGAAGCACTTGCATCACTGAAGAACCATTATAACTTTGCAACATATCGTTACTCGATAACTTCATTTACCACATAAAAGCCTGAACCCTCAAAAGATCATGAACATAAAACTTGAAATTTGATCATTTAGAGAATATCACCATGGGTGATCAAATTACTACGAGAATTAACCTCATTCTAACATTTTGACGATTTAAAAAAAACATCGACAACATATACTAGTACCAAGAATCATCAAACTTTATTACTCCATCCTAAAACTTCCCAAAGGGAACATAAACCACAAAGTTGAAACAAATTTATTATAACCAGATTATGCTAAGCAATAACAATATCACAATGCACGCTATCAAAGCCTACTACGAAATTCATCTACTCAACTGTTGGTGTTGCTCAACACCTTCTTCAACGTTCATTAACAATTGATGATTGTACTAATCATGTGTGTACATATGGTACTAATTTCATTTGCAATCACATAACCACATATAAACATAGATTCACATTTCGCCTTTGTTCAGAAATCATTTCAAAACATGATTAAAGATTCACTAACATAATTTTCTATAAACAAGGTTTCATGAATCGATACACCAGCACCCATCTGGTACTTTATACAAGTTTCAACAATTTTAGCATACCAGTAAATAGATAATTCTAGCTCTTATGTAAGATCTATAGGTTCTGAATGGATATGGACAGTCTTCATTTAACCTACACCATATATCAAATACAAGGACATTTCAAATTAATCAATTTCACTTTCATGGATGGTAGTTAAGAATAATTGATTTGCACCATGCTAATAACCCAACTTGGTAACTCATATCGTAACAATTTATTCGTTTAGTTATAACTTCTCATTTTAAGCATGGCAAGACATCACAAAAGGATTCTAACACCTTACTACAGCAAAAGAGAGACTTCAAACCTCAACGCTCGAAGTAATCCAAAAGAAACGCATAAAGCCAAAGCTTTCCCATGCAAACGAACTTACAGCGGAAAACTCTCACTAACCAAGCTGTCAAACGAGTAAATGAGTCATTCTTTTTCAATGAGAAAGAAGGAGCAACCATGAAAACATCAATCTTGCCAATTGACAACGACCACAAGTGGTAAAAGCAACTCAACGGTTGAAAAGCAATATTTGTTCAGAGAACCAAGAGGGATCTATTGAAAACCATAAACTATCATGAACCACAAACCCAGGAGAAATTCATCAACCACCACAGGACAAGAATTGGCAAATTCAGAAATCAAGAAAGAGAATAACTTTCTAAAGCAACTCACGTTTAACACCTAAAACTATGGTACTCGGGGTAACTACTCCTCTAACCACGTACTGCGAGCAGTGGTGTAACCTGGTGAATCCCAGAGTAACAACCACGACCTCCACTTCTGATCATTCGATAACAACACGATTCACCAAAATACTCAACTATGAATATATAGGATCATCTCATGACAATCATAGTATTAGTTCATAGATATTGAATATCATAGCAGATCATATATTACCAACAAGGATGATAGTATAGAAGCAATTCAACAATTACTCAACAAAATGAAACATAATAACAGATATTGCGGAACCAATGTAATTTTCCAACCCCACCTACTGTGCACAGTGTGTCATTTTAATAACTTAATTACCACGGGCCTAAAGCCCGCTCTGATACCAACTGTAACACCCTGGCTATTCGGAAGCCAAGATGTCACCTAAAAACATCTAACATACATCCATAATGCGGAAGAATTTGAATAAAATCAACTAATGATAGTATCAAAACAACAAAGACATGATGAAGGTATTCTTCCTTCACCATCTAATCTATTTATTTCAGTTCATTGATAATGAAAGTTCACACGCAGTAATAATTCGACATCAATGTGGAGAAGGTATCCTTCCTTCACCACTTATAAATTTATTATTACAGTTCATCATTTACGAATGTGAGATAGAACTAAATTTAATCTTGAACATGAATTGGATGATGTGAACAAGTAGTGCGTGTCTACTCCCTCCCAAGTGAGCCAACATCAGGGGTTACCTAAAATAAACAAACAACGCAAGAGTGAGTCCACGACTCAAAGAAGTACTGATAAAGGGACATAACACACATATGAACAATTCATCATCATAAGAGAATATGAGCATACATCAAATGAAAACTTAGGAATGCATGGCATGAATGAATGTACTCAGGATGGACTGCACACATGCTTATACCGTATAGCGAGTGACACACCGTCGGTGTTCACTTAAGCCCGCACCTTAACAAAAGTGCGGGATCCAAGTCCTATATGAAGAACGTTTCATATAGGTGTCCAAAGCTGCCCATCTTGGAATTGATGGGTCTTACGTGCCCATCTTGGAATTGATGGGTCTTTCAATCCACTCCGTGGACGCGACATGACAATGTCCAAACCTGCCCACATTGGAATGGTGGGACTTACAGTCCACTCCGTGGACATAGCATGAATAAAAGGATGCATGATATGAACATGAACAATGCTAATATCATCTTTCGGCATTTACTACACATATTGATAGAACATAACCAATTCAGCATTTGGGTATCACAAGATGTCACATCATATTCATGTAAACATTCACAATCACGAGATTTAAAACCAACAAAGTACTTGCCTTCGCGTTGCGCGCGTTAGCGAGCAACGATGGCGCTCCCAAACCCGTAGGCTCGCGGCCTAAACAATTAAATAACCGAAATAAGAACAACATAGAGCCCATCATGAATTAATATTCTACACTACCCTCTTGCACACCCAAAACATAGTCATAACCCAAATCTGAAATTCCAGCAGCAACATGGAATCCCATCTGGACAGCAGCACGGTAAAGACCAAAACTAATGATCTGGGACTCCAAAAGAGATGAGCCCAGATCCTACACAAGCTTAACAAATATATCTACAACTTTGTAGTTGACGAGATAACCCAATTCGGCCAAACTAAGTTGCTAACTGTCAAACGAAACAGCAGAACAGAAATTGTCTGAACATAAAAAAAACAGCAGTACTGAAACGTCGGTAACTTTTAAACTACAACTCCGAATTGAGTGTTCTTTAACAATCTGAAAAGGTTATGAAATTACCTACAATAACCTAGTTGGCACGACATTCAAATTTTGCCTTTAACAAAAAGTGGCACGCGGGTCAAAACTAAAGATAGAAACTGACATACAATCTAGACAGACTGACCTACAATCTGGACAGTCACAAAGAAAAGTGCATAACTTTTGATCTATAAATCCAAATGAGGTGTTCTTTATCAATCCTGAAAGCTAGTGATATCACCTTCAAAATTTGTTATGGGCAAGACCTCTGAATCACCCTCTAACTAGGCCATATATCTACCTATACAGAGACTGCTAATTCTCGTCAGGATTCTGGACAGCAGATAATAAATCTATCATAACTTTTGACTCGTTCGTCGGATTTTAGTGTTCTTGGCGGCCACCGAAAGCTAAGAACAAGACCTACAATACTCCAGGAGATGAATATCTCTAATTCGGCCTCTAAAATACCGAAACAGACCGCGCAACAAAGAACAGCAATCTGATTCTACACGCAGCACTAACAACAAATCAAAATACGGCATCTACCAAGAACGGAATGAGCAAAATAGCAGGGAAAACGATTTTACTCTCGAAGATCAGTGAGGTGCTGAACCTTGTGTGGATCCCCAAAGGAAGACGGCAACCCGGCTCTTCCTCCCAAGATTTGGCCGGCGGCACCAATGGAGGAGGGAGGGAGGTGGCTGCCCAAAACCCATGGATGCGCAGGGTGAGGGAGGGAGAGGGGCGGCTGCCAGGAGGGAGGAGGCGCAAGGTGTGGGAGGGGGCTAGGGTTAGAGCCGCCCCCCCCTTTTTGCCATAAGGCCGACCCCTTTGGGCCCCCAATCGGCTGCCCCCATGGGCCTTCGACTGCCCCCTAGGGCCATTCGGCTGCCCCTTGGGGCGGATGGCGGCTCCTCTTGGGCCTCGGCGAAGGCCCAGGCCCAAGACCTGGAAGAACAACTGAAAACCCCCTTTTTATACTTTTGAATTCAAATTCGAACAGATTTCTTCCTGATCAAAAACAGGGTATTACAGTGATATACTCATCTAGCATCGTCCTAGCCATCTGGACTAAAATTCTGTTATTCCTTTCCACCAGGCCATTTTGTTGAGGGACATGTGGAGATGAGAACTGATGCTCAATACCACGCTCAGTACAGAAAGAGACAAATGAGACATTATTGAACTCTGTACCACTGTCATTGCGGATTGCCCTCAAGGCACTAGGAAGTTCAGAAGCCAATCTAAGAATAAGATCATAAAAATGATCGAAAGCTTCATCCTTCGAAACAAGAAGGAACACTCAAGAGTATCTCAAAAAATCATTGACTATGATAAGAATGTACCATTTACCACCAGCTGACCGAACCCTAGCAGGACCAATAGTATCCATGTGAAGCAATTGTCCGGTCCGTCAGTCATGACCATAGTCAATGAAGGGTGTGTGACGCGCGGCAACTTGCTTGCCATGCCCGCAGGGCGCACATACAACATCCTTGACAGCTTTGAGTCTGGGCAAACCTCTCATAAGATCAAGGTTGCTAACTCGCGTCAGATGATGAAAACCAATGTGCCCCAAATGACGGTGCCAAAGCCAGAACTTAGAAGAAGATGCAATCAAACACTTGAGAGACCCAGCAAGAGATTCAGAAAATTCAACTCCAAAAATCCTACCAACTCTAGAAATTTCAAAGACAAGCTCACCAGCTGAATCAAGCACTTGACAAGTATTTTTCTTAAATCTAGTCTCATAGTCATCATCAAGAAATTGCGAGACCGAAAGCAAGTTGTACCTTAGCTTATCCACAAGGGCGACATCCTTAAGGATGAACTTGTCATTCACTCTGATCAATCTCGTTCCTTCAATCCGCCTTTGTGTATCATCACCAAAGGTGATGAAGTCATCACCTTTCGACCGCGTGAAGGAGTTGAACCACCTTGAGTCTCCAGTCATGTGGCATGAACAGCCAGAGTCGACGAAACACGTGTTCTTCCCCCTTTCGTGGCGATCTTGAAAATCAAGGCACAAAAGATCGATGTATCTCAATACTGGGGTTAGTTAAATATGACTTGGGAACCCAGTACTAAGACACACGTTTGCGAGAAGTATGCAAAGCAGAATTGCTAGTCTTGATCCTACTTGAGGTTCTATCATGAGCAATGGTCACAAGAGCATGAGATGCATTATGTTTAGGAACATGATGATAATGAGCATGTAAAATAAATCCTAGTCTAGTTTTCTTCTTTTGTTGATGACCATGTCTCATGAAGGCTCTAGGTTGATGAGATGAAATTCTAACAAGGTTTTTCTTAGTATTTTTCAACCTACGCCAACAGAACTCAAGTAAATACCCATCCTTTTTGCAATAGGTGCAATGGTACCTGGTACCACTGTAAGAAGCACATTTTGACTCAACAGATGGTTGGGCAAAACCTGCAGATTTGAAAAAGGGTTTTTGCAGGTTGGGTTTTGAACTCAACTAAGCCATTTTCCAAAACTTGAATGACATTTGGCTTGGATTTGTCTTGGGCAAAGTTGTATCCTAACCCTTGCTTCTTATAAGGAGTTTTAGACTAATCAAGAATCATGTTTAACTGTTTCTTACCCTTAGAGAATTTTTCTAATGTATCCTTAAGATAAGCATTTTCTTTCTCAAGATTAAGACATGATTCATAAGTTTTAGCCTTAATGGCTCTAGCATGCTTCTCCTTATGAACAACAACTTCAAGCTTAAGGGCTTCACATGAAGCACAAGGAGCAGAACTAATCTTGTCCTTAAGCTTTGCATACTTAGCTCTAACTACTCCTAATATGTTTGTTACTTCGTGTTTACGTTCTAAGGAGAAAGAGCACAAGCTAGACTCGGCCTTATTAGAAGCGACCAACTTGTTAGATTTTAAGCATTTTTCACATGGAGTAGTTTTAACTTTAATTAACTGAGTCCTAGCATTCTCTAGTTGGTGCAAGGCAACATCATGAGTATTTTGCAATTTAGCATACTCAAAATGTAAAGTATGACAGGATGAACATTCATCAGCATCAAGGTTCTTAGCATTTACAAGTTCTAGCATCAGATTATCAACTTGTGATTATAAGTCCTTATTCCTAGCCATGGTGAATTCTAATGCCTTATCTTGGCTAAGAAGTTGCTCATAGATAGTATCACATCGAGTAGAAAGAACTTCATAGGATGGAAGTACCTCATCGATGTCATCGACATCGACGGAGTCAGCCATGAAGTACATGCCGGTGAAGTCCTTTGCCTTCCCTTTCTTCTTCTATTTGGGAAGCTCCTCCTCCTTGTCCTCCTTGCTCCCGGAGTCCACATCGCTCATGGATTGCTCTCCAAAAGCGGCAAGAACCCGGTGAGCAGCCTTTCTGAGCTTGGCAACATCAAACTTGGACTTGTTCGCTTGAGGCTTCCTCCAAGCTGCCTTCTCCTCCTTGTGGTTGCTCTTCCCTTTAAGCTTGGGATAGTTTTCTCAGATGTGGTAGAGCTCTCCACACTCATAGCATGTCACAGTGCCACTTTTCTTCTTGTTTCTCACATTGTTATAGGCCCGTGTGAATTTTTTGGCTAAGAGGGCTAATTCGGGCTCAGGAATACTCTCAAGTTCCTCTTCATGGATTGCAGATAAACAAGTAAGAGAACCCAGAGAAAGATTCAGAAGAGACATCAGACGTTCTCTTGAGAGAATTTGCTACCAAAACCATGTTCTCCTTCTTAGGATGATCATCCCTTTTTGATCTCATGAGTCTTGAGCTTGCTATAGAGTAGCTCCAAAGTGAGATTAAAGAGATTGGCGTTCTCCTCAATAGCAGTAGCCTTCATCTTCCACTCTTTGGTGTTGATTGCAGCCAAGAGGTGGGTGTCATTCTCAAACTGAGGATACTCGATGTCAACAGCTCTCAGCTGATTGAGCAACTTATTGAAGCGAGTGAATACATCATCGATGCTCTCTCCAGGACGCATCTCGAACTTGTTGTATTCTCACTTGAAGACCGTTTGGTGAACTTACTTGATTTGGGACAAACCCTCATGGTAGGTTTCGAGGGTGTGCCAAATCTCATGCGCGGTCTCAAGATGACAAATCCTATCATACTCCTATCTACCAAGCCCAGTATAGGATATTCTTTGCCTTATGGTTGTTAGCCAAGAGGGCTGCTGAAGTCTGTGTAGCAACCTCGGGCAAAATGAGCGGAGTTTGAACAACCTCCCATATGGCTTGACCTTCGCTCTGAAGGTAGACACGCATACGATTCTTCCAATAGGCATAGTCGAGCCCATCGAAAACATGCGGTTTGGTGGAGTACTTCTCAATCGCCAAGTTTAGTGACCGGTTAAGATCAAGAGTGAACTAACCGGGCTCAGATACCACTTGTTGGACCGAAATGGTGACTAGAGGGGGGTGAATAGGAGCACTGTCTCTTTTTCACCTTGATCGGATTCAACATGATTTTCATTCCAATAGCTATGAGAGCTATGAAGATCAATATTCAAGCATAGCGGAAGACTTGGATTGAATATAATCAATTCTCCGAAGAAAATAGACCAAAATCACTAAAAACTCAAGACAAAATAAGTTGGGCGGTCGGACCTCTCAGATGAACCGTTTCCATGTAGACATTAATACTTTGGTAGCTTTCGAGGAAGGAGGAGTTGATCAAGCTCAAGACTAATACCAAGACTTGTTTCAAGGCAAGTTGTACCTTTGACCATGTTGAACCTAGTTTTTCCAAAATTACTTTGATTCCAACTATTGCATTTCATTTTAAGTATTTAATTCTTTAAATGCTTCGGGGTTAGCTATACACCTATTTGTTTATATCCACCTTACTCATTGTATTACCTTGATATTTTTTTTACGCTAGTTTGGTTAATTATTAGTTGGTATCATTATAGCCCTAATGTGGGTTGGTTAGGTACGAATAGTCTGCTTAACTATGCAACAGGTTATTGACATCATTTTGAGTTGCAAAACTAAACTTAACTAAGTGAATATGGAATAATATGGAAAGCTTTGTGCAGTATGTTGTTACTCGTTGATGGTATGTATTGCACCTAACCAATAGGGTGGGAAAAGATTTAGACTGAGGCAAGTGGATGAAATTGTGATATGGTGGAGCTGTGTGCGCTTGGGAAAATATGAATGTGATAGTTGGTAGTAATCGGCAGTCTCACCTTTGTCAATGAAGGACTTAACTTTGTGCACCATGGAACCGAGCCATAATTTTATGACTACATGCCTGGTATGTGATAGGCCTAACTTAGTAAGCTACGGAGGCTTGACAATGATTACTCTGGCAGATAGGTTAAGTGATGTGCTAGGGTGGAGGTGTGATTATGTTTGTGTGACTATTCACATTTATGAGAGGTTCGCCGTGTCCTGGTCCAACGGTGTGCGACGAGTCAACAACCTGTGTGGAGGTTTGGTGCCATCAGTATTACACAACTGGAGGGTCAATTGTCAAGATTAAGTTTTGAAAAGGTTTTGTTATGATTGGTTGTAGCTACATTGGTTATATCTTGTGGGTAAAGTGTACAAACCTCTACAAAAATGTTAATCAATCTATTCGAATAGCCGCGTCCGCAGTCATGGACACGCTCAAGGATTTCACATGAGGGGTAGATTTTTGTAAAAACACTTGGGAAGGGGCATTTGTGTGGTTAAACTCATATAGCTGTGTGAAAGAAATTGATTAGGCTTCGTGTCTTTTATGAAAAAAAATGGTTTAACTATTATTGTTTATTCGTTTTAAATTGCACTTTTAATCTATTATTTGTATTCAATTGCAAATGTTGTTTTTTGAAAAATAACCATCGAAGCCATTTTCTTTGGAATAAGCCATCATCTATAATTGCATTCTGTGGTACAACTTGTTGAGAACTCGAAATACCCATTCTTGTTGCAATCATTCAGTTGAAGTGGAGGTGTCTTCGCCTACTTTCGAGGTGGAGTTTTACGAGGAGGGTGTGACGAGGATATGATAATCCTCATTTTATTATTCCATGATCATGTAATATGACGTCACATGGTATACCCCTTAATGACTAAGGGATGAGTAAGTTAGGCGGTCGTAAGCTCTTCTACGACCACCCCCTAGTCGTAAGCATTTCTACGACTATAGTGTAATCGTAAGTCCTGCTACGATTACGTTCGGGCGAATTACCTTCCGACTGTGCTCGAAGGATCGGCACGATCATGGCTTTTAAACCAGCCATTCGAATCGATCTACTCGTGGCAACACCTTTGTGATCTTTTGCTGACAAATTTCCAGGGCACTTACAACCGCCCTAGAAAGGAAGATGACTTGCACCGGATAAGACAAAATGATCATGAAATGCTGCGATAATTCATCAGGCGCTCCAGTCAGGTTTGAAATTCTATTCCAGAAGTTTCTGACTCATCTGTGACCAGGGCTTTCAAGCAGGGAGTCTGTAGCAGAAGGATAACAGAGGACATCGCTTTACATCCACCTGCCACCGTCGCCGAACTCTTTAAGATGGCCGATAGATATGCGACTGCTGCTGAAGCAGTCGAGTGGAACAATACTATCGATCGTAAAAATAACATCCCTCAGGAGGTGTCGAACCCGGATTAACATCCCGGATCCCTCGTGCATTTCGAACTAGTCCCATGATCGATCGCTAGTTCACACAAGAAACAAATATGGTAACAAATTCATATCACAACTTTATTAATAATCAATGAGTTTATTACAAAGAGGCCTACAAGCCAGCAATAAAGAACACAATGGAAGACGAAGAAGTAGTAGGGTCCAGCAACCGCCAGTGCAATCGATCAGGGTGTAGCACCTAGTCGTCGAGATCCACATCGGTAGTAAAGTCCTTCTCCTCTGAAATTTTGTTTGCATAAAGCAAGGATGAGCACAACTTCCGTGCTCGCAAGTTACACCCGTCAAATAACAGAATGACATGCATATACGGATGTAACAAAGGATGGCTTATTGGTTTATTTGCGTAAAGCAGCATTTTCTTTAAATACTTGTACTAAGTTCCAAAGCAGTTATTCTATAACTACAAATCATTTTATAAATTCTCACTTTTATAGTCAGATAACATTCACACATGAATGGTAAAGGATACCCTCCTATCACATGGCTTCCTGCCCAATTCCCATTTGGATAAACCCGTTTTGAAGAAGTCTTTTTTAAACAAAACCAAAGTCTAACTTTGAGCAGTTCTGCTAGCGTGTCCATAACCGCGGACACGGCTATTCGAATAGTTTTACACTCTGCAGAGATTGTACATCTTTGCCAACAAGATACGACTTCTCTAGTTTGTTTGGTATCCGTCGATACCACCGCTCACTACCTTAGGTAAGCAGTCTAGAGCATGTGTCAAGGCCTTTACAATGTGCCATCCTTCTGCAGTCTACCCTCTCTAAGGTTTCGCCACCCCCTTTGGAATGAAAACATCCGGGTTCGGGCCCCCTCTTGAGCCAGGTGGGACAATATAGTCATGAAAGACAACCCACCGAAACAGTTGGATCGACCGCGATGAAACTCTGCAAATTAGTCAGCTAGGTCCTACTCCCCATACTGAGGACATGTGATGGTCCGGTATGGCTTAGCATCATGCACTCGAAGACCGGTCTTTAACTGACTTGGGCAACTCTCCAACAAAACCCATGGGCCTCAACCATACTCGATTGAGCCCGTGCAGGAACATGCACCCACCAAACATCTATTATGCCCAAGTCCAAACCCATTTTCATTTTATTTTTCAGGTAAAGGTATTTTATAAACCTTTTATGGTAAAACAATACCATAGATCCAATTTAATTCAAATTTGAAATATTTAGCTAAAACTTCCCAAATACAAGATTTGATCTAGGCATTGGCTAAGCATTTAATTATTTCCAATATTATTTTATCTAATGGTGACAAGGAAATGATAGTCAATATTCAAATTGGCTATAGACAAAGAATTGGAATAACTAAGTATTTAAACATGGGATTAAAATAACTGGATAAAAATTATGCTTGCAATAGTAATTTAAAAACAGAATTAAATAAATTTAAAATAATGGGATCGATATGATCAAGGGTATAACTTGCCATGCTGGATGAGGTGATACAGATCACCTTGTACTGAGGTGATGTTGTTTTCCTTAACAGGTCACCTAGTACTCACAAGCACTTTCTCCAAGTAGTCCAAGTGTACAATCACGATGATCATACAGTTGTCGTAGTAGAAAAAGACTAGACAGTAAGAGAAGGGGGAACCCCGGCGTCCCTAAGAGACTGGGGTATCCTAAGACAGGGGACCAGCTGTAAGGAAAAGGACTTGGGTATATTTCTTTTTTCCCGTAAAGGGAGGGGGACCCTTCTTACATGGGGTGGGATGGCTACTTATAACCATTCCTCTCCGTATGTGAGATTACAAGTTTACCCCCTACATGTCCCCACTTAAATAGGGGCTGCAGGGTCTTTTCCTACCCCTAAGTGTAGCCTTTGGTCCTTGGTGGACCGTCCTGGTCCCGGCTCACCAGGCTAGTGCACCTGGTCCAGGGGGACTGTTCCCGCAAGGGGATGCGGGGCATTTGCTCCAGCCGAGGCCTTCTGGGTGTCCGGATGACTGCCTCCTCCGAGGCTCCCTTCGGCCCCTTTGGGGCCTTCTGGCCACCCCGGGGCCCTTTGGACCCCTCCGGGGCCCTTCGGTCCCTCCGGGGCCCTCCTTGCGGGGCAGGCACGCTTGGGTACTTGACCGGCCGCAGGGGGCGGTGGGCCATCCCTACGACAAGCCCCTCGCGGTCGATGTCTTGCTTCGCCATGGTCAAACCGCGCTCTTCCCGGCGGGTGGTACACCTTCCTTCGGCCCGTGAAGCTTCCATGCGTGCCTCCGTTGGCGCATGTGTTGGTGGTGGCGTTTGCCTCCTAGCCGCGTAGGTGGGCGCCGCTTGGGATTCGTTGGGCGCCGTGCGCCGTCAGGCGACATAAATGGACGCCGCCTGTGATCCGTTAGGTGCTGTGCCCTGTCGGGCGACATAAATGGAGGCGGCCCGAGACGTTTGGGGTGTTGTGCGGCTCCCGCCCCCATGCATCATAATCGCGCGCGGCGCGTGCTGCCCCAGCCGCTGCCACGTGTCGTCTTTTGTTTGGGTCGCGATCGCTCGACTCCCGCGATCCGCGCCGTTTCGTTTCCCCTGGCCTATAAATATGTGGTGTGGCTCCCCGTTGTGTTATTCTTCCGTCGTCATTGTCTCCTATTGCCGCCAGTTTGCTCTGCTGTCGTTCCTCGCTGCTTGTAATGACGAAGCGTAGCAAGGATGGGGGCACCGCTGCAGTTTACACCGACGAGTTGGGCCCTTCGACCGTGACGCCTGCTGTGCTGCGGGCCCTTCACGGGAGGAAGCCGAGAAGCCGGAGGACGCCGCGCCCGGTCCGAGAGCTATGCGCGCCTCGGGAAGACGAGACGATTCTATTCGTGGCCTTCCTGGACGCGGGTCTTCGGCTGCCGTGCGTGCCCCTGTTGTTCGAGGTGTTGCAGTTGTACGGGGTCAATATCGCCCAGCTGACCCCGAACTCCATCGTGAAGCTGGGCGTTTTTGAGTGGGTGCTTCGGTCCGCGGGGGTTGGCGCCGGAGTCCGAGCTCTTCGCAGATACCTTCGCTGACGCAGTGCACCAAAAGAGCACCGGCGACGCTGAACTTGTAGTGTCAACTTCCGACGAAGGGGCGGCTCTTCAAGACATGCTCGCTCTCGCGCCCGCAACCGGTGGGAGACGATTGACCCGCCGGTGGTTCTACCACGCGCGCGCCGAGGCTGGCCTTCGCTCGTGGGGCCCCATTCATCTTACTGCGTCCCCGACGATCCACCTGACGTCGAGGGAGGATGCGCTGTTAGCGCTGCTACTTCGGGCGTCGCGGAGGATGTCCACCCGGGACTTCGTGGAGGAGTTCTGCGTGCTCCGCCTGTGCCCGCTAGCGCAGGGTTGGGACGTTTGTGTCGGCGAGCCAAGGGACGGCGTCCGTGCGTTGGAGCTTGGGGGCCACTCAGGTTCGTTTTGATGGCTATTCGGGCTGGTGGGTTGGCCTTCTTGTAGTCGTCCCATAAGCGCTTTGTATCGCCTTGCGGTGTTGGCCGCTGACGAAGCGAACGCCGCGGCCAGCAACGGCTGGCCGGGTCGACACCGGGAAGAGCACGCACGGCGTGGGCAGGTGGTGCGCGAGCCGCGGTTGAATCGCGCATACGCGGACCCCTCCGTCCGTCTTGCGGAGCGCTTGGGTCCCGACGCGGGAAAGAAGAAGCGCGCGCGCGGCCCCGACGAGCTGGAGACGTCCGGTCCGATCCGCGCGGCGCCGCTGCGTGCCGTTAGTGCCGGAGTTTCTGGTGCTGCCGCAGGGGCTGCGGGCCCTTCGCCGGCGCGGGTGGCGGTGGCTCCCGAGATGCGGCGGGAGTCAAGCAACTCTTGCCGTGGTCCTCTTACGAGGCGCGCGGCCCCGCTGCCGTGAGGTGGTGGCGGCTCGTTCGGGATAGCGAAGCCACCGAGGAAGTGTCCACGGGACGCCTTGAGGTGTACGGCGCGGTGCGGATACCCGAATGGAGGAACACGTCGTTGCTCCTCCGTGCATGGGCGAAGCGGGCCAAAGCGCCGGGGTTTGGGGTCTGGCGGCTTTCCGGCGCGCGCGCCCGCTCGCCTCGATGTCGCGCGAACCGGCGATTGTTGCCGCCAAGGAGGGGCGGAGGCCCGTCGGGTATTCCGAGTCCGCGCGTGGGCGCAGCACGATTGTGGACTTCAAGTTGAGCCCCGGCGTGGCCTTTATTGGCGAGGAGGTGGCTTCGCCGCGCCCGCCGCTCGACATGCTCTTCGAGCGGTGCCGTCGACGGATGTTCTCGCGCATCGAGGCGACGCGCGAGGTGAGTGACGACGTCCCCCCTCGTGCGACGGTGTTGTAGTGACCTCTTGTTTTGTGCAGGCCCTGATGGTTTCCCCGCTCGCTCGAGCGGGATATCCAACGCGGCTACACGGAGATTCAGGACCGGGTCGATGCCGAGCACGCGCGGAACACGGCCCTAGCCGCTGAGCGCGGGGCCCTCGCCGAGGAAGTGAAGGGGCTGAAGGCGAGGGTCGCTGAGCTAGAGGGTCGGCAGAGCCTGGTCGCCGAGCTAGAAGAGCAGCTTCATGTGTCGAGGGAAGAAGCGACAACGCTGCAGAGCGCTAACTCTGTTCTCGAGGCGGAGGTGACGGCGGAGCGGGAGCTTTTCGCTAGCGTAGCGCAGGCTACCTGGCGGGCCATGGAGCACATGGAGGGCGCCATGGTTGACGTTGACGCCGTGCCGCCTCCTCGAGGGCACACCATTGACCAGGTGGATCGGACCCTTGATCGGCTGCACCGCGCCGGGGAGGTGTTCGTCCGGCCGCCGCAGATGGCAACCATCGCGCAAGACCGGGTGGACAGCAGCCCTCGTGTCCCTGCAGCAGGCGGGGTGTTCCCACGCCAACGAGCTTGGGGCGGGCTCCTTGGCCGTGGCTTCGCGCCGAGGTTGCCGGCGCAAGCTTGTGCGGCGAGCCGCCAACGCTCTTCATCGGCTTTGGTCTCTTCTGGCCGGAAGCCACGATGGATTCCTCCGCCTGATGCTAGCCCAATGGGCCAGGGAAGGACGCGTCGCCGAGCCTGAGTGGCGGAGCGGGGGGCCACCACCAGAAACCAGGTGTGACCCTCCGCTCCCCTGCTAAGTAGTGTTTTGTCTTAGGGTTTTAGCTTAGGGTTTTAGATTAGGGTTTTAGCTTAGGGTTTCCCCTTCCCTTTCCCCCCTTTTTTTTGCTTTTGGTTGCTCGCCTCGGCGGCCCTGTGTGCCCCGGGGCGGGGGGGTACCCTTCATGTAATGACCCTGTAACCGTTGTTTTTTGTTATGAACGTGAAGGCTTTAGTTGCGAAGGAGTATGTGTTTGTGCTGGATATCTTCTTTATGTGCCTTTGAACTTTGCTCAGGGAGGGCACCTGCCGTTTGTTCTGCGCGCCAATTGTGGCCACGCCACGGAGGGGCGGCGTGTGAAGACCGCTGGCCGTCGCCGCGGATCGAAGGACGAGCGAAGCTTGGTCACTAAGTGGCCCCTCCGGATATGTTACCGGGGCGTGGTGTGTCACGGCGTGAAGTGGCAACGCTGGAAGAAGGCTAACCCGGGAGGCTCGATGAAGAAATTTTTTCGTTTACTCGCCCGTAGGGCGGCCGCCGTGTTTGAGGAGATCCAGGCTTTTTGGGCAGCTCGCGGGGCTTGTAACATCCCCATTTTGGCTTGTGTTTCAAATGTAATAAAATGAGGGTAAATTAAAACTTTTCCTTCATCCTTTTACTTTTGAAACTTTTCTGAAATTCTTGTAAAAGAATTTTGGAAAATTAAAAATCAAAGGCCTCATTTATCAAGTCAACAACCTCCTTGGTCAAATCTTTTATCAAACCCTTGGAAATAATTTTCCCTGGTTCTAGGGTGGCTTGGTAACACCTCTGAATTATTTCATAATTTTTGGAAATTATTTGAAATATTTTAGAGGCAAGTCAAACCTTGGTCAAACCTCTGTTTTAACCTTCTGGAATTTCTTGAGAAAATTCCAGTGCACAAAACCCTCTGGAAATTTTATAGAAGGTTAACCCCAAGGTAAGCAAGCTCCAGTTAAAATTTCATAAATTTTGGAGTTGATTTGATGCCTCAAATAAATCCCCAAAAGTTTCAGCTCAAAAAATCAAATTCTATTGGGTTTGCACTGTTCCTCGGGCGCGGGTCAGACCCGGGCTCGAGCCAACCGACTCGGTCGAGTCAACTAACTGTACCGGCGCGGTCGATCGCGCGCTCTGACCGTTGATCTCAATCGGACGGCTCGCGTTCGTGTATGCATTCGGACAACTCGGTTGCCCTTTGATGCTCAACCGTTGGATTTCCATCGGACGGTGGACGCTTGTGAGCGCCGTTTAACGCGATCGCGTGATAGCCGTTGGATGCGAATCGGACGGGCCGTCGTCGCCTTCCTCTCGCTCGCGGGCAGGCGCCGAGCTCGTCGCAGGCGCCATGGCAGGGGTGGTTGGAGCGCGCGGCCGGGTCACCTCGCAACGGGTCTGCAGTGCATTTAATGCGCGCCGCTGCACCCCTCGCAAGTCCATGGCTCAAGCGCCCCGCCGCCGTCACGGCCGAGAGGCGCCGCATCCGAGGCGCCAACGGTGCCCCTTGCTTCCTCGGCTACTTAAGCCCCCTTGCTCCTCCTTGACCTCCCTTTCACCTTTGCGCAACTCAAGCTAGTACTCTCTATGTGTTTGAGCTCTAAAACCCCGAACCGCCGGCGCCATTGCCGAGCTTCAAGCTCACGGTGAAGCGGTATCCTGATGGTTCCTGGCTCCCTCCTCGCTCTGTTGCATCCTCTTACCTCGTGGTGCTTAACCTCACTCTATTTTGGGTTTCTCTCTGAGGCAATGGGATTGGAGTTTTGGAGCTCGCGACCGCTTGATGCCCCCTTTTCTTCTCGGTGCTTGAAGACCCCATTTCCAAATACCTGCCTCCTGGAGCTTCTCTATAGTATTGCGAAGCTCATGGTACCACCCGGTGTTGCTAGCTTGGCCCTGGTTGACCCCTCCACGGTGAAGCTCTTCGCATCGCCGCTGGACTTCGTCGCCGGGCTGCTCCGTTCATCCTCCGTCCACCGCAACCCCGTCATCATCTTCAGTGAACCCCTGGTGAGCGTAAGCTCTTCCCCGTTTAGTTTTTGCTGCACCCTAGCCATGGTTTCCTGTTTCGGTCGCGCCGCCGCCGCCGTTAGCCTCCGGCTCGCCGTCGGCTACCATATGGGCTCCGGTTGGTCGCGTTAAGTCCATAGGACCCGTCGCAGCTTTTGCACTGGCCCATTTGCGCGTAGCTTAGCCTTGTCGCCGCGTTTCGTTTGCCGTAGCACTCCTCCGCCTCTCGCCAAGCGCCGCGTCAGTCACCATTGGCCTCGCGCCGGTGCCATCAAAGCGCAATAGTGCTAGGATCCCATTTAGCCCTTGCCCGGCGCCGCCATGGCGATCCTCGCCGGCGACACGCCGAGCAAACTCGCGGCCGGAAAACTCCTCTGTTGTCGGGCGGAGCTCCAAGTCAGGGGCGACGTGGCTCATTGCTGGTCGTCCGATCTAGAGATCTACGGCCATCAGCTCTCCACGTCGGCCCTCTGTTCCGCACGCGTGAGAAGTGGTCTGATCTGGTTCAATGTCGTCCGTTAGATCTGAGATCGACGGCTCTCACTCGTCCACGTCTCTGGGTGTTAGGAAAATCCCCGAAAATGCTAAGTCCAAAAACTGAAGAACATTAGGGTCTTGTCTTTTTCATATCTTGGTCATCTTAGCTCCAAATTAGATGATTCCAATTTTGTTAGCTTCCTTATAACCTGAAATTAAATAGAAAAATAACTGGAGACCATGATCAAACCTGGAAAACCTTTTTCAAAAATAGTAAACAAATGAACTTAATACTGTTTTTCAGAACTTTTAGCAAACTTGTAAAATGCATAACTTTTAATCTATAGATCATTTTTGTATGAATCCAATTGGATTAGCTTCCACTGTTAGTGCATTTGCTAGGAAAATTGGTCTAAAAAATTTTACTATTTTTAGAAATCATAAGGATCATATTTTAGTTTAATACCCTAAACAATTTAGACAAATCATAACTCTTTCATTATAACTCCAAATGACCTGAAATTTTTTATGGGTTATCACTACACCAGTAGGTAGCCACCATAAAAATTTCAGCTTCAAAATCTTCCTAGAAAATATTTTTGCTACAGTGCTAATTATGGCCGAAATAAGGTTTTTAGAGAATATCTTTTGCACCACAAATCCAAATTAGGTTTTTCCAATTCCTATGTCTAGGTATATTCCTATTATACCTTGTGTATAATTTTTGTCGCATTTGGATAATTTTTGCTTGCTCTTTCATTTAAGCGTTGCTCGTCTTATTGGTTGTTTTCGCTCTTTCGCTTAGGATTCGATATTTGCGGTAACCCCGAGAACGACCCTCCGCAACAATTTGAGCCACAACAAGCAGGCAAGCAGTTTGATCATTTCCCATTGATCCCATTACTTTTAAAAGTCTAATATTTTGTTTAAACTTCTATGTATGCATTGCTAATTTGTTGTTAAATTGATTAGTTAATCCTCTAGTTGCATAATCTGTAGGTAAATGATTATCCTCTACTACCTGAGCCTAGGTTATTTGCTGTGGTTAGAGTTCGATGGATGAACTCTTATCACTTAGTAGATTACGAATGAATATTGCTTAGCCATGCCTAGTTATCGGTAGTATTGGGCGATCATCGACTTAGTCGATGATCTTGATCACACTAATACTTATACTACTCCATTATGTCCAACCCTTGTGTTTTATTGATTTACAAATCAAAAACTGAAAACAAAATTATATCTTGACTTGGGTACAATGGTATGTTGGTGTGATCTGTTGGGCGTGATTGGAATGGTGCCTAAGTCCCCAAGGACCGAGTTACTTGTGTCACTAAGCCAAGCGCTTATTGCGTGCTAACCACACGAGAGGGATATGGAACCTCTCTTGACTAAGTACTTTGGGAGGTGTTAATTATGAGCTGGTTGGTGGGTGTGTTCTTGTGTGTGTGTTTTGAGGGGAGCATTAGCGGCCGGTTAGGCCATCTAAGGTGTCCTTCTCCGTGGTTGCGGCTCTTAATTAGCATCGCCCATTGGAAAGCGTCTTGTTAGACTTAGCCATGCCCGCATACCAAAGGAAGTGTGCTAACTGTGGGTGGTGGAAAGGCGGTCTATCGTGTGGGTACATTGGTACACCTCGCAGGTTAAAACTATTCGAATAGCCTCGTCTAGGTTATGGACATGCTTGCAAGGTCGTGCAAGAACTAGACTACAACCTTTAAAAACTTAAACTTGACATGGGTGGTATGAAGGGTACTTCATGCTATTGTTGTGGTGACTATGGGTTAGTCACTTCTATGTTGGTGTTGTTCTCTATCTATTGTTATTATTGTCTCTCTTTTATTTGAACAATAAAAGTTAATTGCAAACTTGCTTTGAATCTATTACCCTATTGCAAATGAAAGCTTGCTTTATCTTTGAAAATAAGTCCGAGCCTCATCCACTTAAATAAAGCATGCATGTAGTTAATTATAGTTCTCGTTATCTCACACGTCGGTCTTGCGAGTACAAAAACAAGTTTTGTACTCATACGCTTTGCTTAATATTAATTGTTGCAGAGGAAGAAGGTGATCCCAAGGGTCTCACTTTTGTGAGTTGTGTTGCGGCGCCTGTCTGGGGCGATTAGCTTGGCGGTCCGGTTGGTTGCCTTGTGGGTAAAGGCACACCGATTGGCTTTTGTTTATCGCCATCTTATGGCCATTTGCTTCATTGTGTATTTACTTATTTGTATGACTTTTGGCGGTGGCCTCTCTTTTGTAATAACTCTCTTTATATTATCTACGTCTTTCGCTTGTTGCTTTTGCTTCGCTCTATGTGTATGAATGGAATTGATGCATGATTTTGTAACAGGTGTGTATCCGCAGTGCAGGAAGTATACATATCTCGAGGCTTAGTTTATTTGATTTGTCTTGTTAGGACCAAGTGGATGGTTGAGCAGTACAAGCCGAATAAACCGGGGTCCTCACAGGGCTGCAGGCCCGCTTGAGGGGGCCACGCCACCGCCCGAGATGCGGGAGGTGTCGTCGAGCAGCTCCTCGGGTGGCGCGGTTGGCGGGGCCGCCGAGGAGGAATACCTTCGGTTCACATCGAAGTGGCCGTCCGACGAGGAGCTGATGGCGTGGGTGCTGCGGACGGAGCCAGAGCAATTTGCGCCTCTCGAGTACCCCGACTACCTGTGAGATTGTTTTACAGGCTTAACAAGGCTAGGGTTGTCTGGTCTTCCGGGAACGGGCCTACCCAGTTGGGTTCCCCGTTGCTCGTGCTGTATGATTGTATCTGTATTTTCGAGTTAATGAATAAAGCGGTCATTTCGCTCGGCTACTGTTGTGGTGTTCCTACGCGGCTAGGGGGCGGGGCCTCGCGCCACATATATATTACATTTTTTTTGTTTGTCATCCTGGCTCTGCTGAACCCTTGTGCCTCGCGAGGGGGGGGGGAAGCCTCGCGCCGTCCCCCATATTTCTTAAAATAGGGCTCCACTGGAGCCCTTATGTTTTGCGAGGGGGAGGCGAAGCCTCGTGCTGTCCCCCATATTTCTTAAAATAGGGCTCCACTGGAGCCCTTATGTTTTGCGAGGGGGAGGCGAAGCCTCACGCCGTCCCCCATATTTTTTTAAAAATAGGGCTCCACTGGAGCCCTTATGTTTTGCGAGGGGGAGGCGAAGCCTCGCGCCGTCCCTCATATTTCTTAAAATAGGGCTCCACCGAGCCCCTTATGTTTTGCGAGGGGGCGAAGCCTGCGCCGCCCCATATTTTTAAAATAGGGCTCCACCGAGCCCTTATGTTTTATGCAGGGGAGGATAAGCCTCGCGTCCCCATATTTCTTAAAATAGGGCTCCACTGGAGCCCTTATGTTTTGCGAGGGGGAGGCGAAGCCTCGCGCCGTCCCCCATATTTTTTAAAATAGGGCTCCACTGGAGCCCTTATGTTTTGCGAGGGGGAGGCGAAGCCTCGCGCCGTCCCCCATATTTCTTAAAATAGGGCTCCACTGGAGCCCTTATGTTTTGCGAGCGGGAGGCGAAGCCTCGTGCGTCGGGGTTAACCATGACACACAGGTGTGCACCGGGGCTCGAAGGCTATGCGCGGTGACTCGTTTAGACACCCGCAGGTGTGCACCGGGGCTCGAAGGCCATGCGCGGTGACTCGTTTAGACATTTGAAAGGGCGAATTGCCGGGGAGTACATTTATGGCGATACATCCCCCCGGCGCTATTCGGGGGGGGGGATACCCGGGCGCGGCCGGTGCGTACAGGACCTAGGGGTAGAACTTACGGAGGCTGTTCGCGTTCCACGTGTGGCCTAACTGTTGTCCATCCGGTGTTGCAATGTAGAAGGAGCCAGCCCGCGTCGCCCGGGTGATGATATAAGGCCCCTCCCATTTGGGCTCCAGCTTGCCCACTGCCGTGGGGTTCGCGACTCGCTTGAGGACCATGTCGCCTTGCTCGAGCGGGCGCGGTCTGACCTTCTTGTTGTAAGTGCGTGCCACGCCTTCGGTGTACTTGGTCATGATTGATATGGCTTGGACGCGTTGCTCTTCGAGGAGATCGAGGGAGACCTCCCGCTCGCTCGGGTCAGGCTGCGTAGCCGCACGGTGAGATCTTGTGGCGAACTCCCCCGGGGTCATCACCTCATCTCCAAACAGGAGTTTGAACGGGGAGAATCCTGTGGCCCTGGTCGACGACGTCCTGATTGCCCATAACGCTTTCTGCAGCTCCTCGGGCCAGAGGCCCTTGGGGAGGCCGACGAGGCGCCTCTTTAGGCCGTCTAACAAGTTGCCGTTGGCCCGCTCTACTGCCCCGTTGGACTGAGGGTGTCCAACGGAGGCGAAGCATATCGTAATGCCGAGGTTGTGGCAAAAGGCGCGAAATGCTGCGGAGTCGAACTGGGTGCCGTTATCAGTGACGAGCTCCCTTGGCATGCCGTAGCGGCAGACGACGTTCTTCCACATGAACCGTTGGGCGGCCGCGGCGGTTATTTTGGCAACCGGTTCGGCTTCGACCCGTCTGGAGAAGTACTCGATGGCGACGAAGGCGAAGCGAAGGCTGCCCTTGGCAGCTGGGTACGGGCCGATGACGTCGAGTCCCCAGCGCGCGAAGGGCCAGACGGGGGGTAGGGGCTGCAATGGTGTCGCGGGGGCTCGTGGGTTGCGGCTGGTCCATTGGCACCCCTGACATCTTTGGACGAGGTCTTGTGCATCGCCAAGCGCGGTCGGCCAGTAGAAGCCCTGGCGGAAGGCCCTTGCGACGAGCCCCCGCGGCGCTTGATGTGCGCCACAAAGGCCCTCATGTATCTCCTTCAGGAGGGAGCGGCCCTCCTCTTGGTCGACGCACCTGAGGAGGGGTGTGCATACGCCCCCTTTGTACAGCTCCCCGCCCATGAGGCGGTAATTCCTTGCTCTGTGCCGCAGCTGCCTTGCTTCGTTTGGGTCGTCGGGCTCATGCCCCTCAAGGTACTTTGCGATCGCTTGCCGCCAGTCGTGGGTGACGACTAGGACCGGGCGGCTTGGCGCTTTTGTTTCGGGCGCAGCCCCTTGCGTTTCGGGTGCAGCCCCTTGTGCTTCGGGCGCAACGCCTCGCGTCGCGGAGGGCGCGCTGACCACTTCATAAAAGACCGGGTGGGGATTACGCCCGAGCTGGCCATTTGGCGGCTATCGGGCTTCGTTGTTGCATCTTGGTATTTGTTGGACGGTGATGCCGAGGAAGCCCGCCGATGCTTCTCGAAGTGTGGCGAGGTAGCCGGCCATTTCGGCGCCCTTGCCACGGCGATTTGTCGAAGTGTCCCGCCACGGTCGGGAATCCGTTTTACAATCACCTCTTTGCCCCGAGGGCCTTCGCCGGAGGCCTAACAACAATGCCTCGCACCGAGGCGTTGTTGGTGGTTGGAAGTCGAGTCGCGCGGCGACACGCGGTGACCGTCCGGCGACGAGGATGGCCGCCGCCCGCTCCGATGGCGCACTCATGATCGTCGGTGTACATTGTCCATGTTGGTTCGGACGTTGGTTGGTACGTTAACTGCGGCGCCCACTGCGCCACGGTCCGCGGCGCTTGCGATTTTATCGCCGTTCTCGCGACGAAGGTGACGTCGAACGGCGCCAGTTCGGCCGCCCACTTCCCTATACGTCCTGAAGCATCTTTGTTGTGGAGCATGAGTGCTAGTGGGTACGTGGTTGGGACAATGATGGAGTGCGCTTGGAAATAGTGTAGTAGCTTCCGCGAGGCCATTAGTAGGGCGTACACCAGCTTTTCGAGTACCGTGTACCAGACCCTGGCCCCCTGCAGGGCCTCCGAGACGAAGTATACGGGGCGTTGGCCCCCATTTTCATGGACGAGTACGGCGCTCACCGCCGCGGCAGGCAAATATCTGAAGAAGAGGTCAGCGCCTTGTTCAGGGCTGACCAGGCTTAGCAACTGGGCGATGTACTGCTTGAGGTCCTCGAATGCTTGCTGGCATTGGTCTGTCCATCGGAATGGCTCCGCTCCCCGGAGGGTTTTGAAGAATGGTAGGGCCCTTTCGGCTGATCTGGACAGGAAACGGCTGAGGGCGGCGAGGCGGCCCATGAGTTTATGTACCTCGCGAGCATTACCGGGGGGCTTCATCTCTTGGATGGCCCTTATTTTGACGGGGTTGGCCTCGATACCCCTTTCGGAGACGAGGAAGCCCAAAAGCTTGCCGGCTTTTACCCCAAAGGCGCACTTTTGCGGGTTGAGCTTTATTCCCTCCGAGCGGAGGCTAGCGAATGTTTCCTGGAGGTCATCCACATGCGTCTCTCCAAGCTTGCTCTTGACCACGATGTCATCAACGTACGCTTCTATGTTGCGTCCAAGCTGGTTGGCCAAAACCTTCGAGATGAGACGGGTGAAGGTTGCCCAGCGTTCTTGGAGAAGGGCATGTGGGTGTAGCGTAGTACCCACGGGGGTAATGAACGCCGTCTTCGGCTCGTCCTCCTTTGCCATGAGTACCTGATGGTATCCGGAGTACGCATCGAGGAAGCTCATGAGCTCGCAGCCCGAAGTGGCGTCCACGAGTTGGTCGATGCGCGGCAGGGGGAAATCATCTTTAGGACAGGCTTTGTTGAGGTCGGTGAAGTCGACACACATGCGCCACTTGCCCACTTCTTTTTGTACAAATACGGGATTGGCCAGCCACTCCGAGTGCTTGATCTCGCGGATGACCCCCGCTTTTAATAATTTGGCGATTTCGCTTTTGGCCAGTGCCGCGCGCTCTGCCGACATGCGCCACAACTTTTGCTTCTTGGGCACCGGGTCGCCCCAGAGGGCCAGGTGGTGCTTGGCGGTCGTTCTTGCCACGCCGGGGATGTCCTCCGGCCCCCAGGCGAAGACGTTCGTGTTGGCGCGGAGCACCCTGAGGATGGACTCGTGTGCCGCCGGCGGCAGCTCCGCCCTGAGGGCTACCGTTTTCTCTGGGAGGCGTCGCTTAGGGGGACCCTCCGGAGTTCCCCATGTGGCTTTGGCTTCGGGGCCCACTTGGCAGGAGGCGCGGCTTGTTGTTCGCACCCGTCCTGCCCCACGGTGTGGACGTGCCGTGCCGGTGAGATGGTTTCCAGTTCTATGTGCCTGGCAAGGTCCTAGTCGCCTCGCACCGTGACGATGCCCTCTGGTGCGGAGAGCTTCATGCACAGATAGTTGTGGTGGGCGATGGCGCCGAAGGCGTTAAGCGTGGCTCGGCCCAAAATAGCGTTGTATTGGTAGGGCATCTGGACAACGTCGAAGGTGACCACCTCGGTACGGGAGGCAAATTCGTCTCTGAACGTTACGGCCAAGTCGATCTGGCCGAGGGCCGTGATCGGGCCGCGCCGAAAGCCCAAGAGGCACGCCGGGGACAGAGGGCGATCGGGGATCATCATCCTGTTAAAGGCGTCGACAAATAGGAGGTCCGCCGAGCTCCCCCCGTCGATGAGGACTCGCCGGACCTCAAACTCGGCAATGTTAGTAGAGACCACGAGGGGGTCCTGGTGCGGGAAGTACACCCCTCGGGCGTCTTCGGGGCCGAGGAGATGGGTATCTCGGCGTAACGAGGTGGGCTGGAAACCGGGTATGTTGCGAGATGATGGATTCGGCGGGCGTACGCGCGGCGCTGTCTCTTCGACGAAATGCCGAGCGAGGATCCTCCGGTGATCATGTTGATGACCTGCTGGTGGTGGTCTCCCCGGCCCTCGTCTATGCGGGGTCTCTGCGGTGGGGCGGGTAATGCGTTGCCAGCGTTGCCCTGTGTAACATCCCAATTTTCAATCTGTGTTTCCAATGTAAGAAAATGAGGGAAAATTAAAACTTTTTCTCACGTCATGTAATTCTTGTATGTTCTAAACAATTTCTGTACAGAAATTATGGAAATACAAAGTTACAAGTCCTTTTGACCTAAACCTTACCCTTCAAAACTTTCTTGTCAGAACTTGTGATCATCCTCTGGAAATAGTTTTCCTAAGTTCTTGGGTTGATGTGTGACCCCTCTGAAAAGTTTCACAATTTTTAGAAGTTGTTGGAATACTTTTGAGGCAAGTCAAACCAATTTTTCAATTGGTCAAACCTTAAATTCAAACGTTCGGAATTTTGGAGAAAGCTTACGAGCATAAAACGTCTAAAAATTTTATGTAAGGGTTATCATAGAGTCATCAACCTCCATTTAAAATTTCATAAGTTTTGGAGCTAGTTGCTATCTCTAAAAATCCTTCCAAGATTCAGGTCATTTTAAAACCCTAAGTCAAACATAAAGAGCATACACTTAAAATAATTTTTGGGGAAGAATTTACTTCAATTAAAACTCTGAAAATAATTTATTTAAATATTATAATAATTATCATGAATAAATATAATTTTTCCAAAATTTTTGGAGCTAAATTCCACCCACAGAAAATTCAAACTTGCTTCAATAACCTTTTGTAAGTTTGAATTTAAAATAAGAAAATGATTCATGAACATTAAGGTTTAAGATTTTATTTGGTCACTAGGTCATCCCAGGAACCTCCCTGAAAAATGTCAGATTTTTATGAATTTTATTTCTATATTTCGAAGCTCGGTCAAAGTTGGAACATTGAATTCAAAACCCAGTCAAAACCCCTTTTCACTGTTCATCGGGTTCAATGTAACACCCCAGCTCGACATGAGCCTGGAATGCTACTAAACAAACCCTAATAATTCTAATCAAGGCAATTTTAGTAAATGTCGGCGAACCTCCCTTGTAAAATTAATTACACGGAGGTTCCAACATCTGAATAATACATGTATTAACTAAACTATCATTTAGAGACATCAAGAGATAAACAAAGACATGTTAAGTGTCTAACATAACTAGAGAGGTATGAAGTTCCACTACTCATCATTACTACATTTAATCCATTGCATAAGACAAAACATAATAATCTAAAATCAACCACGCTCTAAAGATCATTCAACTTTATTTAGTTCATGTGGTATGTGTGTGACTAGCGTCTACTTCCCCCATGCATGTCACTCTTGGCTCGGTACCTAAAACAACAATAAAAGCAAGAGTGAGTCCATAGACTCAGCAAGTACATATAGAAACTATAACATCAACATACATATAAAGGAGGTCAACATTAGAACATCTCATATGCAAATGCAATGCTCAAGGAACCTTTATCTTTAACTACGTGTGCATTACACCGTGTCTGCAGTATGCGACCGCCGCCGCATACCCATGCACATGGCGCCGCACGCACAGGACCACCTGCCCGTTACTCCGCAAGTAACGGGACCTCAAGCCCACACTCCACGAGTGAGGATCTCAGAGCCCGCCACCTTCATGGACGGATTCTCAAGGAAAACATGCTTGGTCACTGCATGACCAAGCCTCAATATGCTCTCAATATGCAAATGCTCATATCTCATCCATTAACAATTTTGCTAAAAGACAACAACAATGAATCATAGTAAAGCATGAGCATCATTTGAGCAAACACCATACTTAAACATTCAATAAGTAAGCCATCCTACCATGCAACCATATATTCCAAATAACACACAACATAGCCAATCAATCACACCCATTTAACAACAATGCACTTGCCTCAACCATGCGAAGGTGGATGTCGAGGATAAGGTGCTGCTCCCGGAGCCAAACCCACACCTGGACATACAATTGAGACAAGCTAAGGCTACCATAAAGGTATAATAACAAAACCGTAAACACACAAAGAGAACATCGTCCACTAAACGCAATCTCCAACCCTATTGCTGGCTGCCAGATTTATTATCCAGAGAACAGCCCCCTTCGAAAAATCATAACTAAATGTACATAAATCCAAATGGAGTGATCTTGGACAATCTGAAAAGGTTATTGAATTCCCCTTCTAAACCTAGTTGGTGAGGTTCTCTGATTCGGCCATTTACTAGTCCTACCAATCCATTTAATCAGGGTAAACATTTCACGTCGGTTTTCTGGACAGCGACAAAGAAACTACCATAACTTTCTCTACGTTCGTCCGAATTTAGTGATCTTTAGTTTTTCTGAAAGCTAAGAGGATTAGTCTCGTTTTTCGTTATGGTGAGACCCTCTGGAAATCCCTCTAACTACGGGATTAAATCAGTTTAATACAAACTGTCTGTTCATCTTCTTCCCAGAAACACAGTCACACCATTAAATTCATAACTATTGCTACCGAAGTCGGAATGACCTGATTCTTGTCGGCAACAAAAGATAACTGCGATATCTACGACTTTCTAGGAGATGTCCAGACCCAATTCCGCATTTAACCTACCCAAAAATGTCGATCTTTACCACTGCAGAACACCGATCTAATGACAACCGAAAATAAAACAACTAGAAATCGACCCAAAGCAATGAACGACGTGTTACCCTTGCCGAAACGAGGAAGGCACGCTGCAAGGTGACATCCACCATGAACTCCCGATCACGATCCCTTCTTCTCCCCCTTCTTCCCTTCTCTTCTCTTCTCTTCTTGGCCAAGCGATCTCCCGGGCGGTCCTCCCTCTTCCTCCATGACACCGGCAATGGGGGGCACCTCCTTGGACAGCAGCGGGGGAGGAGCAGCAGGGAGGTGGCGTGGGAGGGGAGGAAGTGGGGCGGCCAAAGGGGGAGGAAGGAGGAGGGATGGGGGCGGCGGCCACAAGTGGGAGGAGGGGGAAAGGGGAGGGCGACTAGGGTTTTGGGGGAGGGTGGCACCTCCCCCCCCCCTTGGCCGGCCACCACATGGCCACCTGGGCCAAGGCCCAGGCCCAGGTTGCCGTACAAACGCTGATTTCCCCCTCTCTAACTGCGAAATTAATCATTTTCTATTTGGTCCTTCGTCGATTCAGATAGCTCTCTCCCGATTATTTATTCTCTCCCGGTTAATTCCTTTCGTATACTTTTGGGGTATTACATTCTACCCCTTAAAGCTGAATCGTCCTCGAATTCTAACCATTCTTACGCTCAAGTATAATCACAACTAAAACTTACCAACAATACTATAAGCCTCGTGAGTAACTCGGATATTGCATGCGCATGCGAGACACCAATTCACTAGTCGCTTCACTCTCGGACTTATGGGACCACATCACCTTGCGGATATCCAAAACTAACGTCTTGCACCTCAACACTAGTCTTAACTTTTATCGTACACTTAACACACGGGGCTCGGAGGTAAGGTTTTACTCGATGGCTAACGGCTCTAACAAAATCTCAAGCTCCGATCTCGGGTGTTCTATCAAGACAGAAAAGTATAAGACACTGCAGACTCCTCGCAAGTACTCGAGACGGTAATAGCGTTACGCCAATCTACAAATTCCATGACTGGGAACTTATCCGACACACCTTTGGTTACACTTCCTTTTGTTACCGAAGTACACCGTCGAGACAAAATACATGGAACTCTTGTTCCAACACTCGATCGATCACTTTATCTCACGCAGCAAAGCATCTCCTTTAACAAGGGACGCTCAAAGAACTCGCCTATCGACTCATTAATCGAAAAACTCAATCGAAAAACAAAGGAGTAAAAAAATGCATCCAACTCAAAGCCATCTTCCTTAGAAGTGCCCAATCCAAAATCAATGGATTTACTACAAATCTTTTCCCTTTTTCAAATAGGCGGTTTATAAATAAATGCCACACAAGCCAAAAGCGAAATCAATCAAAAACCAGTTTAACCATTTTTTTTTGGTGAAAGGAATCACACATACCGGCAAGAACCAACTCAATTTGTAATTGACATCAGTCATAACCACATAGTTCAAGTAAGAACTAAGAAAACATCTCACTATCCAGGATCACACCTTTACCACAATCTTTCTTTTAAGAAATCAACTTTCTTTTAAACCATAGGATCCCAAATCATCGCATAACGCATTAACTCATTTCTCTTAAATTGGCAACCTCAAACCTATGCTCTACTGAACACAAAGTTCACACTTATGCAGGAGATTCTTCCAATCCACAATATCGCATACTCTAGCCAACTTCCCTACCGAATGAATACTTGTCAAAATAATTTCCAACACAACTCAATATAAATTTCACCCACCGTCACATCCCTTAATCCGTTAAGGATGAACAATTTGAAATTCACATCACACACTCTCATATACTAGCCTCAAAAGATACTATCAATGATCATCCCACTACTCGGAATCCACTCTTATTCTACCACTTCTACTCAGAATCATTAGCATCCAAGGTTCTAACCTAAGAATGCAAAGCCCAAAACCAACCTCGAAGTCTCCTACAATGAATTTCTGGTATGATTCATGGGAAATCCTCAAATTCGTTTACTAAAATTTCACATAGTTCCACAATAACCTCAATCATTAACATCCACATTTCTCACTAATGGAGTAACTATCCCAAGGCGATTTATTTCACAGGTCGTAGACCTTCTCTAATCCATACCAATCCAATTCAGTTACACAACCACAATATACCCGTTCACAAAACCCTAACTGATTGACCAAGATTCAAACATACCCAATCACTAACGTCAATAAATAAATATATCCTTTGACCAAGACATCCTTAGAAATAATTTAACTCCCATAGGGTTACTTATCGAGGCCGAGTAATGTTTGACAAAAGCTCAACAATTCTGCTATCCCACTAATTGTCATGACACCGAGGTTCCTCCACACCGCTACTCTCATTAAACTTCACCACCACAACATACGCACAATCATACTAAGTATCCAATTGCGATATTCGATAAGTTTGTTAGAGTCCATAATTTGATAATCCCAATATTCCAACATGGACAAATGTTCTTGGATCATAATTCATCATAGGTTCCACTAATTGTAATACTAATCACTTTCATCTCATCGACAACTCTCCATTTAAATAGAATTCTCTCAGGTGTTGTAAATCGAAACCAATTCACTTTATCTTGCTCTTCAAATAGATTGGTTCCGAAAAATCTCAACAAATTCAAAATACTTAACCACCTCCAACCAATCACCATGCTACTCTTTATAACACTTGGCAACACAATTTGGTTACTTCCTTATTCAAAAGGAAGAAATAAAAAGATACAAGATTCAACGCACAAGAAATCGTGGCTTCTCGAAGTAAGCACGAGACCAATAGAAACAGTCAAATAGTAGTGATCTCAGAAAACAAAATACGAGTCCACAGTCGAGGGCACAAGTCCCACATGAAGATTTTTTTTTTCCACCTCCATAACTCTTAATAACACATTGCTATGCAATCCCAAGAAACTCTTAAGTCTTTGATTACAACATTACTTGCCAAACCAAACAAGAGATGACTTTAATACCAAATCACATTCATCACTTCAGAACTAAACAGAACCTTTCCATATGTCATAATGCTCAACTAATTTCAACTACTACATAAATCATGAACCCCCAAAAGATCACGAATTCAAAACTCCAAACATTTCATTTAACTGTCATTAAAACAATCAACTTACTTTCTATCTAGAAGAATCATCACCACTCCAACATGTCACAATCTCTTGTAGACCTTATTACTAACAACAAGAATAATTCACTCTTAACACGGTTCGTTATCATCAACCCTTCCTTTATAAAATCCCTAAAAGTGACCAAAGCTGTTACATATCACTTTATCATCTCATCCTCAAATGAGAGTACACCAAATTCTTATAACCTCACTCAGCAACCATTTTTTTCTAGAGGAATCTACTACAAAATTTATAAGATTACACCAAAACCCTTTCATCAAAGACATACTATTATCCGACAATTTCACCATCACACAAACACAAGTGACCTATTAAATCCCATCCTAAACCATTGATGATTTTTCAACCTTAGACGAAATTGATGGTCCTTTCTCTATTTGCCTTCTCACAAGCAAAAATAAAATAATCAAATAGCCAATTAAAGATAATTACATATTATCATCTATTAAGACAACGATCAAACACATCCTTATATTTCCCTTCCTACATAGTTAGATTAATCCATTGAAATCAAATATTCTAACAAGTTTAGTAAACTAAACGACTCTAATGATCAACCTTTTCATCAAAGTTCCACATCTTTTAATAACTCTATTGATTCCAATTAGGTTTAGCCATACCCTTAATCACCGTTCAACAAGAGCTACTATATGGCACCATCAAATTAATCAACTTTCCTTCCAAATGATCTTAGTTAGGATCAATTATATACCACACCACGACCTAACGATAATCCATACCTTTTCCATTAATTGCTTTGAGTATAACCTCTTGCTTAACCAAGCCAAAACACTACTAAAGGGTTTAACCACTTCTTCCATAAAAAGAACCATCAAGCTTCAACACTCCAAATACTCAAGAGAGATACATTGAGTCAAAGCCTCCACGCACTACAGGACTTGCAAAGGAAACTTTCATTATCCAAATCATCCAAATAAATAAATAGGTCATGTTTTCCAAGAAGAAAGACGAAACCCCAATACAAAAGTCAGTATTGACAACTAACCCCAATACAAGAATAACTCAACAATAGGAAAAACAATAATTGCTTTAAGGGACAAGTTAAGCCAATAGAAACATAACAACCTTTCTCAAAGAAACCCATCAACTGAAATGAACTATCGACCCAAAGAAATTCATCGACCACAGCCAACAAGAGTTGATCAAATTCAAATTCAAGGAAGTGGACAATTTTTTTCAACAGATACTCACTATTAACGCTTTGTACTAAGATATCCGAGGTAACCTCTTCCTTTTCTCTTACCACGAACAATGGTGTAACTGGTAAAGCCAGAGCCACAACCATGACCTCAATCCTCTCAACCAGGTAATGCTCTCACTCATAATAATCATATAATCATATTATAGGTATGTAAGATCATCTCATAACAGAATCATCATTACAACATGTGAAGCGTAAATGCAATGCTTGACCCACCCCATCCTCATGCACCGGTGTGTCGGGTTTTCACTAATTAACCATTAGCAATTTTTTTAACAAGCTAAGTTACCTAAGTTATTAATCATTCACCACGGACCTCTGACCAGCTCGATACCAATCGTAACACCCACTCGACATGAGCACGGAATGCTACTAAACAAACCCTAATAATTCTAATCAAGGCAATTTTAGTAAATGTCGGTGAACCTCCCTTGTAAAATTAATTACACGGAGGTTCCAACATCTGAATAATACATGTATTAACTAAACTATCATTTAGAGACATCAAGAGATAAACAAAGACATGTTAAGTGTCTAACATAACTAGAGAGGTATGAAGTTCCACTACTCATCATTACTACATTTAATCCATTGCATAAGACAAAACATAATAATCTAAAATCAACCACGCTCTAAAGATCATTCAACTTTATTTAGTTCATGTGGTATGTGTGTGACTAGTGTCTACTTCCCCCATGCATGTCACTCTTGGCTCGGGTACCTAAAACAACAATAAAGCAAGAGTGAGTCCATAGACTCAGCAAGTACATATAGAAACTATAACATCAACATACATATAAAGGAGGTCAACATTAGAACATCTCATATGCAAATGCAATGCTCAAGGAACCTTTATCTTTAACTTTACGTGTGCATTACACGTGAATGCAGTATGCGACCGCCGCCGATACCCATGCTGTCTTGCGCACGCACAGGACCAATTGCCGTTACTCCGCAAGTAACGGGGACCTCAAGCCCACACTCCACGAGTGAGGATCTCAGCCCGTCACCTTCATGACGGGATTCTCAAGGAAAACATGCTTGGTCTTTGCATGACCAAGCCTCAATATGCTCTCAATATGCAAATGCTCATATCTCATCCATTAACAATTTTACCAAAAGACAACAACAATGAATCATAGTAAAGCATGAGCATCATTTGAGCAAACACCATACTTAAACATTCAATAAGTAAGCCATCCTACCATGCAACCATATATTCCAAATAACACACAACATAGCCAATCAATCACACCCATTTAACAACAATGCACTTGCCTCAACCGTGCGAAGGTGGATGTCGAGGATAAGGTGCTGCTCCCGAGCCAAACCCACACTGGACATACAATTGAGACAAGCTAAGGCTACCATAAAGGTCTAATAACAAAACCGTAAACACACAAAGAGAACATCGCCCACTAAACGCAATCTCAACCCTATTGCTGGCTGCCAGATTTATTATCCAGAGAACAGCCCCTTCGAAAAATCATAACTAAATGTACATAAATCCAAATGGAGTGATCTTGGACAATCTGAAAGGTTATTGAATTCCCTTCTAAACCTAGTTGGTGAGGTTCTCTGATTCGGCCATTTACTAGTCCTACCAATCCATTTAATCAGGGTAAACATTTCACGTCGGTTTTCTGGACAGCGACAAAGAAACTACCATAACTTTCTACGTTCGTCCGAATTTAGTGATCTTTAGTTTTTCTGAAAGCTAAGAGGATTAGTCTCGTTTTCGTTATGGTGAGACCCTCTGGAAATCCCTCTAACTACGGGATTAAATCAGTTTAATACAAACTGTCTGTTCATCTTCTTCCCAGAAACACAGTCACACCATTAAATTCATAACTATTGCTACCGAAGTCGGAATGACCTGATTCTTGTCGGCAACAAAAGATAACTGCGATATCTACGACTTTCTAGGAGATGTCCAGACCCAATTCCGCATTTAACCTACCCAAAATGTCGATCTTTACCACTGCAGAACACCGATCTAATGACAACCGAAAATAAAACAACTAGAAATCGACCCAAAGCAATGAACGACGTGTTACCCTTGCCGAAACGAGGAAGGCACGCTGCAAGGTGACATCCACCATGAACTCCCGATCACGATCCCTTCTTCTCCCCCTTCTTCCCTTCTCTTCTCTTCTCTTCTTGGCTAAGCGATCTCGGGCGGTCCTCCTCTTCCTCCATGACACCGGCAATGGGGCACCTCCTTGGACAGCAGCGGGGAGGAGCAGCAGGGAGGTGGCGTGGGAGGAGGAAGTGGGCGGCCAAAGGGAGGAAGGAGGAGGATGGGGCGGCGGCCACAAGTGGGAGGAGGGGAAAGGGAGGCGACTAGGGTTTTGGGGAGGTGGCACCTCCCCTTGGCCGGCCACCACATGGCCACCTGGGCCAAGGCCCAGGCCCAAGTTGCCGTACAAACGCTGATTTCCCCCTCTCTAACTGCGAAATTAATCATTTTCTATTTGGTCCTTCGTCGATTCAGATAGCTCTCTCCCGATTATTTATTCTCTCCCGGTTAATTCCTTTCGTATACTTTTGGGGTATTACATTCAAACCCAACACCGACCGGACCCAACCCCGTCTTGACTCGGTCGAACCGCCTAATGGTACCTGGCTCAGCCGCACCACACCAGCGCATCCCGAGCCGTCCACTTTGAAATCATCGGCCGAGATCTTGTGTGACAATCGGACTGGCCAATTGCCCCATCACCATGGACCCTTTGATCTCGATCCAACGGCTCGGATTAAGCGCCCGTTATAAAGTCCGACCCAGCCTCTCCTTTGCCACTGACTGGTGGGCCCGCCGACCTGTTTGTCTTCTTCCTCCCGCGGTCGCCGCTCGCCCGCGCACGCCATGGCGTTGTCGTCGCCGCGTCATCGCCAACAACTCTGCCCGTTGGTTTTGATGAGCGCACGCGGTTCGCACATGGTTGACTGCCTCGGCTGCACCACTCACCCACCCTTGTCACCTCCCCGTCTTTCACAGCATCGTGCCCGAGCGCCATGGACCGAGCCCTCTCCGGCAGCTCCTCTCGTTTCCTCCATCCTCCAGCTATAAGAGCTCCCCCTAAGCTTTCTTCCTCCTCGTTCGCCACCCGAGCACTCCTTTTCCCTCGTTTTCCCTTATCGCCGAGCCTGGCGCAATCGGGAGCTCGAGGTCCAGAGCCCACCCGTGCGCCGCCGCAGCACTCCGGTCGCTCCGGCGACCCACATCCACTCCCGACCGCGTCACCATCGCGCCGACCCAGTAGAAAATCCCTAAGTGGATTCGGGAAACCGTCATCGGGAGCTGCGCATCCGCCGCTTCTTCGACTCGGCCTACCGCCTCCCGACGCCACTTCTTCTCCAATAACCCCACTCAATTCCTTCCTCCGTGAGCATTCCCTAGACTCCTCTCCTCATCCGATCACTCACTTGGGCTCTCATCCTCCCGGTCGCGCGGCGAGGACCACCTCCGCCGACCATCGCCGCCATGGACTGACTCTCCGACCGCTCTCGCGCCGTCGATCCCTCCGACGTGTTCAGTACCTCACCGGTGCCCATGCGCGCCTATTTTCCGTCCTCTCGTCTCGCGACGCCGCACCGTGTCACCTCCACGACTGCCGCGCATCTCCTCACCGTGCGCCTCGGTGCCTCCCGAAGCGCGCTAAGACCCCTCTAGCGCCCTGGCCCTTTAGCAACCCATTTGCCCACTTTCGCTACCGTCGTCCACTCCATCGCCGGCAACAACCATCGCTCCAAAACCGCCAAGTCCCCCTGTCCTGCCCATTCTCTGTTGTCCTTGTGTGTGAACTTCTCTGTAAATGGCAATAGGAACTTCCTGAAAAGGGTTAGTAAATTCCAGCTTAGTTTTGAGATCAACTAACTACTCACTCAATAGAATTGTGTAATTGGATATTTGTTTAGTATGAAGTTTGGTTAGCAGGCACTCCATTTCAAAAGAACTCCTCTTTCTCTGGCAATGCAATCACCTGCACTAAGTTAAGAACAACTATTTTGTCTAACAAGGGAACCACTAGTAAAACAAACTAAGGCTAACAAATCTTTGTGAATGTCTTTAGGTCACTCGAATGGATTAGCAAATCTGAAGCTTTGAGAGTTTAGGAGTAGCATTTCTTTTCAGCAATACTTTGTATTGTCTGTGGATGAACTGTTAAGGTAATCTGAAAATGACCAGTTTTGTCGGTAGGCTAAGGAGTTTCTAATGCTAGTCCTTAAAAAGGTTATTGTTCAATGGGTACTTTAGTTAAGTGCTATGATTAGCTTGTAGGTCACTCAAATGAATTAACAGATTGGAAGTTGAGAGGTGTAGCAAGTTTATCTAGTGTCATTTCTGTCCAGAAGTACAAGAAGCATGAGCAGAGAAGTGTTTTGTCATTGAAACACTTTTGCAAAATCAATTCTCTTAAAATAACAAACCTTGTTTATGTCAATTGATCACTAAATTTTAATTTGGCAAATAGATCATTGTCATGGTTAATATAATGGTTAGCAACATTGTGCCTTCAAACCCCCATTTGAACACTTAGATTTCAATAACCTTCAATTTGAAAACCAATACTAGAATCTGAAATTTTCAGAAAACCAACAGAGTTTCAGAGATGGTTAAGTCTCAAAAGTGAAGTGAGTAGGTGTTTTCTCTTTTTCATACCTTTTTCATTGTAAGTCCAAATTAGATGATTCCAATTTTGTTAGCTTCATTATACCTTGAACTTAAATAGAAAAATAATTGTAGACCATGATCAAACCTGGAAAACCATTTTCAAAAATACTAAACAAGTGAACTTAATACTGTTTTTCAGAACTTTTAGCAAACTTGTAAAATGCATAACTTCTAATCTATAGATCCTTTTTGTATGAATCCGATTGGATTAGTTTCCACTGCGAGTGTATTTGCTAGGAAAATTGGGTTCACAAATTTTACTGTTTTTAAAAATCATAAGGATCATATTTTAGTTTAAATACCCTAAACAATTTAGACAAATCATAACTTTTTCTATATAACTCCAAATGACCTGAAATTTTATATGGATTATCACTAGACCAGTAGGTAGCTACCATAAAAGTTTCAGCTTCAAAATCTTTCTAGAAAATATTTTTGCTACAATACCTAATTATGGCCGAAAATAGGTTTTTAGGGAATATCTTTTGAACGACAAATCCAAATTAGATTTTTCCAGTTTCTATGTCTAGGTTTATTCCTACTTTACCTTGTGTATAAATTTTGTGTCATTTGGATGCTTTTTGCTCAATTTTTGTGATTAGGGTTTATTGCCTTATTTGCTTTTCGTCGTGTTATTTGCTTATGCGATTAGGTGTGAAGAGTGGGTTGAGCTTTGAGCGATCCTCCGCAATGATTGAGCAACATCACCGCCGAGCAGCGGCTTGATCATATCCAGTTCATTCCCATTATTTTCAAGTCTAATGTTTTGTTTAACTTGTATGTATGCATGCTTTTGTGTCAAAGAAATTTTGTCGATTAGAGGTAGTTAATCCCTTTGCATTGTTGCCTGAAAATTGTTCACCCTGCCACCACCTTAGGAATATTATTCTCTTTGGTGAATTAGAGCCGGTGAATGATTTAGGGCCTTTTATTTGTATTTACGCTATGATGCTTAGCCATGCTTAGTTACAGGTAGAATTGGGTGGTTATCGACTTAGTCGGAACCTTGATCACACAAAACTTATTATGATTTATGATTTCCACCTTGTGCCATGTCTACTTATGAAAACTAAAGCGAAAACAAAATGATTTAGACTTGGGCACAATGGTATGATGGTGTGATTTTTGGGTGTGATCAGTAATGGTGCCCGGTCAACAAGGACCGAACATCTTGTTACACTAAACCAAGTATTTTAGCGTGCTAACTACATTAGAGGGTATGGGACCTCTCTTGACTTAGTACTTTGGCGTGTATTGGCTCAGTCGCAGGAGTCGCAGGAGGGATGGTGTTGGGAGCATTGTAGTGTCCAAAGACTTCACCGTGATGGGATTTGTTGTCTTTCGCTTGCAATGTAAGCATATGGGTTTCTATCCATATGAGCGGCTCGTAGTTAATACACAAGATTGGAAATGTCTCAGTAGGACTTAGCCGTGCGGCATACCTTCTGTAGTGTGCTTTGTGGCTTGAAGGCGATGCAAGTGTGGGTGCAGTGGTACACCCCTCGCAGGTTAAACCTATTCGAATAGCCTCGCCCTAGGTTATGGACACGCTTGGGGAGGTCTTCCAAGAGTTAGACTACAACCTTTTAATTAAAACTTGATGGGTTGGTATGAACGGTGTTCATACTATTGTTGTGATGGCCATTGGGTTGGTCATCTCCGTGATGTCTTTATGTCACTACTTCTCAGTATCATTATTTTCGCAAATAAAATTGAATTGTTAAAACTGCTTTCAAACTATTACATTATTGCAAAAGAAAACTTGCTTTATGCTGAAAATAAGTCCGAGCCTCATCCACTTAAATAAAGCTTGCATGTAGTTAATTATAGTTCTGTTATCTCACATCAGTCTTGCGAGTACAAAAACAATTTTTGTACTCATCCGCTTGCTTAATATTAATTGTTGCAGAGGAAGAAGGTGAGCCCCAAGGGCCTCACTTTGGGAGCCGTGTGTTGCGCATGCTGCTTGGGACGATTAGCTTGGCGGTCCGGTTGGTTGCCTTGTGGGTAAAGGCACGCCGATTGGCTTTTGTTTGTTGCCATCTTATGGCCTATTTGCTTCATTGTGTATTTACTTATTTGTATGACTTTTGGCCGGTCGGCCTCTCTTTTGTACTAACCCTCTTATATTATGTATGTCTTTTATGTTGTGTTGTGCTTCGGTTCTATGTGTATGAATGGAATTGATGCATGATTTTGTAACAGGGTGTGTATACTGCAATTCTGGGAAGTATACATATCTCGAGGCTTGGTTTATTTGATTTGTACTGTTAGGACCAAGTGGATGGTTAAACAATACAAGCCGAATAAATCGGGGTCCTCACACCCTGGGCCTCCCGCTCGGCCTGCTGGCGGTTCTGGCCCATGTAGTACTTCATGGCCGGGATGGTGCGGCGCTCCGTGGTCGTGTGCGAACCCTCGCCATGGAAATCACAAAATAGCGGCGGCGTCGGCGCGCGCGCGCTTCGACTACCGACCGTCATTGCGGCCTCGTCCCCGGCCCCGGAATCGGCCTCCCCGGGCTGCTTGCCTCGCGTTCTCCTGGGGCCCGCCGTCCACATGGTAGACGTCCCTTGTGTTTGTAGTCGCTGGCGTGAGGCTTAGCGGGTGCGGCGGTGGTGTGGGCCGATGCGGCGGGGCCTCCGGCATCGTCTTCTTCGCCGGCGCACTCTTCCATTTTGTCGAAGAGCTCCGCCATCAGGCGGATGGGCTTGCGGCCAACCTCTCCGTCGAGGCCCTTCAGAGTAGCCCGCGGGTGGCTGCGTTGATGACGGTTGTTTCGTTGATGCCCCCAACCTGGCATTTTACTTCCGCCAACTTCCTGAAGAACCTGCGGAGGGTTTCACGGGGCCTGCTTTACCTGCATGACAGTGTCCAGCCTCCTTGGGCTCCGTGTAGTTTCCCTGAAAGTTGTTGCGCACCAGGTCCCGCAGTTGCTCCCACGCGTACACGGACCGAGGGGGTATGGTGAAGAACCATGTGAGCGCCACGCCCTTGAGGGCGAGGGTGATGCTGCCGCCGTGCTATCGTCTCCTCGCCGCCGGAGATGGCGGTCTCAGACACCTCGTGAACTCCGACGGTCCGTGCGCCCTTCGAATGGCGCCACCTCGGCATCTTGAAACCGAGCGCCAGCGGCCGCCTAATGACGGCGAGCGGGAGCCAGGATCTCCCGGCCACGAGGCCTTGGCGGCGGCGCGCACCGATCGGTGACGTGGCACCGAGGGCGGTGCTGGAGGCGGTGCTGAAGTTGACGGGGCGCCCCCCCTTCGGACGGTGTTCGGGGTAGTTCGGGGTAGGACTGCGAGGGTCGCCGTCGGCGTGCCCCGAAGGATGGCCATCTCACGGCGGAGATCGGCCAGCTCCTGCTGGAGCGCCTCATAAGACCCTTGGTTGGCGCCCCCCGCATTGTGCGTGGAGTCATTTGCTTCTTCCGCTGTGCCCACAGGGGGCGCCGCCGCTGGGGAGTCCCTGCTCCATTTGGCCCGGGGGTGTCCCGATTCTGCCGCCACTTTGGCCCTCGTCTTGGGAGCCATGCCGCGTCCCAAAATCAGGCTTCGTGACTTTCCTACCGGATCCCCACGGACGGCGCCAACTGTCGTAGTAGAAAAAGACTAGACAATAAGAGAAGGGGAACCCCGGTGTCCCTGAGAGACCGGGGTATCCTAAGACAGGGGACCAGCTGTAAGGAAAAGGACTTGGGTATATTTCTTTTTTCCCGTAAAGGGAGGGGGGACCCTTCTTACATGGGGTGGGATGGCTACTTATAGCCATTCCTCTCCGTACGTGAGATTACAAGTTTACCCCCTACATGGCCCCACTTAAATAGGGGCTGCAGGGTCTTTTCCTACCCCTAAGTGTAGCCTTTGGTCCTTGGTGGACCGTCCTGGTCCTGGCTCACCAGGCTAGTGCACCTGGTCCAGGGGGACTGTTCCCGCAAGGGGATGCGGGGCATTTGCTCCAGCTGAGGCCTTCTGGGTGTCCGGATGACTACCTCCTTCGGGGCTCCCTTCGGTCTCTTCGGGGCTCCCTTCGGCCCCTTTGGGGCCTTCCGGCCACCCCGGGGCCCTTTGGACCCCTCCGGGGCCCTTGGGTCCCTCCGGGGCTCTTCGGCCTCTCCGGGGCCCTCCTTGCGGGGCAGGCACGCTTGGGTGCTTGACCGGCCGCGGGGGCCGGTGGGCCGTCCCTACGACAACAGTCAAAATCAATCTTCTTAGGTGCTCTTCAATCGTCGTCGAAATCTGACTCTCCGAAGTCGTCGAAATCTAATCGCGAAATAAGCCAAATTAAAATAACAATTGAAATTAACTCCAAATTAAATAATTCTGGTTTGGTTGGCTAGATCTTGAATTTAGATAAATTTAGAAATTTGAATGAGCTCAATCGGAGCTCGGATGCAAAAGATATGAGCTCTAGAAGTTTGCAAATACATAAAATGCTGAAATTGGATTTTCCCGAATTATTTCTCTAAAGAAAATCCGGATTATTACGCCAGCTGACGTCAGCCCCAGGATTTCCGAATTAAAATAAATTTCAAAAAAAGACTACAGAGGCTGACAGTGGACCCTTGGTCTATAGACCAAGTCCACTCAGGGGTTTATGAGTCTATGGGTGTATGGCTCTTGGAATAGTGGCTCTGGCCAGTGGGGACCACATAGCAGAGAAAGGGCTCACGGTAAACTAGGTTCACTAGGTTTTGGTACTGGAGGATTGGCTTGGGTGGCATGCACGCGCTGATGTGGAAACCACGCACGCGACACGCAGGCAATGGAACTGACGTGGTGAGGATGTGGCTGATGACGCGGCTGCCACGTTGGCTTCATCGGCGGTGTGGCTTTCGGGTTCGCCCGACAACGGCGAACGGCAGTGCTAATCCAGCAGTGGGTGGTACAGGCGGGTAGAGGGCTCTATTGCGAACTCAACGATGTGCTCAAAGGCGGCGGAGGTCGACGGTAGTGGCCGGCGAGGTCGGCTACGAGAAGTTTCGTGCAACAAGAATGGCGAAGGTGGCTTACCGGCGGCAGTGAGTATGCGCAACGAGTAGGGATTGCTATCGCGCACCTAATGGTACCTGTATTAGCTTGGGAGCTCGACGGTGACGGTTGAAATTGGCGCCGGCGAGGACAAGGGTGCGCCGTTGTTCGGAACAGAACCAAGATGCTCCGGGGCGAAGAAGGGGTGCGTGAGGTAGCTCCGGTGTCGGGGAGGGGGTGGTGCGGTCCACCAAGGCAGGGCGGTGCTAGCGAGGGAGGACTTCAAGGTTTTAACCGACGGCGGCAAAACCCTAAAGTCAAAATTGCGGTGGCGCTAGAGCGAGAGGGGAGGAGTGAGTGGCGGCGCTGGGTTGCCTGGAGAGGTGTGCACCCGGTGCTCCCTTTATAGGGGCCAGGGAAGGGGCGGAGCGTCTTGTGGCGCACGAAGCTCCGCGCGGAGTCTTCGGCGGAAATCAAGAAATTAGAGCGAGAAAGGAAAGGGGAGAGGCAGAATCGGACGCGGTTTTCAATCCCAATTCGATTGCGCGTGAAATCGCGGTGATTCCGGGTGATTTGCGCCGGATTTGGAAGCTCCCGAAGGTGTATCCATGGCGGCGGCGCTGTGCGTGAAGGAGAAGAAAGAACAGGGAAGAAGAGGCAGTGCGGTCGTCGGATTTTCATCCGATGGTGCAAAGGAGGAGGGTGATGTGGGGCGGGGATGCCGTTGGATTTTTGATCCAACGGTCACGATCGTTGGGTCCGGCGGGGGCAGGAAACGGCAAGTGAATCTGGGTGGTTGATTTAAATCAAACGGCTCACAACGAGTGGGCCTTTCGGAGCTTCCAGAAGACACAATGAATCTTGGCCGTCCACTTTAATCTGATGGTCCACAACAATTGGAATTATCGGAACGTTTTACAGGCTATTCAATCTTGACCGCCAAAACGTGACCCAACAATTGAAAGAGGTTGGAGTGAGACGCGCGGGAGGAGCGGGCCGGCTGGGCCAAGTGCGCGCGAAAATAAATGGGCCGGGCTGGAAATTTGGCCCAGAGAGGGTTTTGATTTTTTAAATTGCTTTATTAATTGATTTAATTCGGATAATTAGAAAAGTGCTTTAGAAAATAGCAAATAACATCCAAAAATTATGAGAAAATTCACAGAAATTCCCTTATTTATTTTGGACTTAATAAAAATAGTTCCAACTTATGATTGGCTTTAAATTTTGTAAATAAATTATTTTGGCTTTGAAATATTTAGGAAAAAGCTTTTAAAATTTCCAGAAATTAATTAAAATTTTATTTTTCAGTTCAAACCAAATAAAACTTCAAGAACTTCAAATAAATTTTACTTTTGGCTTTCAAAATTTCAAATATTCAAATAAAGCAATGTAACACTTATCAAATTTCAAAAATCCAATAAAACAATAACTTTTATTTTGGTAACAGCACTTTGGGATGTTAGAGGAGGCAGGCGAAAGTGGTAAGAAAAAGGATAAAAAGGCTAAGAAGTCCAAGAACAAGGCAAAGAAACACAAATCTCCACTGTTTGTCTAAGGAAGTCTGGCCGTAGCGACAAGGAGCCGCAAGAACCCCTGCGTAACCCCGATCGAGGCAAAGGTAAGCGCCAAGATCATAGAAACGACAAACCCAGGTAGTGTCCTTTTCACAAAAAAGAAGGGTATGATCTTCGTAATTGCCGAGTTTTCCTACGGAAACTCGAAGACTATTACTCTAGCAATGGGCCACTTCCTACTCTTGAACAGGTAGGCCAAACAAGTAGACAGAAGGAGTCGGATGATGAGGAGGTGCCGTTCCAGGATCCACAACACATCATTGATCACATCTATGGGGGATCTTCGGCATATGAATCGCGGAGGTAGCTGAAAGCTGTCGAGCGTGAGGTAAACACAATCGACTCCCCTCTCGTCAATAAATTACCAAAGTGGTCGGAAGTCACTATTACTTTCGAGAAAGGTGATTGCCCGATCCCTTCGACTAGACCAGGTCGATTTCTGATCATAGTCGAACCCACCATCTACAATTGTCGAGTCAATCGAGTTTAAGTTGATGGTGGAAGCTCGCTAAGCATACTGTTTACGAGTACCCTAGACGAGATGCAGGTACCCAGGACAAAGGTAAGGCCAGTACGATATTCATTTCATGGAATCGTACTAGGGTCTTCGGCCAAACCAATTGGCCAAGTTTCTCTTCCTTTAACGTTTGACTCACCAAGCAATTTCAAGACAGAAAAAGGTCTCCTTTGATGTGGTCGATTTCGATACGGCATATAATGCCATACTCGGACGACCTACTTTGGCAAAATTCTTAATAGCTACTCATTATGGGTATCAATGTCTTAAGATGCCAGGTCCCAAAGGAGTGATCACGATATATTGTGACAAGAAGATAGCGCACTCCTGCGACCGTCGCTCCCTCGAGATGGTTGGACAACTACCAACTCGAGATGAAAGTCACCGACTAGCAAGTCGAAGCCTCAAAGTCGCACCTAAGCCGAACGACTGTGTCAAAGAGGTTCCTCCGACGCTGGGAGCCCTCGAAGATCGCTCGCATTGGGGATTCTTCCGACCCCAAATAGGAAGACGCCTCATCACTTTCCTCCAGGCAAACGCTGATGTCTTCGCGTTGCAAGCATCCGACATGCCCGGAGTCCCCAGGGAAGTGATCGAGAATAGGCTAGCTTTACGGCCTGATAAAATACCCGTAAAAAAAGTTACGGAGATTTGCCCCTGATCGACGAGATGCTATTGGTCAGAATTGGACAAGTTGCTTAAAGCAGGCTTCATAAGAGAAGTCAACCACTCAGAGTGGTTGGCCAACCCTGTAATGGTTAGAAAGTCGAACGGCAGATGGCGTATGTGCGTAGACTTTGCTGATCTTAATAAAGCTTGTCCAAAAGATGATTTCCCTTTACCTCGTATCGATTAGCTGGTTGACTCTACTGCAGGATGTGAGATGTTGAGTTTTCTAGATGCATACTCTGGTTACCACCAGATTAGTATGTGTCGAGAAGATGAGGAGAAGACCGCATTTATTACACCGTTTGGGATATTTTGCTATGTTAAAATACCATTCGGCTTAAAAAAATGCTGGAGCTTCTTTTCAGCGCTTGATGCAAACGACTTTTGCTCCTCAACTAGGCTGAAACTTAGAAGCCTATGTTGATGATCTAGTCGTAAAAAGCAGCAAACGGCTCAGCCATATCACAGACTTACAGGAGACTTTCGACAACCTCAGAAAACACCACTTAAAACTTAATCCCGAGAAGTGTGTGTTCGGGGTCTCTTCAGGAAAATTGCTTGGATTCCTGGTCTCTGCACGAGGAATCGAAGCAAATCCCGAAAAGACAAAAGCCATCACTCAGATGCGCCCCCCGACCATGAAGAAAGAAGTCCAGAAACTCACAGGATGCATGGCGGCGTTAAGTCGTTTCATAGCACGTCTGGGGAAAAATGACTGCCTTTCTTCAAACTTCTAAGGAAACATGAGGGCTTCGAGTGGTCGGAAGAGGCTAACCTAGCCTTTGAGAAAGTCAAGAGGTATCTTATGAGTGCTCCTGTTCTGGTTTCCCCGAAACCAGGAGAGATGCTCTTAATTTACCTAGCTGCCACGCCACAGGTAGTGAGCGCAATGCTAGTCGTAGAACGTGAGAACATACAACGACCAGTCTACTACGTTAGTGAGGTTTTGCATGGACCTAAGGAGCACTACCCTCAGGTTCAAAAACTTCTATATACCCTCCTCATGACTTCGAGGAAACTGAGGCATTATTTTCAGGCGCACAAACTAGCTGTGCCATCTGAGTTTCCCTTGGGAGCAATCCTCTAGAATAGGGAAACAGCGGGACGCATGGCAAAATGGTCAGTCGAACTTGGGGCGTTCGATATCCATTTCGTGTCCCGAACGGTCATTAAATCCCAGATCTTGGCAGACTTTGTCGCCGAATGGACAAATCCTGAACTTGTTCAAGATCCCTAGTACGATTCCCATGACCTGTGGATGATGTACTTTGACGGGTCGCTTACGATAAGTGGCTTGGGGGCTGGGGTGGTCCTGGAATCTCCTACCGGAGAAACCTTAAAGTATGCCATACAATTAAACTTTCAGGTCGCTAATAACGTGGCAGAGTACGAAGGTTTGCTAGCTGGTATACGAGCCGCAAAAGCGCTCTTGATTCGACGACTACTCGTGAAAGGAGACTGTCAACTAGTCGTGAATTAAGTCGGAAAAGAGTACCAGTGCTCTAATCCGACTATATCCCGGTATTTATTGGAAGTTCGAAAGTTAGAAAAGCACTTTTTGGGCTTTGAGGTACAATTTATCCCTCGAAAGGATTATTTCCTCGCAGACCAACTGGCTCGCCTAGCTTCCTCTCGATCCCTGGTACCGAAAGGGGTGTTTCTGGAGCAGCTTCAAAAGCCGTCTATAGTTGAAGAACTAGAGACGCCTCCTATAGAAACAGCCTCTCTAGAGTAAGAAGATACATGGATAACACCGATCTATGAGTACCTTTAGACGGGTTCCGTACCCGATGACGATCTATAAGCAGACCGACTATCCCGAAAGGCCAAAATGTATACTTTGGTCGAAGGTGTCCTTTATAAAAGAGGAACCCAAGGGGTGCTCATGCGATGTATTCCGCAGAGCGAAGGATTAAAACTCCTTCACGACATACACGGAGGGATCTGTGGAACTCATGCTTCCTACAAAACACTGGTCAGGAAAGCCTTTCGACAAGGTTTTTATTAGCCAACAGCCCTCTACGATGCCAGAGAGCTGGTTAAAAAGTTTGTACAGTGCCAGTTTCATAGCCGGCAAATACACCAACCGGCTCAGGCGTTGCAAACAATTCCTCTGTCTTGGCCTGTTGCAACCTGGGGTCTCGATATCTTAGGACCGTTACCCAGAGCTCCAGGAGGTTTCGAGTTCTTTTTTGTGGCCATCGATACGTTCACAAAATGGATAGAAGCTGAGCTTGTGACTGGGATAACAACGGAAGCAGCAAAACGGTTCATGATGAGATGTGTGATCACTCGGTTTGGAGCACCAAGTCGAATTATCACAGATAATGGCAAACAATTTACAAGCTCAAAATTTCAGGAATTTGCGACGAGTTGGGAACTCGTTTGTGTTACGCTTCTGTTGCCCACCCCTAAAGCAACGGGGTGGTCGAAAGAGCGAATGACCAGATAATGAAGGGAATCAAGACCCGAGTCTTCGATCAGCTTGTCAAGCGCTCGGGGGCTTGGGTACAAGAATTACCTTTAGTATTATGGGCAATTCGTACGACAGCTAGCCGCGCTACAGGAGCAACACCTTTCTTTCTAGTTTTTGGCGCCGAAGCCATGCTTCCGCCAGAACTAAAGATCAGGTCAGCACGAGTCAAAAAGTTTAACGACACCATTCAAGAACAACTTTGAGCGGATGACATTAACCTGCTCGAAGATAAGAGGGACCAGGCTTTAATCCGTTCCGCAATCTACCAACAAGCCCTGCGCAGATACTACGATCGTAAGGTCCCACCTCGCAACCTCGTTGTAGGTGACTTGGTATTGAGGCTTATCCAATCCCAGTCTAATCGGAACAAACTTTCCCCCAAGTGGGAAGTTCCTTACACTGTGGTCGAAGTTACGCGTCCAGGATCGGTACGACTTGCAATGGAAGATGGCCGTGTTCTCTCAAACTCTTGGAACATTGACCAGTTACGCAAATTTTATGTGTAACAAGCTTCTACGACAATAAAGTATCAGGTTCTCCCTATATTTTTTGTCTCTTTTTTGAGTTTCACTTTTATTTTCGACCATTTTTTATATGCTCGTTCCCCCTTTACACTGGTCAAAGAAAGAACATCACATCTAGTCAAAGTCTCTCCCCTCTGTATGTGGTCCTCCCCGCTGGAAGGAGCTTCCTAGTGTCGCTTTGTTCTTAAATATTGCTACCAGTACAAAGCTTTTTGGGCTCAGAAACATGGTCGAAAATTATAAAGCAAATTCATGACAGCTTAGTTTATTTATTTTTTAAAAAATAATCTAAGAAGAGTGCACTTTTGAAATTCGCTCGACTGCTTTCCAGTTAACTTGATTGGTTTTAACTGACCGGAGGAAGAAACACACCTAGTCGAAGCTTCTCCTCTCTGCACGTGGTCCTGCCCACTAGAAGGAATTTCCTAGCGTCGTCCTGTTTCCCACTTTTGCTGCCAGGGCAACTTTATCAGATACAACGAAAACAGTCGGATGAATTTTTAAGGTTCTCTAGATGTTTGTTTTACTTCAGTTGTCGTCATTGATTTGATTAATCTAGTGGGAGATGGTAACATCACCTAGTCGAAGCCTTTTTCTCTGCACGTGGTCCTGCCCACTAGAGGGAACTTCCTAGCGTCGATCTGTTTTCACTCTTTCGACTAGTGCAAGATAGTCGATACTCGAGAACTATAAGTCGAACAAACCTCTCTGTTTTCAGTAACCCTTTCTTTACTATTTTCTTAGTTTATTCCCAATAAACTAAGTAAATAGTCGGGGGCTAGGATAAAGTTATAAACATGACTTCATTTCTTAGTTTTGGTTTTTCCGAGTTATCATCTTACGAGTTACTAACTACTCTACGAGATGATTCTCAGGGAAAAAGAAGGAGAAAGGAGGAATCGCTCATATCTGGTATTCTTATTTCTTCCTTTTTTTATTATTATCTTACGAGTTACTAACTACTCTACGAGATAATTTGCAGAAAGAAGAAAGGATCATATATCTATACATCACCAAAAAAGAACTTGTATTCGCGAGTTCATATTACAAACTACTCTCATGAAGGAGACTCTATCTGCATCTCCTCCGCGACCTTCTCGCCGATCGACTGCATCTCCTCGATCACCGTTACGCTTGATTTAGTGCCATCAACAAAGCCCGGCGACTGAATGAGGGTCAAGGTTAGGGTCACGAGCTCCTTTGACCGCTTCCCTTATCGAATCATTCTGGTTGGTCTTCAGAGTAGACACCAACTCTTGCAAGGTATCGACTTGCTCCCCAATAGCACTAGTATGAGCTGCCATCGTTCCATCGCGAGGGGCGACCCTCCTGGCACAGAACCCATCGAGTACATTGTTCAGAAGCGAAATGTTGTCTTGAAGATTTATCTTCATCGACTTCATCTCCTCCTGGGTACAAGTCGAAGCCTCATGGAGTCGTTTATTTCAATCAATCGCTCTGGAAGGAGTAAGGGTTAATTAAATGAAACGACTCTACGGGAAGATAAAATGATTTAGTAGCAGGGAAAGTTCTACTTACTCATCAATTGAGAACCTAAATTCTCAATTTCTTGATCCTTCTCCTTCGCAATGCGGGAGGTCTCGCGGACAACTAAGGACTTCTCCTGGACCTCAACCCGGAGAGACCCCACCTCGGCCTGAAGGGACTTATTTTTGACTTATTTTTCTACAAAAGAATGAGAGATTAAGAAGACGGAGATCAAGATCAAAAGCAGTCGTAACTACGCGTACTATTTATTTTTTCCTGCAACCACTGAGTTGCAGAGTTAGCCTCCTGGAGCTTCTTCAGGAGGTCGGTGGCTTTATCCCTTAGCTTTTTTGACTCAGCTTTCTCGAAGTCAAGTGAATCAACTAAGGTCTTTTCGTCACTCTTAAACCTGAAAGGTTAAGGGAAGACATGAATACATAGACGAATGATCGTAAGTTTTTCTACGATTATATCCGGTCGTAGGTCTTTCTACGACTAGTACTGAGTCGTAAGTTTTTCTACGACGATTGTCTACGAGTACTGAGTAAGTAATCAATTTGTGATACAATTATGATAATCAGTTACTCACCACCTCTCTGCTTGCTCGCAGAGCACTTCCTTCTCTTGTCGTAATTTGACAAGTTGTCGATTGTATTCGCAAATCGTAGCGACTTGCTCTACGGCCCTCTACAAGAGAGAAAAACGATAAGAGATGGAGATAAAACCATACGTGAGTATTAAGGAATACTTACATTCATGTTTGACCAAGCAAACATAGACATTATTCGCGACGGATCTTTCAGCCCATTCATCTCCTCGACTCGTTTCCACCAGACCCCTTCGAGACGTTCATTGTCAAAGACATCCCCACAATTGGGAATGCTGTTGGGGTGAGGAAGTCGATCGCGAGATCGGTAGGCAGAAGATCCTACGATAGAATCGGGGCCAAAGAAATCAGAGTAAAAGTTAAAATATTCTTCTTCCTCTGACTCGGTCACGGGAGCTCCACCTGGAGGGCCGGAAGGAAGATCCTCGACAACTTCCTTACAGGTGCGGCCGGTCAGAACTCTCACCGCCACCAACCTCTGGTATTTCCCTCATGGCCTCTGTCGGCTCCACCTCAGTCTCTATGACAGCCTCGGTGTTCGTAGCGACTTCGGCAACCTCGGTGGTCGTAGCAACTTCGGCAGCCACGATTTCTTCCGCCGCAGGAATAGTAGCTGGACCTTCAGCTACTGCCGCTGTCACACCCTCGCCACCTGAAGAAGTGACAGCGGGCTCCTCCATAGGAGTATCCATGGGGGCCAAAGATGTCGGGCTAAGATCACAAAACGCAGAAGTAAGTCAACTCGTAAAAAACAAAGAGTAAACATAGTTCTTACACTTATGTTTTTTACGTACCTCTGCGCGCTGGACCTAACTCAAAACTTGGGAGCAACCTTCCTGACGGAATATTTCTTCAACTTCTTCTCAACCACCACTGGTCGAGATGCACTTGGGACAACGGGAGTCGCCTCCTCCCGACTTCCCGGGTGGTCGAGATCAGTCTCGACCACCCTAAGAGCGCTGCTCCCCTCGGCATCAGATCCCACTGGAGCAGCGGTTTCCTTCACAAAAGACATGAAGTTCTTCCAGTTCTCCTTTTCTAGCTATCTTATGAAGCCACGAGAAGCTGAAACTGCGAATGACTTGTTGTCGTAATAGAAGGGTACCTTAACCTTGGGGACCTTGCGCTTAAGGGCAAAGGCTTCTTCTTCTGCCTTCTTCTTTGCATGACCAGTGGAGCGAATTTAGCAAAAGGCGTATGGGGCGAACTCGAACCACCCTTGTTGCCGACTTTCTTGGTCGACGCTTTCTTGGTTGAGGGGACTTCACGACCCGCCACGCGATGCTTCGATGACCACCAAATCGACTTCCTCGTCGTCTTGGCGGTTCTCTATGCCTACTTTCTGTTGAAAAACAGAAAAAGAAAGTGGTCGTAAGATCTTCTACGATCACTAGCCGGTCATTAGTACGACCAGCTCAAAAGTCGTAAGTATTTCTACGACATTGTATAATCGTAAGTCCTCTTATGATTACGTCCGGTCGTAAGTTTTTCTACGATCAGTATCCAGTCATAAGATTTTCTACGGCAAACGTGTTAGTCGTACATCGTTTTACAACAACAAAACGCCTAAAGACAAAATCATTTGATTACCTTTAGGCGCTCCTCTTTCTCTTCTGTGGTCAAAATCGCAAGGATTTGAGGAGCCACAATGTTGGCCGGATGCTTCTCGCAGATGAGCCTAACACGCGGTCAACCTCCGCCTGCGGAAGATCTGTACACATAAACAACACGATTAGAAGACTAAATCGGGATCAACCAAGGACAAAGCCAAAAAAGTAAGTTTTTCTACTCACCATCCTTACAATCCCTGGTTGGGTCTTCTTTTCCCGAGTACCTCCACATAGGAGGAACTCGTGCCTTCGGAGGGCTGATACGGCGCGTGATGAAGTCCCTCACCACGTGCCAGCCGGTAAGCCCCTCCGACTTCAAGTCTTTGATGGCTTGAATGTAGGGGGCTATCCAGTCGAGATTACTGGGGGGTCGAATCCCAGGAAGAGGACCTCTCGGCGGTCTTCCCGATGAAGGAGAGGCTGTCTTCCTTTGTAACCTCCCAGTAAAACCACTTCCTCTTCGACCCCGGCCAGGATGACCGGGTGAACATCTAAATATACTCCTTCGACTTACCATCGTGGAGCTTCAGACCACAGCTACCGGCAATCCCGGCTTGTCGAGCCATCCCGTAGTAGTACTCGAAAAGCTCGAGATCCGTCGGAATCCCCAGGTAAGCCTCACACAAGTACACAAACACACTCAACATTGTGATGGAATTAGGACCAAGGTTCACTAATTCCACCTCGAAGTGCTCGAGCACGAGTGTGAGGAAAGTATGAGCAGGCAATCGGAGGCCACATTCACAGTACGCCTGGAAAATCAGAATTTGACCCTCTTCACTGACGGCGCTGTCTTGCTCATTCGCGTAATCCACTTCACGAGTAATCCATCGTGATTTTCGGCAGCAACTGTGGCCTCAATCTTCGGCGTCATCCATTTTCGACTCAGCCCACTCGAGATGACCCTAGCCATTTTTTCTCTCAAAGGTGGGAAGAATCAGTTTGGGAAAACTCCAAGAAAATACACAATACCACCAGCGGCGGAAGAAGCGAGAAAGCAATGAACAGTCGGGTGAATTGGAGGAAAGGTAAAAACCCTAAGTCCGTCCCCACCGTCCATTTTATAACCATGTGTTTGAAATGAAACGTCGTGGAAGCCCAACGGTTCCCACCACTTCGGGAATTACTCCAACGGACAGGTCTGCCCGTTCGAAAGTACCGAGACTCTTTTCACACCTCAAGTGAAACTACCTTCTTGGCCTTCGGGTCAAAAGAAATGCCGATCGGAAAGGTTTTGCTTCCGATCATAAGGCCACAATTACTCCAAAGTCGTAAGATTTTCTACGACTACTTTGTAGTCGTGAAATTTCCAACAAATTGCCTCGACCAAGCATATTACTGGTCGAGAGAAACACATGTTGGAGAGATTTTCCTCCAGTGTCTTTTCTATGACCCGCTAGAGGTCGCAAGATCATTTCAGACCCCTCAACCGAGTAAGTTATTTTCACTTAAAGCTGGGGGGCTAGATGACGAGGATATGATAATCCTCATTTTATTATTCCATGATCATGTAATATGACGTCACATGGTATACCCCTTAATGACTATGGGAGGAGTAAGTTAGGTGGTCGTAAGCTCTTCTACGACCACCCCCTAGTTGTAAGCATTTCTACGACTATAGTGTAATCGTAAGTCCTGCTACGATTACGTCCTATCATAAGTCTTTCTACGACTAGTACCTAGTAGTAAGCTCTTTCTACAACTATCCCCTAATCGTAAGTTCTGCTACGATTAGCCCTGCTGCGACATCCTCACAATTAGCTGGGTCCACCCGTCAGAAGGCCCATTAACTAGTGAGTGCCTGAGCAGTCAAATTATGTAGTTATACCCGAAATAACTACAGATAATTCCCCACTATCTCTGATTGATAACCGTTGAACAGCGTGGGGGGTTACTACTCCGGTAATTACTCTCATTATTATGCAATAATGAGCTTAATTAGCCTGGAATGACAACTGCCCCAATAGTATAGTATAAATAGGTATCTTTTAGAGATAGTGAGGAGAGGCTTTTTTTTGGAAATACAGTTAGTAAGACCCTCTGCTGATTGTAATCCATATACCCAATACAAGATACACAGGAGTAGGGTTGTTATTCTCACTTGAGAAGGCCTGAACCTGTATAAAAATCTTCGTGTCTCTCTCGTCTGCGTGATCAATTGTGGAGACCCCCCGAATCAAACAATCTTTATGTAAGATCGGTTCTAAAACATCGACAGGGTGATTGCTAGGTCTTGATCCTAGACAGTAGTCTGTGCCAAGTCAATGGATTCTCGTTGGAGTTGTTTCTGTTCTGCTATCTTCTCTTTATTTAGTGTCAGCCCTGCGTGGCTTAATAAGTATAAACTCGACCATAAGGTTATAACCATTATTTATTAACCAAATTAGGCATTTATTTTTTTCTTCGTCTTGTGTGGAATGGTATTCATCTATGTTGATACTGTGTGCACTAGCGTGATCCTAGACTAGTGCATTATACACAGAGGGTTCATATTTTCATATTTGTGTCCCGATAGTCCCACATGTAATACCCCCGAATTTATTCTAGAAAAAGAAGTGTCCAACAGAGAATAATAGATTAAAAAGGGAGTTTTCTGCAATTATTCGGGAACCTGGGCCTCGGGCCTTGGCCTAGGAGACCCAAGAGGAGCCAGCCACTTAATGGGCCAAGGGGAGCCAGCCATTTAAAGGGCCAAGGGGGGATGTGCCCTTTTCCTCCAAACCCTAGTGCTACAGTACCACCACCGCCTGCTACAGTGCTTCGCCTCCCGCATTGCCATCTTCCAGCGCCATCGTTTCTTGCTTTGGTGGCTGACCGTGGAGGAAGGAGGGTAGAGAAAGGAGGAGAGGAAGAAGATCCTCTTCGTGGGTTTTTGTTTTTCATCTTCCTGCGATCCTTCAAGGGTAATGTTGGATTCCCCTCGCTGTTTAGGTTGAATTAGATGCGAATTCGATTACGTTTATTAGATCGGTTCCTTGCTGCAATTAGATCAATCCTGTCCAGTACCTTGCGCGACTATTTTCATGTGTTTAGATTACGAATTTGAAGATCTCATATCCTAGAGTTATGTGGGGTTCGTTCTTAGCTTTCAGTGGACACAAAGATCACTCAATTCTGAGTTATGGTTTAAAAGTTATGATGAATTCTTTGCTGCTGTCCCGAAAGTCTGACGAGAATTAACAGTCATTGTATCTATTAAAATATGACAAAGTTAGAGGCTGATTCAGAAGTGTTGCCCAAAACAATTTTTGTAGATAATCTCATTAGGTTTCAGTATTGATAAAAAACACTCTAATTGGATTTGTAGAATAAAATTTATGATCATTTCTTTACTACTGTCTTTTTCTGCTAGGCAGATTCTGCAATAGACTTTTATCTAATTGTTAGCCTAATATTTTGGCCGAATTAAAGACTTCACCCAACTAGTTTAATGTGGATATTTTCGTTATATTTCCATAAAATCTGATATCACTCCGTTTCGAGTCTCAGATCAAAAGTTATGCTTTGTTCAGTACCGTTGTCCAGTTTGTCGTCCTATTAGTCTGTCGGGTTAATTGGGTAGAACGACCATGTGAACCTTGGGTTGAGGTTGATGCGATTAAGCATTTCGAGTAGCGTACTATTCACATTGTTTCTTATTCAAGTAATTAATTTGTGTAGGAGGAGGGAATTCGAGATTAGTTGCTTCGTCCTTACCTCCTAACGCATCGCGGTTCGAAAGGCAAGTACAATTGAATTGTCTTGTTTGTTGCTTGTTCCACTTGATTGATGATTATGCAATGGGTAACTTCGGTATTTATTATTTCCATTTATATATGATATACCTTGATTCTTTGATACTATATTTACATTCAAAATATTCATTCGTTCCTTGTTTCATGTTCACCACGGAAGTGGGTAGTGAAGTCCCATCATTCCAACATGGACAAGTACCCTGTGAATCATGTTTGATGATTGTTGATTGTTTGAAGTTCATGTTTTCATTTCATTCTATGTTATATGAGTAGATTTCACTGATTCATATTCTCCTTTCATTTGTTAATCCATGCTTCATGATATGATGATTCCACATTCATATTCATTCATTCAAACTCATGTTCATGAATTAAGACCCATCATTCCAATATGGGTACCCACCATGCCAATGTGGGTAGATTTGAATCCCCGTATTTTGTGGAAATGCGAGCCTGAGTGAGCACCGACGGGTGTTCACTGGTTATACCGGTATAAGTAGCAGTGTAGTCCATTCATTTCATTCATTCATTCATATGGTTTCCGTCCTTCTACATACGAAATTATTCTATGATGTAATGTTCTTATTCATTCATTCCACCTTCGATTTCTATTCTATGATGTTATGTTCTTATTCATCTGATCTGCAATCGCATTCCATTCCATGAATGATATGTTCATATTCAACATGGTTCACTTTATTCTGTAGTACTTGCTGAGTCGTGAACTCATTCTTGCCGTGTTTATTTGTTTTAGGTAACCATTGAATACGGCATGCATGGGAGGGCTTAGTCACGTGGATCACATCATTCACTTCTCATTCTTTCTTTCACTTCACCTTGCTCACTATTAACCATATGAACTTGTTCTTTCTGATCATTCGTTAGGTATTGGATTGTAATAAATGGAGTATGTTATCCTTCTTTATGTTTATGATTGATTCAATAACTACATGTGATCCTTGATTAGATTATTGATAGACATATCTTAATTGACTTAATATACTTGGATATTTAGAGAATGTGAGTCGTCGATGAATTCAGATTAAATTCCTACATTTGTTCTATTAGATGTTGATCTTTATTCGAGATTAATTGTTTATTGTTTGAAATTATTCCGCATTGTTGTTATATGTTAGTCCTTTAGGTAACATCTCGACTTCTAAATAGTCAGGGTGTTACACCACACATCATTAATATCCTAGGGAGTGGCACCTCACTGTAGCACCATGAAATTTCATAAAAAATATATTATATATTGCATCGTTCTAGGGTTTGTGCAAGCTGCCGGCTGCCCCCATGGAATTGTGTGATTCCTTTCTTGATTTTTTTGCTTGTTCTTGATTGAATTGCAATGAGATCATCTCCACTTTGGTCATGGTCAAGTGGAGCTATCATAGCGTGTTGTTCAAAGATTGGTAGGTCGATGCTTTGGCATCGATTAGCCTTGTCGATTCATTGGGTTTCAGTGTGTATCCTAGATTCTAAGTCGTGAAGATCGGGCACCCCATATCATCTTGGCATCAGAGCTCTATTGACTCCTTAGAATCTTTATATTTGATTAGTAGATTGGTTTTAGAACTATTCGGTACTCTTTCATACTGTTCATCCGAAAATTCCACCAAAAAAACTAAATAGCATTTCCTATTTCAAACAGTTCATTAATTCCAAAAATTCCAAAAAACAAAGTAGATTGCATTTAATTTTGCCCTCTCCTATTACACCGAAAAATCCCTACAAAAAACTTTGTTCATCAAACCTTAGTTCCAATCTAAATTTTAGTGAGTTCGATAGGTTTTGATCAATTGGAAATCTTTGTTTTTAGTTATGTTCGTAATCCTTTGTGTAGCTTTAATCTTTGATTTCAATCTATTTAATTCGCTTGATTTCTTGTTTGGACTGAATTGGGGTTTCGGATTACTTTGAGAGGGGGAGAGGCTCGAGGTGTAGGATCTAACAGGGCATCTGGCTCGCTCGACATGCGTGCGTATGAAGGCAATGGTCAAGAAAGGGTGAGCAAGATGACACGCATGACGTGAAAGAAGCAAGATGACACTTCTCCCTCTGTTCGGCCGGCAGGTGGGATCAGGGGCCTTGTAACATCCCAATTTTGGGCTTGTGCTTCAAATGTAAGAAAATGAGTAGAAATTAAAACTTTTTCTTACATCATGTATTTCCTTTGTGTGCTTGACAATTCTTGTACAAGAATTATGGAAATACAAAGTCACAAGTCTGTTTATTCAAATCTTGATCCTTCAAAAACATTCTGGTTCCATCTTGTGTTAATCCCCTGGAAATAATTTTCCTAAGTTCCTGGGTTGCTGTGTAACCCCTCTGAAAAATTTCACAATTTTTAGAAATTGTTTGAATGAGATTGGAGGCAAGTCAACCCAACTTAAAATCTGGTCAATCTGTGAACCAGCACCTTGTTAAATTTTTGGAGGAAAATCCACAGCACCAAAACCTCTGAAAATTTTATGCAAGGTAAATCCTTTAGCTGGCAAACTCCTGTAAAAATTTCAGGATTTTTGAAGTTGTTTTGCTAGCTCAAACATTTCCCTAAAGTTCACCTCAATCAAAAACTCAAAAATTCAAACTCTGGTTCGAGCCTGACTTGTGTTCGAGTCCGACTCGGGCTCGGGCCACTCGACTCGACTCAGCCATCTAACCGCACCGGACCATCGTTTTAAGCCCCATCCATTTCCAACCATTGGATCATGATCCAACCGTTCAGTTTGTGGGTGTCATTCGGACTGTCCATCAGGGACCTTCAATCCTGGCCGTTCGATTTGAATCTTAGGGCTTAGGATCTTCTCTGTTGTTTTGAAAGCACTAGGGCTTTGTGATCTCAGCCGTCCGTGATGAATCCAACGGTCGACAAGCACCTAAGTATATCCTCCGTCGTCTTCTACCTCGCGCGCACTTCAACAGATGGGAGGTATGGCTCACCTCGTCGCGCGTTAACATCTCATTGGTAGGGACGATGGCGGTGTGGCGTGCTTCGGCTCAAAGCCGTGTCTCGCGCTGTTCCCGCCATCCCTAGCCCTGTCACGGTCCTGAGTCGCCATAGCTCATCCCGGGCCCCCCTTTCCCTTGTGCCGTTGCTCACTGACCCCTTAATGCCCCCGAGGACCACCTTTGGACCTCTTCTCCTCACTAACACCTCCAGCTCATTTGTGTTGTGATTGAGTCCAACCACAGCGGGCACTCCTCTCCGCAATTGATGCCTTGAGAGCTCCTTCGGTGTTTGGGTGCTCCAGTGGTTCTAACCCGAATATTTTCCTATCTCTTGGAGCCCTCGTGCCTCCGATCGATTCCCCTAACTTGATTTTGGTTTCCCTTCACAGGAACTCCTCAATTTCAAGTTTGGAATCTTGGCGGCAGAGAGAGGATTTCATCGTCTCCAACTCCGGTGAGTATCTCCGTCCTTATACCTTGGTCCTGATCCACCTTTGGACCATCACTATCCTATCCTCATCATTCTGTTTATCTCTGGCAGCCCCGAGCACCTTGTCGGTATCGTCTTCTCCGCCTCCGGCAAACTGCTCCGCCGATAGTTTTTCTCCGACCTCCTCTAAACCTCCTCGGTGTCCTGGTGAGTTCGCTTTGTCCCCTTAGTGCTTAAGGACCAGCTAGTTTAGCTCAGGATGAAGCTTTTCGCTGTTTTCGGATTTTACCGAAAACCACCCTCCGCTCCTCTCCGGCTCGCCGGCGTTCTAAGCCAGCTCCGCCGTTGAGAATGCCTCCGCTAGGTTCGCAATAGTATTAGCTTCGTTTTGGTGGCCTTGGTCCCCGCCGCCGTGGTCTTGGTCGTCGGCGACGTGCCGGCAATCTCAGCGCGGTGCTCTGTACTTTGTCGGATGTTCGACAAGTCCTCGGACCTCCTCGGGTTGTTCTTGGCCGTCGATGACTTCCCCGGGTTTAGATCTAGGCTTTAGATTCATTTCTGGGAAAACTCTAGTCTCAGGACCTCCCCATCGTTGGATCTTAGCCGTTTAAGACCACCCCTAGTTAGATCTGTACCGTAGAAGGGTTTCCCGTGTAGTTTCTTAGTCCCAAGACCTCCTGGAGCAATCTCGGCCGTTAAAGACCTCCTAGGATTAGCGCTAAGCCGTTAGATCCTGGTCTGCGAAAACCCTTAGTGCCAGGACCTCCCCTTGGGTTGATCCTAACCGTTTAGGACCACCCCGGTGCAATCCTAGCCGCTAGGACCACCCCTGCGCAAAAGGACCTTCTCTGGGTCATTTTGCCAGAACCACCCCCTGGACCTCCACCGAGGTCCTCTTTGTAAAAAGACCTCCCCTTGGTCATTTTGCAAAGACCACCCTCGGGGTCCTCTTTGTAAAAAGCCACCCCTGGCCTTTTACAAAGAAAACCCCCGCTCGGACCTCTTAGGCTCAATCCTGACCGTTCACGACCTCCCCAGTTTAGATCTGAGCGTTAGACCTCATTTTGTAAAATCTTAGCGCCGGACCTCCCTCCGCGTCGACCGGGACCGCCCAGACCTCCTAGGTCTAATCCAGAGCCGTCCAGATCTCCTCCGATTAAAACCCTATCGCTTAGGACCTCCCCGAGAAGATCTTGGCCATCCAAGACCTCCTCTTGTCAATCCTAGCCGATCAAGACCTCCCTCTAGAGATCTTGACCGTCTAGGACCTCCTCCTTTAGATCCGTAGCGTTCGGACCTCCTCCTCTGGTCTAAACCGTTAGATTTAGATCTAACGGGCTAGACCTCCTTCCTCAGATTTAAAGCCTTAGGACCTCCCCTAGTGCTCGGGACCGCCAGATCTCGATCTGACGGTCACAACCTCTGTTAGGCGCTAGGACCTCCATTGCGTGCGCTGTGCATGCACTGGTCGTGATCGTTGGATCCGATCTCAGCGGTCCGCACCTCCCCAAGGGGAGGAGGTCTTGTGTGCGCTGTGCTCGAGGCTCGTAGCCGCCGGATCTTGATCTAACGCCCACGACCTCTCCTTTCCTTCGCTTTGTTTGGACCTCCGAGAGCTCAAATGTTCTAAGTCTTTTATGTTTCAAAAGTTCAAAAGTGCATAACTTTGTCATTTTAACTCCTTTTTGAATGATTCCAGTTGTTGTAGCTTTGTTATAGTATGAACTTTAATCTGAGAATGAAATTAGGCCCTGTCATATAGCAGAAAATGATTTAACTACATAATCTTGTTTAGTGAAAAATGATGTCTAGAAATTCATGGAAAATTTGTAAAATGCATAACTTATTCTCTGTAATTCCAAACTGAGCAAACTCAACTTGGTAAAAATTGTCTATAGACATGCTTTAATATGAACTAGGCTTTGTCTTTATTCATGTTCCTGAAAAATGATATATACTAGTTTTAGAACTTAGAAAAATCATAACTAATTCATTATAACTCCAAATTGTGCAAACTCAGTTTTGTTGTTGTTAGGATAACCATATCTACCTACCATAAAAATTTCAAGTTCCAGATCTTTCTAGAAATTTTCGCCATGAACAGTATCTCTAATTAATTTAATTATGAATTGTTTAGGCTGAGAGAACTTAGATTAGCCATAACTTTTTCATGTTAAGTCCAATTGGAGTGATTCTTGTTTCTAAAATTGTCTAAAATCAACCTCTAGCTGCTGTAAAAATTTCGTTGGATTTGGATGTTCTTTGCTGTTGAGTTCCTTTTGGTGTTCTTCGTTCTTATCGGTTTTTATCGCCTTTTCGCGTTAGGTTCCGAAGAATTTATTGAACCTGAGCACTCCCCTCTGCAGCAAGAACAAATCCAGCAAGGCAAGCAGTTTGATCATGTTAATCCTAGTATTTTAAGTATTTATGTTGATTACAACTTCTATGTATGCATTGCTACTTTGTGTTAAACTATTGTCGTTAGTTGGCCTAGTAGATGCATTTCCTTAGCAAATGATTATCCTCTACTACCATGAGCCTAGGTTATTGCTGTGATTAGAGTTCGTGGATGAGCTCTTGTCACTTAGTAGCTACTTAATTAATTGCTTAGCCATGCTTAGCTTCCGGTAGAAATGGGCGGTTATCGACTTGTCGATAACCTTGATCACATAAAACTTATTATGATTATGATTTCCACCTTGTGCCATGTCTATTTATAAAAACTAAAACTGAAAACAAAATGATTTAGACTTGAGCACAATGGTATGTTAGTGTGCTTCTGGGTGTGACTGGAATGGTGCCCGGGTCATTAAGGACCGAGTTACTTGCGCCACCGTACTGAGCATTTTTGCGTGCTAACCACACTAGAGGGTATGGGACCTCTCTTGACTTAGTACTTTGGCGTGTATTGGCTTCGGGTCGCAGGGAGTCGCAGGAGGGATGGAGGTGGGAGCATTGTAGTGTCCGAAAGGCTTCCCCCCCGTAACGGGTGGTTGTTTTTCGGCTTGCAATGTAAGCGTATGGGTTTCTATCCATACGAGCGGCTCGGGGTTAATACACAATATTGGAAAACGTCTCGTAGGACTTAGCCGTGCAGGCATACCTTCGGAAGTGTGCTTTTGTGGCTTAAAGGTGGTCTGAAGTGTGGGTACATTGGTACACCTGCGTGGTTAAAACTATTCGAATAGCCTCGTCTAGGTTATGGACACGCTCGGATACGCCAGTGAGAACTAGACTACAACCTTTTAATTAAAACTTGATGGGTAGTACGAATCGGGGATTCGTGCTATGTTGTGGTGACTATTGGGATAGTCACTTCCAGGTGGTTACCTGTATGTATCTTTATTACGCTTTTATGTTGACAACAAAATAGATTTGCAAACCTGCTTTTAAATGTACTACATTATTGCAAATAAAGTTGGCTTTATGCAAAATGAGACATACAACCTCCACCTAAATAAGCTTGCATGTAGTTTATGAATAGGTCTGCTATTCCACACGTCAGTCTTGCGAGTACCTTGTGTACTCAGTTATCTTGCTTAAATGTAATTGTTGCAGAGGAAGAAGGTGAGCTTGAGGGGCCTCACTTCTGTGAGTTGTGCTGTGGTAGCTTGCGAGGCGTCTAGCTGGCGGCCCGGTCGGTTGCCTTGTGGGTGTGTGGCTAACCGGTCGACTTTTGTTCTAGCCATCTTATGGCACCTTTTGCTTCCGCTGTCTTTCTTGTTTATTGTTCTATTTGGCCGGTCGGCTCTTTTGTAATAACTTTACTTTATGTATGTCGTTGTTGAACTTAGTGATGTATGTTGTATGGAAATGATGTGTAATTTTGTGATGATGTGCATATGCTGCAATTCTGGGAAGCATATGTCCATCGAGGCTTAGAATGTTTAATTAGTAACGCTAGAACCATTTGGAGGTTAAGTGTTACTAGTTAAATATTCCGGGTCCTCACAGGCCTGCTCACTAGCAAGCATGTGTGAGAGAGGGAGCGGCAGTTGGGCTGGTGGCCACATGTAATACCCCGTTTATTTAAAGACAATATAGGGAGGTCGCGAGATTTCATATTTGCCTCGCCAAGAAATGAGAAAGAATATGTCATCAATTTGCAACATGATTGTCGTGACTGAAACGGTTTTAAATGAAAAACCTCATAACTATAAAGTTATAAATCTTTTCTCATAGTCCAATTTAGAGTCATCAGTGACCTAATTTGGAGTTCCGACATGTGATATATGAGGCCCACAAGTTAGGCTGCACAGAGAATCAGAGTCCGCAACTGAATCAACTTCCAAAGCAAATTTGGCTGCGAAGACAGCATTTTAAGAAAAGCTTCACAAATATAAAGTTGAAGTACATTGAATTACCTAAATGGTAAAAAAAATCATCACTGAATTCTGAGTTCGGGAGAGAAAGTTATGGCCTCCGAAATGTTCACTACACAAAAGAAAAGTGGAAAATCAACTCGAATTCAAAGTCTATCCCGAATCAAATTCAATGTCGGTTGTTTCCAACCCTACCACGTCCAAGCCATGACCCTCCATTCCCTTGGGATTTAAATAGGACCACAGGGGTGCCAATGTTGCGCTCCCAAAACCCTGGCCACCACTCCTCCCTGTTGTGCGCCCCTCCCTAGCTGAGTTCCTCCCCCGCTGCAACTACTGGTGGTGGTGGTGGATTGCTGTGAGTTCGCAAGGGAGAACACAAGTAAGAAGAAGGGAAGGGAAGGAAGGAGAGAAGATCAAGGGCTTCGCGAGCATTATCGATTTTTTTAGGGGTAATGATATGGTAGCCTTTAGTTGGTCCTAGATTTATCATTGTTCAATTTGTAGATTGTTTGGTTAATGGAAGGTTAGTTTTCCGCATACCCTAGTCCGTCGAGTTTCGACACAGAACATTGCGGGGGCAATTAGAGGTATTTAGGCTTAGATTCATAGCTTTGTCCAATTAGAAAAGATGTAAAGAATTTTGTTAGCTTTCTAAGAAGGTCTAGATTACTGGATTTGGAGTTGCGAGCAAAAAGTTATGGCATTTTACTTGGTAAGGGATAGCGCACTTAGAACAATTGCATACACTCAAACACTTGATTCATTTGTCATGAGAAATCTTTACTATATTGTGATGGAATATCTTTTAGGACATGATAGATATTGAATAATTCTAAATGATTGATTAGAACTTGTTTATTTATTCAAGAGACCCTATTTGATTGGTTTTGCTTAATTCTTGGACTATTATTTTGCTATGCTATCTAGAGTTTAAATAACCTATGCTTACCATGTCGTTATTCATATGTTATTGTGACCTGTGGATGGGTTTTAATATTAAATTGCTTGCTGAAATTTATTGTTAATTAATGTTAAAATTAATAGTTAGTATAGTTTAGTGGCATTCCGGGCTCAGTGTTGGGCCGAGGTGCTATGTCGAACCCAGGAGCGAAGGATCCTGAATTCTCTGTGTTCATACACTAGTCCAGGATTTCTAGTGTACACAGTCAAACAAAAGTGATAGCACAAACATATCTCACATTTATTATTGATAACTCAGAGTTTATTACAAAAGGGGCCTGAGGCCAAATAAATCAATAACACAGTGGAAAGCAAAATAGTAGTAGTCCACACGACTTGCCTCAGGCAATCGTCTGGGGGCGTAGGCCTAGTCGTCAAGATCCTCACCATCCTGATAGAGGTCTTCTCCTGAATAAACATTATTCAGCAAGAGTAAGCATAACTTTCGTGCCATACAAAGCTTCAAATGGAGCCATCTGTAGACTGGCTTGGTAGCTATTATTGTACGAGAACTCTGCATATGGCAGATCCTTGTCCCAACCTTTTCCGAAGTCTATGGCACAGGCTCGAAGTATATCTTCAAGAACTTGGTTGGTGTGTTCTGTTTGTCTATCTGTCTGGGGATGATATGCCGTGCTGAAGTTGAGTCTAGTTCCCAAGGCTTCATGCAGGCTTTTCCAGAACCGAGAGGTGAACTGAGAACCTCTGTCGGACACAATCTTCTTGGGTACTCCGTGTAGGCAGACGATCTTGGCTATGTACAATTCTGCTAACTTGCTGCTCCGGTAGGTGGTCTTGATAGGAATAAAGTGAGCTACTTTAGTTAACCGGTCAATTACCACCCAGATGGAGTCATATCCCGATTAAGTCCTAGGGAGTCCGGTGATGAAATCCACCAACTTCTTCCCACTTCCACTCGGGAATTAGTAATGGTTGCAACAAACCAGCGGGTCTTTGGTGCTCTGCCTTGACTCTCTGACAGACATCACAACAAGCAACGAAATCAGCAATTTCGCGCTTCATGCTGACCCACCAATATTTTTCTTTTAGGTCCTGATACATTTTGGTGCTCCTAGGATGAATAGAGTATGGTGATTCATGAGCTTCTTTCAAAATCGACTCTTTTATCTCCTGCTGGTTGGGTACACAGATGCGGTCTCCAAACAACACTGTTCCTTGCTCGTCCTCAGAAAAATCTGGGGCTTTGCCTCTTCTCATATTCTTTTTAATTTCTTTGATGTCTTCATCTTCTAATTGTTTTGTTCTGATCTGAGTTTGAAGAGTCGGTTGCACTTCCAGAGCATTCACACAACCTTGGTTGACAATCTCTAGGTTCGTGTGCTTGATTCTTCAGACAAAGATCGGCTGATTTTTGTACCATGATGGTGTTGCAATACGCCTTTCTACTCAGGGCATCTGCCACCATGTTGGCCTTGCCTGGATGATAATGAATTCCGAGGTCGTAATCCTTTATTAACTCCAACCATCTTCTTTGTCGGAGATTGAGTTCAGACTGAGTGAATATGTATTTCAGACTCTTATGATCCGTGAAAATCTCACAGCGATTACCAATCAGATAATGCCGCCAGATCTTCAGAGCGTGCACAATTGCCGCTAACTCAAGATCATGAGTCGGATAATTCCCTTCGTGTGGCCTCAACTGCCGGGACGCATAAGCTACGACCTTGCCTTCATGCATCAGTACGCATCCGAGGCCTTGACGGGATGTGTCACAGAATATCTCAAAACCCTTACGGATGTCCGGTAGAATTAACACCAGTGCTGAGACTAGCCTCTTTTTCAGCTCCTGGAAACTTTCTTCACAGGCGCTTGACCATTCAAACTTCTTTTCTTTCTTCAGAAGTTGAGTCATGGGTCTTGCAAGTTTAGAGAAACCTTCGATGAACCTGCGGTAGTAGCCCGCTAGTCCAAGGAAACTTCTCACTTGGTGGATCGATCCGGTTGCTTCGGTCCATTCGCCTCAACTTTGGCGTAGTCTACTGCAATTCCTCCCGTGGATACAATATGTCCAAGGAATGCCACTTAACTTAGCCAGAATTCACTCTTGCTGAATTTGGCATAAAGTGTAACACCCCAGCCCGACATGAGCCTGGAATGCTACTAAACAAAACCCTAATAATTCTAATCAAGGCAACTTTAGTAAATTTCGGCAAAACCTCCCCTGTAAAATTAATTACACGGAGGTTCCAACATACAGATAATTCATAAATTAACTAAACTATCATCCAGACACATCAAAAGATAATCAAAGACATGCTAAGTATCTAGCAATCCAATGAAGTATAAAGTTCCACTACTCATCATTATTATACTTAAACCCCGCAAGAGACAAGACATAATGAACCTTTGAGTATCTTGCCCAATTACTAAAAACAATTACGATCCGAATATCATTCAACTTTATTTAGTTTATGTGGCATGTGTGTGACTAGCGACTACTTCCCCATGCATGTCGTTCTTGGCTTAGGTACCTAAAACAACAATAAAAGCAAGAGTAAGTCCACAGACTCAGCAAGTACATAAAAACTATAACATCAACATACATGTAAAGGAGATCAACAATAGAACATCTCATATGCAAATGCAATGCTCAAGGAACCTTTATCTTTAACTTTCGTGTGCATTACATCGTAATGCAGAGTGCACGCAACCGCCGCCGCCATACCCATGCCTGCGGCGCACACACAGGACCAATTGCCCGTTACTCGCAAAGTAACGGGGACCTCAAGCCCACGCTCCACGAGTGAGGGGATCTCGGGCCCGTCACATTCATGACGGGGATCTCAAAGGGAAACATGCTTGGTCACCGCGTGACCAAGACTCGATATGCTCTCAATATGCAAATGCTCATCTCTCATTCATCATCAATCTTACCAAAAGACAACAACATTGAACCACAGTAGAGCATAAGCATAATTTGAACCATCACCATACTTAAACATTCATCAAGTAAGTCATCTCGCTATGCAACCATATATCAAATAGCACACAAACATAGCCAATCAATCACACCCATTTAACAACAATGCACTTGCCTCAACCGTGCGAACGAGGAGGTTGGGGATACGGTGCTGCTCCCGGAATCAAACCCACACCCTTGAAGAATCGCAGGAAGATGATGAACAGGCCTCGAAGAAGGTGATCCTCCTTCTCCTCTCTTCCTTCTCTTCTCCCTTTCCTTCTCACTTCTTTGGTCAACAAGAATAATGATGGAGGCAAGGGGCGCCATGGGGAGGAGGCACCATGGTGGTGCTACGATGATGGCATGCATCGTAGCACGCACGCTACAATAGAAAAATTAGGGTTTTCCCTTCTTTTAATAGTGGCTAGCCCTCATGGGCCTCTTGGGCTAAGGCACGAGGCCCAAGCTATCCCAATTATGCTAAAAACCCCCTCTCTAACTGCTAATTAAACTATTCTCTATTTGATCCTACTCTTAATTCGAATATTCTCTTCGAATTAATTTGGAGTATTACATTCTACCCCTTAAACTGAATTCGACCCAATTCAAACCACATTTACGAAAGAGATGATCACACTAAAACTTATTAACATTGCCACGAACCCGCCGTGAATAACTCCGGATATTGCTCACGCATGCGAGACTCACATTCCCAGTGGCCTCTCTCGGTCTCATGCGATAAAAATACCTTGACGACTTACGTGTTACGCGCCTACTACTTGCCCCAACCTTTCAAGAGTCACTCGACGGACACGTCTCGAAGGCACGGTCTTACTTGTGGGTCAACTGTTCTAAGGAAGCTTTACCCTCCAGATTTCTCCAATACTCCCTCGACAATAGGTCATACAAAACATTCCGTGCTACACGCCAGGACTCCAAATCGTCCTAGTGATACGCTATCTCCCAAATCTCCGCAACTTTCAGAAACAACCAATGTATTTTGGGCCAATATTCCCTTTGGCACCAAACCACAAAACCTGTGCATAACACATAGAACTCTTGTTCCTTGTATCATTCGATCTCTTCACTTTGACAATGAGCACCTCCTTTAACCCGGGAGGCACAACAGAACTTGTTTTAAAACAAATTATTTTAAAAACAGAACCCAGCTGAAAATAAAAGGGTATCACCGCAACACGCATTACCAAGTCCTTACTAAAAGAGTTAAATCCAAAAACCAAAAGATTCGTCATGAAACTCTTCCACTTTCCAAGTAGGCAGTTTGCCAATGATTACCACAAAAGCCAAAGGCAAAATCACATGTATGCCCAATACAACCATTTACTTTCTTTGTCTTAACCGAAAAGAACCACGCATACCGAAAAGAAACAACTCCATTTATAATTTGGCATCTGGCTTAGGGACAAGCTCAAATAAAAACTAAGAGAATAATTCATCATTCGAGAATACAACCTTTTTCTCAAACTTTCTTTAAGAATTTAACTTTCTCTTAAACCATGAGATTCCAAATCATCGCATAACACACTAAATTATTTCATTAATTTGACCATCTCAAAGCTATGCTCAAACTGTACGCAAGATCCACACCTATGTCGAGATACTCTTTCAATTCATAATAACATACTTTGATCAACTTCTCTACTAAAGGAATTACTTTGACAAATAATTCCAAACACACCTCAATATATCTTTTCTCCACAATCACGTCACCTTCATATTTTATGGATAATCAATGTGAAACTCACCACATTCACACTCATCTACTTTACCCAAAGTATTCTATCAAAGATCAACACACTATTTAAAATTCGATTCTGTTCATCCTCCTCTACACATAGTATTGGGTCTCCAAGGTCCTGACATAACATGCAAAGCCCCAAATGTAACCTCCGACTCTTACCTTGAATTTCTAGTATAATTGATAGGAAGTCCTCAAATTCGTTTACTAAAATTTCACATGACTCAACAATAACCTCGATTATTAATATCAACATTCCTCGCTAAATAAATACCACCTAAAGCGATTCATTTCACCAACCTTAGACCTTCTCTAACCCATATCAATCAAATTCAGCTACACGCCACCATATACTCATTCACCATATTTTAACTAATTGATCAAGATTCAAACGCATCAATCACTAACATCAATAAAAATATTCTTGACCACGCTATCTTTAGAGATAATCTAACTCCCATAGGGTTAATCATGAGGCCAAGTCATACTTGACAATATCTCAACAATCTCGCTATCCCATTAATTAACACGACTAATAGATTTCTCTACTCGCTACTCTCATTAACTTCACCATCAAAACTCTTCTACACAATATTACTAAGTATCCAATTGCGACCTTTGTAATAATTTGTCAAGAGTCCATACTTTCGTTAACTCCAACATTCCAACATAGACAAAGGTTATTGGATCATAACTCGCCATAGGTTCCACTAGTTGTAACACTAATCAATTTTATTTCATCGCCAAAACATTCCAACGAATCCTCTCCAGGTGTTAAAGGTCAAAACCAATCCACTGTCTACTGCTCTTCAAATAGATTGGTTCCCAAAATTTCACCACTATCATATACTTGTCCACCACCAACCAGTCGTCAAATTACACTTTTGAAAACTCGACAACACAAGTTGGTTAATTCCTTTCTCAAAAAGGAAGAGACAAACTAATACAAGTTTCAACACACAAGAAAACATTGCCCCTCCGAGTGAGCACGAGACCAAGAGAAACAGTCAAAGGAAAAGACCTCTAAAAACAAAATTACAAGTCTGCTGATGAGGGCACATGTCCCACAAGAAGGAACTTTCAACCTCCAAGAATCAAAATAAAATACTACTATGGAAAACCCAAGAAACTCTTAAGTTGTAACAACAGGAATGTTACAAATTACCAAACTTAACTCCAACCTTCAATACTTATGGTACATATTTTCCATTAACAAAGAAAGCAATTTTCTTTGATTACAACATTACTTGCCAACACAAACCAGAAATGCCCTTTAAAATCAAATCATATTAACCACTTAGGAACCAATCAGAACCTTTTCAAACGTCACATTGCTCAATTAATTCCATCTACTACCTAAATCATGAACTCTCAAGAGTCCACGAATACAAACTCCAAACATTTCATTTGACTGATATTACGAAAGACAATTAACTTACTTTCTCTCTAGAAGAATCATCACCACTACGACGAGTCAGAATCTCTTGTGGACAATCTTACTAACATCAAGAATAATCTACCCTTAACAAGAGTCGTTATCGTTAACTCTTCCTTTTATTAAGCCTCCAAAGGCTTACCAAACTGTTAGATGCCTCTTTATCATCTCATCCTCAATTGAGGGTATACCAAATTCTTACAACCTCACTACAAAAACCATTGTATTTTAGAGGGTACCGACTACACAATGTAAAAAGTTATTCCACGACCCTTCCATCAAAGACATACTATTATCCGATAATTCTACCATCACGTAAACATTGTTCATCCATTAAATCCCATCGGTTTATCTCTTAGTGATGCTCAACACCAACCTTTAATAGACAACACTGCACCTAGCAATTACATATAATCGCTAAGTATCCACCAAAGATTACTCCAAGATTAATATCCACTAAGACAATAATCTAACTCCTTTTGAACTTAACCATCCCAAACAGTTAGATTAATCCATTGAGATTCGCTAATCCAATTTACCAAAGAAGTTTACCAAATGTATCACTCTTAATGATCAACTCAATTCATCAATGTTCCACACTTTTTATTAACTTTATTGATTACAAATTGGTATAGCCATACTCTTAATCACGGCTCATCAAAAACTACTACAAGACACTTTCAAATTTATCAACTTTCCTTTCAAGGATCTTAGTTATGATCAATCATGCACACACTGCAGACCTAACGTGATAACCCATATCATATCTATTAATTTCTTTGATTATAACTTCTCACTTAACCAAGACAAAACATCGCTAAAGGGTTTAACATCTTTTCCCATAAAAAAGAACCATTAATCTTCAACACTCAAAATACCCAAGAGAGATACATTGGGTCAAAGCCTTCTGCACTAAAGGACTTGCAAAAGGAAACATTCATTATCCAAAAACTTCAAGCGAATAAATAGGTTAAGTTTTCCAATAGGAAAGACAAAGCTCCAATACAAAGGTCAATCTTGACAATTAGCAAAGTTCACCAATCGCGAGAATAACTCAACGGTTGGAAAAATAATAATTGATTTACGGACAAATTAAGCCAATGGAAACACACCAATATTTTTCAAAGCAATCCATCAATCACAATGAACTAAGAACCCAAGAGAAACTCATCAATCACAACCGGATAAGAGTTGACCAAATTCAATTTCAAGGAAGAGAACAACTCTTCTAAATATAAATACTTGCTATCAACGCTCAGATCACGCTCCGGTGTGGACACTTCGCTAATCCTATACCACAAATGGTGGTGTAACTCGTATAGCCCAGACCACAACCACTACCTCCACCTCTCAACATGGGTTATCCCCACACATATAACCTTACCATTATAATATAGATATATTAGTTCAACTCACAACAGATTCTTCAATACAACATACTAAGCGTAAATGCAATGCAAAACCCAACCCACCTCATGCACAAGTGTGTCAATTTAATATTTCAACTACCACGCCTAAAGCCCGCTCGATACTAATCAGTAACACCCCACCCGACATGAGCCTGGAATGCTACTAAACAAAACCCTAATAATTCTAATCAAGGCAACTTTAGTAAATTTCAGCAGAACCTCCCCTGTAAAATTAATTACACGGAGGTTCCAACATACAGATAATTCATAAATTAACTAAACTATCATCCAGACACATCAAAAGATAATCAAAGACATGCTAAGTATCTAGCAATCCAATGAAGTATAAAGTTCCACTACTCATCATTATTATACTTAAACCCCTGCAAGAGACAAGACATAATGAACCTTTGAGTATCTTGCCCAATTACTAAAAACAATTACGATCTGAATATCATTCAACTTTATTTAGTTCATGTGGCATGTGTGTGACTAGCAGACTACTTCCCCCCATGCATGTCGTTCTTGGCTCAGGTACCTAAAACAACAATAAAAGCAAGAGTGAGTCCACAGACTCAGCAAGTACATAAAAAAACTATAACATCAACATACATGTAAAGGAGATCAACAATAGAACATCTCATATGCAAATGCAATGCTCAAGGAACCTTTATCTTTAACTTTCTGTGTGCATTACACTGGTAATGCAGAGTACGCAACCGTCGCCGCATACCCATGCACGTGCGGCGCACGCACGAGGACCAATTGCGTTACTCGCAAGTAACGGGACCTCGCCCACGCTCCACGAGTGAGGATCTCGGCCCGTCACATTCATGACGGGATCTCAAGGAAACATGCTTGGTCACGCGTGACCAAGCCTCGATATGCTCTCAATATGCAAATGCTCATCTCTCATTCATCATCAATCTTACCAAAAGACAACAACATTGAACCACAGAGAGCATAAGCATAATTTGAACCATCACCATACTTAAACATTCATCAAGTAAGCCATCTCGCTATGCAACCATATATCAAATAGCACACAAACATAGCCAATCAATCACACCCATTTAACAACAATGCACTTGCCTCAACCGTGCGAACGAGGAGGTTGGGGATACTGTCTTGCTCAGGAATCAAACCCACACCCTTGAAGAATCGCGGAAGATGATGAGCAGGCCTCAAGAAGGTGATCCTCCTTCTCCTCTCTTCCTTCTCTTCTCCTTTCCTTCTCACTTCTTTGGTCGGCAACAGCGAATGATGGAGGCAAGGGCTGCCATGGGGAGGAGGCACCATGGTGGTGCTACAGTTGACGGCGTGCACTGTAGCACGCACGCTTCAATAGAAAAATTAGGTTTTCCTTCTTTAATAGTGGCTAGCCCCTCATGGGCCTCTTGGGCTAAGGCCTGAGGCCCAAGTTATCCCAATTATGCTAAAAACCCCCTCTCTAACTGCTAATTAAACTATTCTCTATTTGATCCTACTCTTAATTCGAATATTCTCTTCTGAATTAATTTGGAGTATTACATAAAGCTGGTGCTCTCTGAGTTTGTCCAGGATCAGCCTGAGATTCCTCTCATGCTCTTCTTCATCCTTTGAGTAGATGAGAATGTCATCGATGAAAACAACCACAAACTTATCCAAGAATTCTATGAACACTTTGTTCATCATATTCATGAAGTAAGCAAGAGCGTTCGTCAAACCGAAGGACATTACTGTAAACTCGTACAGTCCATATCTTGTAGTGAACGTGTTTTTCGGGATATCTTTCGGTCTGATCTTTAGTTGGTGATAATCGAATCTCAGATCAATCTTTAAGAAGACACTTGCTCCCTTCAGATGATCAAACAGATCATCAATCCTGGGCAACGGGTATTTGTTCTTGATTGTCACCTCGTTGAGTGATCTGTAATCAACGCACATTCTCATACTATTGTCTTTCTTCTTGACAAATAGTACTGGTGCTCCCCAAGGTGAAGAGTTGGGTCGAATGTACCATTTGCTTCGCAATTCTTCAATTTGCTTCTTCAACTCTGCTAACTTGGGAGTGCCAGACTATCAAGTCGGCTAGGAAAGATACTCCGGATATCTCAAGGGTAAGATTTGGGCATAGAGAACTGGTTCTCATTTCCGAGCCCGAGGAATGGATTATCATGGGAGTAGCTAAGGAGGATATAGGTAACCCATATTTTCCCACAAACTTATTTGACATGAAAGAATGCGAAGCTCCAAAATTGAATAGGGCAGATGCTGGTATTGAATTAACAAGGAACGTATCGAGGACCACATCTGGTGCTGCCTAAGCTTCCTCTGCAGTGACATGGTTCACCCGACCCTTGGTGAACTGGCCTGCTGGCCTTGTGGTGCCGCCGATGGCTGGAACTCCTGAGGTTGGCTTGGCTGGAGTCACACCTTGCTGCTTCTTCGGGCATTTGTTGACATAATGCCCCGTCTCGTTACAGTGGAAGCAAGTAACTCCCGAAGCCGAGGAAGTGGAGTGCTTCTGCTGAAACTGCCCTCTAGACGAGGTGTTGCGGAAGCTGGAGGTGTTGGAGCGCTGTGGTGGTGCTGGATTTCTGGACGTGGAAGATTGGAACTTCCCACCTTGCGGTGGCTGTGGTGTGGTGAAGCGAGGCTTGGGAAGACCTCCTGCGTTGAACCTCTGAGCGGCCATCCTTCGCTTGCGGTTCTCCATCTCCAAGTACTTGGCCTCCTGCCTGATTGCCTTGTCCACCAACTGCTGGAAGTCGGTGAAGTTCTGGGAGATCAGTTGGACTTAGATGTCATCGTTTAGCCCTTCCAGAAACCTCTCCTATCGATCCTCATCCCTGGTTACGTCGGCTGGGGCGTAGCGGGCAAGTTGGTTGAATCGGTATAGATATTCATTCATCGTGCAGTTGCCCTGTCGGAGTGCATGGAACTCCTTCTTCTTCAACGTCATCATTCCCGCCGGGATGTGTGCATGGCGGAAGGCTCGCACAAAGTCAGCCCATGTAAGGGATTGAGCATCATTATGGGCGATGTAGTAATTATCCCACCATTCCGATGCGGGACCGTTATGTTGGTGAGAGGCGAACAGGACCCTCTCACGATCGGTGCACTGTGTGATGTCCAGCTTCTTCCCAATGGCCCGAAGCCAGTCATCGGCGTCCTTGGTTCCGTACTGCTCGAAAAAGTCGACGGATGCATCCTCATGAACTCGGACATGGTAATCCTTTGGTTGTGCGGGGGCGGAGCCTGAGCTGCTACTGCTACGATGGCGGCTTGAGCATTCTAAGCATTGTGCAGGGATTGGGTGAGAAGGTCGGTCAGATGAGTTTGATTCGCCATCATCTGGCGCCGGTCGGGTCCTTTTGCCGGTGGTGGTGGTGGTGGTGGCTGCGGAACGTGATTATCCTGATAATCCGCCTGATCATTCCCTTGGCCGTTGGCACTGCCGCTGCCTGTCTTGTGGGTATTCACCATCTGCTGGATCCTCCAAGGATTTAGAAAAGATAGCAAGAAATTCTAAGGGGGATAAATCTAAAATAGCCCAAGAACCAATAAACACACAACAAAGAACCAACTTTTCAAAATAGTTATTTTATTCATTTATTTTATTAATTGATTATGGCTATCACAAGGGTAATTGATAGCTCATAATTCATGACTAAAGTACGGACTAAAAGAGGACAGCTATGGGGTACTGGGGGTGTAGTCTATCTCATTAGAGCTGGCCTCGCCTGCCTTGTAGCTAGCCAACTCTTCTTCTACTGCTTTCAGCCTTGCTTCCGCATACTCCAAGCTATCCTGGGCGGTACGCAAGTCCTCCAAGGTGTTCCCGTAGGCATAGTCCAATGCCTTCGTCAGGTCCACCTGATGCGTTAGCTCGGGAGAATCCTCTTCTCTGGTGGAGCGGAAGGTGCTGTCGAGTCTGGTCGAAAGATGCATCGGGTAATAATGGAACCCGGTGCCATTGAGGTAGCGATCGTAGGTGTGGCGGAGACGACGGACTGCCTCTCTTGCTGCATCCTGGATACCATCAGCGAAGGTGTCGCGTCTGATCGGAGCGTGAAAGATGTGGAAGACTGTGTTTGGCGAGAGGTCAGAGTAGATCAGCACTTCCACCCTCCAAAGACGTCGCTATCCTACTTTGTACTTATAGCCTTGGAACGTCGGCCTCTTCTTGTACTCCAGATGTTGCATCATCTCCCAAAGAAGCTCGGCCCAGTGTCCCGCAAGAACTTCGTGTGAGGTAACATCCGGTATCTCAGCCATCTACAATTTTTGAGAAAGAGATGAATCAGTAACCATTTTAAAGAGAAGGGTTGAGAGAGGACTCTGGATAGACTCAAAATAGTTTTAGTTTTTAAAAATAGGTCCTTAAGGAATTTCTAAGGCTACGACCTACAGTCGATATGGCTCTGATACAACTTTTGTCGAACCTGGGAGCGAAGGATCCTGAATTCTCTGTCTTCATACACTAGTCCAGGATTTCTAGTGTACACAGTCAAACAAAAGTGATAGCACAAACATATCTCGCATTTATTATTGATAACTCAGAGTTTATTACAAAAGGGGCCTGAGGCCAAATAAATAAATAACACAGCGGAAAGCAAAATAGTAGTAGTCCACACGACTTGCCATAGGCAATCGTCTGGGGGCGTAGGCCTAGTCGTCAAGATCCTCACCGTCCTGATAGAGGTCTTCTCCTGAATAAAGATTATTCAGCAAGAGTAAGCACAACTTCCGCGCTTGCAAGTTACACCCAATATTGAAAGATAATGCATGCATAAGATAAACAAAGGATAATGGCAGGGTTCATTTTGCATAAACAGCATTTTCAGGTTAAATACACATATTAATTTCCAATGCCAGTTTTTATGCTATAACTACAACCAGTGTTTAAAATGACAGTTGTATAGTGGATAACCTCCATTAATTGAATGGTGAAGCATACCCTCCTAACACTTGGCTAACCACCCAATTTTACCATAGGATTAACCATCCTAAAATCATCTGATGAAATCATTTTATAAACCAAAAACAAAGTCTAACTTAGAATGACTTTGCTAGCATGTCCATGACCGCGGACGCGGCTATTCGAATAGATTCTACTCTGCAGAGTTTGTACAGCTTTACCCACACGAGATAATATGCTTTTAATGCCTGCCAAAGCACGCTTCCGAAGGCGTATGACTAAGCAATTATCATGAGGCCGTTACAATGCAATGCCTTAATATAATTATACCCGCTAAGGTTTCGCTACCATTGGACTAACCATCCTCCGGGCGCCCCCTCTTGCGCCAGGTGGAACTAATGTCTAACCGACGCCCACACATACAACATGGCACAAATAACACCAAGACGCCACAAATTATTTAGCCAAATCTATCCCATTCCAAACATGTGGTGGTACGGTAAGGCGTAGCAAAATACGCTCAAAGACGGGTCCTTAACTAACCCAGGCGACTTCCAATTAAAACCCTGGGCCTTAATCCTAACCAGGTTAGGCCCGTGCATAAACCTACACCCACCATTCAGCTGTTTCTCCCAAGTCCAAACCCATTTTTGATTTTATTTAGAGTAAAACCCTCTTTATAAACCTTTTGTGGTAACCATAATAACAAGTTTGAATCAAGTTTGTAAAAGATTTGACTAAACCTTTCCAAATTTACAAGCGTGATCTAAGCATAGCTAAGAAGATGATTAATTTTAGTAGTATTTTACCTAAGGGTGACAAGGCATTCATATTCAATAATCAATTTGGCCATACAATGAAGATTGGAATAACTATATACAAAAACAGGGCGTTCAAACAATTATATAAACATATGCATGCAATAGTAATTTGACAACAGAAATTAAATACTTTAAAATACTGGGAACAATATGATCAATGGTGTAACTTGCCTTCGTTGACGTCTTGAAGATCTAAGTCTTCGGGCTAGTCAAACTCTCCGGAGTCATCGAAGTCTATACGCGAAAATACGACAAATTCAATTCAAATTCAAATAAATTCAAAAAGACAACTCAAATTAACTCCAAATTGTAATATTTTGGTTTAGTTCACTAGATTATAATTTTATACAAATTTTGCAACATGAATCACCCAATTTGGAGTTCAGATGCAAAAGATATGAATTTTAGAAGTTTAAAACCTAAATTTGAAATTTAATTGAATTTTCCGAATTATTCTTCTAGAATTTCAGAATTTTAAAGGAATTAAAATAATTCCTTACATGCGGGCCCCACATGTCATAGACACGGTCCATGTGAACTAAGTCCACGACTTGTGGTTCAGGGTAAAGGTGCTGAGTTGGCGGGCACGTGCGTGCGTGGCGCCACGCAAGCGGTGACTAGGCGGCCACATCAACGAGGGAGGTGAGGTGGCACCTACGTGGCTGTGAGGTGGCATCCACGTGGTGGTGCCACGTCACCAAACAACAGCGGCGGCTCGGGCTCTAGGCTCGCCGGCGCTTCACGCCACGGCGAGCCGAGCGAGTGTGCGCAATAGGTAGAGAAGGAGGTGCTGGACTCGGTGACTACCTCGGTCGCTCGGGTGTACGAAGATTTGGCCGGTGGCGAGCTCAAAAGGCGGCGGCGTGGTCGGGGTCCCGATGAAGGCGACGATGTAGGGGTTCTCCGGTCGTGGTGGCGCGCGCACGGGGTAGGCGGCGATGCCGACGGTGGCGGAGGTGAGGTCAAGGCGTAGCTGGTGGCGCCGGAATTTGCCGGCGACGAGTTTGCGGTCGAAGAGTTCCAACGGCAATTTACGGTGGATTCAGAGGCGTAGAGAGGGCGAGTGTTGGGGGTTCTTGGTGAGGTGGAGAAGGCGGTCTCGGGGCGCCCTTAAATAGGGTGAGGGCGGCACGGGGTCGACGTACGGCACACGAAGGTCGTGCGGTGATGCCGGCGGGGATCGGGGAGTTTTGGGCGAAGAAAGGAATGGGTAGAGGCCGGAACGGACGCGGGATTGAACCCCGTTTTTATTGCTCATCAAATCGCGGTGATTCCGGGTGTTTTGCACCGGATGTGGAAGCTCCGAAGGCGTGTCCATGGCGGACTGTGCGGGCGAGAAAAGGAAAGCGCCACGGAGAAGAAAGGAAGGAGGAAGAAGGGGTGATGCGGGCCCACTTGTCGGCGACCGCGGAGAAAGGAAAGGAGTGGGGCGCCGTTGGCCGTTTGATTGCGATCCAACGGCGTGGAGCGGAGGCGGTTTAAGCGGCCGAGCGGGCCGACGAGCGAGGTAAGCGGGCTGTGCCGAATAATTTTCAGCCCAAACGTTGTTTGGATTTTTTTTATTTTCTCTTTAATTTAATACTGGTAATTCAATTATGCTTTAGAAAATAGTAGATTAAGTCCAAAAATTTTGAGAAAATTCACAGAAATTCTCTGGGGCATTATGGACTTAAATAAAAAAAAATCCAACTATTATTTGGTAATATATTTTGCAAATAAATTTGTTTAGATTTAAATCAATTAAGTAAAAGCTTTTAAAAATTTCAGAAAATTCCACAAAAATGAATAAGCTTTATTTTCAGCTGGAAATTGAAATTTGGGCTGTTACATGCTACAACGCGGTGGCTTGGTGGGCTCGCCCTACTTGCGGGCCATGAGGGAAGCAACGGCAGGGGGCTGGGCTGCGTGGAGGAGAACGGGAGAAGGAAAGGAGGTGGTGGCTGGGCTGGCTCGATGGTTTTTCCTTGAAGGGGAGAGAGGGAAAGGAAAAGAGGTTTAAATTTTTATTTGCGATTCAATATCAAGTTTGAATTTGAATTCAATTTTTGAAATGGTTTGCACACAATTAAACTTCTAGATTTTTGCAAATAAAAATTTTGAGACAAGGAAATGTTTTTAAATTCAAAATTGCAAGGCAAAGCATTTGGAGATTTGGAAATGCAACAAAAGTTTTTTTGAAATTCATGCAAAAATTAACTTGGGTCCAAAATTGGGTGGTCACAGGATTGGTCTTGTAATGAAGAAATTTTGAACATGCACATAGTACAATGAAACAAATATTGTTCCATGTGTAGTACAATGAAACAAATATTGTTCCGTGTGTAGTCAAATATTGTACCTATTTCTGAGATATTGTAATATGCAGGTCCCAGAACACAAATTGATCAACAACCACCCCCGCACGTGCCCATGCACACATGATGTAATACCCTGTTTAATTCTATGGAAGAAATTGTTCAAAAAAGAGAATTAAACATAAGAAAAAGGGGTTTCTGTAATTCTTCGGTAACCTAGGCCTCGGGCCTTCGCCCAACAGGCCCAGGAGGGGCCAGCCACCAATAAAAGGAGGGGGAAACCCTAGACCGCTACTGTAGCTACAGTAGCGCTCTCGTATCGTTGTCGGTTAAGGAGAAAGGGGAAGGAAGAGAGGAGAAGAAGAGGAGAGGAGCGTCTTGTGGGGCAATTTAGCGGGCACACGTGTCTCCAAGGGTAACGATCGCCTCCCCGCTGGTCGGATCAATTTAGATTCATAATTTCCATCGATTAGAGGATCGTTGATCCACTGCGATTAATTTTAGAATTATGTCCATTACTTGTACGTCAGTTTTGGTGTAGTTAGATTCTAAATTGAAGGATTTAGTCTCCTAGAGATTTGTGGGGCTCGTTCTCAGCTTTCAATAAGTTCAAAGATCACCCAAATAGGAGTTGTGGTTTAAAAGTTGCGTTGATTTTACTGCTGCTGTCCAGAAATCCTGACGAGAACCATCAGTCGTCTTGTTTATTAATTAAAATTATGTTAAAGGCCTATTTAGGGATGTTGCCCAAAACGAGGTAATCCCATAAGGTTCCAGGATTGATAAAGAACACCCTTTTTGAATCTGTATAACAAAAGTTATGTACGTTTCAATATTACTGTCCAGAACGTATGTCAGATCCTGACGGTAGTTTTGAGCTATGGGCTAAAATTTGTTAGCGGTATAATCTGAGGATCGGTCCAACTAGACTTTTGAATTTCATATTCTTAGCTTTTCAAATTGATAGAGAAATCAATATTTGGTTCAGCCAATTAAAAGTTATAGCATTTCTTGTTTTGTTGTCCTTCCTGTCTGTCAGATTATAACTTTAGATTTTCATATGATGATTAGACTCAGAAATTGGTCGAATTAGAGATTCTTGCCAACTAGGTTATTGTAGATGGTTTCATTATATTTCTAAAGAGTCTAAGATCGCACCTTTTTTAGTTTCAGAGCGAAAGTTATGAAGTTTTTAATACTGCTGTCCAGTATAGCCTTCTGTTAGCATGTTGACTAGCTGGAGTAGATCAAGTGTTTAATCTTGGGTTATAGGAAGACGATGTAGAGCGCTGCGAGTAATGTCTTGTTATGCATGTTTGATTGATATTTAGTATCATTTATGGTTACCAGGTGGTGGTGAACCCCGGTGCTAGAGCATTCCGCCATTTGTCTTCTGTCTCACGGTTGAGACAAGTGCAAGTAGTAATAATGAATTATTATATTTCATACTCGTTGATTGCCATGGTATAATTATGAGGATTTATGTTTGATAATGTTGCTGAGCATTACCTTTTCATGATGAGTGGATATTGTGATTTCAATTTGCATCATGACATACATTTTTGTATCTTGGTCTACATGGTAGCCAAGGATTTTTCCTTTGAGGTCCTCGTCATGCATTGGACAGGCATAGATCCCCGTCATGCATTGGACGGGCTTGGGTCCCCACACTTGTGGAGTGTGGGCATGATGTCCTTGTGCCTAAAGGGCACAGGCTTTGAGTATGTATCGACAGATACACTACTCGGCATTACCGGTAATTGCAAAGAAGTTGAAGGAAGAGCATTCATGACATATACCTTACATTCTTGCATAAAAGATGGATTTGTGGTTCATTGCAGTTGTGTGCAATGGGAATTGAGTATCCTCATCGGCCGATTATGATGCTATGTTATTTATTGCTATTGCACTTTACTGTGTCATGGACTCACTCTTGCTGTGTTGTACTTTCTAGGTACTTCTCGAGGCAGCGACATGCATAGGAAGGGGTAGACATGGTGCACGTCACATATACACAAACCACAACAAATAAACTAGTCCAATTATCTACAATTCATATTCTTGATAATTATTTTAGATTCAGACTGTGACCACCCTTCGTGGTGGATGTTCTATTTGTGTTCATGGATGTTCTATATATGCTCTTAAACCCCGTTATTTGAGTTTATTTAATTCTATTTGATGGATTAAAATGATTGATTGGATTATTCTATCATCCTCATAGTTTTGTTGATCTTTGATGCTTTAGTTGTATCTATTTGAATATTGGCTGCCATAGTGTAGCATATGTTGGATTGTCTTAGAATAGTTTGATAAAGAGAAGGCGTCATCATTGATTTATATTCAATTGATAGATGATATTCTTATTATTGATTAATGGTAGATTGTGATAGTTCTTGATTATTAGCATTGTGTCATTCATTCATGAATGTTTGGTTGATTGTTTATTAAAATATTAAAATTAATTGATTCAGTAGAGTAGTTTGGTAGCATTCTAGGCTTTATATTGAGCTGGGGTGTTATACATGAGTAACATCAACAATGTGCTAAAATAAACAATGGAGAATTCCAAATACACTATAAATGTGATAGATATTTTAATCTAGCACCAACATAAAATTTGGATGAAACCTGTCGCACGTGTGTTACACACAAGTAGATTGGATTTGCGGATCTGAACATGTTAGTCTAACCCTTTGAGATGGTTAAGTCCAAAAAGTGTTAGATTATTGTCATAATGGCTATTAATCTTGAAGTTATCTTTTTATGGATATGTACTAATCATATGTAAATGCTAGGTGCAACTATTATGTATCGAAGTATGGTGTTGAACATCCCTAAGAGGTGAACTGATGGGATGTGATTGGGATCTATGTTTACATGATGGTGGAGTGGTAGGGTAATAGTATGTTTTGATGAGGAGGTTGAACATTAAAATTGTTTAGTTTGCTAAACCTGTTGGATTACTTGATCTCAACGGATTAATTTAACTGTAAAAGAAGGGAGAGATAAGTATGTATTTGAATGTTGTCTTAGGAGATAATAATCTAGAAGTTTTCTTTATTTGGCTTCTTAATGGTCTTATATTTTCTAGTGGGAATACAAATAGAGAAAGAACCGTAAATTCTTTCATGACTGAATAATCGTTAAATATCTATGATGACCGCTAGATTGGAATTGGTGTACACTACATTGATGTTGAGCATTGCTAATAGGTTAATGATTGGAATTTAAGGGTGATCTATATATGTGTGTTTTACGAGGATGACCTGGGCAGCATGCCCTTGTTAAAAGATGGTTTACTTCAATAGTGTGGATCATGCATTAGATATTCTCTTGACTAAGTTGAGTATTGCAACTTATTAGAGAAAAAAAAATGAAACAAATTATTGTGTTTCTCTTGGAAAGATTGATGATGGGATAGTGAGGTATGATGTTACTGGGTAGTTATAAAGGTAGCTTTTGGGAATGCTATGAAACACGTGGAGGGATATGACTAGTCGAATATGGGATTTGCCCCTCCTAACATAATAGGAGAGATATCTTAGGGCCCTTTGATGTGGTCAGATAAAGAAAGTGCATGACCGTGCCACCAGTGGTCGAAAAGTCAACTACATAAAGTTATCTATCACTAGATCGAGAAAGTATTGAACAGTCCATAGATGACAAAATATCTCATCTTGAATTCAACCAGGTATCATGAGGCAAAAGGAGAATATGCAAGCAGGTCGTTCAGGCCAACTAGATACGAATTGGTCATATAGATATACAGACTGGTTGTAAACTGGTCAAACATGATCACTAACTGGCCGTAAGGAGTTACAAACTGGTCGTAACTAAATATGAACTGGCTTATGGAGATACAAGTTGGTCGTAAGTGATAAAGACCTGGTGGCATATCATATTGCATAAAAGTTCGTCCGATATAATATTTATATGTGTTCGAGAATCGTTATGTCCTGCTAGGAACCGCTGACGACTCATGGATAGAAGAAGTTTCCAAGTTACAACCGATTACGCATAAATCTACAGGGTCGCACACTTAACGGGGCAAAACAAATAAGATCAGATAGGATCCGTTATGGGCTCATTGTAAGGGGATGCATGGGGCTCTTGGGATAAATAAGAGTGTTGCTCCACCGAAACCCTAGCCGTCATCTTCTCGAAGGCCCTACCGCGCGCGTTGGTGGTAGCACACCGGTATACGATAATCCACCCTTGGACGTGTGGATACCGTAGCGGCGGTGCTGCGATTACTACTACGCTGATCGAGGACGATCCACGACCTACAAAAGGAACGTGATAGGTTGTTAGAGGAGACGATTGGTACCGAGGACGTTGGATGATCGACTACAACCACTACATCGATGGGCTCGATGTTGGATCAGGTTGCTCCAACTCTTCTGTAACACCCCAGCCCAACATGAGCCTAGAATGCTACTAATGAAACATTAAGCAACTCTAAACTATGATAATTTACTAAATTTCGGCAGAACCTCCTTTGTATAGTTAACTATACGGAGGTTCCAACAGATAAAAAGAATATCATAACTAAATATTCCAACAGCCAATATCATCACTAAGCATTAAAAACATGCTAATCAACTAGGACATATTCAAAGATATCCAAAATACGTTACTCATCATTATTACAAATAACTCGATGCATGAAGCATAACCATAATCAATACTTAAGCAGTTTGCTTATTTACTAATAGACATTCTAAATTTTAATCAACTTTTAAAGATGTGTAGCAGTGTGTGAATCCAACTCAAGTCTACTCCCTCCTATGCATGCCGTTCTTGCAAAAGGTACCTAAAAACACAACAAAAGCAAGGGTGAGCCCAAAGACTCAGCAAGTACCAATAATGAAATATCAAACTCACAATTACAGCATCAACATTCAATTCCAAAGCTTTACTCCAAAACATATCACATGTTTATGTAATACAAATGTGCAATGCATCTTTTTCTCCTTTACTCTTTTCGCATTTTACCGATAACGCGAGGTATACATCTGTCAATGTATACCCTTGCCTATACCCTCTAACACAGGGACTAAGAGCCTATACTCCACAAGTATAGGGACCACAGCCCATCGTTTTCATGATGGGGATCTCTACTCAATGCCCACATTCCACGAATGAGGGGACCACAAGCCCATCATCTACATGACGGGGACCTCAAATCAATGCCCACACTCCTTGAGTGTGGAGACCACAAGCCCGTCATCCACATGACAGGGACCTCGCATATACATGCCTGGTCACCACGTGACCAAGTCTCAAGTATGTTCTTATTGTGCACATGAACAATTACAATTTTTCAATAACATGAATAGCAATAACACCATACATGAATAACAATTATTCGTATCTTCACCATCCTTAATCAAACATATCACACTATCAACCAAGCATAGATAATATGTATCAAAATACTAGCACTCACTGTCAAACATTCATAATTATTCTATCAATCAGAGTACTTGCCTTAACCACGTGAGAACGGGGGATGTGAAGAGGGTATTGCTTCTGGGACCAATCCCCCACCTGAATTTATTTAAAAGCATACTAAGACAACAGTAATAAACCAAACAAACTATATAAGCAAACATGAACTCGCAATAGTTTTTAACACGGTCCCAACTCCAATTCCTAAATGTTGATCTGTCCCCTCTGTGGACAGTCTCATTCTAAAATTCATATCTTTTAGTACAGGAGTTCAAATGAGGTGTTCTTGGACTTCCTTGAAAGGTTATCAATTTCTCCAACTACACCTAGTTGGTGGGCCTTCCTGATTCGGCCATCTAATACCCCTACCAAGCTAATTAACAGAACATCGATTTCACGTTAGGTTCTCTGGACAGTATACTAACACTATCGTAACTTTCAGTACGTTTGTCCAAATTTCGCGTTCACAAGATTCCCTGAAAGCTACAACAATTATCTACAACTTTTGTTATATTGAGCTCTTCTAATTTTCCCTTTAACTGATCACTTAAATCATATTACTAAAACCTATCAGAATACCGATAGATTTGCCGAACAATCACACTAATAAATTTATAACTTCTGCTACAGAGGTCCGAATGACGCGATCTAACACTTCATAGAAAGATGACGACGTCCTCTACAATTCTCTAGTAGATGCCCAGGACTGAATCCACACTTAACTTTCTCAAAAATGTTGATCTTTACAGACTGTCCTAAACAGATCTATTACCGACGTTGCCTAATTACTCAATTAAACGACTAATCGAAAGGGGAACGGGCTTTACCCTTGTAGAACCGTTGAAGGACACGATGAACACCATGCGATCCCTCTTCCCCTCCCTTCTCTCTTCCCCCCCTTCCTTCTTCCTCTTCTTTCTTCCTTCTTCTTGATCCCTTGGCAGCAATGGGGAAGGAGCTTGGCCGGGGAAGGGCAGCATGGAGGGGCGGCAGCAAGGGGGAGGATGTGCTACAGTAACGGTGATGGTACTGTAGCAAAGCTAGGGTTTCTCCCTCCTCCTTTTGTTTGTGGCTGGCTGCCCTCCTCTCCCACCTTTGGGCCGAAATCAAGTGGGCCAAAAGCCCCAGCCCAGGTTGTCTACCTTTTATAGTAACCCCCCTCTAATCATCTATTAAATTGCTTTGCTAATTGGTCCTTCTCTCTAATTTACTTCTTCTCATTTAATTAAATTTGGAGTATTACATCTTCTTCCGCTGCACTGCGTGTCTAGTGGTAACAATCTATGATCTCTTGCTTGTATGGCTCCCTTGTTTATGTGGTAGAATTTTTGACTTGCTAGCTAGTGTAGCCTACCCGTATCCCTTCATAAACTTCCTTCAAATACTGGTTGTAAGTTCATAGCCGTTATTATGTTAGCCTTTGATATGTGGGCCTACTTTGACAGAGACTTTGACTTTGACTGAAAAGGTTGACATAGTTAAGAATCCTCGTCAGCTAGCCCCCAAGGCTTAAGTAAATAAAAAAAATATTTACTTAAGGCTTTCTTGTCTCGAGACATGCATCAATAAGATTTGATCGGGCACAATCATTCCAATTATTTAATGAAAATGTAGGAGAAAGGAAAATATTCTGATTTTCCTGGAAACAGTACCCAAAGTTTGCGGTGAGTGGGTGAACGGTTCATGGTAAATAGGATAAAAAGGCTTCCTTTTAGCTTCACCACTATTCGTTCTCATTACAATCTTCACCTCCTGCCTTAGAGTCTCTTCATCTCGTATTTATCTTTACTTCTGAACCCTTTCATCTTCGAAAAACCCTTGTTCGATCTTTGATCATGGGGATTCTTGGAGCTTCAACTCTTTCTGAGGATAAGATTAAAGAAGTTGAAGATCAAGGATACCTCTCGGTGAGGCCTCTGATCGAATGGAACCCTTGCGGTGAAGAAGATGCTCCAATCGTGCAAGAAGGCCGGATCATCCTCTTTTCTTCTTTTGTAAAGCTAGGTTTTCATCTGCCAGAAAGTGAATTTCTAGCAGATGTCCTAGATTACTTTAAGATAGAGCTTTTCCACCTAGGAACAAATTCTATCATAATTTCTTAGTGTCTTTTCACATCTTTGCAAAGCTTTCCTTGGCATTCTTCCTTCTGTTCGTATTTCATGGTACTTCTATCAATTCACTAGGAATAATAGAGGTCAAGGGTTTTGCGGAAGTACATACTCTAAGATCCATAACCAAATGTCCATAAACTATCCTCCACTCCCTATTATGGATACGTGGAGGGATTATCAGAAGGAGTGGTTCTACTCTGATATCCCCGGAGGTAGCCGCTTGAAGTTCACTGGAGATCCTCCATTGAGCTGGCCAGCCCAAGATGTGAAGGAGAAGACCTCCTTGAAGCTGGCGCCCAAGGAGGAGAAACTGGTCGATGCAGTCATTTCGTTGGTGACTGCGAGACTAACTGGTCGGAGGATTATCCACGATTTCCTCCAGAACAAAATTAGCCCCTGAAGAGAATGACTCATTTCACTTGGTAGTTAAAAGGGGATAAGGACCCGACCAAGGACAGCCTTGGAGGTATGTTACTTTCTAGGCCCCTTTTTAAAGTTTTTATTTCGACTCTGTTGTGAGTGTATTTTTGCTTCCAGTTCTGCCATAGGAGGTGGTCGAATAGAAAGCTTCCTTCATGTTGAAAAATGTAAGGATGGCTCATAAACAGTTTCATTCAACGACCAGCTCTACAGCCTGATTGGGGCATCTGCATAGTTTATAGAAGAATGAATGCAGGTATGTAATATTTAATTTATAGTCTTGAATTTTTCTTAACGCTGTAATCAATAAATCCTCTATTTTTCTTTAGGCGCATGAAAAGAAGAGGGGAATTGGCCAATCAGGGTCAAGCAGTCAAACCCTTCTGCCAAGAAGACTAAAGTTGCTGTAGCAACCCCTACTCAAGTCGTGGTCGAGAGACCAACGACCAGAGTGATGGTTGCCCCAGCGATCTCTTTGGATGTTGTGGTTGTCGCAAAGCAGACCAGCACCGTGACGACCAGTACAACTCCAGTTGATGTTGTACAGACAGGCGATAAGGATGTAGCAGTGACGACCAGCACCTTTCCTACGATCCGATCGAAACGTATTCATGACCGGCCCTAGACGTATGAAAGGCTGAAATACTTGGCCATCGCACAAGGTGGAAAGCTCACTGATCTTCTTGAATAGATCAGAAAGGCGCTTCCTGGACGTGAACCTCCGGGCGGCGTCGTGGTTGATCCACTCAAGTTTAGTTTTCCCATGAGACATGCATGTTAGGGAACTTTCAGGATCTATTAGCAAAGGAAGTTGGTTGTATTCCCATTTGTTCGTTGTCAGGAGAAGGATGGAAGGGGTGTTCCTTTTAAAGCAAAATTCTGTGAAATGTTCTGAGTTATTGGACGGGAGTTATGGAAAGTAGTAATGCTCAAAAATATGCCTTGCAAGATTGAGCGTATCGAAAGCATATGCCTACATAGGTTCAATGCACTTGGATGTCTATGTAGGGTTGTCGTGTCATGAATAAATTCTGAGCATGCACACAGTACAACAACACAAACGATGTTCCATGTATAGACAAATATTTTTTCGAATGTGTTATACATATTTCCACTTTGCCTGAAATATTGTAATATGAAAGCCCCACGGCCCAACTGGATCAACTCCCCGCCCCAACCACACAGACACAAACATACATGAGTAACTTCAGCAACGCGCTAAAATCAACAATGGAGCATTCCAAATGTGTTATACATGTGATAAATGTTATACTCTGGGACCAACATCAAATGATGTATGTTTCTAAATGCTTAATATTTTCAAGTTTGAATCAGTAGCATTTATTTTGGCCTTTTATGAACTTTTCTGAACTTCTGGAATAGTTTGAATTTTTAAAAGCTTTTCCTATTTTCAGAATTCAAAAAGAAATTATCCTAAATAAGTAAAAGTTGGTGGTCAATCTTTGGAAAATTTTCTATTCCAGTTCAAACTATGTTAAAGTACATATGTGAGTTTTTCCAGAAATTTTGAAAGTGGTTTGATATTTGCCTGAGCTCAAATGCATTTTCTGGATTTTAAATAAATCAAAAGGATTTAAAAGCCCGTGATCATTTTGGGCTGAAAGCCTAGCTGTGGCCCAATCCCACACTTTCTTTATCGACCCAATCTGGCCGGACAACATGATCACCAAAACCATAGAAGACTTCCGCCTTCCTCTGGTGAAGACACTTTCTGAGAGTACGCCTTCTCTCTCTCACCCGCCTGAGAGCATCTCTAGCAGGGCCCTTACTTGAGCCCCTAAAACTAAATTTGAGGGCTTGAGGCAAAAACAGAGGTCCAGCAGGGCCCCTACTGGAGCCCTCAAATTTGAGGGGCCCCTAAAATCCCCCCTCAAGCCCTCATTCCTGGGGGCTCTAGGCCAAGCCCCCAAATCACGGTTTGCTGCGCGCCTTGGTCCCGATTCTTCCCCCGCCAACCTTTTTCCCCTCCCGCGCCCGCTCCTTCCCCCGCCCAAATTTGATGATTATGTCATTTTGATTTGCAGAGATGTTATGAACTATGTTGTGATCGACTATCATTAAATTCGGACCAAATTTGTCTTTGAATTTAAATTTGAATATTTGTATTTTTATTTATAATTTTAAGTATAGTGCTTTAGAGTTATAGTTTAAATAAATTATTATATAATGTGATGTTCTCAAATACATATGCATATAGTGTGTGAGGAAATAGAGGGAATTAAGAAGTAGGAGCCTGTTTTGAGGGCTCCTGCTGGAGTGCAGCCCAGAAAACAGAGCCCTCAAAAGTAGGAGGAGCCCTCAAATTAAAAGTAGGGGCTCTGTTTTGAGAGCTCCTGCTGAAGATGCTCTGAGAGGACCAACATATCCATGGATTTCTTCCTCCTCTCACCGCTCCGTGCCATGGCCACACATTTTGACCCCGCCATCCGTGCAAAAGCAACGTATTCTTCACCCACGCTCTGCCAGATGCTTCCCAACCATGCTAGGGCTTTGTGTTGATGTCCCGTCATCACCACCTTTCTGCATGAGGTGCCACCATCACCGACGCATGTTGCGGTGCTGGCGATAGTAGCAGCGCCATGGGTTCCGCGCTGAGTGCATGTCCACCACCCACTGAACGTCGCTGGCAAGCTTGAAGGAGAGACCGTCAAAGCTATGGTGGCAGCCAACAATGAAGTCGTGGATCATGGGGTTTATCCAAAGCTCACGGTTGTTGCGCCCGATGTTGTGCAGCTTCACCTTGGCCTCGTCGATCTTCTGCTGGAGGCCCTCCCTACCCAGCATGTTTTGCACTTGTCCGACTCCGGCAGATCCTTGAAGCGCTGTAGGATCTCGGTGGCCTCTACTACCGATGGTTGTGTCTTGCCGGGGCTGTACCAGGGTTTTTTATTTCGTTTGAGGAAAAATTTCAGGGGTGAGTGAAATTGCCGAAATTAAATTTCGAATTTCAATTTTGGCAAATGGCCGAAATTGGCATTCAAATTTGACTGAATTTCACAAAATCTGTTTGAATATAGCCTGAATTCATGTGCAACTGAAATTTTTTGACCGAAAGGGCAAAATTTTGAGCTTCAGCGAAATTCCGCGAAATTTGGAACCCTGTGCTGTACACAATTAGGCAAGCTGGGATGCTGAAAAAGAAAGTTCACTCACCTTCTTGATCAGCCCGGAGCGGCCCTTCCTAAACGTTGACCGTGTAGTGGGCTCGTTGATGATCCACTAGAGCTTAACCTTCCCACGAGCCAAGCATGTCAGGAAACTCTCGTGAGAAGCTGGCTAATTCTGGGTTTCTCTCTCTCTCTCTCTCTCTCTCTCTCTCTCTCTGTGTGTGTGTGAGGAAAATGTAGGGAGGGATGCTCCTTTAGTGCCAAATGCTGTGACATGTTCTTAAGTAGTTGACATATAGTAAGGAGGCAATTAATGCTCAAAGATTTGCAGTGCAAGATTTAGTGTAGCAAAATTATTTGCCGGCATAGGATCAGTGTATCTGTTGGATACGGCTATCTAAATCGCATGTGCTAAATAAAACTAGCGGAATTACCCGCACAATCACCTAGTTGGGTACTACTACGGTATAGTTTTCTTTGCTATATGTCATGAGAAAATTTCTAGGATTTTTTTGTTTTTGTTTTTAGGGATTATTGTGGGATTTCTTGCCCTGAAAATTGTTAGATATGTGTGCACTTTTGTGATTATTATAATTCCTAAAATAATAATTGAATCGACAATAGCATATATACTAGGCATATTTGAAACTATGAACAGTAACATGATCATCAACTCAAATATATATATCTCATATACATGAACTAACAAGGCAAATCCTAGAACAAGTATGCTACTAATAGTAGTAGGCAACAACATCATTATATAGATAATTTCTAGGAAAACAAAGCCTAGTCAAAAGAAATATTATCACTGCAACTTACAGATGATCACTCCAACGAAGGTCGCAGTAGAGTCTGATCTGAAGAAGACGACTCGCAGAGAAGGAAGCAGTGAGCAGTCGCGCGAACGCTTCCCAAAAATCTGATTCACCCCAACCCGTGCAAGATCGCAAGAGGCGCCGGCTTCGGAGACACTGCTCTCCCCACGTCGGTGCACGCCGAGGAAGGGATAGAGTAGCCGAGTAGCACAGCAATAAGGAATTGGGCAACGGTGCAAAACTGAGTCCGGCTATTATGAAAGTTTAACTCTATTTTGCATTCTGTCTTGCCAGATCTGAGAGGAGATGACTCCTTTATATAGAGTCAGCACCAGTGCCCTCTCCCCTAGACTAGCAATATGGTATTAAACTTCCACCATACATGAGTGGGCCTTTGGGATTTTTGTTTATGGGCTAAGCCCAACTTCCAACAATCCCCCACCAGATCCCAAAAGCACCACGAATTTGCCCATAATTCCAAAATGTTGTTGATATACCAGTTTTTTTTCGGTGGAGACCGGTTAAGATTGAACATCCACCTAGAACCTCAAGCTAAACTTGCCCACAACTACACAATGGACTAGGCCTTGAATTGGCAGTTTTGTGCAGACAAGTTTCACCTAAGACCTTTGCTGATACTTGGCCACCGATTGGCTACTCCTCGGGTGGAGCATATAAGTCATACTCCGATGTCTCTTCATGGGCTTCTTAGAGAGTACCCATTTCTCATAGACTGTGACTAGCAGCCGGGCTCACATGGGTGTGTTTTTTTCAAGAATGCTCTGTAGGATAGCATTTTTGCTATTTAAAGCCACAGAACACATTAAGACAAAGTCATCCTACCATACAGACAGATTTGAGAGTACGGCATCTTCAGTGGAGTGGGCTATAGAATGTACTCTCCTTCAGTTAACCAAACAGTTTGTTTTTCACAAGTCCTACTTCATGGGATCTCCAATCACATAGGTTGGGTTGCCACTGTGGTGTAACTCATATAGGTCTCATTCCCATCTCCTTCGATGCATGATCTATCACATTCCGTGATAAACCCTTTGTAAAGGGATCTGCCAGATTTTTAGCTGTTGGGATATAATCCACAGCTATTATTCCAGAATTTCTCAATTTTTTGACAGATTTTAATCGTCTTTTTACATGCCTGGAGGACTTCATGTTATCCTTTGCACTGTTCACTTTAACAAGAACCGTTTGATTATCACAGTACATCAGGATGGCCGGAATCGGTTTTTCAACCACCGGCAAGTCCATCAGGAGTTCACGTAGCCATTCTGCTTCAACAGTGGCTATATCCAATGTCGTGAGTTCTGTTTCCATGGTTGACCTTGTCAAAATGGTCTGTTTGCAAGACCTCCATGAAACAACAGCATCGCCTAGAGTGAAAACATATCCACTCGTAGCCTTAATCTCATTAGCATCAGAAATCCAATTGGAATCACTATACCCTTTAAGTACCTCTCAAGTAGTGCATAACTCGCTCGAGTGCACGCCAATGATCATCTCCCGAATTAGAGGTAAACCGGCTTAATTTGCTTACAGCAAATGAGATGTCAGGCTGGGTAGCGCTAGCTAAGTACATGAGTGAGCCAATAATCTGGGAATATCTCAGCTGATCCTTTCCTAGTCTTTTATTCTTTCGAAGTATCAGACTAGGATCATAGGGTGTTGGAGAAGGCTTGCTATCATATAGCCAAAACGACTCAAGACCTTTTTCACATAATGGGATTGTAGAAGTGTAATCCCATCCTCACCCTTGATCAGCATGATGTTTAGGATTACATCAGCTTCTCCCAGATCTTTCATATCAAAACTTTGGGACAGAAAAGACTTAACCTCGATAATCACGTTAAGACTTGTTCCAAAGATAAGTATGTCATCAACATACAAACACAGTATAACTCCTTCACCCCCACCATAACGGTAGTAAACACATCTATCGGCTTCGTTTACTGCAAAGCCTGCAGATGTTAAAGTTCTATCGAACTTCTCTTGCTATTGCTTAGGTGCTTGCTTGAGACCATACAGAGATTTCAGTAGCTTACAAACCTTGCCCTCTTGACCAGTTACCACAAAACCATTAGGATGTTCCATGTAGATTTTCTCATCTAACCCTCCATTGAGGAAAGCTGTCTTAACATCTATTTGATGGACAATAAGACCATGTGAGGCAACCAAGGATAGTAGTGCCCGTATAGTGGTCAATCTAGCAACGGGTGAGTAAGTATCAAAGAAATCTTCTCCTTCTTTTTGAGTATAGCCTTTGGCCACAAGCATTGCCTTGTACTTTTCAATAGTACCATCAGGCCTAAGCTTTTTTTTGAACACCCACTTACATCCAACTGGCTTGCAGCCATATGGACGATCAGTGATTTCCCCAGTCCCATTAGCGAGAATAGAATCCATTTCGCTACGGACCGCATCCTTCCAGTATTCTGCATCTGGAGATGCATATGCCTCTAAAATGGATTTAGGAACATCATCCACAAGGTACACAGTGAAATCATCTCTAAAATATTTTTCAATCCTTTGTCTTTTGCTCCTTCTAGGAACAACACTGTCATACTTCTCAAGGATTTGTTCGTGTGTGTGTTCGGAATGTTCAGTGGGAATTATGGATTCAGGAGTTAAATCATTCGCTTGACTAATAGAGTTATGCATATCCTTCATGGGGAATATATTCTCAAAAAAATGTAGCATCTCGAGACTCCATTATTGTATCGACATGTATGTCAGATACCTCAGATTTAACTATTAAAAACCTATAGGCAGTACTGCAATGAGCATATCCTAGAAAGACACAATCCACAGTTTTCTTTCCAAGTTTGCGCTTTTTAGTTATCGGTACATTGACTTTAGCCAACCACCCCCAAGTGTGCAAGTAGGATAGTGATGGTTTTCTCCCTTTTCATCCTTCATACGGAGTAATCTCACTATTCTTAGTGGGAATTCTATTCAGGACATGAGTCGATGTTAGTACAGCCTCCCCCCACCATGCTTTAGATAAACCCGCAGTTTCTAACATGGCATTAACCAAGTCACTCAATGCGGTTCTTTCTTTCAGCAACCCCATTGGATTGAGGTGAATAGGGAGGTGTCCTCTCATGGATAATTCCGTGCTCAACACAGAATTGGGAGAACTCATTTGAGAAATACTCTCCACCACGATCTGACCAAAGTCTTTTGATTTTTCTTTCTAGTTGATTCTCAAATTCTGCCTTGTAAGTTTTAAAGTAGTCTAGAGCCTTATCTTTTGTTTTCAACACATACACATAACAATATCTAGAAGCATCATCAATTAGAGTCAGGAAATACCTTTTCCCTCCTTTCGTCAACACACCATTCATTTCACAGAGATCTGAATGTATGAGTTCTAAAGGTGTCAAATTTCTTTCCTCCGCAACTTTATGAGGTTTGCGAGGTTGCTTTGCTTGCACACAAGTTTGGCATTTCAAACCTTTGACTATAGAGAGTTTTGGAATTAAATTTAGACTGGATAGCCGAGACATACAACCAAAATTTATGTGACACAAACGTTAGTGCCAAACGTTGGCCTCATCCCCATTATTTGGATCACAAATATGGTTCACAACCTTATTACAGAAATCTGAAAGGGAAAAGCGAAAGAAGCCTCCGCAATCATAGCCTTTTCCAATAAAGAGTCCAAATTTAGAAATGACTACTTTATTTGACTCAAACACCAACTTATACCCGTTCTTATTTATTGAGGGGACATGCTGCACGTTCTTCAGCTGCACGATCTTTCCCGAAGTAAACTTCAGATCTACCGTACCAACACCAAGAACAGGTGCATGCGAACCGTTTCCCATCAACACGGAGGAAGCCCGAGTGACCTGATAAGAAGAAAACAAGGACACATCAGCACATACGTGAATATTAGCCCCTGTGTCAATCCACCAGTCGGTGGAATGACATACCGAAAGAACAATAGGTAAATTACCATACCCAGATGTCCCTGCTCCGGTATTGCCAATGGTCACATTCACAGACTTAGTCTGTCTATGCGCATTCTTTATGCCTTTACGGTCCGGACATTTGTTGGCCCAGTGGCCGCCCTTACCGCACACATAGCAGGCACCTTTTTCCTTATTTGGCTTCTGGTTCTTCTTAAAGTTGGTTGTATGTACAACCTTGGCCTTTCCCTTGAACTTTTTGTTACCATGGTGTTGTACGACATTGGCGCTGGACTGTCCTTCGTCCACCTTAGGATGCACATCCTTCGCTCGAGCTTTCTCTTCAACATCAAGGGACGCAATCAGATCCTCAACGGAAATATTTTGTCTCTTGTGTTTCAGAGATGTGGCAAAATGCCTCCATGAAGATGGTAGTTTGGCAATGATGCCGCCAGCCACAAATTTATCAGGTAATGTGCATTTGAGGTGGTCAAGTTTCCTCGTAATGAATTGTATTTCATGAGCCTGCTCAACTACAGAACGGTTCTCACCCATCTTGTAGTCATGATATTGCTCAATGGTATACAACTCACTGCCAGCATCCGAGACAGCAAACTTATGTTCAAGTGCCTCCCACAGTTCCTTTGCGTCTGTCATGTGCATGCACACATCGCACAGACGATCGGAAAGAACGCTAAGAACGCATCCCACAAATATTGTGGTGGCTGCTTTAAACTCCTTTTCCTATTCAGGAGTGAATTCTCCCTCAGGTCTCCCGGAGGCAACCCAAAATACGTTCAGAGCCGTGAGCCACAGAGTGACTCTTGTCTGCCATTTTTTGAAGTTCACTCCACTAAACTTCTCTGATTTTATTGTCTCGGCAAAACCAGCCATTTTCATCACAAAGTGCCTATCAAGTTCACGATCAGGTTTTTGGATTGTTAGATATGTGTGCACTTTTGTGATTATTATAATTCCTAAAATAATAATTGAATCAACAATAGCATATATACTAGGCATATTTGAAACTATGAACAATAACAGGATCATCAACTCAAATATATCTATCTCATATACATGAACTAAAAAGGCAAATCCTAGAACAAGTATGCTACTAACAGTAGTAGGCAACAACATCATTATATAAATAATTTCTAGGAAAACAAAGCATAGTCAAAAGAAATATTATCGCCGCAACTTACAAAGGATCACTCCAACGAAGGTCGCAGTAGAGTCTGATCCGAAGAAGACGACTCGTAGAGAAGGAAGCAGTGAGCAGTCGCACGAACGCTTCCAAAAAACGTGATTCGCCCCAACCCATGCAGGATCGCAAGGGACGCCGGCTTCGGAGACACTGCTCTCCCCACGTCGGTGCACGCTGAGGAAGGGATGGAGTAGCCGAATAGCACAACAATAAGGAATTGGGCAACAATGCAAAACTGAGTCCGGCTATTATGAAAGCTTAACTCTATTTTGCATTCTGTCTTGCCAAATCTGAGAGGAGAGGACTCCTTTATATAGAGTCAGCGCTAGAGCCCTCCCTGCTAGACTAGCAATATGGTACTAAACTTCCACCATGCATGAGTGGGCCTTTGGGATTTTTGTTTATGGGCTAAGCCCAACTTCCAACAAAAATGAAGGAGACAAATGTTCAGTTCGTGCGTAAACCGCATATGGGTGTGTGTATGAACAACTTTGGTTAGCAACAAATCATCGATCAGATCAATGAACACATGTCCATAGGTAACTTTGTTATTTTAGTGTAATTTTGGTTCCTCTTGGTAGTAATCCTGCTTGTTGAATTGCAAGAAATCTAATGGTGTTTAGAGATATTATTGGATTTCTTTATTTTCTTCCTTGTTTTCCTCGAGATATGATAGCTCTGGTCTTTTGTTCTCTTTATCGATTAGTCTCTCACTAGAATTTCTTTACACGCGATGGGTTTTTGGTGCCATGTCGCCTAGTAGATTTGGGATGCATTTTTATATGTTGGCCGTGGTGTGTATGTGGTGCTAATATATGCATCCATTTGGGGCGGGTGTTATATCGATCAAAAACTTTTATCACTTTAATTAACAAGTAGAGCTCCTGCCATCCGTTGAAAAAAAAAGAGGTTTACTGTACGTTCATGGTGAGTTGCAGATTACGGGTGCTTTTGTATGTTCGTAGAGTAGTGTGTATGTTGTGTTAATTGATACGTGATGTATATCGTTGAATTTATATTTTTCACTTTAAATAATGAGTAGAGCCCCTGCCATTCGTTAAGAAAAACGTTTAGTTTACAATATGTTCATTTTTACTATCAGATGTGGGTTCTTTTCTATGTTGGTTCTGGTGTGTACGTGACATTAATTGACATGTGTATCTCTGATGGATGTTATATCTTTGAAAGTCTATTACCACTTTAATTAAAGTACAGAGCTCATGCCATTCGCTAAAAAATGTTCGGTTTACAATATATCCATGGTGAGTTGAAATTTGGAGTGGTTTTGTATGTTGGTAGTGATGTGTATGCATGCCATCTTAATTTATATGTGAATTTCATACAGACATTATATCTTTCAAACTTTGTTCTCACTTTAATAATAAGCAAAGCTCTAGCCATCCATTCAAAATAGCATATTTTACAATACATTAGTGGTGAGTTTCAGTTTTTGGTTGCTTTTTTGTGTATGTTAGTTGTGGTGTGTATGTGGTGTTAATATATGCATGTGTTTGGGATGGTTTGCTATATCTATCAAAAATCTATCAGCACTTTAATTGACAAATAGAGCTCCTATCAATTGTTAAAAAAATAGCAGCTTACAATACGTTCATGGCGAGTCTCGGATCAGGGGTGCTTCTGCATGTGTGTTTGGGATGGTTGTTATATCTCGGATCAAAATATATTCTAACTTTAATTGACAAGCAGAGCTCCTCCCATCTGTTAAAAAAAGTCAGCTTACAATACATTCATGGTGAGTCCCAAATCAGGGGTGCTTTTGTATGTTGTATTAGTTGATGTGTATATGGGATGCTCATTATATCCTTAAACTTCTATTCTCGCTTTAATTAATTAATAGAGCTCCTGCCATCCATTGAAAAAGGTTTGGTTTACAATACGTGCATGGTAAGTCCCAGATTGTGGTGCTTTTGTGTGTTGGTAGTGGTGTGTATGTGACGTTTATTGATATGTGCATCTCCAACAGACATTATATCTTTGAGATCCTATTATCACTTTAATTAATGTGTAGAGAGCTCATGTCATATATTAAAAAAATGCCCAGTTTACGATACGTCCGTGGTGAATCCAAATTGGGGATGGTTTTGTACATTGGTAGTGTTGTGTATGCGTGTCATGTTAATTGATGTGTGCATTTGAGACTGGCGTTACATCTTTGAAATTTTGTTCTCACTTTAATAACAGAGTAGAGCTTTAGCCATTGTTGAAAATAACTCGATTGACAATAAGTTCATGTTGAGTTCTAGATTAGGGTGTTTTTTCTGTATGTTAGTTGTGGTGTGTACGTGGCGTTAATATATGCGTGCATTTGGGACAGATGTTATATCTACTACTTAAAAATTAGAGTTGGTGGTCATCCGTCCTCCTACCCTCTTCGGCGTCCATTGAGTCAGCAAGCGGGGCACCAACAGCCCAGATCGCGTCACGCAACCATCAACCTCCCTCCCTCTACTCTCTCTCTCTCTCTCTCACGAACCCCACCCGTGCTGCGCTCCCTCCCTCTCCTCTCTCTCTCACACTTCCTCGCCCCATCTACCGCATCCGCGCCACCCTACCTCTCTCTCCTCCCCTGCCTCTCACCCGAGCGGCAGGCGACACGCCAACTGGCACCTAACGCCTGTGCCAGATCTGGGCGCACCCAACCTCGTCAACGTTGCCTTGCCGCGTCGCACGCCGGATTGAGGTGGTGGTTGCCCGTCGTCAGTGTGAGGACCCGGAATATTCAACTAGTAACGCTTAACCTCCAAATGGTTCTAGCCTTACTAATTAAACATTCTAAGCCTCGATGGACATATGCTTCCCAGAATTGCAGCATATGCACATCATCACAAAATTATACATCATTTCCATACAACATACATCACTAAGTTCAACAACGACATACATAAGGTAAAGTTATTACAAAAGAGCCGACCGGCCAAATAGAACAATAAACAAGAATGACAGCGGAGGCAAAAGGTGTCATAAGATGGCTAGAACAAAAGTCGACCGGTTAGCCACACAAACCCACAAGGCAACCGATCGCCGCTAAGCTAGTCGCCCGCAAGCTACCACAACACAACTCACAAAAGTGAGGCCCTTCAAGCTCACCTTCTTGCTCTGCAACAATTACATTTAAGCAAGATAACTAAGTACACAAAGGTACTCGCAAGACTGACGTGTGGAATAGCAGACCTATTCATAAACTACATGCAAGTTTATTTAGGTGGAGGTTGTATGTCTCATTTTGCATGAAGCCAACTTTATTTGCAATAATGTAATATATTTAAAAGCAAGTTTGCAAATCTGTTTTGTTATCAAAATAACAGCAAGTAAAGATGCATACAAGTAACCACCTGGAAGTGACTATCCCAATAGCCACCACAACATAGCATGAATCCCGATTCGTACCACCCATCAAGTTTTAATTAAAAGGTTGTAGTCTAACTCTTGAAAGACCTTGCCAAGCGTGTCCATAACCTAGACGGGACTATTCGAATAGTTTTAACCTCGCAGGTGTACCAATGTACCCACACTCTGCATCGCCTTTAAGCCACAAGCATACTTCAAGGTATGCGGCAGACAAACTAAGTCCTACGAGACATTTTCCAATATTGTGTATCGACCACGAGCCGCTCGTATGGATAGAAACCCATACGCTTACATTGCAAGCCGAAAGACGACAAATCCCATCACGGTGAAGTCTTCTGGACACTACAATGCCCCCAACACCATCCCTCCCGCGACCCTCGCGACCCGGAGCCAATACACGCCAAAGTACTTAGTCAAGAGAGGTCTCATACCCTCTAATGTGGTTAGCACGCTAAAATGCTTGGTTTAGTGTAACAAGATGTTCGGTCCTTGTTGACCCGGACACCATTCCAGTCACACACATAATCACACCAATCATACCATTGTGCCCAAGTCTAAAACAGTTTTGTTTTCAGTTTTAGTTTTCATAAGTAGACATGGCACAAGGCTGAAATCAAATATCATAATAAGTTTTATGTGATCAAGGTTATCGACAAGTCGATAACCGCCCATTTCTACCGGAAACTAAGCATGACTAAGCAATTAATTCGCAACTACTAAGTGACAAGAGCTCATCCACGAACTCTAAATCACAGCAATAACCTAGGCTCAATGGTAGTAGAGAATAATCATTTGTCTAAGAAAATGCATCTACTAGGTCAACTATCAACACAAAGTAGCAATGCATACATAGAATTTGTAATCAACATAAATACTTAAATTATGGGATTAACAATGATCAAACTGCTTGCCTTGCTGGTCTTGCTCTTGCTGCAAGAGGAGGATTCTCGATTCAATAAATTCTTCGAAACCTAACGTGAAAAGGCGATAAAACCGATAAGACGAAGAACACCAAAAGGAACTCAACAAAGAAAGAACATCCAAATCCCTAAATTTACACAGACTAGAGGTTGATTTTAGATAATTTTAGAAACAAGAATTACTACATTTGGACTAAGCATGAAAAAGTTATGATCAAAATTCATTCTCTCAGCCTATAAATTTTCTAAATTAATTACTGGTACTGTTCATGGAGAAAATTTCTAGAATAATTTAAGTTCCGAAATTTTTATGGCAGGTATATTATGACATCCTAATAACAGCAAAGTTGAGTTTACTAAATTTGGAGTTATAATGATTTTCTTATGATTTTTCTAAGTTACAAAACTAGCACCATGCATTTTCCAGAATCATAAACATGTTCAAAACCTATTTCATATTAAAGTACACCAATAGGGGAATTTAACAAAATTAATCTTGCACAATTTGGAGTTATACAGTAAAAGATATGCATTTTATAAGTTTAATTCTATTTTTGGGATATTCAAAATTGGCAGAAATCAAGTTATTTGAGTTACACGATTTTCTGTGACAGGAACATGCTCAAAAACATTTTTATATTAAACTACAGAGGTATAAGAATTTACTACAGCTGGAAATACCTAAAAAGGAGTTAAAATGATTCAGTTATGAATTTCTAAAGTTCTGATACCATTTTCAGTTGATAATTAACTACTTTACTGAAATAAACAACACTTAACAGAAACGAATCGACGTGGACAACTGTGGGCCCTAGATTTGAAATCTAACGGCGCGTGCGAGGGGTGCGCGAGAGTGACCCGAACAGCGCACGAACCACAGCCGCTGATCAAGCGATGAACGACCCACAGCGATGAGAGGATCGGGTGACCCAATCGGCCCAACTGATCTGGACCACAGATCGCAAAATGGACGGCCGCCAATGAACGAAGTTCAAAATGAAGCACCGACATGTGGGTGCATGTCGGTGGATCGAGTCACACATGCAAGCTTTAACCCACGCACGTGGCTCGGGGCCCACATGGCAGCGACTTAAGGAGGATTTTTAGGACAGCTAATTAATTACTAATGACCAAAGATTAGTGATGATTAGCAATCAATGTGTCCTAACGATTTTGAACAGAGGCGATTTAAGTGATTGTGGGCCCACTGGCGAAGGCACAAGGGACGATTTAGGACCAATTAAATGCTAACAATGATTAACATTTAATGAATTTGGAAATTAGTCCTAATGACCCCGAGACTGAGGTTTAAGGCCTACGGGCCCACACGTCAGTGACCCAAAAGACAATTTTGGACACATTAATGCTAAGATAGGGATTTAATGATAATCATTAGCATTAATGATGTCCGAAAGCATCAGTTAGCGCCAGTGGGTGATTATAGAGGGTTGGACCCACATGTCAATGAGACATTTAGGCCAGATTAAGACACAATTAATACTTCTAATGATTGACAATGATTGTGCAATAACTGTGTCCTAATAATCTGACGAAAATGGGAGCTTCTCAGCTGACAAAACCGAGTGCTTTTTACGGCTTGTCGCCGGCGACTCTGGTCGCGGCGGTGCCAACCAAATATCAAAATGGGTTCGCAATAGTATCGCGGACCCAAAGGTGATGACCTCGCCGGTGGTAGAGGTCTAGAACACCGGCGAGCCAGAAAACTAAGATGGAGCCAATTTCGGCAAAACATGAAAATTGCAAATGCTCATTGCATCACTAAAGCGAGTGCCAACGCTTCTAGGGACTAATAAGAAGCTACCTGAGCCAAGGTGAGCTTCAAAGGTGGCCGGAGAAGCTTGAACACGATGGAGTTCACCGGAGCCGAGGAAGATGAAGACGAAAATGACAATCGAGCAAAATGAACACCAATGGGTGATCAAATTAGCTTCATCAAGGTCCCCACGAGCTCCATAAGTAAGCAATTGCAAAAAGAACCACTTACCGGAGTTGGAGAAGAAAGGGGGTGAAATCAGCCGAAAATCTCCAAACTTAAAATTGAGTGATTCCTGTGAATGCAACCCAAAATTAAGTTAGGGGAAATATAAAGGAAGTTGAGGAGCTCAAAAGGGTGCAAGAAATATTGAAGGTGAACCACTGGACACCAAGATCCACATTGGAGCTCCTCGGGTCAACAATGGTGTTTTGAGGATTTGAAGTGGTTTTGAGCTCAAACACAGAGAATGAGCAAAGAGTGGTGTAAAGGAACACCAGGAGGAACCAAGGGGTTATTTATAGAGGAAGGATTAGGGTTTTGAGCAAGAACAAGAGCTCACGGAGAGCTTGGTTCATGGTGCGGCCATGGATCAAGAAATGATGGGGGCAAGTGAGACTCGGGATGGAGGAGCCGAAAGCCTGGGGTGCATTAAATGCCCCACAGAGTGATGTTGACGAGGCACGCTCGAAGTGACACAACAAGCCGCCCTCCCTCTCTCTTTCTTCCTGCCATGGACGCATGCGCGCACGGAGAGACAGAGGAGGAAGAAGAACAGAAAAGAAATCATGGCCGTTGGATTGAAAATGGACGGTCACGATTCAAAGGGTCCAGCCGAGGGTTTTTAACACCCCTAGCGATCAGAGAGGTCCGATCAAGAACCAACGGCCGCGACAACGGGATGTTCGGGTGACCGAATAGCCCATTCAATAAGGACGCCGATC